>VCAZ01000002.1:4763723-5363723 GCA_005784505.1 Bagarius yarrelli
AGAACAATCTCAGATAGTGGGTTGCATTTATTTTAAACTATTTTAGTAAATCTGATGTAAAGCTAACGTTAGTTTTGGACCACTGGAACCTTGACTGGTCATCTAGACATCAGGGCCTTCAAAAGCAATTATACCAATTTGCTTTACATTTATTACAAGAAAACTTACATCTTTGATTTTAACGTAAATAACCCTATGGCACCTACGGTTTTATCAAAAATAAAATCAATTAATTACCAGCTTAAAAATTTTAAAGAAAATATTTACTTCTCAGACGTTAAAGTGTAACATGTGCAAACAACCTGAAGACAGACCCAAACTTTAATTTTCACTGCATTTACTTGGTTTCTGGATTATCTGTGGTCACACTCTTGTATGAATCTTATAAAGGGGGCGTGTCTGTAGCACTGGACTTCGCATTTTCCACTCAGCGATAAACTTCCCGATAGATGTGCTTATCACTTTAGGCCGTGAAGCCAAAATGCTCCCATACATGCGATCTTTCTTTTCTGCTCTTTTGCTAGCCGTCATTAACTGATTAACATGCCTCAGTCACGTGAACATGACTGTGAACATGTGAACATGACTGCTCCGTGTAGTTATAAAATTACTTAAAAAACAATATCCAGCAGTAAAATTGCCTTTTATTTTGCAATATTTAAAATAAAAATATATATCAGTCAAGTAAAAAATAGCAATTAATCTAAGTGTGAGCCAAACGTGGGTCGTGATCCGTACAGATCACAAATTAACTGCGATCCGTTACACCACTAAGATATATCTAAATAAATATTTATTAAACTAAAGTTATTTTTTTTGTTTTGTTAAATGGTTAAAATAGATAAAGAATTTTCTGAACAGCTCATTTGACATTTGAGAGGAAAACAAAGCTGGTCACACTTTTTTTCTGGTTTGCTAAATAAATCTTTACTGCATTTTTCCCCTCACATATTTTCCTCACACGTTTTGTTTTCATTTTCTGCTGCAGGGTTTCAGATAAATCTGTCTGGTGCTCCACAAAGTAAGTGTAATTTTTCCTCCCTCTGTTAACTTGGTCCTGTTATAACACCTGTGTTGGTCACTTACGATGCTAAATAAGGCTTGAGTGACTGGAGAAATTTGATCATTTAAATAGCTATAAAAAAAAAAGAAATCATCCTACCTAAGTGACTAGATAACTCAATGATTGGTATATTCTGTGTGTAAGTGCAGATTTATATTTGGTATCTAAACCAGAAAACAAAATTTTAACCAAAGGGTTAAATAAGCAGGATTACCCCATTTTGGTTAGCAAGATTGGAAAAACTTTTTATAGGCACATGCTTTTTATCTAAAATGTTTCTAGTATATTTAGTCTGTAGGAGACAGAGGGTAATACAGATTGTGTGCTAATTAGGGTTGCAAAATTTCAGGACTTTTAAAGACTGAAAACTATCTATGGGAATTAACCAGACTTTATAAGAATGAACTGGAATATATAGGAATTAACTGGAAAATATGGGAATTAACCAGAATATATAGAAATTAACCTTAAAAATTTGGGAATTGACCCGAAGAGTATGGGAATTAACCCAGAGAGTATGGGAATTAACCCAGAGAGTATGGGAATTAACCCGAAGAGTATGGGAATTAACCCGAAGAGTATGGGAATTAACCCGAAGAGTATGGGAATTAACCCGAAGAGTATGGGAATTAACCCGAAGAGTATATAAATTAACAGGAATTTAATTGGAAAATTAATTGGAATTTGGAAAATTGCAGGTTGGCCTATAAACCTTAATGTTGTTTAAAAACCCTCTGCATTATAATCTTGGTTAGAACAGCCAGATCCTTAATCGCATGCACACAGTACTGCAGGGCTATTGAAGCCACACCTCCACATACACTATGCATGAATCTCCATAACATATTGAATCAGGCACACAAAATAATGGCCAAAAAATGTGTATCTTAATCAGTAAAAATATCGACACAGCTAACTAACGCAATATTATTTTTTTCACGATAGTGTATCGATAATTTAACCACTAGAATAGATTTAATTAATTTGTTTTAAAACTGGTTTAATGCTTGTTACTGTTAAATTAAAACTCAGTGTGTGACAAACCACTTTCTCCTCCGCTCCTGTAGATGTCGCTGACACATACAACCATTGTTTCAGAAGCAAAAAATTTGTATTTGCTGTAATTTTTTTGCCCTTTTTTAAAATTTGCATGTATTTTATTGCAATATATGTTATATTTCATGACTATAACATGCATTTATATTTGAAGCTTTCTTGTGTAAGCTATCATGCAACAAAAGTATACTACTGTTAAAAAAAACCAATACATTTACTGAGCAGATATTATAGTGGATTAAAAAAAGAGAAACAACCCCCACCACCCCCCACACACAACCTGTATGACTTAAGGGGGAATTCCTTTGGAAAGTTTCCAGAAATTTCTGCCCCTTTGCAACCCTTTGCAACCCCTGTCAATGTTTTTTGTTTCTCAGGTAAACGCAAAGCACTGAAACTAAACTTTGCTAATCCTCCGGTTAAACCGAATGCAAGACTTCCCATCGCGTCAGCCAACCCTTCCTTCCATAACCCACACATGTAAGTGCTCAACTGATTATTTCTGTAAATAAGATCTATTTAATTCATTCTCAATAGAGGCAGCTAACAAGTGCCATATATGTGAGTAAAGCAAGAAACCATTTTCCAGTCTGTCTGGTTTGACTTTTTTAGCTTTGTTGATTTATAATTTGTGTTTGTGTTTTTTTTTTCTGCTATGTGTGTATGTACTTGCCCTGACACAGAGAAAGACTGCGCAATCACAGTATCGAGTCATGTGGGAAGTTGAAAATCTCTCCTGAGCAGCACTGGGACTTTACTGCCGAGGACCTGAAAGACCTAGGCGAGATCGGCCGAGGAGCCTACGGCTCGGTTAACAAGATGGTCCATAAGCCCAGTGGTCAGATCATGGCTGTTAAGGTAAAACACATGACATTTACAGCATTTGACAGACGCCCTTATCCAGAGCGACTTACATTTATCTCATTTATACAACTGAGCAATTGGGGGTTAAGGGCCTTTCTTAAAGGCCCAACAGTCGTGGCTTGGTGGAGCTGGGAATAGAACCCACAATCTTCGGCTTGGAATAGAACCCCATCTGGCTTGGTACACTTCGGCTTGGTAGTCCACCTTAACCATGAACCACCACTTACCCACAGTAGTATATACAGTACACTGTTCATTCATCATGTAGTCATTTTACAGAAATCAGGATCCTTAAACAAAACATTTTCTGGTTAAAAGGAAAGACTTGAGTCTGTGTGTTATGTTCCAGTGATGTGTGTTTGTGTTGCAGAGGATTCGTTCCACTGTTGATGAAAAAGAACAGAAGCAGCTGCTGATGGATTTAGATGTGGTTATGAGGAGTAGCGACTGTCCCTATATCGTCCAGTTTTATGGGGCTTTGTTCCGAGAGGTCAGTTGAACTTTATTAGTTAAAGCTTTTTTAGATGTTTTTTTTAGATTTTATTTTTTATATGTATTAAGTGCTGAATTATAAACAGGAACTACTTCTTAGTGTTTAAACCCTTAATTTTAGCTAAAATGCCGTGTTCTGTGTCTTTAGTGGGCGTTTCTTAAATAGAAAAATGCAGTCCTGCAGTATTAACTTGACTTTTATATTTACAGCTGCAGCCCCAGTAAAGTCAGGTCATTAGCAACAATTGCAATCTAGGGTTGGGTATCGGAACCCGGTGCAATATTCCTATGTAACTAGTATGTACTAGAACCAAATCGGAAGACAGTTTTCAGTCCCTCATTTCGGTGCCACTTAAACGACTAAGTGATCAATTGAAATATTTGTTCTGAAAAAAATAAAATAAAATTCTTGCGTGAAAGTCGTGAAGCAATAATAATAATTCAACTCCAACAAGTCTCTCTAATGACACAAGTGTGCATGTTATTTTTACATTCCATCTTAAAAGCAGAACTTTAAATGAGATGTCGGCAATTACGATACATATCACGATGCATGGATCACGACACAATCACGATATATTGCAATACTGTAAAAAACACATTGCTAAAAATACATGTTTTTGTCATGTTTGCTTCTGAGACTACAGGAGAGCAGGAGGAAGTGGTTTGACACTTACTCAGGGTGGTAATTAAATCTTATAACATTATTTAAACATGTATCGATACAAGGGGTTAAAATGTCACTGCACTATCGTGAAAATAAAATATCACGATGGTCAGCCGTATTGATATTTTCACACAGCCCTAAAATGAGAGCATCCTAGGAGTGCACAAATGACGTAATTACACTTGCTCTGACAGCAACAGGTAGCCTAAGCCTACCGTTAGCTAGCTAGGACAAACCTTCTTAAATTAAAAAGCCTAAAGCTAAAATTTAATAAAACATTAAGTTAAAAGCAGATGCATTGTGTTTAACAGCTTGTAGAAATTAGCTGCCAGTTTAGGCATATTGAAGTATTTTACATTAAATATTTGTGCTCTTTTGTTTTGTTTTGTTCTTTTAAATATCGATTTTGGCACCAGTATCGTTTTAAAAATAGGGATTTGGCACCAGTATTGTAAAGAACTCAAACAATACCCAAACCTACACAAAACAAAAAAGGCTGGAAAACTGATCAGCTTGTGTGTAATGTTGATTTAAGACTGTTTACCGCATTTGGCAGACGCACTTATCCAGAGCGACTTACATTTATCTCATTTATACAAAGCAGTTAGGGTTAAAGGCCTTGCTTAGGGGCCCAGCAGTGGCAACTTAATGGTGCTGGGAATCGAACACCAATCTTCCAATTAGCAGTCCAACACCTTAATCACTGCGCTACCACCTCCCCAGAGTTATTGTAGAGTAGATTTTCAAAATATATGCATCAGCCTGAGAACATAAAAAGCATTAGTTTAAAACGAATCCCTCAGTTATCAGATTTTAAAAAGCCAATGGGAAGCATAAGCACTTGTGAGGAAAGTCACTAAAAAAAGCTTGTCTAGGTAGCAGCTAAACACCTCAGAAACCGATTAGAGAGTTTTTTTTTTGGACAGACAGTTTCATACAGTAAATACACACAACATGCTATTAGTTTCGGAGAGGAAAAAACTATCTGAAGCTCTGAGCTTTTCCCAGGTAGAGAAATAACCCGTATTTATTTAACTTTTTCCAAGTAACTGTAAAATGTTTTTTTTACACCTTTATTTACAGGGTGACTGCTGGATATGTATGGAACTCATGTCTACCTCGTTCGACAAATTCTACAAATATGTATATTGCTCATTAGACGATGTCATTCCAGAGGAAATATTAGGCAAAATTACATTAGCGGTGAGTGCGTCTTATCTCCTGCCTGTTTAAGCGCTGCATTCATGCCCTTGTTTTATTATTCTTAATTTATTTGTTTTCCTTCATTTGATTACAGACTGTGAAAGCACTGAATCATTTAAAAGAAAACTTGAAAATAATCCACCGAGGTGAGTGTTCAATACGCAGCATTCATAGCAGCATTTATAGAGCAGCATTTTCCTTTTTTAAGTAATTCACATTACAGTAGAACTGTAATTATTAGGTTGTGGTCTTCTATTTATGTAGGGATTACAAGCTTCGTGAATTTTAATTTAAAGAATAGAAGTAAATGTTAGACCGCCAGCACCATGGTGTGACGGGTTCGATTCCGGCTCGGGTCCTTTCTGGTCTCTCTCTCTCTCTCGCTCTCGCTCTCTCTCTGCTTCATCCCTCTTAGTCCTGTCAATAAAGGCGAAAAATATCTTTAAAAGATGAAAAAATATTGGAAGACAGCTGTGCAGTCCGTGTGTCTTAAGAAAGACTTATGCCGGTCTTTCGTTTGTCTGAGACACATTTTGAAAATCCTAAAAGATTCCTATAATCCTACGATGAAATCTGTTGTCTTTGATGGCTAGTTTGACATGTTCACCCAAAGCTGATAAATAATCGTCACAATCAGCATTTTCCTCCGTTAAAATTCTGGCAGTGGCAGAAATTCTCGTACACTAACCCTACAATGTGACTAATCCTATGGCGACAAGTCAATTCAAAATCCAATAGGAACACAGAACCTGCAAACCAACGCAGGAAAATGTTAAGTCTGTTGGACAGAACAGCAAAAAGAGAAACTTGAATTATGGCGGGAAAAGGAGTGTTTGTTTGCTTCTAGCTACCATTTAGTAATATATACGCAGGTTAATGAACGAGTCACGGATTGATGACGTAAAACTCTGACGTGAGTCTCTTTGTGTGCGTCCGTTTTTAATGCGTCTTAACGTCGTCAAGTCTGACATTATGCCAACTGAAATCCTACAGTGTGACATAGATGTTTGTCATAGATGCTGGAAACAGTCTAGAACAACATATGATGTAATTCTTTTCTGTGAATCATCCCAGCAGCCTGTGACGCTGATTTATGAGAAACAAAAGAGGAAAAAAAACAAGACACAAAGCATAAATTAGATAAATAACAGTTGGTGCCCATTTGATGTGTTCATTTTTTCAAGGTGATGTGTGAAGTTAAGCTGTTAAAAATAAGTAAACAAACCAAAAAAAAAATGGTAAATAACATGCATAGAGGCAATAAAGACATCTGCCCCATTGGGGGCCACTATAAAGTGTTAAAAAAGAAAACGAGACTGAAGTCTCCGCTTCTAAACATTCGCATAATTAAAAAACGACTATTGAAACAATGTGGAAAATGAATAACTAATTTGAACAAGCATAATTTACCACTAGATGGAGCTATTTTATTAGTGAACCAACGTGCAGTTAAAATAAACATCTAATTACTTTGTGTTTCACAATGTAGAGAAAGATCCAAAAACAAACATTTGAATAAAATTACAGATACCTGAGTTTCCTTATTTAATTCTCTAACCTGTGATTTGTAGACATTAAACCCTCCAACATTCTCCTGGATAGAAATGGCAACATAAAGCTGTGCGACTTCGGGATCAGCGGACAGCTGGTGGACTCTATAGCCAAGACTAGGGATGCTGGATGCAGACCTTACATGGCTGTGAGTCACGTCATCATCATCACTTGCTTTCCTCTCTCTTTTTTTTTTTCTTTCTTTTTTTTGTGTACAATTATATCAGAACAAATAAATCAATAATAGAATGAACATTTACTACAGTTCTGTTCTGCATACAAACTTGTGTTTCAGTTGAGCTTCTGAGGAGTTAGCTTAGCTTACATTGCAGCAATTCCTCAGTAATGCCAAATTTCTAATTGAATTGTCATACCGTTGTTGTTGTTTTTTCACATTTAATGTTGCACAAAATGCACAAAAAGATGCCACTTGCTTGTATTCATCATAAACACTTTTTTCCCCAGCCATTGTCCTGTGATGGAAAAATCTATATTTTTTTTACCACTTTATTACTACTCTTATGACTTCTATTATTACTACTTTATTACTACATTATTACTACACTATTACTACTGTTTGCGCTTTTTCTGTAGAAGAAACGAAATTCTCCAATATCCACATTAACATAACGCTGCAGTCATTTTAACATATTAGATTTAACGTATTAGATGAGAATTTAATGGTATAAAAAAGTTTTGGCTGTATTAGTGAAATCCCTAAAATTATTTTTATCACCGCATTTCTTGTGGTTTTTGTATCGTTTCCAAAACTGTTTTTCTTGTTTTTTTTTCCTATACCAGCCTGAACGGATAGACCCAAGTGCTTCTAGGCAAGGCTACGACGTGCGCTCTGATGTTTGGAGTTTGGGCATCACGCTGGTGTGTGTTAATGCGACTGCTTTTCATTTTATTTTGAAGATTGTAAGTAAAGACTGTAATGTGGTCATATTAACTGTTTTCTGGTTATTGTTTTCTTCTTTAGTATGAGCTGGCAACCGGGCGCTTCCCATACCCCAAGTGGAACAGCGTGTTTGATCAGCTGACACAGGTGGTGAAGGGAGACCCACCTCAACTAAGCAACTCGGAGGAGAGACAGTTTTCTCCTAAATTTATCAACTTTGTTAATCTCTGGTAAGTTCCAGCTTTATGTTCCTCTAAAGTACAGAAATGTATTACTGATGTTTTAAACAAGTGCTCATTTTGCTTATTTTGTTTTTTTAGCCTTACAAAGGATGAGTCAAAAAGGCCAAAGTACAGAGAGCTTCTGGTAAATGTTCTCTAAATCCACTGTTATACTGACTTTAAAAAGAAATATTTTACTATATTTAGGGTCAGAGTATTTTTAAGCACCCTAATCAAATCCTAAATATTTTTCCAATTCAATTTCTCTATTGTTTTATTTATTTTTTTTTACCTGCAGAAGCACCCGTTCATTCTGATGTACGAGGAGCGACTGGTGGATGTTGCCAGTTATGTCTGTAAAATACTGGATGAAATCCCCGCCTCTCCCAGCTCTCCAATGTATGTCGACTGATGCCGCGTACGTTTCCCAAACGCGAAGTCACACGGCAGCCATTTGGCGCACCGCGTTGTCCTGTCTCACGGTTCCACACTGCTTTTAAGGATCGACACTTCCAAACCATTTTGTGCAATATGGATCGGCTTTTCATCTTCAAAACCGTTAGTGTATTGGTCTGTTGAGAAAAAAAATCAAAAAAAAAAACTGACAAGAATAAGAACAAGAATAATTTTATTTGAGGTGTGCTATTTATTTCAATGCCACATGTAAATGTTTAGCTGAGTGCATTCTAGAAAATTAGAGCAAGACTTCAATAAAGACACACTTTATGTTGACAGGAATGTTGATAGAACAAGAAATCGAGAAGAAGCCACATTGTTCATTCACTAGAAAAGAATAAGCCTGCCAGATTGTCTAACGTATAACATTTCTTACGATAGTATGCGTCATGCAGATCTGTCGTTTATCTGGATACATCGTGGTCTGACTATACGGAAGTCTCGTCGTTCATCAGAAGAATCGGTTAGAAATAATTGGATCATTTGATCTAGACGTTTTTTCACTCCACTCCGAAATTCCGGCATGGTCGAATCAACATTTTGAATGATTTCTGTGACAAGTGAATTTGTAAGAAATGACACTAGGAGGCTGTCTGGTACCAGTTGACAGATCAGTTCATCGATCAAACGATTAAAAAAACGAACAAAAAAAAAAAAAAGTCATCCTTAAAGTACCTTTGTATAATTATGCAACTTTAACTCGCCAAATTGTATTGAATGAATTAAAGAAAAAAAATCTCTTGCTGGAATAGACTACAAAATTGTAGATCTTACTGTAAATATCAGTCCCAGTTGCCGTAACTATCAGTCCCTGACTCTCTAAGGCTACTTTATATCTGCCACCTTTTTTCCGACGTGTCGTGCTCGTGTGCGAATACGGAAAGACGTTCGAATATCGCTGTTTGGAAAAAATTGTACAACACTTTGCCAAAGCAGTCTGACTGACATAATAAAACAACTAAAATATGACACTAGATTGACGCAGTGGAAAAGGATTCATTTTTGGTGTGCGTGTAAAATAGAGATGATCTGACACACTTAAGATGAATCCGTGACCTGAGAATGCTTCACTATACATCCCTATTTATAGGCGCACGGTAATAAAGTGAAAAAATCCCATTCTTGGAAAAAAAAAAAAAAAATTTTTTTTTTTTTTTTCAACTGTACAAAGTGGCTTCGCAGTAGAATATTTAATATTAGAAAGGGAAATTATGGATTTTATGTAACGTTATATTGTATCGGTATACGAGTGGGGAAATATCTTCAAGAATTGTTCACGCTGTGAAGATATTTGAAGTGTATACATTGTGAACAGCAATCTGTAAAAAATAAAATTGTAATTTGAGGATATGCAGGGTTATTGCCTTATGTCTGCTTTTGGAGATATTAACCTCAGTCTGAGCTTATTTGTCTTTTTCACTTCACATATTTAAAGGATATTGATGAAATCTTAGTGTTCTTGTAGTACTGATGAGAGCTAAGTATTTGCCTGCAGGTCAGTTGTGATAAGGCTACGATGTGATTGTGACCTTATTTAGACTTTTTTTTTTTTTTTTTATGTAAGGTCTGAAAAAAATTGAACTTAATGCTAGAATAAATCTTATGAATTAGCCTCTGTTGGTGTGCTGGCTGTTTGTGTGGGAGTCGCTACCGCAGGGTCAGGGTGTGGGCTTGAGTTCAGGTTATTAAGATCTCTCAGTCCAGATCTCCCTGATCTGGATAAAATAGTTACTGATAAGAAGAAAAAAAAATAGAAGTCTGTCTATGGAATAAAACACTGGGATATGCTGTTGAAGGACAATAATCAAACAAACAAACAAAAGTTGATTAGTTTATTAAAACAGTGTCAAATCATAGTGTTTTATTTCCTCAGTCATTAACTATTTTATGAACAATCTACACACTTTAAATTTACAGCATTTGGCAGACACCCTTACGCAGAGCAACGTACATTTATGTCTTTTATAAAACTGAGCATTTGGGGATTAAGGGCCTTGCTCAGGGGCCCAGCGATGGTGGCTTGGTGGTGCTGGGAATTGAACCCCAGCCTTTGTGGTATCAGTCCAACACGACGAAGCCACCACTTCCCACTATACATTTTATCAATTATGTTTAATGCTGTAAAATGCTTCATGAAACAAATTAGAACCTCATGATGTAGAGCAGCTATAAATGTCTATTACTGTACACATCGAATAACACACACTAATAGCCTGAATGTGAGGTTACTGGAAGGTAAATGGTACCATATAGAAACCACGAGGATGGCCGTGGATGTTGCTTTAGTTTCTAGCCGCAGGACTGCAGTTGCTAAGAGCAGCTTGCATTTGTGTCACAATCATCCATCCATCCATCCATCCATCCATCCACTGTCTATCCCCGCTTATTTCTAATCAGGGTCACAGGGCTCAGCTGGAGTTTATCCCAGCCGAAAGGCAGGAGGACACCCTGGACAGATTGCCAGTCCATCGTAGGGCCAAATCAAGACAAACATCCACACACACTTACACTTAATCCTATGGGCAATTTAGAATCACCAATCAACCTAAAACACATGTTTTTGAAGAAAACCGGAGAACCTGGGGTAAAGAACATGAGAGAGAGAACATGCAAACTGCACACAGAAAGATACCAACCTGGGACCTTCTTCCTGCGAGGCAACCGTGCTAATCATTAAGTAACCAGCAGTCAACAATCGATAGCATCAGAATAGCCTTCATGTTCAAACCTGTACACCAGCATATTCAAGCAGTGCATGATGGCATGTAAACGCTTTAGATATTCACCTTTTATCAAA
The DNA here is from genome assembly GCA_005784505.1 of Bagarius yarrelli. Classification (NCBI taxonomy): domain Eukaryota; kingdom Metazoa; phylum Chordata; class Actinopteri; order Siluriformes; family Sisoridae; genus Bagarius; species Bagarius yarrelli. Next base: position 4,774,995 of record VCAZ01000002.1, read on the forward strand.
ATGGGGGAAAAAAGGCGATCTTAGTATTCGTTCACACTGCAAGGCTTAGTGCTCAATTTAGATTCTTTCTCAGATCAAATGTTTTTGAATTCTCCGTTTCACTTAGTGTCCTATCTCAAAGTAAAATAAACACGGAAGACACTGAAGGCAGCGTTTACGCATTAGGTGCTTACATTTAAAAAGTAATGTACAGTCAGCGACTGTAATTAATGAGCAGGGAAAAAAAATGCTACATTTTTAATAATAGCGTGTTGTGGAGCCTTCAGTATGGTGGTGTGTGGAGATGGAGAGCCAAGAGTGTTGGGGCCGTGACGTAGACGCCTTCAGCTGTTTGTAGTTACGCAGCAGTGCAAAAAGACGACGCATGTTGATAGAAAATGTTGTAATAGTCGTATAACTGTTGAAATTGCAAAACATCCGACCTGTGTTGTATTTAATACCACATATAGACGTGGCACAAACCCGAACTGAAAAAGATCAGATTCCATGTGGTTTGTGGTGGTACATGTGTTACATTTCCAGCTCCCTGTGCTGATTACCTGGTTCAGGTTTGTTTAGGAAGCTGGAAGATACCATTTCATATGAGGGTGTAGGACCTGGTTATTTGATATCTCCTTCCCTCTGATTGACTGAACACACCTGAACCAGGTAATCAGCAGTAAGGGGAACCTGAAAAAACAGCAGAACAAAGTAATTTAGGGAACTTGGGTTACCTGACCCTGCTATTGGTCTGGTTTAAGCATTTCAATAACTGTTTATTTTCTGCTACGCAGATTTACAGTCTCTAGCATTTACACACAGTCCTAAACTTCCTTTTCATGGAACACATTTTTGATGAGAGGTTGATAAAAATACGCAGATTTGTGGTTTGAGCTGCAAAGAAAAAGAAAGTCACTCTTCCAGTCTCATCTATACAGGTAAAAATCATTTAAATATGATTCACAGAGATTACACTTTTCCTTCTGAAATACTAGAACCAGCTAATCTTCTACCATTACCAACATTTTAAGTCACACAGATCACACTTTTGCTATAGTAACTGAAGCTCTTGTTCTTCTTACCAGATGATTGGCTGATGATTGGTTCGATTCTGCCTTGGGGTATTATGGGTATTTAAAGCGAAGATGCCAACTCTATGTGGACTTTGAGAATGTCAGCAGGATGTACTTCCATCATACAACTCCTACTGACTGCATATGGTTATAGAAAGAACACCGAGTTAATAAAGATGGGTTCCCTTTTGAGTTTGGTTTCTCAAAGTTTCTTCCTCGTACCACAGTCGCCCCAGGCTTGCTCACTAGGGATGTTTTTGATACCATTTTTTTTTTCTACCATTAATCGTGGACCTTTGAATTGTTAGGTATGTTCTGTAAAGCTGCTTTGAGACAATGTTTATTATTAAAAGCGCTATAGAAATAAAAATTAATTGAATTAAATTAATTAGATACCTGCATTAAAATGTACAGTAAAATAGGCAGTGTGTGTAGTATACAGTTATAGACGTGTAATGATTTGTGAGGCTCAACTCTATTTCTCAGGATTTCTTGTCATTTTTTAAAGTTACTTCCTTTATTCTTTATAATCAATGATACATTACTAAATGTATCTTTCTATAAAGCTTTATGACCAACTGAATTGAAAGCACTTTAGAGATTCAATTACTCCATAATGACAATAATACTCAGGAAGTACTATGACACATTGTTTTGGAAATTTTTCATTCGTTGGTGTTTATTGAAGTTTTAATAGTACAGTGGTGGAGACATACTGAGACGGTTTACATTGTAAAGCTGTTCAGTGGCCAAGCAGTACAAAAGCTTTTTGTCACATCTATATATTTCTTCCCTAGGAGAAAAAAAAATGGAAGACATAAACAACACAGATTTTCCTCACAAAAAAAAGAGTGATGGATGGATGGATGGAGGATGGATGGACGGATGTTGATGGGATTCTTTCTCACTTATCAAGTGGGTTAGGAGCAGGTTGGGGTAAGACGAGCGGATGCATTTCATAATGCACCACTATAGACCATTAGGTAAAAAGAAAAAGCGTTGAGTTAGTTGGTGGTCCTGGTTTTGGTTATAAGTTTGGTCAGTGGCATAAGAAGAGATTTCTTGGTGATAAAATCCTCCAGAACTCGATTGAAATCAAATGTATATTAAAAATCGATATAAAACTAGATATAAAGTAGTCTGTTTGGTCTGTTAAGTCCTAAATGCAGGACAAATGCACAGATTTTAAGGTCACTGTGTAAATTCTTCTGTCACTGTGATTTCATCTAGATTTAATTATTTAAATAGTTTATACAACCAATAAAGTATAAAGATGTGTAAAAGAAGTTAAAGAAAGTGTGCAGGGTTTACAAAATAAACAGTTCACTGATGTGGAAATTGACATCTTTGCTAACTAAATTTCTAATAACTAATTGATATATGATCAAATCCATTCAGTTGTCCTGTAACACACACACATTCCTTCTCTGTTTACAATTAAAATGATCTTGGAACACAATCTTTTCCTTAATTAGACAGACTGGGGATAAAAATACACAAAGCTGTATTGTTATTGCCATTTTTGTTTTTGTGTGCACACATAAATTACTGTTAAATTCATAAAAATAAAAATGTCCACAGGTCTCATATGGCAACCCTGCTGTGGGTGCAAATGTTCACAGTAAAACAATACCCAGTATATTACATTCCTTTCTTTAAAATGGCTTGGAAGGAAAAAAAGGCCACTTTTATCAACACTGTTCTGGTAAAAATAAAGAATAAAAAAATATTTGACATTTGATTATGTTGTTCACATAAAAATCGGATTTCAGCTTTTGGTTACATTGCATAAAAAGTACAAACATTTTAACACTGCAAAATTGAAACTGCTGTCAGAACATTTAAGCTGATTGTTATTTTGATTCCCAAACTTTATAAAAAATAAAAAATTGTACAATTGCATCTTTAGTGTATCTGTGTAAAGAAGCTAATGTCTGGCTGTAGGGTATCTAAAACTGAATGAAATATTTATTCATGATTTGTATTTAAACTAATAAGCTGAAAATTAAATAAAATAATATACTGTATATTTCATTTTATGAAATTACTCCAGAAAAGATAAATGCCATCATAGCGTCTATTTTATGTAAAAGTTACCAATTAGGGCATTTTCTGAAACTGTGTTTTTGCTTTTGTTTCCAGACGACTAAAGCTAAAATTTGCCACATATTTTTCTAGCATATGACTTTAATGACTACATGCCAATGTGACCTTTTAAAACTTTCCGTAATAGTGTCTTTTCCAAAAAATTTTGTAACATATAAAACAGATCAAAGGTTTAAGACGCAAATCCTGCATCTAAGGATGCGACGGTTAGTATTCCAATGCTGTATAAAAAAATGTTTTTTTTTAAGGCCAACCATAAATTCCACGAATCTTTTTCTGTAAGGATATGTATTTCCTAAATAAAGGAATGTCTTATAAATATTTCTGTATAAATACATCTATGCAAATACCCAAATGTCTAATAAATACATCCAAGATGTGACGTCTTCCATGATAGCAAATGGGTCACGCGTCAATATCATTAATTGTATTACAAACAGCCCTAAAGATGGAATCTACTAGATAAAGGAAAGCAGTATTATGTAAACGTAATCTATTTTCACAGAGGGAAAAAATGTTGTATCTTATGCCTATAAAGTTGTAGTCATTTAAAAGGGGAATGAAAATTAAGGGTAGCATGTTGACATTGTTGTCATGACAGAAAAATGTCTGTAAATGTCTGTAATTAATTCATACACTCGCGACTAAGACATAGTCTCATGTTAAGGAGAGAATATAAAGATATATTCTAATACAAATCTAATGTATTTGAACTGTCTTAATAAATTAAAAATGATGTTTAAAAATAAAATGGGGACACAAACAGAAAATAATCAAAGGCAATTACATGCTGTCCAAAAGCGAAATGTGACAAAAGTACTATACTACTTAAGGTGCAGTGTGAACAGTTAATAAATATTTACAATAGCACATTAGAATAAATGTGTTCTTTGTGAGCAACTCAGAAGTGTTTCGCCGCACACACCATGTGCAGAAGAGACTTTTGAAGCAGTAGTGTTGTATTTACAATTGGATTGCAAATGCTGTGGAATTCATTTTTAGTTTCAATGGATTCGGTTTGTTTGGTAGGTTTTCATTGTTTCCAGTAATTCTTTCCCACATTCTCTTCCACAATATAAAATAAAACAATATAAAGTCCCCTGGATTTTCAAGTTTTGGACTGATACAAATGTGTTTTTTTTTTAAACAAAGTCAAACCTAATGAAAAGTACATTTTTCAATAAAAATTGAACAGGTTGACCTCTAGCTGTTGGCTGTGCATCTTGTGGAAAACCACATCATTAAAAATTTTGGAGGTGAAGTGCTTTGTGTTACTGCTAAATACATACCTAGTTTTTCTTTTTTTTTTATCTAATAGAGCTACCTGAATATCTTCACCAGTGCTCAAGATGCAGGTCCATGGCTGAGTTCAGTCCAATGTCACTGACATCCAGGAATTCTGTGTTGAAGATACTGGGTGCTGATGGAGCCACGCTGTTGCTGAATGCTGTGGCTGAGCTGGGAGGAGTTAATTCCAACCATTCCATGCTTTCCCACGGTGACTCGGAGAATGTCATGCCGAGCCCTTGGCCGTCCGTGGGCACTGGGGAGACCTTGGTGGCCATGCGAGACAGAGGTGTGTCCATCATGTCCCTGTTGCTGAGCAACTTGTCATCATGGTGATGACCCCCTATGTCCTCAAGTTGGCCCTCATCAGCGCCTGACTTGACAGGGATGAGGTCACTATGGCGGCCCACGGGGCATAGGAGCACCTCCAGTTGACACTCCGTGTGCCCTGTAGCAGGCTCGTATGGACCCTCCGAATATGAAATGTGGCTGTAGTGGCGGTGAAACTTTGGCATGGATGCGGCACTGGTGGCAGTGTTGCTGGGCGAAACTGTAAGGTGAGGTACAACTTTGGTTACAGGGGACCTCTCTTCTTTGGCGTTAGCTGGCATTTCTTGATAGGTGGGGGGAGGGGTGGGCAGTGCAGGAAGAGGGGAAGGACATTACAGTGTTTATCAGAACAGATAAGATTAACAAACAGTGGAAGGGGTCTAGAAGGGGAGTACATCTCTTATACATTACATACTTTTATACTCACCTCCACTTTCAATAAGGACATCAAGGAGTTCATCCATTTGCTGACTTCTAGTCATCTGCTGCAACAAAAAAGTGCATTTATAAAAGTTAATTTATAAAAACATTTGATTTTATATTTTCTAATCGACACTGCATTGGCTTGATAGTTTTATATTTTGAAAATTACATCACTGGCCTAATTGGATGCAACAATAACACTAAGCCATTGATACTGGCAAATACAGTACATCTTGTTTACTTTTAATAATAATAAATATTTCTTTTTTTTAAATGGAACTTACTTAATGGTTAACGTCTAAAAAAAACTAGACTTTAAATCAAATATTCCAGCGTTCTGCATTCAGTATTTTACCTGAAATTTTACATGATGCAATTCAAACTTTTTTTTGGGGTGTAATTTGTGTTATTTTTAGGCAAATTTCAGCCAGGAAGCTCTTTAAACAACACAACTGTTTGTGTTAAAGCGCTCATCATGCAGTGTGAAAGCAGAAAAGTGTGCACTGTACGAGTGGCATAGAAGAGAAAAGGATGCTTTTTAAAAAAAATATTTCTGTGTGTAGTGAAGTAGCAGTGACAGAAGCTAAAGTGATGATGGAAGGCATAAGGCTTAGCTGATCTTGGGGCTCCTTTACCTGCTTCACTGCATCCTCATAGCATGGGGGCTGTTTAATGGCTGATGCAGTAGAGTCTGAGCTACAGAAGGTAGTGGTGGAGGTGGTGCACTTTTTTTCGCCAATGTGCCTGGGACAGTGTAATATTGCCATCTATATAAGGAGATAGGGTGAAATGTTATATCTCAGATGTGGAAGAGGGACCAGATAAAGGCTGATAAATGTTCATACGTTTAGCAGGCCGTATAGTTGTTTGGCTATGAATAGGGGCAAAAGAATAATCTGTTTTTCTTACTATTTTTGACTTAAAATCATGTCAACATTAAATAATAGCGGGCAGCTTTGATTTGTCCTACCATCTTTTGTGAGTATAGCATGTGATATGACCACATGATTAAATTCATGCACACTGAAAAACATGTGACTAGTAATGTTTATTCAGTTCAGTGAATAGTAGGTTAATGAAAGCATGTGACCAGTGTTACCATTGACGATAACTATGAAGGCTATTAGAAGGTATAAAAAAATAATTGATTTGTAAGTATCTCCAAGTCATATGGTATATAGAAGTGAACTGTTGATTGGTTTTGTGGCCACAGATTGAAAGAAAATAAGTGTGTGAAAGCTTTTCTAGATAGATTTTGTGCATGAATACAGTTAAGAAGGTGGGATGATGTGAACTAATCCTATCTCCTTACAAACCTTTTGCTGCAAGTTTGGACTTTTGACCTTAGAGGACCCTCTGGAACTTAGGTTATTCTCATTGCTTGGGTATACTGGCTGCATACTTCTCTGGTCGGGCGAATAGGTGCAGCTCACAGACTCGGCAACATTCTTCTGCTGGACCTGTGCAAAATGCAATATTTTATGAGATTTGTTTCAAAACCTAATAAGTCCTACCAGATAAAGAACTAGAGCATTACATCAGAACATAAAGAATATCTTTTTTTGTACGGGTCTGTGTACCTGCATGTGATGTGGTCTGGCTCCATTGTGAGGGCAGGTGTCCCTACCCAGGGGAGGTGTGAGCAGAAACGAATGACTGGGAGAGGCAGGCAGACTGTTGGGCTGTGGGCTGCTGGAGTTCTTGGTCACTGGTGAGTCTTGAGGAGAGCACTGTGGGCTTAGATAGGCAGGAAGACCAGAAGGACTTCTAGACGAAGGCATGTCCAGGTTTCGAAGTCCACCACCTAGAACACAATGGCCCATAGGCTCCATGCAGTTTGGAAGCCCATTCTTTGGCTGCTTGGAGGCCATTGGACAGCTGGAGGCCACATGCTCCTGTTTGATAGATACACCAAAGAAGTGTTGCATCTGGCTTGGGGGCTGCAAATGCACTGGCTCCTGTAGGCCATGACTGTGTTTCCGTTTATGCAGTTGCATCCGTAGCTCCTCCACCTGCATTTGCTCCTGGTGTAATTTCCATGTCAGTTCCTCGATCACTTTTTGCTTTTCCACCAACATCTTGTCTTTCTCAGTGTCCAGCCCTTGTTCACCATGTAGGCAGTTTCCCAAGTTCTGGTTGTCTTCTGCACTCAACTGTGCTGGTGATGGCTGCAGGCCAAACTGTGGCGAGGACATAGTGACGTCGCTAAAACTTTCAGGAAGAGAGCCGCTTACCGACAGCTCAGAGGAGGCAGGAGAGATTGGTGGGGTGGATGTAGTACTGCAGAATGGGTAATACCCTCCCACATGAGACATTGTACCAGAACTTGGGGATTGGTAAGAGGAGAGTGAGCCAGTGGGAGTCACTGGAAAGGTCACAGTTGTGATATCTCCAGAGCTGGAGGGAGAAGTGGAGCTAGAGTCTTTATAGGGTCTTAGCCTTTCAATAAGAGCAGTTTTAGTGCCTGACACTGGAAGACCTCTTATTCTTAGCTGCTGCCGAAGCTCAGACACCTGTTTGCATGACAAAACAAGAAAACAGTGCTCTATTTACATTTGCAGAATTTAGCGGATGCCCTTATCCAGAGCGACTTACATTTATCTCTTTTTATACAACTAAGCAACTAAGGTTTAGGAGCCTTGCTCAAGGGGCGTAGCAGTGGCCCCGTCGAACCCCGATCTTCCAATTAGTAGTCCAACAGCTCAACCACTGCGCTACCACTTCTTCAGAAAATCTAATTCTTCACTTAGTAAATCTAAAAGACTGTAGGGGGAAGTCGTGGCTTAGTGGTAAGGTGCTGAACTGATACCAGAAAGACCGGGGTTTGATTCCCAGCATCACCAATCCACCACCGTGGGCCCCTGAGCAAGGCCCCTAACCCCCAATTGCATAAATGTAAGTGACTCTGGATATAAGGGTCTGCCAAATGCTGTAAATGTAAATGTATAACATCACTAGCTGAAGAAAATGTAGGTAATTTTTAGTTTAACGCTTAACATGTTGTACTACTGATATGAAGCTTAAGTTTAAATCTTTATACTTTCATGCAGCCACCGCTGGCCCCTTGAGCAAAGCGCTTAACACTCAACTGTTCAGTTATATAAATGAGAGAGATGTAAGCCACTCTGGATAATGGTGTCTGACACCATTAATGACAGAAATGTAAATGTAGCTAGATTTGCCAAAAACTATCAGTAAAATATATTGTACCTTTAGATCATCAAGATTTGCAGGCAGAGGCCCAAGTCTGACTGGAGTCATGTTAGATGTGTTGCAGTATGTTGTCTTTACAGGTGATGGGGAGATGCTGCTTTCTGTACTGGTGGCGCCACTGGAACTGCATGGTGGTTGCTCTTCACTGGAATGCCTGAAGTATATTCAGAATTGTCTCAAAATTCTCATCTATAATTGACGCGATTTGAAATATCTTGATCAAATGTGAAGTGCATGTTACTTACTTGGTTGACAGATGCTGGTGTACTGGCTGGTAGCTAAAGCTCTGGCTTTGTGAACATTGGGGCTGATGGGGGTGATTATGCTGCTGGTGCTTCTGCTGGCTAAGAATCTGCAGTTGCAGGAAGAGCTGTTGTTGTTGCAAAAGCCTGGCGTAGGCCGAGTCCATTGGAGGAGGAGACTTTTCTGCTTTCTGGTCTGGTGGAATGTACTGGTGGTACTTAAGCTTTTTCACTTTCGGCTTAACATCTTTGGGCTTCTTATGACGATTTTTGTCTGATGTTTTGCACTATTTTATGGGCACAAATAGCGAATGAAAATATATCAATCATTTAATATTATGGTTAATAATAGATGCATAGAAAAATGTCTGTATTATATAATTGTACATATCTATATTCCACCAGTCACTGGCATATTAAGTTCTTCATAATATTTATTGACAATATTTGAAGACAATGCTGCCCTACCTTTATTAATGCAGGGACTGGAATGGGGGGAGCTGTCTGGCAATTCATCACCGGTGGATCTTCTTCTTGGTTCTGTATAGTTGATTCTTTGCTTGGTGACCCCTTAACAATAAGCCATTTTTCCAGTAAACGTTATATGAAAGCAATTTGTGAAAGCATGTAAGCCTTGTAAAGATAATATATTTTAAACACTAATAACAACTTAAGCAGTACATTGCAATTTAATTCTTTGCCATCGAGGGCAGACTTCTCAAAGCCGATTCTAAAACCTAAATTATTTTTTTGTATTCTTTGAAATGCAGTTGATTTGCAGTCTTTTTATAACCTAAATATATAATCAGTGTAGATTAAGTAGTTTGTATTTTAGTTTGTCAATATAGTTTATTACCTCTGTTAGGGCTGCGGTCATTGAGGGAGATGGAATGGCACTGCTGTCTTTGCTCTCGGATAAAGCCACGGTTGAGATCTGGGACTCGTCATTAGGGGGCTGTTCAGGAGACAGGCTCTCACTACTGCTGTCCTCTTCAAATGCATACGAGTCCTCTTGCTTAGACAGCTTTTCATGATTCACTAAAACATAACAAAAGCAACTTTAAGACGGCGGGATAAAGAAGGATTTTTATGACTAAAAGACAACAAACAGGAAACTGCCTTTTTGCACAGTGCATGCATACCAATCCGGTACATGTGGAGACAGTAGCTGCAACTAACATGCTTGGACCCAGAATCCTACAGTGCCTTTTATTTGCACTGCAGAACTGACCCTGGTCTTTGATTAAATGGGATTATTTGTTTTTTAATTTATGATTAATCTTAGCACCTCGGTCAGTGGTGCCATGCGGTAGAGGGAGCAGGCTGACAGAACTTTGATAGTACTGAAAAGCTTTGTCCTATGGGCAAAGGTCAGCCTAAGGGCTACGAGAGGGACCGTGTATAGTGCCGGTGTGGGTTGAGATGAGAAAATGTGTGTGTGTGTGTGTGCTGACGCTTGTGTGACTCGTTGAGAATCTAAGCATGTGACCTGCCAAAAGTGTGGGCCCTGGTTTCAATCATGACAGACACTTTGCCTGCAGTGTGTACTTTGTGTAGCAACCCCCAGTCCCAACTGCCGTCCAACAACAGGCAAAAAATGTGAGCGTTTTTTTCTGTCCACCTGTTAGTGTTAGACTGCAATAGACACTGTAAATAGAGACTCCTGACCTCTACCTGTCCACTTTTAACAACTAAGTCTATTCTTTACTGTCCTAAATTAAAAAATTTATAAGGCAATAAATGAGCTTTAAGAATAGACAATAGACATGGCGTCTTAGTGTATATACAGTGTGTATAGGTAGGTAGGTAGGTAGTAGGTAGGTAGGTAGGTAGACAATAACAACTTTCTTAGATTACAGAGAATTTGCATTTACCCTTAGGAAAGCATTGTAAAATGTCCGAGTTGCTTTGCTTATTTAAATGCCTGCAGGTTGAATAATCAAACCCAAATTGTAGGTCATGGCAGTGGTACATGATGGGGGTCTGGGAGCTACAGACAGCTGCAGAGTGGCACAGTTTCCCCTCAGACACCTTTGTAGGTGGCTCGGTGGAGCCACATAAATCATGACGAGTCAAAACAGAGCAGCGAGAGGCCACGTTCATTTGATCTGCAGAGAAAAGGGTGGGTCCAAATACAGCTGCTGTTTGTCTCAATAAAACATGCTCTCCTTCCCGCAGAGGTTTTAATGTAAACTGAAATCCTCTGCCTTATGGTATGCTTATGCAATACATTTACAGACAAGTCAGAGGAGAAAACGGAATGTTTATTTCTGAGTAAGTCGAAAAACGTAAGCTTTAGCAGAATCTGACAGGACAGTGTGTAGTTATGCAGCATAGTAAACACAACATTGAAATAAAGCTTGTGATTGCATTCTAATTCAAGATGTCTTTGGCATGGAAAAGTTTGGATGGGCAGAAATTCTATGTTGGTAGGAACCTTTTTTTAGGGTCAGTGAGTCATTGTCCAAGCATAAAAATAGATTAAATACCTTCTTCGATATTCTATATGAATATTATATGGTGAACAGTCAGCAATTAATAACAATTGATATCCAATAAATTTTGAACAATTAAACTTACATTTTTTGGTACCTTTTATAGCAGCCTCTTTAACGGCTGAATCGACAGGTATAATGTTCTTCTCAACCAGTTCCAGTGGACCTGGTCTAAGGGCAATTTTCTCATTAAGGTTGTCAGCAAGTCGGGCACGCTTGAGTTTGTTTTGTGAGTCTTGAGCAGGTCCCTCACTGGCCGAGTCTGTATAGTAACACAGTAATCATAAGAAATATTACTCCAGATCCAAAACTTTCTTCTTGCATGTATACATCCTGCAGCAATGGTAGGGTTTTCTGGCATAAACAGTTATTGTCTAACCATCTAAGTCAGGTCTCACTCACAATGCTCTTCACTGAATGTGGAATTAAGCAGCCGCTAAAGCATCTTATGTTACAGCCTCTTTATACTAGTACTGTTTATATATTTCATTTTTATTTTATTATATGAGAATGTGGTGAGCAGGTCTTACCTTGTAAAATGTGCATGCTAACCAGCTCAGACTTTGTTGGTCTACTTCGGATTTTATGCTTTAAATAATCTCCCGTCTGCAAAATATCAACAATTAGTGTTTAAAAACAATAGAAATTGATGTTTTTTTAAAATCAAATATCATTGTTTATTTTATTAGTGCATGGTACTAGATAATTTCTCGATTATCCATCTTTATTTTTCAAATAACACACCAGTTGCCTCTGGCAGATATGGCACGTGCCAAGGAGCCATGTTTACTTTTGCCTCAGAAAGATAAAGTGGCGTTTTTCTCTGACCTTGGAGCGTTCAAGACTTTTCCTCTGCTCATGGAATGCAGCTGGACTTTTCAGGGCTGAAAAAACAAATGAGAAAGTACCAAATAAATTAGATGGAACTGAGGATCTCTGTCAGTATGGCTGGCTGTGTGCTCGTCGACAATAAATATTATATAAATAAACTTTGCTTGCCCACTCCTGGGTCAGCCGCATTGTCTTCGGTTACTGTATTAATTAAATAGCTAATCTGATCACTTTTATTAAACAGACAAAACTCAAAATGTTTGAGCAAAACTCAGATAATGTTAATTAAGTATTAATATTAAGTATTAATTAAGTATTAATTAAAACCAGTTGTTTCTCTTTTCAATGCAATGTCATAATGGCGGTCATGCGTGTATTCCCATAATTGTCAACCTGATAGCAATATTCAGTATATATCTATATATATATATATATATATATATATATATATATATATATATATATATATATATATAATTAAAAAACAATATTTAATTATAAAAAGTCTTAAATATCGAGAATATTTTCAGTAAAACCGATTATCGGTCAGTAATCAAGAGTAACTTCCCAACATATAGTTTCCCACCAGTTTTATCTATTAGATGTGCTTTGTGAGTGTGATAACTGTGGTTAAAGTGTTTAAACCTATTTCTGGAGGCCTTCCTGATTAACTAGCACAAATGATGCTGATTAGATTAGAAATGGTGGATTTTAGTTAAGCCTTCGGTCTAAGACATCTTCCAGACTCCTTGTTTACTTTGGCTAATTTAGATTGAGATATTTCAAAATGGCAACTATATTAGAGTTATTTTAAACTGTTGGTAGTGTAATATGCTTATTGTGTGTGTTTTTGTTAAAGTTGCTGAGCTCAAATCTACATTTTAATACGGTTACAAATCTAGTCATTAAAGTAATTTTACATGTTATGAGTGGGACATTTAAAGACAGAAATCCTTATCCAATGAGATTAAAAAACATTGTGATACACCTGTAAGCAAATCCAATCCAAGTTAAAGAGGCTCCTGGTTACAGTGTAACAGAATCACTGGTTTAGACTTACTAAAAAAAGATTTTGAGTAATCAGGCAAGGCACCTTTATATGTGCTTTTACCCATAACTAATATTAAGATTTGTAAATATGTAAAATCTAGCAACAACTGCTTAGCATCCAAAAACAGTGTGTTACACTGAAAATGCCATGTAAAGTAAGAATAATTAAAAAAATAAATAAAATTTAGTGTTTAAATTCCCAAACCCAACATACAATTACATGGTCGTGTATTCTCTGGTCTTTTAAGGATACTTAATTGTCATTGGCTGTCAATATAATCCACTGATAGATAGATAGATAGATAGATAGATAGATAGATAGATAGATAGATAGATAGATAGATAGATAGATAGATATAACTACCCACAGTTTATTATTTATTCGTTCTATGTTAATTTTTCTTTTCTGTCAATTAAATTAAAGAGAAAAACAAAATAAGAGGCTTTTGATTTACACTATGGATATTTGACTAAATGTAAAGATATATCCTTAGACAGTTAGTCAAGATACAGTGAAATAATACTCATGAAAAAGCTGCAAGCTCCTCCCGGCCACACGCCAAACAGCTTTGAGAGGCCTGACTGCTGCTTTTAAGTGCCTAATAAACACCAGATGTTCCTGTGGAGATGTATATACGGAGCACACACACACACACACTGACCATCATCCTTTTAGACAACAGCAGAAAGGCTGAAATATTCAGCCCCTAGAAGAATGCAACAGATCCGTCACTTTAGCCTCCTTAAATCATAAATTTTTTTCAAGCTAAAACTCACTTGCCAAAGAGCAAAATACAGAAGAACACTAACTTTCTACAATCATACACAAATGATATAGAGACGTCTTTAGAGAACTCTGTCCAGTAGCTCCTTCTCTGTTATTTGTTGTCATAATATGTATTTATTTTTCGTCTGGAAAAAGCTTGTTCTGGCCTGTAATCAATTAATAAACAGCTGCTGAAAATTCTTTTTAAAGGGCTGCAGGCTGGCCAATCGTGTTTTTAGGGGCATTTATCTTTGGCAGTCTCCCAGAGATTGATAGGACTGGGCAGGCCTCTGGATTCCTTTCCTGTGCGCACTTATGCTAGTTATCTCGCCACTGGAGCCTTTCTGCCTGCTATACCGTTCATGTCTCAATATAACCAGTTCAAGAGCAAAATACACTATGGGTACGCTAAGCCCCAGACAGTGCTGTGTTCTAAGTGTTCTAAGAGGATGACTACAGAAACAGTGTGCATCTGCATCAGGCAGCAGTGTATTATTTCAAATTCCTTAGGATGTTTTGCATTCTTTAATTTGAATGTTTGAGTATTTTATTTTTAATAGTTTTCTGTATAGTTTTTCTCCTCGTTGACTCCTAAAAGGTGGAGGCTGTCTGAGTGGATCATGAGTCTACCGATGCTTTACTTCTACTCATATACATATTATGTTGGTGGTGCACTTGATTGGCTCGTGGCCCCAGAGTACCTCTTGAACAAAGAGTATTCCACTGAAGTCAGCCTGTACCACAGAATGTGGAAGAATATGATTTAAAGCGCTTTGATGTTTATCACTTGTACAAGCCATTCCTTTTCTCATTCTTCTGTGAAGGACCTTTGCCAAACATGCTGTACTTCCTCTAAAAAGCCTGAACATTCTGGCCAGGTGCACTCCAATGTGTGATTCTCAACATTTTTGTCATAAGCTGCCCTTTTATTTTTCTTTTTTTTTTCCTAGCACCCTCCAATGTCTGGTGTTCAAGCAGCCAGTTTGCTTCATCGTGACATGTACTTAAAAACGTCACTTGGTAGAATGAAGCAGGCTTGGGGGATGGTGTGGGGCGGGGGGTGGCTAGTGACGAGTGTGAAAAATAGAGGTGTTACTCACGAGGCATGATGGCCTGGTCTGCTAACTGCTCTCGTGTCCTTCTCTGCTGGAGTCTCAACTGCAGGACTATAAGTAGGGAAAGTAACAGAGAGAGAGGGAGGAGAAAAAAAGGGAGCGAGATTCACCATCTATAAAGCAAAACAACAGAATGGACTGTAAATCTGTGTCTGGCCAGAGAACACATTATCCTCTGCAGGCATGCAGAGATATCAGAGTGTCTTTCCTTCGTCCTACTCAAAAACCAGAATCGCTAACATACACAAACCAGCACTGGTCTAAATGAGCAGCTCTTGCGTTTATGACCCTCCTCTTTACAGGCCTTCACGCCCACGAGGACCACACACTGTAGGGAGAGTTGTTTAAAAGCCAGGAGCGGTGTTTATCATAGACCTACATCCTGTTATAAGAAATATTTGTGGGTCTGTCGCTCTCTTTGTTTTGGGTGGCGCATCTCACATCAGCATTGCAGTCTGTCAGTGTGTCAACAGTGGGTCACTACATGGGAAGTCATTAGGAGATTATTGATCGACAAATATTCGCATTTTGCACCTTTTGGGTCCAATGTTACGTAACTTTTCAACTGCGATTACAGAGAATGTATACTTTTTACGCTGAGACAGAAACAGTTTCCCTGCTGCACATCTGCTTCTCCTCGAAACACATTTTGTGCAAGATGGAACTGGAAACCGCTGCCAAGCACAGAAAGAATGGGCTGTTAATAGGCAAATAGGTGGACAGTGCAGGGGAGCCTGGCTGAGTTTTGGCACCAAAAAGAATCCTCTCTTACCCAGACCAGGACTGGCAGTTCTCATCCTATTATGAACCGGAATTTATGTGAGCTATTTTTTAGGTTTTTCAAAAATTACAAATACATACAAATAACATGATTCTACCCGTTTCTTTTTCTCTTTCTTCACAAGTTTATTTTAAAATAACCAATGGCAGCAACAGTAAGCGCAACAGGTGAGTAAAAGATGGCTTGTAGAATCGGTCTTGGGGATTGCATTTGGCAATGTTAGCGGTGGGTGGGGGTTTGATGAAGAATGCCAAACCCCTTTGATTGCCCTAAATAATTATCCTCTATAAGAGCCATCACAGCTTCAGACACTCTGGATCGAATAACCTCAGCAATAAGAACCATATGAGCTGACTTAATGGCCTAAAATAGCTGCACCAGTTGTCTGCAGGGCATATATTAAAAAAAAAACTAAAAAAAAACCCAAGCTCATTTCTACCCAGATAACAGTCTTGCATTTGTGCCTGCTGTTGAATCATGCCTTGAGAACTTTCACTGGTATGTTACTTATAATTATCAACAATAATCCCCTCCCATTGTTAAAGAATAATAAGAAATACGTTTCTCCAGTGCGGAACATGGTGGACTTCATCACAGAAAAGAACAAACAAATCCCCAGGCCTTTGATGTGAAATGGTCTTTCATTGGATAGCAGGACGGCAGTAAGGTTGACATGATGCACATGGCTTAGAGATATTTGTATCCATATGATCAGCTTGATTCTGTATTGCTTGACTTGTTCCAGCCGTATGGTTTATGACACCAGTAACTACACACTTAGCTGTGGGCGAACCCAGCTGTTAGGCTTTTGCTTTAGATCAGGATTGCCATTGTTTTTTGTACCACTGGCATCCCGTATCCAAAATCGTGTAGCATTGTTCATACCGAATCCAGACCCAACTTGGAGGTAATGCAGTAGCTTGCAATAATCATGTTATTTATGCATGTTCGGGGGGAAAAGATCATAGTGGGAGGATGTGATGAACTTGCTTCGACTCTCCAGAAGGCTTACAGACTTATTAAGCTGTCAGTAATTTGAGAATACCACACACATGGCTAAACAAATAATAGAGCAGATGCAGTTAAACTCAGTGACGTCAGTTTGGGGTCTATGGATTTTTTTTTTTTAATCTGTTAATCCAATTCAGCAAAGAAATTAGCATTGGCGTTAGTGTTTGTTTACTGAGCCTAGCCTGGCTAGAACTGGACCAGAATCTGGGGTCTAACTGATAAATCCAATGACCATTTCATTGGTTAGTTGTTGCAGTAATAATTACGTGCATAATAATACCACCTTGGAATTTTGAAAGTTAAAAAAGTCTAAACCAAAGGCGTCTGATAAAGAAACCCTGTGTAGATTATCATCTGATTATAGACAATTAAACTTCTTCCAAACTACAAACTGGTGGCCTTTGTGGCTGCATCGATCACGTGACTGCGACTGAATAGTTCTCAGCTGCACAGGGCAACAACTCTGCAAAAGCACACCTTTTTAAATGTCTGAGCTTTTGGTACAGCTTGTACACAGTTATGTAATGACGTAATTACGCCCATCCCTTACAGCCACTAATGAAGTTTATCAAACATATGAACACGTCCACTAGGGACTCACTGCCAGATCTCTATCTACCCTGCTTTCTCTCACGCACACACACACACGCACTCGTGCAGGGGAAAATTGTGGCAGCCAGGGTACATATAGAAGCCAAAACCTATGTTTTGTGTAAACAGTCCCACATCTGTGGAGCATTATGGCGCTAATATGTGCGGGACAAAATAAGCAACTTTTTTTTTTACCGACCGTGCCACTCTGCGGACCTGAGATTTTACATCTTCCCTTCCTCCGGACTCCGGGGTCATTTCCTTTGTCTCACTGCTCTAAACAACAGGAGGGAAAAGCTTAATTTTGCCTATAATTTTGGGTGAGCCATATAAAAAATTTTAGTCAGACTGTAAAATTCTAGAAAAAAGTTAAATGCAAACAGAGACCTTTCAGTTGGTTGTCAACAAGTGGTGTGTTTTGACTATTTGTCGCAGACAAATCTAATCCTGTGTCAGTAACTTTTACATCAGAGAGATGGCAGTATTGTTCACAATAAAACAAGATTTCAGTATTCAGCTGAGAGAAGTGCCGTGAGCCTTCTACTTTATAAAAAAAAAGAGGTTTCTCAGTTCCAGAGAAGGATGGCAAGGCAGGAAGAGATGAAAATGTTAGCAAACAGCTAAATGAAGCTAATAACATAGGGAGGAGTTGTAAAGCATCAATTGAGCTAGATGTTGAGAGTGATAAGATCATGTTAAACAGCCATCTTGGTCATTTGATAACCTTTGACCTTTTTCTCACATCACTTTATGCTACTGGAGACAATCAGACTTAAAACTTTGTGTTGACATTAGCTGTGCAATAAAAATACTACAACAACAAAAAAAGCAGACGTTACACCTTTACCTAGTGATTTTTTTAAGAAAATCGTCATTTGTTGTATGATGCTGCTTTTTAAAAATTGTTAACATATTTATAGTGTGGTTTTAATTTATTTTAATGAGCAATATATTTAATATCGTTTTCAATATAAATAAAAAATCGACAGGAAATTTCTTACCTGATCTAAATTTGCTGCGAATCAATACCGAGTGTTCAGAGCCCAACAGGGTCATTCTGGTCACAGTAAGGTTCCAGTGTCAGCACATTAACCGAGAAATTTGCTAACTTCAGTCCAGTTAGGAGGAAGTGTCATCAACAGTTTGGCCCCGAATGAGTAAGCACAGAAGTGTCAGACTTGTACACATCTAAATGCTGACCATGAGACGACCGAGTGTCAACCAGCCAGCTTGTCTCTTCAAACTGGCTGCGGTTCCATGTATTAGTGGGGGCTCCACTCCATGAGAGAGAAACTGATAGGACTGTACTGCTGGGAGGGTCTTAAACCAGAAAGGAGAGTGCACACTAAGCCCTCCTCCATCTCACTACAGAGTTCTCCCTCAGCACGGGACAGGGCTGCCCCTACTGTTCAGCAGCATGCGATCCCACCACAGGTGTCAATGCATGAAGGGAATAAAGATGTTTTATTTCCTTAAGCAAATGTTCCACTTGATAATTACATCTGCACTTAAATGCACACCATCCTCCCATTTGGGATACATTTTATATTTAAAGTGTGTCTTAAATGTTACTAGGGAGATAACAATACAGCCAAAAAATGCTTTATGCCCTGGTGTCAATGTGTCTTAAAGGATTTTAATGTGTTGGTGTATTTTATCTTATCTAAAGCGAAGAAATCTTCACACAGCATTTCCTCCGGCTTAATCCCAAACAAACGTCAGGGGAGAAAGTATAGGCCACTTTAAGAACACTTTAGATCCAAGGTTTTACTCCAAGCAACACAGTAAGGGGATATTATACAAGAAAAAAATATAGAGGTATAATAGACTATATGGTCAAAAGTTTGTGGACATGTTACCAGGACACATAGATAAGTGTGTCTTTAACAGGGAGGTGGTAGATCAGGGGTTAAGGTGTTGGACCGCTAATTGGAAAATACGGGTTCGACTTTTCCCCACCACCAAGCTGCTACTTCTGGGCCCCCAAGCAAGGCCCTTAACCCCAAATTGCTCAGTTGTATAAAAGATAAATGTAAGTTGCTCTGAATAAGGGCGTCTGCCAAATGTTGTAAATATTAAAAGTCAAATCTTGAGCCTGGTAAATATCCTTTGGCATTAATACTTAGCCTTTAGATTTTGGAAAGTGGTAGTGCAGTGGATAGGGTGTTGGACTGCTAATTGGAAGAGCAGGGTTTGATTCCCAGCACCACCAAGAGATAAGTGTAAGTTGCTCTGGATAAGAGCTTCTTTCAAATGCTGTAAATGTAAATTTAAACTTTTGCCATGGATTTGACAAATCCCCTTGAAGTAAAAACACTTGAGTGTCCACTAAACACTTAAGAAAAAACTGGAACAATGTGTCTAAACTGCTATTGTAACTGAATGGAAAGAAATTCGATGATCTAGTAAAATCACATTATAAAATACATATATTTTTTAAAATCATCAGTTGTGTATAATTTTGTCCATATAGTGTAGCTAGAATAAGAGATTAATTGCGTAAATCTTACGCATCTGTCCCTTTTGTAATAGTACAGTGATGTCATTGCTGGGATCTGATCACACTTCAGATTTCCTCACATCTTCTATTCATTTTTTTTTTCCACACTCTGCGCTGGCTCGCATTTTTAAAGCACTTTAGATTTTAAAAGAATCCAAGAGCTTAAACTAGCTAATGGCACCCAAACAATCTGTCCACTCCCTCCGCCACGCGTAAAGCTACGCAGTCCAATATACAAGCGCAGTCAAATATTTACATTAGTACATCTCGAGTTGTAAGCGGACTGTTTTTTGGGAGAAAAAGTGCGCCTGGCCTCACACAGTTCCCCTTGACTGGAGCTTGGAAGGCTTAATTAGCAGGTGAAAGTGCTTAAAGGGAGGTTGTGGCAGTGCTTGAATCTGAGCATCCTTGTAAAATTCCTCAGAGGGTCACAGAGTCCTGTCCTAATCCCTCCCTTTAATTGGGCCTCGCGTCCCTAAAGGAGACATGTTTTATCTGAGCAGACTCTTCAAGGGCGTCTCAGTGTGACACCTCAGGACATGAATCACAGCTCAGGGTTTATGATAAATGAGTGTTTACAATCATATAGTATCTGTCTGAGCAGACATGCGCGTGTCGTATAGCACAGATTTCAGCTATGTTATGGCTGTGGTGTAATATAGCTTCATGACCTCTGAAGTTAAGTGCTGCTTGGAAACCTGCGGCTAACACCATATTGAATTCATCAGTGATATTACCATCCTCTGTGATGTGTTTATTGGAACCCTAACAAGAGGTTTTTATTTAAAAAAAACTTTGCTTTTAAACAGTTTTATTATTATTAATATCGTAGACTTAATCATTAAGATTGTTTGATTTGAAAAATTACACAATCTTCTTTTTCCCCTCTGTCTCTGTAAACCTACATTTTTTTTGTCAGCTTGTTACAATATACGGAGTAAAACATAATTTTATGTATCTATAAAAATGAACAACGTCTATAATGTTTCTCGAAATCAAAGAACTTGGATTTGTTCATGACGGCAAACAGACACCCACCTGTTTCATGTACTGTGATCAATAGCTTTTTGTCGTACGCGGTTCAGAAACATACACTGGTTGATGTAATGTAACTGTCTCTGTCACTACTGATTTAGACAGTCTGAAGGCAGAGCTGAGACAATTGCTTAGCGGAGGAGTGGAGCATGTCTTGCTCTTGGCTGTATCTCAGAACGCATCAGACAGACAGCGTCTCTCACAAGCAGACGGTCAGGGGAGGAGCCTGAGTGAAGCCAGCAGGGTTGAAGAGTATGAGACACGGAGACAAAAAGGATAGAGAAAGAGAAGACATAGAAGGGACAGACATGGGATTGTGAGTTAGTGCTGAGATGGAGTTAAATTTGAAATGAGACAGAAACAGAAATGAAAGAGTAATAAAGGTAAACGAAAGCCATAAGCAGGCTAAAAATCCTGATGCAGCAAAAACAGCTGGCTCTTATCTGTCTAAAACCCACTGGTCTCCGTTACAACATTGCTTTAATGACCGTTCTCTGCTTACCGTCCTCACGGCCTTTAAACAATGACTACGGCCACAGGTAAACACTCCCAAATGGAGCACCCAGAAAGTCCGTCTCCTGAGAAAAAGCCAAAAGATCGAAAGATTTGTCCGCCTTTCGGTAAATGTGCAGGAGACCTTTTTAGTGAGTCATTTGTTTAGATCCAGATTTTTTCTATGTTATCGGTTTTCGAGTTCCTCTAAAGGCATTTGTATCGCCGGTTTTCCTTAGATCTAATATTAAACAAGTACAGTACTAAACAAATGCAGTGGTTTGATGGGAGGATTTTTACAATTAATTAATTGAATTACTTTTTAACACCATGCCGGCATAGGGACACTTTTCATCACGATTACACTTGGACTGTGCACATTACGATTGGACTGTGGGAGGAAACCGGAGTACCCCCACACAAGCAAGGGGAGATACACAAAAAGACCCATGCCTGGGAATTGAACCCGGGACCGTCTTGCTGTGATGCAACAGTACTAACCACTAAGCCACCATGCTGCCCGTGATGGGTGGACAATACAAAGAATAAACCATGATAGAAACAAGTTGAGAGAAATCACATACTGGGATCATAGAAGAGAGAATGTTTTAGAAATTTGCCTCATAGCGCCAAAGGAAAAAAAAAAGAAAAGCTATAGTCGAATATGAGAAGACGAGAAAAGTATTTTCTTCAACAAGTAAGGGATCAGTTGTGCTGGCAGGAGACAAAATAGCTGGACTCCAAAACACAACAAAATTCTGTTGGACCTGAGCTGTGAGCATCCATACCTAATCTGGCTTGTGCTCTGTTCAATTGGGTAAAGGAGCTCTTGCAGATATATTCATTAGATGCTGGGAGATGTGTGTATGAGTGATGGACGTGCAAGTCCACATGGAGCTTTTGCATCACTTCAGAGTCATGCAAACTTCCAGTCATTAGTTAAATTGATAGCAAACTGTGTGCATCCTTGAACCCAGAACTTTAAATATACTAAATCTACCTCAACTTTCCTCAAGCTTAAACTGTACAAAAACAACACAGTGACTACACCCTTTGATTCACTCCGGAGAAATAAAATTGATTGGTTTCTGTCAGGTAAGTAGGATCTGTTTTCCTTGTTTGATTTATGTGAAAAAAGGAATGTTTGCGTATGTTTTGATCAAATGTCACAGAACTACATGTAACACTCATCACTGTTTAGTCTAAGAACTACTGTGTATGTTGAGCATGTTTGGTGTATAAGTCATTGTCATAGTCTCGTGAGCATAAAGTGAGGTATTTTGGCCCAGTTTTACAGTGTAGTCTGTGCTGGATTTCAAGATCCCGTATTGTGAAAATGTCAAAAAGACGTTGAGCAGCGAAACAGCGGTAACATTTCTGGTATATTTTTTTTTTTTTTGCCTTAGCTGCTCAGAAAGAAACTACCTGAGTATGGGTGGGTTTAAGTATCAGCTGAAAAGTACGGTGACATTTAGCTTGTCATATTGTATTAAATAAAAATGATTAATATAAAAGTGTGTCTCGTTTTCGAAGCCACTTGGCTGCATGATGTAACTAGCCCACCATTTGCTGCATTTTCTGGGTTGAGCATGCGGTGCTGAGCGGATTGTGCGAGCATGCTGAATCTTGAGATTCCACCACTGTCTGTTCGACGGAAATCTTAGCGATTCGGTTCACTCACATGCCCTGTAAGATGTTTTATATATGTGCTACACACATATATGTACATAATTAATATACCTTGAATGCTATACACCTTTTGCGGAGAAAAATTTGGGTTTTAAAGATAGTCCTTTAGCCTTCCTAATAATCCCACATTCTTATATACAGCCCTGTTCTTCCACTAAATATGGCCCACTTTATTAACCTGGACCTTCTGGTCTAACATTTTGGCCTTGGATACGTCAGTCTCCTGTTATGTCTCTGTTTCAACCCACCAGGCATTAAAAGACATACCCCCCAGCATGCTTCCCAGGCATCAAAAAGGGTATCTTATGACGTTGGCCAATATTTGTCTCAACGTGTTGAGCGCTGAACCAAATCCTTTCATGCTGTTCAGCTGAAACGTGCTGTCAAGGAACACATTTTCCCTCCAGATGGGGAAAGACCAACTCTGTGGTTTTTTTGTTGGTGTAAGCCAGTTGGTTGTTCAACCACACATTATAATACGCTTTGTGTTTGCTTGACAAAGACAAAGTGCATCTTATCAGGGTCTTTGCTGGATAACAGGAATTTATCTGAGGTCCAACAGGACTGTAAAAAAAAAAGCGTATATTAAAAGTGTCTGTTAAAAATGGAAGATACTGCTGGTTCATGTTCAGCCTAAACATAAACGTCATCCTTATTGAAAGGCTGTTGAATAGAAGTGACTATAGTGCAGCGCGTAACCATGTCCTCGTCACTCGACAGGGCGGCTCTGCTACACTGCATTTGCAGTATTACTGTAGCGACCGATGATGTGTTTAGGAAAGATGTGCTTTCTTTACCCACTGAAATGCAGCAAAAACACTTTAAGGCAAATACTTGAATTTTAACACCTATGAGAAAATACATATAAGGCATAACAAACCTACATTATTTAGTTCGACATTTCTACAAACTAATTCCCTTAAACAACTCAAGTTAGTAGCGCTCGCGTAAGAGCAAAGCAGAGACAGAATATTTCTTATTATATTTTAAGGTTTTTCGTCTGTTGGTGGACATCTTTACCGGCATAACCACATAACCCCTCAAATTGACACCAAATTTAAAAGCAGAATTAAATCTATAATGACAATTACTATCTAGTACTATCACTCTTTCTCTAGAAGTCATAGTTTGCCAAAGGTTAGAGGTTTAAATGTCTTACAATAACCATTTTTTGTGTGCATAAACACATAAACACATTTACATACATGAATCCTTTATCTGTATTATAGAAGTCATGAAGAGTTTTAAGTGTTTTCACATTATAGATAAAATCGGCGATTGTGCCAGAACCTGTTTTTTCGATATAAAAATTTAATTAAAAAAATAGCTTAGACATAGTTAGCTACTTTTGCCATGTTGCCGTAGCTTAGCTTGCTACATTTCCCAGAGAGGGAAGCTAAGCTAAGCACTAAGCTTCATGTTAGTGATGATTATTTTATGTAGAGTAAATGATAGCTTAGCTTACTACATTTTCCAAGTAGTTTGCCCAACACTGCTTATCTTTTACTGCTTATTCGAGAACATTGCATTTTTGGTGTAACCAGCAGTATGACATGCCAATGGTTACAGACGGATCCCGTGGAATAGTTACAGTAGAGATTGTTCAGTAACAATCATAGATTTAGTTCTCATCAAGCCAGGAACAGTTACTTGTAGATGCTGACAAGCTGAGCTTTCTTTAGACACATATCTTACAGAGACGTTCATGCTCTTATCTCATCTTGTTCTGGCTTGTATCTGGAGGTACTTCTCATGGTCACCTGTTCTTATCTCAGAGAATTCTACTTTTATAATTTAAGCCATTGAAATCTATTGTTTAAATAGACGTACTGTTTTGAATGAATGCCACCATAGCAGTTTTTATTGGCAAAAATGACATCTGATTTAAATCTAAAGTAACCATTTACATTTAAAGCATTTGGTAGATGACTTTATCCAGGGTGACTTACATTTATTTCATTTACACAACTGGGCAATTGGAGGGTTAAGGGTCTTGCTCAGGTACCCAGCAGTGGAAACTTGGTTGTGCTGGAAAATGAACCCACAATCTTTGATTGGCAGTCCAACACCTCAACCGCTTAGCTTTATTTTGGACAGACAGAGAGAAAATGGGGGAGAAATAAAAAATAATCTTAAGCATGTGGTTGGCCGGCGCCGTGGTTTAGTGGGTTAAGGCGCTGGCCCCAACATGCGAGATTATTTTTTATTTTTATTGAATTTTATTTCTTGTAATTTCTGATTGTCATAGTCGTAAACCCGAAGGCTTCCTGCTTTCATGTGCGAATTACATCATTTTGATAGCTTTGTTTCCAGTCAGACTAAACAGTTACATTCAAAGTTATAAAAACGTTTTTTAATTATGTTCGCCATATACAACAGTCGTTTAGCTACCGATTAAATGATGAGGAGAGTCCTTATAATTGTTTAAAACTAACTTTTTTCTCATTTATTGTCTATGTAAAATGTAAAAACTAAAAATGTAAAAAGTACAAGGCTTGGCTCTGCATTAGGCTAAATTACCACAATACTATCATATTTAGCGTAACATCCATACAAGAGCAAATCGCTTTCAAGGCATTCCAATTGAAATGCTCTGGAAAAAGATTTTTCTTTGACAGGCAATGCTTAATTGTATGTGTTCTTGTGTTAATCAGGTAGCCAAAAAACTTGCTAAGACACACCTGTTCGCAAAATACTCAAAGTACACCAAGCAATTCCATTCACAAGTTCTGCATGATAAAATCTAAAGACCAGATTAAGTATGCTTCAATCTTTTGTTTTATTAGATTACAAACCAAGTCTGTGTGAGCTGTAAACCCCTTTAGAGTGTCACACTGACTCAGAGAGATGTTCGAAGGTGGTCAATGTGGTGAAATTTCATTTTTAAGAGGTATTACGCTGTTTGTATTTGAGCCCATTCCCAGAGTTGCTGGTATGTCAGCTGAAACCTTCAAAAAATATGACCCCATCCTTCAGTGTTTTATTTGGCCTTCAGGAACGACTCTTTCAAAAGAAATTTTGAGTGCCATTTGATTGATTCCTCTGCATTACAGTTTAATGAATACCACATCCAGTACAGAGTGTGCAGCTTCCTGCTCATCTCATGGCTTTAGGCTCGAATTAAATTCATAGAGATCACTTTATAATCGTTGCCTTTAACAGTTTGAACAGATATTTTGAATGTACCAGGTTAACCTCCACAGGGGATTTACATGCATTATGGTTTATGTTGAAGATCAGTAATATTACCTTTAATATTTAGTATAAAGGCATTTAAGGATTTTACAAGATTTCTGAATTGTGTAACTGAAGGCAATTTGTACATATTTGCACAAACATTTTCAAGACAAACTAAATGCCTTCATATACTATCTTAATTTTTGCATAGTTTAAAATCAAAATAATTTGTATTTCTTACACATCTTTATAAGAGTTAAACCAACAAGAATGTTAATTAATTAGTTAAGCATTGATCTATCCAATTAGCAGGATTTGACAAAATAACCTAATGTTTTGATTATCAGGCAATAAAAACAAAACTCAACACAGGACAAGCTTAAAAGCACAATTTGTCCTGATGTTATCCACAGACTTTTATGTCCACTATATGAACTGTAATATTATAACTAACATTTGTAAACGCATTGTGACTTGTCATGTATTTTCCCATACCATCCCATGCCACCAGCCCGATCTCTCTCTCTCTCTCTGTTCTATCGATAAAGGCCTAAAATATCTTTTAAAAAAAAAGGTAATTTTAAACAATCTCTCTTAAAAATAGTGCTGAGAAAAATCATTTTATTATGTACAACAAATTGAATGACCTTCAACAGAAGAAAAGCACATCAGGATCCACTTGTTAGTCATGCATCCTCTAAAAAACAAAATTGTCCCATATTTAAGAATTAAATTGCACAAATTAATATGCGACAGCGTTTGTCCTGGTTTTTTTTTTTTCGAGTTGTGCTGCATTCATGCAAACCATCCCACCCGTATTCTGTGAAGATTCGTGCCATTTATCCTCTAAATGGGCAATAATTTCTGCCATCAGAAACAAGTTTACAGAAATTAAGGGCACAATTCCTGAGGGAGTTAATGTAGTTTTACATTAGATTTCTTATGCTTACTATTTGTCAAGAAATAGTGTTAAAATGTGAATGACTAGAAATATAGATACAGCAAGCTCTGTATTCAGCTATGACAATGTGACCACGTGATAATCTGTTCACACTGGTGTTAATAAAAGATGGGTTATTGTAATGTCAATTGGTGTCAGTCGAAAACAGGTTTTACATTATAACTGATCATCATTAGCATTCCATTGTCATTAAGGTCCCAATGTGTGTGTGTGTGTGTGTGTGTGTGTGTGTGTGTGTGATCCCAGCTGCAACAGGAATCTCTTATGCTTCTGCATAAAAATGTGGCAACCCTACCACTTGTTGATCCACCAGTTTCTCTAATCAGTCATTGCATTAGGCTAAATAGTCATGGGCATATTACAGAAATTTGTTAGAAATATTGTTTAAAACCTTAGTCACCTAACTAACAAATTAACATACTTAAAAATAAATAAATAAATAGTAGCTGGTAACAATCCACTATTTAGTTTGCAATCATTTTACTTGCAACCAGAAATTTTTGGTGTCATTATATTCAATTATAATAAAAATAAACTTTAGATATTAGAATTTTAGACAATATAATTTGTGATTTTTATCTATTATAAATCTTGCTTTTAGCTACATAGGCAATGTAACTCGATTAATTGAGTAACAGTGAATTATAGAATGTTGGAGTATTATATAATTATCAAAGTAGCTAATGGGTGGCTGTTAAATGGTTGAGTCTAACAGTTGTAATACATTTTATGTCTATGAAAATAATTACAATAATACCAAATAATAATAATAATACCTATATATATATATATATATATATATATATATATATATATATATATATATATATATATATATATATATATAGTCGCAGCCTAGCAACCTTTTTTTGACTTTATGGTCAAAGATTATCTAGTGTCTGAACCCTCTGTATGTGCACCATGAACATCCTTCATGGTGCACATACAGAGGGTTCAGACACTCTGCACTGTATGTGCAGAGGTTATAGAAACAGGCAGATGTTTTGTTACATCTTGTAAATATTATATTATTTTACATTGTAAGTGTCAAAAAAGCTGCATTATTTGTGGCAGTTTTTAAGGCTGCTATAACATAAGTGGTAACAGGAACTAACATTTTTTATAGACTTTCCTTTTAATGACTTTTTTTAATAAGGGGTTGAGGAGACTGTGTAAAATTTAACAAATTGAATGATTTAATAGCATAGGAATTGTTGTACTAATATGCTAGTTTGGGCTTTGTTAAAAGACATTATATAAAGTCAATATAAGCAGAAATATGTTTTAAAAATGTTAAATGAAGAAACAAATTCAGGGAATGTTATATTCTTTTTAAAGTGAAGTTTGGGCTGACTAAAAATTAAATATTCTAGAAATATTTTGAGAGAAATTACGTAAACATTTTAAGATGATGTGTAGACGTATTTGTATACATCTGTCTTTACCAAATTTTGATTGGGTGGGCAAGACAGACGTTCGGGTGGCCCTGCTCATGCATAGAGTCGCCCTGGCTGATAAAAACAATCTTTTCACAAGTTTTTCTGATTAGCCTGAACTTAGAATGAAACTTAGATCGAGAAATACCAGACTTGACATGGATATAACTTTGAGCAGAGAACCAAAACTTGAGATCCTCTTAAGGCTTGATTTTGTATCATGCTCTTGTTTTTATGTTTATACTTTCTGTTTACGTTTCATGTTTGTTTTATGTTTACATTTCATGCTTGTTTTGAGTTCATTGTTCTTTCTTGTGTTTACTTCATGTTTGTCTTTGTCATGGTTCCTGTCATGATATTCCTTTGTTCAGGTGTCGTGTTTCTATTAGTTGGTCTTCTGTATTTATAGCCCTTGTGTTTCCCTTTGTCTTTGTCGAGAATTTCAGTTGTGCCCCTGTACCACTGTTGTCAAGTCAAGTTTATCTAGTCAGGTTCATGTTTGTTGTTTTGTTTATGTTAAGCTATGCTAAGCTAAGGCAAGTCTTGTTTAGTTTGTTGATTTGTTTTGTCACTTTGTAAATCAACTGCACCTTTGTGATTTATTACACACAAAATGTTCTTTTCCTTATTGGAGACCAGACAAGGTGCCTGTGTGGAAATGGTGCTTATAAAGTGTGCTGAAGTGATCGGTGAAATGAAAGTCATGTGTGCATGCTAAAAAAACGCTGAATGGAAGAAGAGCCCGGTGTTTCCGTGACACAAAATGGGGAAGATCATATGATGGAGTTTTTTGCTGTGTATATAAGTGTGTTTATTTTGTGATGAAGATCATGTAGCTTGAAACGTTACCTGTTGTGAGAACACAAACCCTTTTCCTAGTAGAATATTTAAACAAAAACTGTAATACAATTCGTCTGTTAAAACTGTTTCAAATTTTAAGCTGTTTTTAAAAATATTTGTACAGATGGTTTGTTAAATGTATATATTATTTTTCGGGGACAATGATTTTTATATTTCTTCCTCGTTTTTCTGTAAATGACTTTAAGGAAAACTATCATTTAAAGCATAAATCAGACAGATTAATAAAGCACACCAGAACGAAAAATAGTCACTGTACAAACGAAGCATGACACATTCAGTACCTCCTTCAATTTCGTTGAGAAGACATCACCTTCGCATCATAGGAATTCATAAATACTTACATCACCAAACTGATTCACTGGATGTATCGTACATTAGCCAGCTCAAACTATGTCATTACATACCGAGCGCATTACACGCTGCGGGTATTTATAGCACTGATTTAAGTGTTCTGTTTATCAGGAGTGTTCTGTGATTGGGTCTTCAAGCCTGTGTAAGAGAGAGCTTTAAATGAAGCATTGAACCATTTTTCTTTCATTAAATCTAGACTTTTGGCTCATAGTGGTGAAAAAAAACCTTTTTTTGGCTGTTACCTTTGGACTTAATTAATCAAAAACATGTCTCTGAGGCATCAAAAAGAGCCAGGCAGGTAAAATAAAGATGACATTGATTCACTCTTTGGGGAGGAAATTGTAAAAAGGGTTATATTGTTCTTTTATTGAATAATAAAGTCCCCTATTGTTTAGAGAATGTGAGCTGGCAGTAAGATGAATTAGGATTTGAGGTAATAAACTCTGCAAGTGTTGCACCAAAAGCATGTGGTATTATCTGGGATGTCTCTTGATGTGGAACCTGTTATGCATTAATGTTCTTTTTGTTTTCTTTAAACGAGTATGTTTTCCTACCTGGCTCGCGCTGCCGACTGCGTTCGGCGCATTCCTGTCGTCAACAGCGAGCCTCTAATCATAACCAGGTGCTTTCTACTGAAATTAACATGTGGTTCTAACTAACCTCCTCTACACAATGACACATACCTGAGCGGGAAGTGCGAATAACTTCGAATTAATTTACCTTTCCTTTCTTTTCCTTTTTTAAAAAATTTATTTCACAGAACATGTAAAAATTCAGAACAGAAAAAGGTCAGAATGCGAATAATAAGTGATCTCACTTGTAATGCTAGCCTTTAGCTGAAGTGAGAAAAAAAATGCAAACAGTTTTTCCCGTTCGTTCTTTATGTCATCACTTATTAGATCTTCTTTTTTTTTTTTTAACCCTTAGACACTCTTTTATTTAACAAAGCTCCGAACTAGATTGGAATGGCACAGCAATTATTCTTGCTTAGGTAAAATTTACATTCTGACCCTTTACACTTCCAGTTTGCAAATCCAGACTTCCTCAAATTCTTAGTAACTACACGTTTTTCCGATTAGTTTTGACGTAATCACTGAATAATTCAGCAGATATTTATGCTGTAAAAGTCTATTGTTATTTCATTTACATTGACTACATGCATACAGTCGTACTTCTATTATGTTTCATCAGCTCTAGTTTATTTCTCAATATTTTTTTTATTCCTTATCAAATTAAATTTGGACATTTGGCTTTTAAACAATTATATAATTAATGTAAAGGCTATGTAGCTTGGTTTAATAGTGAGCTATACAATGCTAGAAGTACTATATACTAATAAAAGTAGCCAAAAGGCAGGTAGTAATACATTTCATTTTCATTAAAAACTAAAGTAATCGTATTCTGAGTACAATTTTATTTTATATTTTGTGGTATAAATATAGCAGCCTGGCAAATGATAAATGATGTGCTATAAACTTCATAGATTAGCAAAGTAAAGAACCTTTTAACGTTATTTGACAATGTCTACTGCTATTTATAGAATATGGTCACAGATTTCCTGGTAGGATGTTGATTTATCCTGAAGTATGTTGTTGTGTCAGAAAACCTTACCTACCTACCTATATCTATCTATCTATCTATCTATCTATCTATCTATCTATCTATCTATCTATCTATCTACCTACCTACCTACCTATATATATATATATATATATATATATATATATATATATATATATATATATATATATATATATACACACACATTATAAATATTATAGATCTTCAATGCAATGCCTCAGTTTGGTCTATAATGCTGTAGTAAGTTTTTGTTTACAAGCTCAAAGATTCATACTCACTGTACAGGCGTATGTTATTTTAATTGTATTTGTATATTGTAATTATTATAGCATATAACATTGTAATAACCAAAAATATTTTTGAATTTAGACTTTCTCATAACACGACAAGCTGCATTTTTTGTGACCATTTCAAAATAAGCTGCTATAAGTAATAGTGTTCTAACAGGTACTAACTTGTTTTATAGACTTTCCCCAAAAAAGGAATGTTTTAATAAAAAAAGAATCAAATTTGAAGAATTTAACTTCTCATAGGCTCAGACTAGGAACACTAACAGAAACAGAAATGATTGGTTCATCTCCTGAGACCTGAGACGTTTGTTTATTTGTTCATCATGTGATCAATTCGCGGTTTGGTGTCTAAATCAACAATCTTGAACAGAGATTTACGGAAGACAGCATTTTACACGTAATTTCATTTCCTAATGCTTCATTGTGAATAATATATTTAAATAAACAGCACAGAGTCGCTCCATATTCACATTAGTTTTTCGTTTTTTAAATAAAATGTTATTAAAATATTATTATTATTATTATTATTATTATTATTATTAACTTAACAAAAATCTTTGCTAATAATTCAAAAAAAAGAAATTAAAAAGTTAAAACTGAACGCAGTGCTGCTGCTAAACTTAATACTTAAATAAATTTTAAAATATGAAAAAAAATACTTTTTATACTTAAATACAGTAAATATCAAATACTTTAGAACTTTTACATCTACCGAAGTTATTTTTCCTGCAAAATAATTACACTTCTCTTGCTTTCGGTTCCTTTGTACACCTGGTTAAAATTATAGTTTTTTTAAAACAAATTTTTTAGAATGTAAGCACTTTCCATTTGTGTTGCTTAAGGCAGATAAGGTTCTGTGTTGGTCTGTCTGTGTGTCTACCTATCTATCTGTCTATCTGTGTACCTGTCTGTCGTTAAGTTAACTGAGCTGTTTGTTTGTTTAAGGTTCTGTGTTGGTCTATCTATCTATCTATCTATCTATCTATCTATCTATCTATCTATCTGTCTATCTATCTATCTATCTATCTATCTATCTATCTGTCTGTCTATCTATCTATCTATCTATCTATCTATCTGTCTGTTGTTTTCGCTATCTATCTATCTATCTATCTATCGTCTGTCTGTCTGTGTTGGTCTATCTATCTATCTATCTATCTGTCTGTCTGTTGGTCTATCTATCTATCTATCTATCTATCTATCTATCTATCTATCTATCTATCTATCTATCTATCCGTCTGTCTGTGTTCGTCTATTCTATCTATCTATCTATCTATCTATCTATCTATCTATCTATCTATCTATCTATCTATCTATCTATCTATATCTATCTGTCTGTCTGTCTGTGTTGGTCTATCTATCTATCTAACTATCTATCTATCTATCTATCTATCTATCTATCTATCTATCTATCTATCTATCTATTATTTAACTGAGCTGTTTGTGTGTTGTATTGTGTTACTGTTTTTATATCCAACAGATGGTATTTTTGCTTGGTAAAATTCAGGGACTGAATCTCCTGCAGCCACAGTCCAACACCTGGAAAAAGCAGGCGTTCATTAATCTTTGCTGTGCTGGATTCTACAGTTTTACTCTTCAAGCATACGCATCCAAGCTTTGCTCCATGACACGACCATGGGGGCTGTTTTTAGGTCACCGTGGCCGAGGGCTTTCTTAATTGACTCTCTGTACGCTTTGTTTAATATTCAGCTGTTAAATAGATGGCTATAAATAGAGTGCTGCGTGTAATGAGCTCATGTTTTCACTCCTGAGAGAGCGCGGGATATTTTATAGCTGACGCTCCTTATCATGTGCTGTTGTGAGTGATGAATGAATGAAGATAGGCTGTGTCTTTACAGTTTAGTGTGAATGTCACAGATGGAAAGTAAATATTGTTCCTTAGATGGTTGGAATGACAGTACGGTAAACTTGGTGTTCCTCCAGATGTGCATTAACTATGGTGTGTGTCTGTGTGTGCGTGTGTGTGTCATTTGATTTTCACAATTTGATATTAAGCTAGATGATAAAGATAAAAAAAATTAGAGCACACCAAATTACATGGTTAGGGTTAGGGACACGAACATTTATTGTGGTGTAATGTTTTAAATATTTTTTTTATATAGTAACTGCTATCAACAGCCATTCACATACCTCTCTCTCTCTCTTACTCGCTCCCTCTCTCTCTCTCTTTCCCTCTCTCTCTCTTACTTGCTTCCTCTCTCTGTCTCCCTCTCTATTACTTGCTTCCTCTCTCTGTCTCTCTCTCTCTCTCTCTTACTTGCTCCCTCTCTTTTACCCACTCCCTCTATCTGTCTCTCTCTCTCTCTCTCTTACACACTTCCTCTTTCTGTCTTTCCCTCTCTCTCTTTTACTTGCTCCCTCTCTCTTACTTGCTTCCTCTCTCTGTCTCCCTCTCTATTACTCGCTTCCTCTCTCTCTCTCTCCTACTCACTTCCTCTTCTCTCTTATTCGTGCCCTCTCTTTGTCTCTCTCTTTCTCTTACTTGCTTTCTCTCTCTGCCTCTCTCTTTATTACTCGCTCCCTCTCTCTGTCTCTCTCTTACTTGCTCCCTTTCCCTCTCTCTCTCTCTCTCTTTCTTACTCGCTCCCTCTCTTTGTCTCTGTCTGTCTGTCTCTCTCCCTTTCTCACTCTTTCTCTCTGTATCTCTCTATCTTTTGCATCCTCTCTCTTATGTGTTCCCTCATTTTTTGTATGTCACCGGTTCAGGCCTTTTTTCTGGTGAGAAAGCGAGTATGAGTATTTTATACAACAAAAACGTATGGAAAAACTAGTACTGAAGACCTTCATAAACGTTTAATTTATTAAACATTTATCTTGTAAATAGCTCCACCATAATATCTTAAATTATGTTGGGTGTATAATATTAATAATAATTATTATTATTATTAAAACACATTTGATGCTGAGTTGTTAATCTGAAGACCAGAAACACCGGGGTTCGAGCCCCACCTCCGGCAAGTCAACCACTGTTGGGTCCTTGAGCAAGACCCTTAACCCCTCCTGCTCCAGGGGCGCTGTATCATAGCTGACCCTGCGCTCTGACCCCAACTTACTAAGATGGGATATGCGAAAAATGCATTTCATTGCCTCTGTAAATGTACCTTGCACAATGACAATGAATTGAATATACTTACTTATACTTATCATTTAAGGGTTTTTTAGCAGGCACTATAGTCAGAGCTGCTGTAACAGAAATCTATTTGACCATAAAGATATGAGAATTTGACAGCAAATAGAAAATAAGCAACAATACCTTTAATATAATTAATAACAACTTAATAAAGTCCTGTTTCAGCCATTTTAGCAGTATAACGTAATATAAAGCTTAAGTTCATTCATTCATTCATTCATTTATTTATCTTCTATACCCGTTTATTCCCTGATTTGGGGTTACAGGGATCTGCTGGAGTTTTTTCCGAGCCATCTCTGAAAGGGCAAAAAGCAGGAGGGGGACACCCTGAACAGGTCACCAGTCCATTACAGGGGCCACACACACTCACACTCACTCTTATGGGTAATTTAGAAACACCAATCAACCTAACATACCTGTTTTTTCACTTTGGGAGGAAACCGGAGAACCCGGAGTAAAACCACGCAAGCACAGGGAGAACATGCAAACTTTACACAGAAAGGCCCCTGCCAGGGAATCGAACCTGGGCCTTTGAACCATGCTAACCACTAAGCCACTGTGCTGCCCCTCTTAAGATAAGTTAAAAAGCTTATAGCGGCTTTATTATATAAAAGAATGCACAGCCTTGAAGTGTAAAAGTAAGTGCTTTTGTTTCTATTAGCTGTGAACATATTTCAACTGTAAATTCCTAATAGTTGAACAGCTGCTTGGCCGTGGAAATGAATATTTCGAAGCTGAACACGAAATCACCTATCAATGTGCAGTCAACTGAACATATGCCACATGTGCTGCAAGACAAGTAATGTCTTATTTGTGCTTTTGAGCTCATAATTTATAATTTTAAAAAACACAGAACTCTAATACAGCCCAATATGAGACCAATTATGAAGTTCAACAGAAATGCGTCCTTTAACATTTTTCTATTGATTTTAAAATTCAAAATCCCATTTCATTCCTCAGTGTTTTGGACCATAAAACCCATATTTATATTTTTCTGAACATGAGGGTTGGGTACCAACTAAACAACTATCAACTAATCCTCATTACCAGAGCCCTTTAAAGCGCGAATCAAATGTTGGATGTAAATCGAAGTAATTTCATGGATGAACTGAAACTGCAGAACAACAGCAAGCATAATACAATACTGCACATTCCACCTGTTCCTTAATGAGAAAACTCTGGACCTAAAATTTTGTTTTGATTTTCTTCTGCTGATTGTATCAGAAGTGTGCTTTGGCAAAGTAGCTCTTTTTTTTTCATAGCTGATAAATGATGCGAGAATTTTTGGAGTAAACAAGGCAGTTTTGGACCAGAAACTGAATTTAATGTAGGAGCCTGTGCAGGTATTGAGTATCAGGTCCAAACATGTATAAATGTTATCATAAATGAGAACAAAAGAACCGCACTGGACTTTTTAACCCCGGTGTTAAACAGCTTTATTTGTCAGCTTAAATGTGAAGGTAAAACAATTCTGGCTCCACATGAAATTGTATACAACTAACGTATGTAATACATATGTAAGTACATATTTCCTTACGTATGTAAGTAAGTATTTCCTGACCATAAAAAACATCTGTTTTATATAGTATAGTAACGGCTAGTATAAATTGTGAGCTTTAACACACTACGGTCGCTTGTTGATCTTGACACGTTATCTACGGAGTCCGGTTGGATAATGTTTAACTTGAATGATGTTAAATGAGTGCAATTTAACTTCAAGGAGCTTTTTTCTTTCTTTTTTTTTTTACATTTACAGTATTTGGCAGACTCCCTTCTCCAGTAGCGACTCACATTTAGCTCTTTTATACAACTGAGCAATTAGGGGTTTGTGGGGCCTTGCTCAGGGGCCCAGCAATAGTGCTGGGAATCGAACCCTGATCTGTCAATTAGCAGTCCAACACCTTAACCACTTCACTAGAACTTCCCTAAACCTAAAGCAACTGAAGAGTGCCACATTACTGCTTTCTGCCACTGCCGCATATGACGAGTCGCCTTTCGCGCGGCCTTATGGGATAGTACAGAGTACTTCAAAATCCAGGCAGAAGTAGTAGGTCATCCAGGAACTTTTGCGTACTGTATTTCTTGTACTAAGATGTTGGACATACTAATTGCCTTGCATACTAAGTTTCGCATACCATATAATAAGAAAATATGCGATTTCTGTTGGCGCCCCTGTTTTCCCAGCGGTTCATTTCAGATGATACCAATGGATTGATCTCTTTACTTGATTTAAGCAGTACGTAGCACAGTTGCTCTAATCCGGCTATTGATGTAGATGTGTTTTTCCACAAACTTGCTTTAAACAAGTTTTAAGTACTTGGGTGTTTTAAGTTTTTAGGTTCCGGGTGTAATATCTCACCCAGAGTAACCAAAATAGCCAGCAGGAACTTCACATGAAGGAAGCCCAGGGCAGAAACTGCCTTTGCCAGGCTGTAAAAGCTGCTCATGGCAGGTGTTGGTCTGAATGGAAGAGCCAAAAATTGTTTTGTCAGAGCCTCCCTCTTAACACTATTTCTCTTTCAGGAGAGGATCAGGTAACAATTTCGTTTGCATGAAATGGCAGTAAAACAAAGAGGGGGAAAAACCCGAAATCTATCAGTTCCATGTGGAAGCCTTATCATTTTTAAAACATAAATATTCAAAGTCTTTGAGGTCTGCCCAGCTGCATTGACCGCGTGTTCATTGTCAAACTTTTCTGCATAATGGAATGAATTCAAGTCATTTTTCTATAGCTATGTTCATGTACTGATTAAGGTCAAAAGTTTGTGGACACCTAACAATCACTCCTATATGTATCCTGGTTTATATTTTGCCCTTACCAAATCATGGGATTCAACATTGCTTCTCTTTGTTGTTATAATATCTTTCATTTTTTTCTGGTAAGGCTTTCATTAGATTTTGTAATGTGACTATTGGGAGTTTTTAGAAGGTTTTAAGAGCATTTTAGAAGGAGGGTTTTGATATCAGGCATTAAGGCATGGTGCAGAATTAAAAGTTCATCTCTGAGGTGTTTGATAGGGTTGATGTCAGGGCTCTGTTCAGGTTTCTTTTACTTCAAACATCAGGTGCTTTGTGGCTTTGTCAGCTCACAGTGTTTGGAAAATCTTAACGCTAAATCATGTAAAGACATTATACCCTTTTGAGCTACTATCTTTTTGACAATAGTTCAGAAAAAAACACACAGAGTGTAAGTGTCATTGGAAATTTGCTTCATGTTACATACATTTGTGAACACTTTCCAATCAAATAAATACCATATGTTAAAAGCTTGACATTTTCATTCGAAAAAAGTGCCCTGATGATAGTATATATTCTTATTATACTTATTATACTAAAACTGGTAACAGACAGTATAAAGTAAATGCCATCAAGAACCTCAGAATCTTTTCCTGACTTTACAGTGGCTTGCCAACATGTTGACTGAATGATGCCATCATGTGGACTCTTTAAACACATCAGGCCACCAACACTGTTCACGCCACGTTTTAATGATCGCTCCATCATAACAACAAACAGTCATTTGTGTAAAGTCAGCAGGTTTTGAAAAGCGTGAATAAAATACACAAAAAACCCAGGTGAGATTATTAATACCAAAACAAACTAGAATTTTTTAATTTCAATTAGTCCAGAAGTGTTGCTTAACCTTCTATAACAGCAGCTGCGACTGTACTGTAGTTCTGTATTCGCAGATT
This sequence comes from Bagarius yarrelli, assembly GCA_005784505.1. Classification (NCBI taxonomy): domain Eukaryota; kingdom Metazoa; phylum Chordata; class Actinopteri; order Siluriformes; family Sisoridae; genus Bagarius; species Bagarius yarrelli. Next base: position 4,813,501 of record VCAZ01000002.1, read on the forward strand.
TGTGTTAATGTTTTGATACATTATCACTTCTCTAGTGCCAACCTGTATAAATGATACTTTTAAATAAAAAAAAATCAATTCAATTGAAATCAAAACTGTGCAACACATTTAGTGTACATTATTGGAAGGAGAATCTAGTGTCAGTGCGTCGTTTGTTTCTTCAGGTTTATTGATGAATTAATAATATCTTGTGTTTTCTTGGTAACAGTAGCTGCTTTTTCTGTAAATTTCTTTCAGATGTTATATGGATAAGTAACAGCAACACATTTATTTTATAGCTTATAATAATGATCACCAGCTTATAATGATGGTCATAAAGCGATGTCATTTTATAAAGAAAGTCCTTTATAAAGGTTTTGATGAGTAAGTTTGATTCTGCCATTATGAAAAACACTATCTAACCTAGTTTGTGGACATCTTACCAGCACACACGTGTATTTATCAAACCATTGCCACAGAGTCTAAAGCACACTGTTGTCTAGAATTTCATTTTCTTTTACGAAAGCTAGTAAACACAATGCTTCTAATGGAGAACCTGAACCTGCTGGGTCAATCAGAAAAAAGGAATCATAGCGTGGACTACTAATTGGTAGATCGGGGTTCAAATTCCAGCACCACCAAGAAGGCCCCTGGGTCTCTGAGTCCATTGTCCAGGAGAAAGCTGTGTATTGCATCTGCTGTAGATGGTTGAAATGACAATAAAACTTTTTTGATACTTGATACCCTGAACTTTTTAAAAATAGAGTTTAGAGTTTAAAATTTAGGTGTTCTGCAGAGGACTCATCACCTTTGGGATGAACTGGAACCTCGACTGCAACCCAGACCTCCACAGCCAAAATTATTTATACCCAATATTTTTACACTTTATAATCTACCCCACAATCTGATCATTATAAAAGGTTATAATAGGAGTAAGACATAATTATAATTTTACTAACTAAAAATAGATATTTGATGTGATGGTCAGGTAAAAGCAATCCTTTTGTCTATATAACATAATTTTTCATTTACCCATAATGGTCACTAATTATTCTTTAGAGTGCCTAGTTTAGTGTCTTATCCTTACATACTTTCAGACTTTTTACTGGACAACAATGGTCCAGTGTATAGTTGTGTCCTTACTGCTGCATTTTGAGGGTCAAGTCACTTTACTCCACAATACAAGAAAAGAAGTTCCTCTTTTTTTACCAGACAGTTTACATAACTGTATTCAGTGAGACCGTAACCGTAAGGGCCTTATCTTTAATTTACCTTGAGGCTTTGGCAATAGCATAACACTGCATGGTTAAAGACTTGAGCTATTAGGCTCATTTGCAGAGATAAAAATAATACTAAGCAAAAAAAGAAAAAACCTGAATGAAAAGAACATTAAACTTGTATTCATTCTTCTCTCTAGTTCCTTTTACTTAAGTACCCCACATGACATCATGGAAAACTAAGGCAGCTCTTAAAGTGAAGTGGCTAACACTGTAGGTCTCTCATCGTTTGGTTAAAAGACAGGACATCCATAAGTCTAAAAATACAGTATGCATCGCGAGATTTCACAAATACTCTCAGCATCAACAAACTTTGGGATTTGATCGTGTGTGATTAAAAGTCGAAGTCAAGAAGCAGCACAGATTGCCCATCAGATGGAAGGAATAAAGGTTAAAAGCAATTTTTTTCTGTTTTAGTGAGTAACTTTACAAACAGTTCACCTATTTACCTGATATATTTCTTTGCAAAAGTCAGTGCTTTAAAAACATTCCAGAATCTACTCAATTCCATACAAACCTAGCTTATAAACAAGCATTTCCTGTATCCACACAAATATTTTCTGTATTCCCTTTTACACGTTTCAAAGCAGCTTTAACAACCTACCAAAAGTAAACTATTAAATATGTTAGTAGCCCTCGCTAACTCCCACCAGACTTTATTTAAAATAATTCCAATATATTTTTTTATTTATCCTCACTCTAAATCCTATCCCTAAAGTGAATGGCGGCACACAATGAACTGGTATAAAAAATGAAAAACCGCAGCGGAAAGTTTGTTCCATGCTAGTAGTTAAATAGGAAGTTCAGCGAATCTTTTACACTGATTGCAGAATTAGTTCAGTGTGTAACTGACTGCTTGTAAAAAATCTGCAATTATTTGAAGTATTTATAGACTCCATCTAAGTGTTTTGAATAAATATGTAGCTAGCTTTTTTTTGTACTGTAACTAAGATAACATCTGGCCTTGTTGAAGTCTAAAAGCATAGACACTTGCACAGTATATTGACATACTTCTCAGAGATAAAAATACCTAGCATATTGGTGGGATGGTATCATAAAGGGCTCGGATTTTGCCTTTTTTTTTTATTTGAGAAAGTTTAGGGTCCTCAATTGGATTTTGCAGACCACTATTAACTATTTCCTTTATTTTTTATGTAAATGGCAATTAAAAGTATCAAGAATAATTACATACACCTTCCAAGGTACAAAATAAGTTACTAAAGGTATAAATGATTTATAAGGGGGTATCAAGATGCCATCTGTTGGCGCGTCTCAAAACTTTTTAATACCCCCTCACATACATGATGGTGACAAAGCAACTTTGTCGTTTTAGGCAGGTTTCTAGCAACAAAATCACTTTTAGAGATCTTAAAAATACCATGCAAAAATTTTACGTAACTTTAATTCAAAGTAACTGATTTATAACTGGTTTTAAGAAATTATATTTCCATCCCTTATCCCTATTGCCTTATAGATTTGGAAGATACTCCTGTACTCACCACTGTTGTTCTGCGCTTGGACTGATGCTTTTGATGAGACCTGTCTGTTGGTGTTGCCCATGCTTCTTGAGCCCTTGTCAGTGTTTGGATTCACCATGTTCTTGGACCCTAGCTTAATGCTAGAGTTCTTGTGTATCGTGTTTCTTGATCCCTTCTCAGCATTAGTGTTACAGATACCCGTGCACCTGGAACTCCGGTGAGCGTTGCTGTTGGACTTGATTCTTGAGCTGTGACTGGTACTGTTGTAGCGTATGTTCCTGGAGCTCTGTTCCAGACCGGTGTTGCAGTTGGCAATGATCCTAGAGCCACTCTCAGTATTGGTACCAGGGTTCCCCAAGTTCCTGCAGCCCGGCTCAGCGGTGGTTCGGCTTTGTCCGAGCTTCTGCTCGTTGTTCTTTATTGCGCTCATAGCCTCAGTCGTGTGCCGCTTGCCTTCAGATCACCCACAGTTTGTCTCTCTGCCAAAACACACTCGTCAGGATACACCGTCCATGTTTAGCATAGTTGCAATGGCAGCATTTTGTCATTTTACATTTGCTTGATTACGGCATGACACCGCACTAAGTATAATATATTTACACTGAATAAACATTTGGTGGATTATTATCAGATTATTACTAAACCCTGTTCTTGGACTTCTTGGAAAGTGTACATTTACATTTATTTCCAACCACATTGGAGAATATGGCTTAACAATGGGGAAGCACTGTTGATTTTTATTAAAATCCACTTAAGCCAGAAGACATTTAGCAGCAACTCTGGGACATTGTTTATTTATGAAGCATAAGCTTACTTAAAGTCCACAAATGTATCGTCCTGCTTGTGCACCAGCCAATTTATTAATTTACAGAATTTACAGAGTACAGACCTCACTAGGGCCTTCATTTCTGGATGAGAACCTCAAACACACACATGCAGGACTCTAGCTTTTAGAGCCCTCTCCGTGTGTCCCAGTGAAAAACATGGCCCTTATTTTGTCTTTAACAAGCCAAGACCTCTGCATGTACCACTAACCACATGGGGCACCACTAACATACATCTGTTTTCTTTAATAAGCTATGTTTGGGAAGCCATGCACATGAGTGAAAACATTAATTCCCCCCCAAAATGTCACAACTTGTAAAAATATTTGCTCTATTAAAGCTTCTTTTAAATTTATGGCACATTTGTAAAGCTATATAACCATGGAAAAAGATAAATAATTTAAGGTTGTAAATTTACAGAAATGGGGAATTTTAATTTAAGTCTTCCATCTTTCTTTATGTTTTACAAAAAAAGTTATTTTTATGTTTGTTTTTATTTAATATAAAGCCAATTACATGTTAATAAATATACTCATTGAAGGATGCAGCTCTAGGACTGGTCAGTTTGATCGAACAATAGTTTCCTAACACACTCCATAATCCATCCATCCATTCATTTATCTATTCATCAATTTATTGTTTATACCGGCTTATTCCTAATTAGGGTCCTAAACCAGGCAGTCTATTCCAGCTGTCATTGTCAAGTTAAGTCAAATTTATTTTTGAAGCACACTTAAACACAACATAGTTGACCAAAGTGCTGTACAAAAGTGCTGTATTTTAAAACAGAAAATAAAAGAACATAAATACGGATAAGATAAAAAAAATCTCATTGAATTGTATTAAAAGCCAAATTGCATCAAAAACGTCTTTAGGTAAGATTTAAAAATAGGAAGAGTCTGGGCCTGCCTGATGTGCCAGGGCAGCTGATTCCATAATTTAGGGGCTGCTACTGAAAAGGCGCAATCACTCTGACTCTTTAACCTAGATTTGGGAAGGGTCAGTAAAAATTGATCACCAGACCTGAAAGAGCATGCTGGGTGAAAGGCAGTTGTACACCCTGGACTGGTCACCAGTCCATTGCAGGTGCACATACAGACAAACAACTACACACTTACACCTGCTCCTATAGGCAATTTCCCACATGTTTTGGACTGTGGGAGGAAACCGCTGAACACCGAGTAATCCCATGCAAGCACAGGAAGAACATACAAACTTCACACAGAAAGATGCTATGGGGAAACTGAAATTTAAACCCATGGCCCTTATTAGTTGTCCAGTTGATAGCATATAAATGGTAAAGAGGAAAGGGCCCAAAACAACCCTTGAGGTACAACAGAATTGATATATTTCGTAGATGACTTGTGATTCTGATATATAACAAATTGTTGCCTCCCAGTCAAGTAGAAGAAAAATAATTCAAGGACTCTCCCAGTAATGTCAATTGCTGAAAGCCGTGAAAGGAGTATCTCATGAGAAACAGTGTCAAAAGCTGAGCTGAGGTCTAATAGAAGCTATTAGAATTAGGATTAGAAGCTAATAGAAGATCATTCAGAACCTTCACCAGGGCTGTTTCAGTACTATAATGGACAAAAGCCAGACTGGAGGGGCTCGTAGAGGCTATGTGCAGTTAAGAAGGCCTGTAACTGGGAGGCAAGAACTTTTTCTAATATCTTAGATCCTAATTATGGTCAGCATTGAATGTCTTTGTCAAGTCACTCCACTCCACAGTGGGGGTTAATAGCTCTTATGACTTACAGCTCGACACTTTACATTTTTGACCTTTTTGCACACACATTACCCAGAGTGACTAACATTTATCTTTCCTTTTTTACAATTTAGCAGTTAAGAACTTTGCCTAATGGCCCAGCAGTGGCAACTTGGTGGTTTAGGAAATTAATCTTACAAAATTCTGATCAATAAACCAACATTTTAACCACCGAATAAACTGCTGTCAAACAGATCATTACTTGAACTAAACTCAAAGTGGTAGCTCAGTGGTTATGGTGGGATCGCTGAGCAGAAGGTTGTGGGTTTCATTTTCAGCACCACTAAGTTGACACCACTGGGGCCCATAAGCAAGGTAATTAACCCTTAACTGCTCTGTTATATAATTAAAAAGAAATGCTTTGGATAAGGGTGCCTGCCAAACAACACAAATGAAATTGTTCACCATGAATCATACATACAAAAACGAATGCTGTAAACTGATTTCTCACCCCAGAAAGTCAATGGCGGTAAAGACATTAAAGGATTCAGATTGGATGACGAACCTTGATTTTATTGTATTTTGTTTTTAATTAGGTCTTAACTGATGGGCAGGGCATTAAAACCTTTCTCAAATAGAATCTTGGCCCTTTTATGCTAGCTACAAGTTAGACTTTCGAGTACACTGATTAAGTGTCCCAGATGCCGAAGCATGAACTATTTTTAGCATTTGCAGCCAAGGGACGATGCCATTCAGATTACTGCAGCGGGAGAAGCATCTTCAAAGTCGAAGATTACATCTTTGACCATGTGATAAACGCTCATGCTAATAATTCGAGAGTTCGGATTGAACGCTTCAGTGGAATTCACAAGTATCGGTTGAGCTTATAACGGTATCCATAATGTCATCACTGTAGATTCTGCATACCAGCATTTGAGGACGCGCAGATCTTAACGTCTAACTTGTGGGTTCTACAAGTCAGTATTATAAAAAAAGGGCAACTGATTTAATCACACTTCAACTTCCCAGGGTGGTCTACTCCAGAACGGACTAGTAAAAAGTAATTAGGTTTACAACAAAGCCACTCCAAACGGCTGTTGTCAGCAGGAGGCTGCTTTCATTGATAAATTATTTTGGGGCAGCCGCATGTGCCGTGTTTTCTTTCCTTCTGTCAGTTTTAATCATCTTCTATTTCTCTCACTTTGCACATTTTTTTCCTCTTGCTGACCACCAGTTGAGTTGAGCCATGGCCAAATTTATGGGAGGTTTTCAGTGCTTTCCTTATTTATGTTGGGGTCATTCCAGGACTTCCAGGATGACTTTAACAAGGAATTAACACCGGGAACATTTCATCAATTCATAAACTGCCATACGGTTAAACAGTAACGGTTGTATTTCATATGAGAAAAAGTCATAAATATTCTTTATGCAAAATATTAAAAAAATATAAAACTAACAGCGCTTAATTTGAGGTTAAAAAAAACTTTTTAGTTGATGTAATAAACAAATGTCCCGGGAAAATAAAGGGAACAGGTTGAAAGTGAACATGATGACAGGTGATAATCAAGTGGAATGTAAATGTAAAAGTTTTGCTGGGTGACGTCTTTTAACAAATGAGGTGCAAATGCACTAATCAGACGTTTTATGAGCAGCCAAGGTGAAACGTGAAAGCACAAATGTTATGGTTTGTGTGTGATAAGTCTAAACGTCATGCATCAGAAGTGGTGGTGTTTTAGCATTTACCGCACAGTAAATAGACTTCGACGCGACAAAAAGGTGCCGGCACTAAAAAACAGCGGCCGTCACCGGACAAGCTGTTAGTAAAATGACGTTTTTTTTTAAAATAGGATTTGGCAAGATTTAAAGCTTTTGCCATTCTATAATAAACAATAGCATGTCTATATTAAAAATATTTACTTAATTCTCTAAAGTGACTTATGGCAACATTGGCTACTAAACAGAATGTCATGAGTGTTATGGCGTCAGGTGCCATAGACTGTATAAATATTCCCTGTACACTTGTTTATAGGAAAACCCCATCTGGTTTTGTCTAACAGAAGCAGACATACCGGTGACCCCGGGTTTTTCTAACGGAAAATATAACACAAGTGTTTGCTAAGCTAAAGCTAAGCTGAGCGCTCTACAGCAGTCAACTGTCAACTGACAGACAAGACAACATTGTAAAAGACTACAGACTCCAGATTCAAAGATCAGACTTTTTTTATCAGTAGTAAACAGTATGTAAACATCTAGAATGCAGTCTGAAGTAGACTTAAAATTATTTGATTTCTTTGGCCTAACCCATGTTAGTGTTTAAAGTGCTATTAAAAATAAAAGTATATGTATTTACTAGCCTACTGTAGGAAATATTGTCACAGAAATGCTAACATAAGCCATGTGCTCGTTTATCAACTCTAAAATTCAGTGTAAAAGTATCCAAACAGAGGAAATCTTACAATAAATCCCAAAAGTGTCCTGACTAATACTGATATCAGACTTTGCAGAAATAAATACCCATAAAAATAACCCATAAGTTAATTGACAGTTTACATTTATGGCCTTTTTGCAGACATCCAGCGCGACTAACAGTTATTTTATCTTAAAGGTTAAGGACAGTGGCAACTTACTAGTCCAGGAAATCTATCTTACAATATTCTAAGAATAATAATAAAAAGCCAACACTTTAAGCCCTGAACTACCACTTCCCACAATTCTTTATTTAAGTTGCTGACAAACCGCCTATTACTTAACCTAAACTTAAAGTAGTTAAGATGGGACTGCTGAGCAGAAGGTTGTAGGTTTCATTTCCATCACCACCAAGTTGACACCACTGGGGCCATAAGCAAGGCGATCAACCCTCAACTGCTCAGTTGGATGAATAAAAAAAAAGAAATGCTTTGGATAAGGGCATCTGCCAAACAACAGAAATGTAATTGTTTACCATGGATCATATAAATTGATAAAACATACAGGAACAAATGCTGTAAACTGAGTCTCACCTCAGAACGTCAATGCTACTTTAAAGACATTAATGGATTCAGATCAAAGGATGAACATTGACTTTTTGTCCTCAACTGATAGGCAGGGCATTAAAAAAACCTATTAAATAGAATCTTGGCTAATATTTATGTCAGACTTTTTAGAGATTATAATAAAAAAATATCCCATGACTTGATTTTTATTGAAACAACAAATACTGTTAAAAAAATAGTTTAAACCTAAGCTTATGTGTCCCTAACATATTTATGAAAAAAAAAAGCATATCAAATATTAAAAGAAATAGTGTATTGCACTGCTGACTGCCAAAGATATAAACATTTGTTAGATTTTTACTATTTTTTTAAAAAATATAATATTTATATTTTATATATAATATATTATATATAAAATATATAAATATATAAAAATATATTTATTTCCCTTAAACGCTGGGAGAGTCACATGACAATGCTAAACACAGACACATCAAAACAGGCCTAATTTAAATTTTTTCTCCTTTGGTGAAAAGTTTCTATTGTCAAATTTCTTGAATCAACAAAACAAAATATTTAACAGACCAAACCTAACAGTCACTTTTATCTCGCATTCGCAAAGCATTTGAGTTTCCTTTCGAATGCATACATATGTCATACTCATTTTCAGATAGCATTGTAGTACCTGAACTCTTTGCGAGCCAACACACATTTAAAAATTTCACAGCCCACTGAACAATACAACCGAAACAGAGATTAACTCAAAGAACATACATCACTCCTTATCCCGCCTTCATCCTTGAACAATTTTTTTCGAATTGAATTCTCAAATAACACACTTAACCAATCCCTTAACGCTAACAAATCGCAACCCAACTCCCACTTGTGCAATAACATACATTCCCTAGACGCTCCTACCATTCACCCTTCAAATCCCAGAACTCAGACCTTCAGAACCCAGAGTCACTGAACTCAGACACTTCATCAACTCCTAACGAAAAAAAAAAATCCAAGTCTCCTGCTTATGTTCAACAGAAAAATAGCTTAAATTCCCTGGACTAAAAACATGACACTAGTCTGTGCAGAGATGCCAGACCCCCTGAAAGAAACATTAGGATAGTAGTTTGATGAAGAATCAGTGTACTTCTCACTGCTTACCAGCTGGAGCTGGACTGTGATGCCAAAGAACAGGAATATAAACCCATATCTGTTTAAATCCAAAATCATTAAAAATACATCAAGTCTAAAAAGATTAGTACTTTAAAACATTACAGTTGTGACATCAGGGCTGGCTGGTGAAAATGGTTTATGGTATAGCAGGACTGTTTTTAAAGATAAACTAATACCAAATATTTGACATCAGAATAATTGTTGCCACACCAGGATAAGGGGTTTGATATTTGTACAATACAATAAAGTATATGATATGACCATAATAAAAAAGTATGTGTAATATATATCTCCTCCATATTATGTTATAAATTTATAATAATAAATATATGCAATGTCTTGCACCTTGACAGCAGCACAAGCCTGATTAAATTGTCCAATCAAAAAAAAAAAAAAATAATATATATATATATATATAACTCACTTCCCTGCCATTTCAGCATGACTGAGCTGACATCAAACCCCCCCGAATACACTTTGCATGAACTGGCAACGTACCCCAGACCTTCTCACCTGACATTAGTGCCTAATCTCAGGTATCAAATAAAAAGATCTCGCTAATACTGAATTAGTAAATCACCAAAGCCACAACCAAAATTTCTATAGGAAATCATTTTCTAGAATGTAGTGGCTCTTACAGAACTTTGGAGAGGTGGTATCTTAGCGCTTAAGGTGTTGGACTGTTAATTGGAAAATTGTGAGTTTAATTCATAGTCCAACCAAGTTACCACTGTTGGGCCCCTGAGCAAGGCCCCTAATTGCTTTGTTGTAAAATAAATCTAAGTCGCTCTGGATAAGGATGTCTGCCAAATGCTAGAAATGCAAATGTAACTCATAATGTAGGACTAACTCTGGAATACAATGTTAAAAAAATTATATGGTTTAGATGATTGTGTCTTAATAATTTTGTCTGTATAGTATATAAGTATGAATGTGTCTAATTTTTATTAACCCAGTATGTAGATTGATGCAGTTAGTTTTAGTCTTAGGTTTCTGATCTTCATATTCAGATCATTTTTAAATTATCTTCTAATTATCTCACACGTCCTTTCAGTAATTGTAAAAGTGAATTGAATATAAATAAGGTAAATTCTTTAACAAAATAAACAACGAAAAATGGAATATCATGTCATGAAATTTAAAATATATCTTAATTTAATGTATGTTTCCAAGTTAAAGTATAAACTACACAAAAAGACACAATTCTAAACTTTGTGGATTCTTTTTGTTTAACTGAAACAATTTAAACATTTCTTTTTACTCTAACATACAGTCAATTAATCATTAAAACTACAAATACAGCTGCCTATCTGCCCTTGTATCTATGAAATCATTTTCCTTACATCATCAATTACATCTTGTAAAGTAATGCCTTCCTCAACTTAATGAGCTCCATTACCAAGCTTCATTACCAAACTCCTGAACTTGAACTATATAGAGATATCAGATTTAGATGCATTGGCTGCAATGATGCATAACAGGGTGACTCATTGAGCATTGACATCTTCCAGATCAACCTATCAAACTATTAGCTGCTTGTATAATGGCATAGACGTCCAGACGTCAGCAGTTTGGGGATTTTTTGGCAAATATTCTGTATACAGCAAAACCATCTTCAGAAAATAAACTGCAACTTGTGTGTTTTAGTTAAGATGTAGACACTAGAAAAGTAAAGTTTAGATGTACTTGTTTGTATTAATTACTGGGCGCAACATGGCTTTCCTTGAAACGTGTGTGAAACTTTCAAAACTAGACTTAAAGAATTATACAGAAACTACTGAACTAAACTTATAGAATTATACAGAAACTACTGAGCGAAACTTATATAATTATCTAGAAACTATTGAAATACTAAACTAGACTTATGTAATTAATTAGAAACTACTGAACTGAACTTATAAAATTATCCAGAAACTACTAAACTAGACTTATATAATTATTATAATTATCCAGAAACTATTAAACTAAAGGTGTAGAATTATACAAGAAATACTGAACTGGACTTAGAGAATTACATTAAAACTACTTAACTTGACTTATAGAATTAGACAAGAATTTCAAAAGAAATGTAAATACTAAACTAGACTTACAAATTAGACTTTAATCACTGAACTAGACTTGCAGAATTAGACTGAAACTACAAAACTAGTAGGATAAATTTAGACTGCAACTACTGAACTAGACTTACAGAATTATACTGAAACAACTGAACTAGACTTGCAGAATTAGACTGAAACTACAAAAATAGAATTACAAAATTAGACTAAACCTATTGAACTAGACTCACAGAATTAAAATTGAACTTTAAGAACTAGACTTACAGAATTTGACTGCAACTACTGAACTAGACTTACATAATCAGCCCAAAAACTACTGAACTAGACTTATAAAATTCGACTGCAACTACTGAACTAGACTTATAGAATTCGACTGCAACAACTAAACTAGACTTACAGAATTCTACTGCAGCTACTGAACTAGACCTACAGATTTAGACTGCAACTACTGAACTAGACTTACAGAAGTGGACAGAAGCTTCGAAAACTAGACTTTAAGAATGAAACAAAAATTTCTATATAAAGTAATTTTATCTATCTATCTATCTATCTATCTATCTATCTATCTATCTATCTAAATTAAGCAGTTTGCATTTTATTCACAAAAATCACTTAACATTAAAATATAATATTGAAAATTTAATGTAGATCCTTAAAACAATCATTTAAACTGAGTAATAGATGTGCAGATTTAGGATTGTAAGCTCTCAACACTGACATTTTTGTAAGTTGTCAAATTTAATCCTGGGTGAAGCATTGCTTACATTGTATTATATTTATTTATACTGTATGACATTAAAAAAGCAGATGAAATTGCTTGTAGTTTACAAACATTTAAAAGAAGTTCACTATCTGTGTTTTAGCTAATTGAAATAAGCCAGGAATTCTGTAAGAGTTATGTTACTACCAGTCTATTCACTTGCTGAAGGCATCTGGTTTAAAATAGTTTTGTACACTTCAGCTGTAAAATCAGTTCCACATCACTAAAATGCACGGCTCAAAGTGCTGCAGTTGTGTACGTTTGTTCTTTAGCATTTCCAGTGTCCATTTGTGAGGAAATGTCTTCCAGCTCTTCACCGTGTAATGGGAATAATGTAAGTGCTGAGGGGCAATTAGTCCAAGCAGACAGTTCAACAAGGTTGTAAAGGCCAATCCAGCAAGCACATAAATCTTGGTATAGTTGTCCTCAGTTTAATATTTTTTTTGAATAACACAGGGAAGTGTGTTCTGTTATTCTCGCTGTGTGGTGAGATCTACATGAGTTACTCCTTCTGGCCATGGCCTCTGCGAACTTCTGCAGCACACCGTGTATAAAACACGCTCACATTCATCTTCAAACTATCAAGATTTCGGAACTGAGTGCACTTCCCAATTTCCAGCTTACTGTTTTAATAAAGAACTGTATAGCCTCAAATACAGCATCTTGTTTGGTGTTTTTTAATTAACCCGGTTTGGTGGACCTACCACATCATTGGGTTTTTAAACAATACAAACATAACAATTTATGGAATAGGGAATGATACTTGCTAAGTTTAGCTTAACTACAGACAATATGAACATCATTAATGGTAACCATTGAACCTGTTCGATCACATTTGAAAAATTTGTTCTATGTTATATGTTGTACATGGAAGAATGAATAAATTATTAAAAAATGTACTTTACTGCACCGATCCTCTGCAGCTTTTAACCCGTTTAAACCTTAGGTGGCAGAGACTTTGTCACCGGGCTGCCTCTGAGTGTCCACCAATCATCCTGGTACACTACAGGTCCCGGTCCATCGCCATGAATAACACTGTGTGTGTTTAACTTGGAAAATAAAAGAGAAGCTGTGTAATCTAAATACATAAGGTAATATAAATACAAAGAAACCATATAATCTCCAGCAAGGCTGACAGGCAGCATGGGGGCTAGAGTGCGTATGTGCGTGACATTTTTGCTGAAGCTCCCTGGTTCAGCTCTAGCTTCCCAGGCTGGCACAGGCAGTGTTTAAAAAGCTCCCCAGAAAGTTTACAGTGGGTGTACTTCTCTTCAGGTTTGTGTGACAACCTTTAACGCACCATACATGTCACAAGCAAAACACAAGGGACCTCCCTGGAATTTTTCACATGAATTTCCATTCATCCACTTTTTTCATGTTTGGTAAGCTTCGTTATTCCTCAGCTCTTTGAAGCAAATCAGATTCTTTGCTGTTGGACAACTGTTGGCTTCAGATAATCATGTTTTAAATATTTCTGATCTCTCTATTGCTCTTATTTGGATCTGAATAATCAACACACAATTTTGAATAAATGTAAATTCTTAAAATTAATACTAATGTTCCTTTATAGCAGATTGCCCTGTCTTACAACAGGAAGTGCACAATCTGCCCCTATTAAAGAGTCGGCCCGAGTCAGAGCAGGCTTTGACAGAGTACACCTGCAGAGGCTTGGACAAATCTAAACACCTTCCTAAAACATTTGGGCCATTTGGGGTTTTTTTGAACATGGAAGAGCTGATGATAAGGGTGTAGATATTATCTTGGCCCAAAATAAAAAAATCCATACAGTTTGCCTAGATGTAGGGTTTTCTTGATTCTTTGAAGATAGTTAGTTTTTTCCACTTTCAATTACTCAAGGGTAACTAGATTATCCTGCTCAGGACATACGTGAACCCAAAAACAATGGGTATAAAGCAAGAATACACTCTATAGCTTCCCACGCTGAGCTTAAAGCAACACCAAAGAACATTTGCTTACTGTTCCTCTTCCATGTGGTTGATAAGCGCAACTATCTGTTATCAGTGTTGTAAACACTATCGCTAATAATGAGTTCCATATTGGAAATACCCTCTAGGCCCATTCAATTCAGTGCTGCCAATATGACCGACTTCTGGATTGATGACATGACGTAAAAGAACTGTAGATGTGAATTTGTTGACTAAGCTGATAGAACAGTTGAATGTAGAAACCTTGTTTGAAAACCATGTCGATCAACCAGGTAAACTAGTCCTTGTAACACTATGTACTCAAAATATCATTAAAGAATTTTATCTGCTGTTACTCCAGAATTAAAAAAACTACAATGACAGAAAGAACAGTAGCATGTTAGACAATTTTTTGCAAATATAATAATACATAATTTGTGTGTATCATTGTTAGCAAAAGTTTTATTTGTATAAAAGAATAAAATGGCTGCCATATTGTCCATAATAGTCTATACATCAGAAATTGTCTCAAGGCTGTAAAGTAACAGAGCTTCTTTATTTGAATAACTGTTCAGACACTCCCAAAACAAAATAGCATATTTTATCCTGTACACCATGACTGTAGCCATTCATTGTTGCAAAACTCCACAGCTTGGTGGTTAGCACTGTTGCCTCATGGCAAAAAGGTTCCGGGTTCGATTCCCAGGCAGGGGCCTTTCTGTTTGGAGTTTTTCAGGTACTCTGGTTTTCTTCCACAGTCCAAAAACATGTTAGATTGATTGGTGATTCTAAATTTCCCATAAGAGTGAGTGTGAGCGTGTGTGTGGCCATGTGATGGACTGGAGACCTGTCCAGGGTGTACCCCTTCTGCCTTTCGCTCTTTCAGATTCAGCTAGGATAGACTCCAGCAGATCCCAGTGACCCCGAATTAAGAAATAAGAAGGTATAGAAGATGAATGAATGAATGAATGAATGAATGTTTACAACCATTACACTAAATTCGTAAAGTGGCACGGCATGCTAGCTATAAAAAGATCATAAGGTGCAAGGTAAGACATCATTACCCTTTCTATTAGTTACCTTACGGTTATAAATTGTGCACCAGTAGTGCGGCAATGAACAACATGAGCACAGCATAATAACAAATATGAACTAAAGTACAGGGCAGCAGGAAAAAATGTAAATATAAAACTTACAAATAAACTATCAGCTCTGTTCTCTGTTGACTCTTTCAGATCGCACCACAGAGTGTAATCCTGTTTGATCGTGATTCATTTACATTTACAACATTTAACAAATGCTCTTATCCACAGTAACTTACATTTCTTTTATGAAACTGAGCAGTTGTGGGTTAAGGGCCTTGCTCAGGGGCCCAGTGGCGGTTGCTTGGCGGTTCTGGGAATCGAACTTCGACCTTTCAATTAACTGTCCAACCCCTTAACCACTGAGCTACCACTTCCCCTGATTTGTGTTTGGACTTGAAGTATATGATTTTGGGCGAAGCCGTTGTTGTTGGTGTGTGAGAATGTGAATGCTTGTGTGTAAAATCCCGTACCACCCTGCCTCTGGTTAGCAAACAATAAAAATTTACTCGACCTAATCCAATATTTATCAGTTATGTAATTGTCTCATACACCAAAGAAAAAACTTCGCAGGTCATATGGCTAAGGGAGCTTATTTGGATGAAAACCACTTCAGTGAGCTTTTTTATAGTAACGCCACATTTTATTGTCAGTGACGGTAACAGAGTTGTTATTTATAAAGCCGTCATTTTTATTACTGCTCCTGACTGACCTACAAGTCTTTGTAGGGCACCGTGTTTATAGCTATAGACCTTGGGACAACAACTATCCTAAGGGGAGTTAAAAGAAAATTGGAGAAAGAGAAGCAAAACCCATGTGAAGACAAAGATTGTTGTAATTCATCTGACTTTTAACCAAAAGCATAGGCAAATAATGGGCTTTTTACCCAACTGTGTATATCGAAAAAAAAAAATGTAGCCATGGGAAGATTACTTCAGAATTGTAATAGGTTACAAATTACAAAATGGCCTATATAAAATGTAATACGTAGTGTGATCTTTTAATTACTTTATAAAAGTAAAGTAACTGAAGTAATTGATTACTTTTAACTAAATTTTATATCATTATAGCACCTAAAATCTTTCATCACTTGTAATTAAGACTCTAGTAATTACATTTTAAAGCACAGCCATCACAAAATCAGGCCTCCTTAAATAAGAAACTTAATTAAAAACAGGAAAATCAACAACTAATATTACTCACAAAATCAATATTAATATTAATTAACATAAAATTAATATCACCCACTAAATTATAGGTTTTTGAAAGAAAATACTAACTTTATTAGTTACTGTTATTTGTAACTATTTACTCCCCAACACTGTGCATAATTAACAATACAACTTTATGGACTTTAGAGAAGAGAGAAATAACTCCTTATGAATGCTATCTTTGCTAAAGTTAAGGAGGGATCCAATGTCCTTCTGTTTACTAGCATGTATTAGCTTTGGCTTCTTTGGAATAGGAGCTTACAAAAAGGAGTTACTCGATAAATTTGGATAGCCTCATCACAGCTATTAGTCTGTTAAACTGACCTTTCTTCAAGATAATATTTAATTTTCTTTGTCGGACAATGATAAATATAACACTACAAAACGCCGTAAGTGTGTGACTCATGTGCGTCCACTGTCTGTGAGTCATTGAGTTTTTCAGACTTCATCTCTGACTGGTGAAGTAATTTACCTTCACTTCTAATGTACTTGAATGTGCAGACTGGAATGGCTGAAGAAAACGGCAGTGGCGTGATCGTAATGACAAGTGGCACTGAAAACAGTTCCAGTTTATTTCTGTCTTTAAATGCTTACTTTCTCTGTGTATTTGTGTCCAATCTCTCCAGCATGACCTCAGCTCTCAACCGATCACTACACTCTGTGTTGTTTTAGTAAAGTGCCAGTAACTCCTGAGCTTAAATAACCTAAGTACAAAAATTCCTGCTGTCAATCAGTTTATTTAGTAGACAAGGTGTGCGAGGGACAAGTGCAGGAAAAGTTCTAGGATGACCTACCACTTTCAAATTCTGATGGACACTTTACTATCACATGAACTCAGTGGAGAAACTACTTGAGTTTCTAATTCGAATATACAGTGGTGGGCGGTGCATTTGGTACCTGAGACTTCAGTAGGGATTTACCTGACTGATACATCTCTTAATACCACGTCGCAATTATAGAAACCATCAATACTATACAAAAACACAATGTAACACAGCACGGCATTACAAAGAAAGACATTTCGCCTATTAAGGGTGAAAACCATTTTATTAAAGCAAGAAACCCAGTTAAGACTCCAAACCTCTACAATACAACCACAACTGTGCCACATACATCATCTGGAGCAGAATCAATATTTATCTTATTATTTAATAATATAACGTCACAAAAAATTAAACAAACTCTTTCCCAGTCTAAGTCAAGCTAGTTAGCTTTGGTTGATTAGCCGACCTCTCCTAACAATGTCTAACTCTTCCGGAAAAGTCTGCCTTCTAACTTAACTGTACAGACGAGTTTTGCTAGTCTGTAAGCTGTAAGAATTTACTCTGATCAACCAATCAGAGGATGGAAAAAAAGCTGATGTCATTGTGCACCAGCTAGCTGGCTTCAGAAGGCAGGTTTAAAAATTTGATTGGTTAAAGAAACATTTTTTAATAAGATTAACCAATTAGCAATCGGCCACTGCTTATAAAGTATAAGTTACATGGGCACCACCACTGATTCTGAAGGCTTTGGCAGATAATATTAACATGGCAGCACATAGAAACTTAAATCTGATTGGACAAAAAAATCTAACATCTATGAGATGAAAAGAATAAACTGTTGGAAATAAATTAATACAATTTAATGGAACAAATATTAGAATTTAGGTTGTAAATGTAGGTCAGCTTCTTGCTGTCCTTTACTTCCCACCACTGCAAATATAGTGGAAGCATGTTTCATAAGGTGATGAAATTTCAGCAGTTAGGTATAAATATAAACAGAATCATGATGTTTCACATGTGCAATAATGCAACATAAATAGTAAACATAGTAAAGTGCAAAAGCAACGATGCTTGCCTAAAAATCCAAAATTGGAGGTATTCTTTGTTCTGGCACCAAGATGGTGGAATGAACTTCCCTTCAATGTCAAAACAGTCAAATCACTGACTGTCTTTAGGAGCAGATTGAAGACACCCCCCCCACCTGGCACTTGACATATACATATAAATTTATGCTGTTCTTTTTAACAGTTTTTGTGGGTTGTCACACTTTAATTTGTGATCTAATGTACCAGTATTGAGCTGTTAAATGTTGGGACTTAAAGGACTTTTGCAAAAGCGTCTGCTAATTGATGTAAATGTTAATATAACAGTTGGGAAGTACATACTAATTTGTATGTAGTTATGGTTATGATTTATGGAGGGATTTACAAAAAGGTGTTTCAGGCTTTACTGAATGGAAGGAAATCATTACCTAGACATTATTGAGCTTAAATAGCAATTTACAGATCAGGCGAAATAAACGGTTGTGCCAATGTTAAATGTAAAAAATATATATCATATAATAAAGGTTGCTAAGTATCAGACTGGAAACCTGCATTTAACAGCAATTGAAACAGTTAATTAATATGTTCTATTAGAGTACATTATTTTGTGTGTGTGAGTGAGAGAGAGAGAGAGAGAGAGAGAGAGTGTGCATGTGCCTGTGTTTAATATAGTTGTATACACAAACACTTTCCACAAGCAGGGTAATTAACTGAAAGAAGCATCACTGAGGAACAGCATGCTGCCGATGACCTTTCACAACCAGTGAAAATGGAAAAGCGCAGGCAACGTGCTGATGCACAGCAGCACATTCCAACAGACAAACATTTCTATGACAAAATACAGGAGTGCATTTCTGAAGACTTTAGCTAGGCCTCTGACGAGGACCATGACTGGAAACATCAGTGAAATTTCACTATCGGCTTCCCCATGTAAATATCAACAACTGCCGTGAACGATCGCAATGTGAGGAACAAAGACACAGCTGAACGTTTAACGCTGAGCGTCTTGAATTGATCTATCTATCTATCTATCTATCTATCTATCTGTCTGTCTGTCTGCCTGTCTGTCTGTCTGTCTGTCTATCTATCTATCTATCTATCTATCTGTCTGTCTGTCTGTCTGTCTGTCTATGTCTATCTATCTATCTATCTATCTATCTATCTATCTATCTATCTATCTATCTATCTATCTATCTATCTATCTATCTATCTTTTTGTGGATAAATCAACAAATCCCCAAAGCCATGCTTCAAAATTCTAAAAAAGGTCTAAAATAACACTAACCCAAACTCAATCACATAAATGGTAATGCACAGCATTATTTTTTGGGGTGTGTTTTAGGACTTTTTTTTGCTTGTCTGCTCACCCACATGTCTGTCTGTCTGCTTGCCCGTCTGTCTATCTACCCTTATTCGACTGTCATTATTAAGCATCTGCACAAGACAATTTTTTGTAAATGTGAATCCACAGTACCTGCCAATAAATGTTCCTATTCTGCTGGTTAGGAATCCAAAAATTGGCCTTGTAGCGTGTATATAACAGTTATGCTATAGTTTACTCCTATTCCGACAAGAAATTAGAGAAAGCCGTAACTGTATAATCAACATTCCTGTTGTTTTTATGTCAAATTTAACATACCTTAAAAGCTTTTATAATAGAAATATAGTTTTATTTCATGTAATATGATGTAACCCAGAATTTGGTGATAGCTTCCTATTCCATGCTTTATAAACAGTTAAACAGGAGGAGAAACAATTAAATCGCAGGGACAAGAGATGCACTTGAGGGTTGAAGGTTCTTAATTTAGGGCCCAGCAGTTGTGGTACTCTAATTTAAACTATTCCTCTAAAAAGTAATCTAATGTTTTGGGTCATTACACATATTGTAGGTAACATCCTTTAATTGATAAGGTATATAATTAAAAATACTTTTAGTTTAAGGTGTAGGTTGCCGTTCTTAGTTAACAGTAATCTATATTGTACTTACAAATAAGACACTAGTTTTTATTTCTATTCATTTTAACACTATATATTATAACCTATCAGAAATCCTTTCGTCTTGAAGATATTTGGTCCTCACTAAAGTATCATTTTATTTGTTTCACACTACATACATTTCAACTCTGACACCTGTATTTAAGTTTGTTTGGAATTCCTGCACATTGTATCCATGAAATAAATCGAGCGAATCGGAGAAGGACTTAAGGTTTGACTCAAAATAGAATTTCTTATAAAACTCATAAAAGGGAATCTTTGTTTTAGCTATTAACTATTCTTCTTTCATTATATTTCTCATTTTCCCTGATTGTTGGTGGAATGTTTTGCTAGTGCGCTGATAGACTTCACTGAACTCTGAAGGGTCATGATAATTCGAGTATGTTGTTTCAAGTGTATCATACCGATGGAATAAAGTGGTCCTCTTTTCCAAAGGATTTATAAATGTAAATTGAAAAAAAAAGACCAAATACTTCAGTACTAATATGGTCAGTTTGTGTGATTAGTAAACAGTAAAAAATGTGGCTTTTCACTAAGGAACTGGCAAGTCACAGGTCATGGTCATTTTAAGCTGTTTACCTCTGTGTTAAAGTGCACCAAGCCAAAATTATTCAGCATCTTAAATAATTCCTTATATGCTTACAGTCTTATAGATTTCGGTATTCTTTTAGGCTTATCTTTTCAGCAAAGTTAAATAAATACAGAACACAAAGTCCGAGAATGACCCAGGAACACAGCTTTGATGGTATTTTACGAATGTGTGAAGTTACAGACACACAGGCTTAATAAAATACTGCTGTCGCGCATGGTTAACCTTCTCTGCGCAGAAATAAAAGAACACACTGACGTGTGCAGAGCCATCTTATCTGTCCTAGTCTTCTTGCTTGATTTGTGCTGAACCTCCAACACAAGCAAAGCTCTCGCCAGTGGAATTCAGTCAGACTCGGAGTCTCTGGGGATTTAGCACCCTAGAAACTATTACAGCTTTGAGGAGCTGGAGTTCTGCATGTCAGAATAAGGACAAAGTGCTCTGAAAAACAACTAACACAGTGGAGACTTTGGCAAACACAGCAATGTACAAGTTAGATTGGTTTAGCTAAGAATTTAGAAGAACGTATTTCAGGGGATCACCCTATTCTCCAATTATTTCCTGCTTTAGTCTTTATAGTACAAATCGCATGTTAAGAAAAAAAATACATAAGGACCATAATGCATAGTGATTTCGTTCCTATTAAGTATTTGGACGTTAACAGGGTTACCAAATGTGTGATTTTCCTGCAGCCGTGGATTCCTATTTGTGTTCATGGTATTATTTTTTATTTGTTTTCTTGCATATTTATTATATGGACAAAAGTTTGGGGACACCTTTCCAACCCACTCATAACTGTGTCTTTCCTAAACTGTTAAAAGCATCGTCAAAGATGTCTCTTTATGCTGTTGCAATAATAGAATATAATAAAGCAGAAGCCTTTATTTGTACCATATACACACCATGTAGGTATACATAAATTATTTCTTTCAATATTTTAGCTTAGGAAACTGGGGCAAAAGGAGGCAAAGAGAAAATTACTTTGTGTAAGGGTCAGCTTGAGCATTTGTTTACAATAAATAGTTTTCAGTCACGTGACCTGGCCAGCAATACATGGCAGCTTACACTGGGATCTCTGTAGAACAGCAGCGTAAGCCAGTCAAATTTCCTTCTGTTTAAGCTACGAATATTTGGATCACCTGTCGATGAAAGCAAAAGATATAAACTGCAGGTTTTGAGCATTTGTGATCTATATACTACCTTCAGGTCCCTGCCAGATCTCTACTTCAGCGTTGGTAACATCTATCATGTAGATAAACCTTCAAAAATTTAATTATAGTTTAATCTTATGTAAGATAATGACTTGCCAGGCAGCAGAGGATAGCATTGTTTTGCTCATCACTATGCACACCAACCAGTGTATACATTTTTTTTTACAGTCATTTTAAATCATCTCAAGTAAATTACTACAAGTTTGTTTGCTAAAAAGAATAAGCCATTTCCTAATTAATGACACACACTTATATACTATAATACCACTATTTTAAAAGAATTCTAACAGTAAATAAACATATAAAAATAAATATCCGTACTCAAGTTTAATGCACTTTAAGAACTACTTTCCAATATTTAAACTTAAAAAATGTGGTATTGTCTCAAATGGAATATTTTTTTGTAAGCAAATGACATCAAACCTGTAACAAGGCGATGCACCTATTAACAGAATATAGTCATTTTATAAATGTTAAAAAATGACCAATTGAATGACATTTCTAACACGTCTGTTTCACTAAAGTGTTATCATCCATTTTTTTATTAAATAAGTGCATTATTTAGCTACCTCAAGTGTGTTTTCCCTCGTTGGAATTTTCAGCTTAAACACTCTACTCTGCAAATTGTATAAAATATAAGACATCCAATATTTGGCCACAAAAATAAAGATCAGTTTATAGCACTTCCTAATAAACTTTGTTAAACCAATTAAAAAAATGTTTCCAACATGTATTTACCATCACGCATAAATCAATCAGTCTTGCATACATAAAAAGCGGTAACATTAGTCACGCAGCTTGAAGCGCTGGAAAAACTGCAGACACTCTTATAATTCTCTACTGTTCTTTTACAGCTGAGCTATTCTTCAGTTTGAAGGTAAGCAGGTGATTTAACACCACTTGTAAAACTACACTTCCTTATAAGCATACGGTCTTATAGATTCTGTATACTTGTTATCTTAGAGGGATATTGTTGATCTCATTAATGACTCCTTTTCTTAACGGCTCCAGGGACAGTATAACAAGTAAAACCAGGAGCTTGAGCCAATTCGATGCACTGCTGTGTATCAAAAACACAAAAATTAACCAAAAAGCTCCAGAAAAACACAACATATAGTTATTAAAAAATGTAACGTGCTTGTTTCTGATTGGTTACAGTGTGTATCAGTCCAAGACAATACAGTGCGGGACAAAAAAATATTTGGTTCCCTTATGATTTTATATGTTTGCTTACTGAGAAAGTTGCTATGTGCTTCAAGCATAATGTTTTCCACCTTCATGTCTCCTATCTCACCACAAAACTTTTACCCAGTTCTCCTCTGAATTATTCAGATGTTTAATGGCAAACTCAGACTGGCCTGTGCATGTGCTTTCTTAGGGAGGGACCTTGCAGGCGACCAGTTGTTTTCTTGGTGACTTGGTCGTAGATGCCCTAAGATCATTGACAAAAGCCCTCCAGTAGTTCCAGGCTGATTCCTTACTGTTCTCTTGAACACTGAAATTCCATGAGGTGAGCTCTTACATGGAGCCCCTGCCTTGTATAGGTCTACAATTTTGTCGCACCTGCAAGGTTCCTCTGCTCAAGAAAGCACATGTCTGAGTTTGCCGTTGAACATCTGAAAGATTCAGAGAAGAATTGGATGAATGTGTTCTGTGGACAGGTTTCTTTTATACTGCTAACAATCTGACATGAGGAGCATGTCTCTCTCTTACCTGTATAAAAGAAAGAAATCTTGCTGACTGACAGGGGATCAAATAATTATTGCATTCATTAAAATGCAAATCAATTATTAACTTTTTTTTAAATTTGTTATATAGATATTTTTGTTGTTATTCTGTCTTTCACTGTTTTAAACCTACTATTAAAATTATAGACTGATAATTTCTGTATAAGTGGGAAAACCTACAAATTTTTTCCTCCGCTGTACGAGACTGTAGGGACATACTTAGGAATTTGAGATTAATTTCATTTTGTGCCCAATATATATATATATTACATTATTCTGTATGGAACAACCAGTCCTTATATTAAAACCACCTGGGTAATAATATTCAGGCCCATTTGTGCCAACAAAATAACTCAAACATGTCCTGGCATAGACTCTACTAAACTTTGTAGTTATACTCTAGCACCTGGCAGCAGGAAGTTAGCAGAAGATCCTTTAAGTTGTAAAGTTAGTCCTCAATAGATTGAAACTATTTGTTGCCTGCTGACTTGCCTTCTTTCCATATTGCATTCTAGTGTTGTCTCTTCTTCAGGTAAAAGTTGCACAGAAAGAAAACATGTTGATGTTTTCAGACTAGATCACCTTCTTTTATTGGTCCAGGGTTCAGTTCTGATGCTCACATGTCCATTGCAAGCAAAGGACAGGGTTTAGCATGGACACTTTGTCTAGTCTGTGAATTTAATATGTTGCCTAATTTAAATGTCCGGTTTGTGATTTTGACTCTCATTTTTTTGTATAAAGGGTGAGATTTTCTATATGTCAAAATGCTTTAAACAATTAAAGAAGAATGGCAAACCAATGCTTTTTCACTAGTGACTCAGGATTTTTTAGCCCTACAGTAGTATGCAATCTATGATCTCTTGCCAGACCTTCAGACTTACAGTAAAAGTGTTGAACTCCAAAGCAGAGGGCAACTGACTGACATGTAAGACAACCATCCATACATTCTATATACTTGCTTGTTCCTAATCAGGGATCTGTTGGAGTTATTGTGCGAAAAGCAGTGGTACACAATGGACAGGTCGCCGGTCGACAACAACACACACACTCACATTCACACCTATGGGCAATTTAGATTCACCAATTAACCTAACATACATGATTTTTGGACCATAGGAGGAAACAGGAGAACCACAACAAGCACGAAAGAACATGCAAACTCCACAAAGAAAGATATGAACCTGGGACCTTCTTGCAGTGAGGCAACCATGCTAACCACTAAGCCATCAAGCTGCCAGTGTAAGACAAACAGACCAGTGTGTAACTACAGATGGTTTTTTAAGAAAGTTGTGTAAATAAATGTGTGTATTGTGGAGCTTCACTTAATTCTGCGTTTAGATAATCCTCAAATGTGACATGGTGCTGTAAGAAATATATATTTGGTTGTTTTTTTTTGTTTGTTTTTTTTTACTTATTTCCATGTGGTCTGGAAATTTAAACCGTACCCCCTTTAACACAAAGATCAGTATTCACGGAACACCTGATACAGCACTGCACAATATCAGTTCAAATCTACTACAAACGGAGCCAGTGCTTTTGTGTGGCCTAGCAAGGGTTTACACAGGGCACATAATTTAAACAAATGTGAGACACAGAAGGATCATTATGTTCAGCTGGATCACTTCTGGCAAACTTGTAAAATGAGATGTGGTGCATTTTACAGCCTTTCTTTAGCACAAGCTAAAAGGCCAGTTCTAGACCACTCCACGCGCTGATTTATTTCGTTATTCCACATTCAACAAACACACGAGGTGACAGCTGACCTACAATGTCCTTCTGAAGCCGCCTATCAAAGTCTGTTTTTGTTAAAAGTTTCATTTATATACACCTCCTTTCACAACCAAACTTTGCTGTGGAGCCGTGTCATTAAAACCTTTTTTTTCCACCTCATAAAAAAAAATTGTGGACAAGACGGCTTTCTTTTCTTTTTTTTTTTTTTAAATATTAGTTCTGTCATGTTTTCTATTCAAATGTTAGTAATTTCTTGTGATTTGCTGGAAGCCGTATAAAGCATCCTTTAAACATAAACCATATTTGCTCTTCTAAGTTTTTACTTAGTTTTGTTTGCTTCGAATTGATGTTGTTGCTTATGCTAGGAGAAGGTCAGCATGGCTCAACATACGTCTTCATAATACTGGATTATATGTGCTGTGGTCTAATGAATCCCCTAAGGCCTTGTATTATCTGCAGAATGTCTGTATGCTCAGGGATATGGGACACTGACTGCAGAATCTAGCTTTTTTTCCAGGGTAAATTCTTTGTCATTCATTTTCTTAGATTCGGCAGAACTAAACTAACACAATTACTATAAATTTGGCACGAGAAAGACGCAAGTCCAAAATAAAGATTAATCACAGTTCTGGCTCGGTTGCAGATGTGATAATGTGGTACATCTGTATTTGATAATAAAAGCGATCTGGAATATTCCAGAAGCTTTTGAACAACTGCATCATTACTAAACCCAAACAATAACTTAAAAAAATGTATTTGCCTTTTTTTAAATGACTCCGATAAGACAATTACGATAAGATCGATTATAATGATGTGATTTCTTTTGCAGAATGTAAAATTATGCTCAGAGTTTTTACTACAAGTCAAAAAAATATAAATGTTTCTACTGGACTGACTAAAGCAGCTAAAAAAAGCTTTTTTAGTCTGTCCTGACAACCTGAGCATTCACTACACAGGTCACTAGACACATATTTCATTTTTTTTTTTTTTTTGCAAGCCAACACTGTAACGTTTCTCTGACTTGTGGAGAAAAAAAAACAAGGACAGTGCACCTTTAATCCCTTTTAAAACCCCTTAAATCTGAGGAAAGACAGCATCAGTGAGGTCATACATCATGATGTCATAGCTTTAAAAAAATATGACTCATCCTGTTACTCTATGGGCTGTAGAGTGTCCACGATGAATGTGATTTTAACACGTGCCTCATTTACAGGTTGAAGAAAGATGTGCAACGTATATTCTATTACATGGCATAATTACTAGACGTGAGGACAGGGACATCATCCCTCTGCTTGGACCAGGTGCCATGGCCTAGAAACCCTGACGTGATGGATGGACCCTTAATCACTCTGTTACTTATTCTGTAAGTGGTGGAAAATTTATTTCCTGAATTTAACAACTGACTAGTTGGCAGACGTGTGTTTCATAACCCTAAATCCTTATTGGAATCCTTTCTTTCAGTGAAAAAGCATTCAGGGTTGCTGTGGATTTAGGCTTATCCCTAACCACTGGGTACAAGGAAAGAGTACATTCTGTGCACATTTACATCTATTTATTTAGTATAGCCAGTCCACCATTGAGTTATGAAACCCTGCTCTATCAAGCTCTAGCTTTTGGTTTCTTAACTGATTCAAGGACCTTAACTGATTAAAGTACGCTGTAACATGGCTGAAGTATTGGGATATGTGACCATTACATTTAGTAGGTGTCCTTATCAATAGCGAATTATCTCTTTTTTTATACAGCTGAGCAATTGGGGTTAGGGGCCTTGCTTAAGGGACCAGAAGTGGTAACTTGTTGTTTCCTGAAAATCGAACAGCGATCTTCTAATTAGCAGTCCAACACCTTAATCACTAAGTTACCTCCTCCCTAGCTACCACTTCCCTACACATTCAATTGCAGAGATATCCACACACATACACATACAATAACCTCCACTTTTTTAGAAAGACTTTTCTCTAGGGCTGTCACAATTGTCACATTAAGGTAACGATTAATGTTTAAAGAAATAATTGCGATTATGACAATTTATTGCCTGTTTTGGAGCTTTAATTATAATTTTCTTTCATTTAAGGCTTTGACAATTAATTGTTAATTGCTCCAATTTGTGCCTTGTAAACACTCTACGGTAAATATTTTATTATAGATAAATAGTATTTAAGTAAATCCATATTTTGTGTCCTCTCAGTGGTGTTTATCTGTTTTAAGTAAATTTTGTGTCCGTAGTGTTTATCAATTTAGCAACATATAAATTAATTCATTTAATTTATATCACCCTGCTTCACTCAATTACTCTGGTTGAAAGTAGGGTGCTGCAAGTACCACAATTCCCCCTCGTGGCTAATAAAAGTGTACAATAATTGCGTTTAAATTGTCCTCATAGAGCTCAAGAACTTTGTGCACAGTGGCATTGTCTTTCTGAAAAAGTGTGAAAAGTGTTTGGCCCTCCTTGTTCCAGTGACAAAAAATCAGGGTGGCATCCTGGACAATAGTGTGCTTTCCAAATTTGTGGCAACATTTTTTGGAAGATGCAGCTGTGTCATATAGGTTAATCTTAACATTAATTTTGTTAATGCACTAATTCCTTGATATTATAGCAGTATGTTTTTCTTGTTCCAAAGTAAAAGTGTTTCTGGGACAGGTGTATAAGAACTATAGCAAGGTGGAAAACAAGCTTGTCTGCGCTACCTAATGTTTGTCACAGGCTTCCATGCAAAACATTCCATTTGTATATCGAAGATTCCATTGACGGCTGCCTCCTTATAATCTTTGGCATCCCTCACCAAACGCTGCAGCTTTGCCGAGCTTCTGACTAAAAGCTTTCTTTTCAAATGACTGCTTTACTACACCACTTCAGAGGGGAGGCCCAAGCATGAAATTCAATTATGCAGCACACGCTGGGCCAGAAACTGCCTGTGTTAATCCTCTCCATGCCTGCAGGATTTCCAACACACACCTCAACTCCTTCTATTACAACTCCCACCAGAGGCCCGGGGCAAAAGATGGGCAAAATAGAGAATAGATGACATCTATGTAGTTTTGGGGGAAAGAATAGCAGAGTGCACTACCTTAATGAAAACAAAACAACTCTGTAAAGGTGAAAATGACTTACGACAGATCTCCCACTGTGGTTCGTATAACAAGATATATGATCCGTGGATTATAGTGGCCTAGAAAATACAATAAACCTGAAGCAAAGAAAAATCTGTCGAGGAATGGCTGGGTAATGATGCAAGAATGATGTGCAGTGTGTGTGTGGTGGTTATAGTGTTATGTAATAAAAAAACAAGTGTCCAAATGTTGAAATAGGCTTACATTTGTTTATTAAATAATAAAGTGATACGTTTTGATTCATATTGATGAAATCAGAATACAGTTTATACAGTTTAAAGCCTGTTTGTTTCAAAATGCATTTTTTTTCTGTTAGGGTTTTTACATTACATTTGTAGTTTTTCCCACTGGCACATCTTTAACACAGAAGCGATTCCTGGTTTGGCAGCTCCCTCCCAACCTCATCCCCCTGTACCATCAATAAAGGTGTACTTTTGGTACTTTGAGGGTTTTTTGGTCAAAAGGAATTTAGATCAGTCTTAAAACACTCAATAAACTACCCTTAACAAATTGTTGATGATGTACAGGTCTCGCGGTTAAATTCCGGTCAGTAAACGAACAACAATGCGTTACAACAAGTGCATTAATATAAACCTAAGATTGGTTTTGCAGTCAGATCTGCTTTTAGAGATAAAACTTATTTATAACTTTTAGATTTGAAAGATGTTGATGTACATCTACTGTGCGCTTCCAAGTAAGGTGTGGAAAATAAAACACATCAATATTAGGGTTGTAAACATAAGTGTGGAGGAGAAAGAAATCAAATCTACACTAATTCATTCATTTTAACTACGTTAGCTTTAACTAACCAAACTAGCTATCTTACAAGACTCATTATGTCACAATCTGTGGCCTGCAAACATGGCCGCCATGAACTCTCAACTCTCAGTCCTAGTCACCATCTTCCTGATTAAAATCAGCCGTGTTCGATTAGCGTGTTTTAGTTGTTTATTTGCAAAGCGTACTCTCTCTTACCTCACAATTAAGATTTTACCAAGTCTGCCCATAACGACTAATAAAACTAATGCCACTTTCAACTATGATTTTATGTCTGATATCATTGGAATTGATCACCTGGCCCTATTATTTTAAATTGTATTTGGATCCTACCTTCCTAGTAGGGTTATCGTAGCATTGTCAAGTGGCTGCTACAATAACCGTTAAGTATCTTTGGTTAACGGAAAAAAAATGATTATGTTCATCTTCATGTTTACCAATCTAATATAAATTTTCTCTATAGTGCTAATATGCAATTCCTTTCCCTTTATTTTGAATTAAAGCCATGCATTGGGCACTACTGCATTCTACCGTGTTTGTTTTTCTAAGCTCCAAATTTGTAGACCCTGAAGAAATGGGGCCTGACAAGGAGGGGTATGTAGCACCAACCAAGAAATCCGCCTTTTCACTTTAAATTTTTTTTTCCAGGTAGATGAAGTACTTGTTTCAACAGTCACATCTAATTATTCACTAAATTACTTAAAATCTTTTTTCAGCATGTTGTTTTTAATAGTAATTTAAAAAAATATTTATACAGCTTTAAAGAGCAAATGATCATAGAATCCAGATGGTAGGAATCTAGTTAAAAACCTTCATTTCATTTTTTATTTCCTGAAAATGCACAATGGACATGATCAATCATCAATGATACGTACTGATGCAAAAATGCATAAATTAAATATAACTACCTACGCTGCCAGTCCAAAAAAAAATCACCACCTGGATTTAACTAAACAAATAGGTAAGAGCCTTGGATAATTAATGCATGGATGATTATGTTTATTTTGTAGCTGGCAATAGGCTATTTAACTGTAACTGATGCAGTGGGTGGCTTCTCTTTCTTAAACAACCATGTCGGAAGACACATTCTATGTTCGAGGTAATGATAGAAAAAAAAATCATCATTACTGATAATGTAAGTTAAAGTTCATTGAGAAAATGTGGCTAATTCTTGTTGACGAAATATGATCTATGAAGTCTAACGTTGCTCATCCCAAAAAATATGCCAAAGCAACAGTTTAATTACATTTTTTAGAGCTTGCAACAATGGCCCAAAACCGAAAACTGATCAAGTAACAGAAAAATGACATTGGAAACAAAAACACATTAACAAAATTAGCTGGATAACAACTTGTTAGCAGACATTGAAGTGTGTGTGTGTGTGTGTGTATATATATATATATATATATATATATATATATATATATATATATATTATATATAGATATATATATATTATATATTTTATATGAATACTAATCTGCATTGATTGATACCAGTTGACATCCAGAAAAAAGAATTCATCACACATTTGTTAGACCCTTTTTGTCTCTGTTGCGATATTAATCCACTTTATGTGAAATCCCTGTCTCCCGATCTATAGCTCAACAAAACCATTTATACGATGAACATAGGCTACATTCCCTTTGTGCTAGTAATTGGCCCACAGCGATTGCTGTTTTAGACAGAGTGAAAGCAGCATCCAGGTCAGTCCCTGCTGTCAGAGTCTGGCCATTTCTGCTACACCCCAGGGGTCAAAGCGAGACGCAGGGCTGCATAGACCGCCAAGAAATGCAGGGGAGGCTTCCTTCCTCTGATCCTGAGTGGGAACATGCTTTCTAGCTTTCTTCAACAAGACTCCGAGACAAACAAGGCTGCATTCTGTACCCAAATTATCGCTTAGTATTTGAGGCCAAGCGGAATTTCGTGGTTAGATGCTGGGAGTCTAGCTTATTGTCGAGCGCCATGATTGTTATGACTTGATGAGCCATTGCTGGAGATTTATGTTACTGTCTCCATCAGTAACAACATGATTCAAAGCGGCTTGTAGCCGTTCCCAGCTTTTCTGGGTGCAGAATGAACTGCTGGAACTGTATTTATGGCTTTAGACTGTCATCCAACTTGGGTGAAATCTGTTTAAATAAGGCAATTAATCTTTACAAAACTACATTTTTCAGTATATCGTACAGATGCATCCATGACTGGAGACATATTCAGGGACAGTGGACACACTTCTGAAAAATAATAATACCTAAACAGGTCTCAGTGGCTTTTTGAATGTATCAGAACTCACATCGCAATTCCCTTTACCATTCCTAATAGGAAGGAAAATAGCTTAAAAAGGGGGCTAATAAATTATTGCTTATATATCAGCTGAAAATATCGACTCCAGTGGCATTCGTTTATACCCCGATTACACTGTGTGACTACTGTTATTTTTGAATCAAAGCTTGATTAAAAAAAGAGCCAATGGATGCGAGCCATGATAACTCCTTGTGGATTAAAACAAGGGGAAACCCCTTTAGGTTGCAAATAGCATTGGGTGGTAAAGGGCGAAGAACCTCCCAGTGCCTGTGAGTAAAATGGCAGCTGGGAAACAAGCAGGGTCAGTGTTCACTGGAGCGCCTGTGGGAGTTTAGGCCCAGATGGGCCTCTTCAAAACGGAGTGCATCAGAATGCCAGTGCTGATGCATCAGATTGGTCCTGAGAGACTACACGAGACTGGACTGGACAGATGAAATTTACTATTTTATTATTTCATCAAACCCAAAATTAGATTGATATTTACAGTCTCACAGGAGGGATAAATCCAGTTTCACACATCCACATTCTCAAGGAAACGGCAAACCGAGTTTCTAGAATAGTGTATACATGTGTGTGGGTTTGATATTGAAATTGGGCTAGTTATATCTTTTTGGAAATGATCATTAATACAGTGCACATTTTTTTGTTGCCCATATCTTTCTTAACAGCCAGATGAAGGGGTATTAATAATAAAAAAACAACACATTTTTAAAGTAAGGCAACAAAGAATAATCCCACGTCATGATGATTTGTGTGGGAAAAACAAAAAGGGGTGGAGATTGTCACATGGGTCGCTTGGCTCCCAGACGCTCTATCGACTCATCTTATCCATCTCTTCTCTATCTTTTTTCCCCTTTAGTCTAGTATAATATAAACTTTTATATAATATATTGGGGTTAAATACCCACAGTAACATTTCTATGTTAAACAGATCCATTCTAAATGAAAAAGTAAATACGTTGATTCCAATGGACATAAATTAGCTTAACATAGCCAGCTTTTGCCAGCATTTTCAAATTGCTGCGCTGGTGTGATAATATAATGATCGGGGATAGATTGTTTAAGATGGTTTAAAATGGTTCTTAATCATTTTGGGATCTAATTATAAACAAAAAATGCCCATCCTGCTTATGATCCTGGTAGAAGTCTGCTATTTAGAACTCAAACAAGCATCTACTAGTGACATTTGATCAAATCTCTATTATCCGATAAAGGTATTTTCAGAACGCCTTCAACCACAATGTCCATTGTAGAAAATCTATTTTCATGTATTTATTCAATAAACTATTCTTAGTTCATTGTGCCTTTGCACCTGTTAATAAACAACTGGCAGTATTTTCAGTGTCAGAGGACCAAGTCCAGAAATAGCTTTCCCATGAGTTTAGTGTTCAAAATAAATGAGTGGCAGGACACGCCCAGACTGCTGGAATGGCTCTGTCATGGGAACGTTTTTAAACTGTCAGAACGGCTTGAACTTTAAAGGGGGAAAAATTGGGCATGTGTAAATATCTATTTTGTCTGTGCTTGTAATAGAAATACGTCCCTTGCGAAAATAAAATAGTTCATGGCATAAAATAAATTATGATTTAGGTATTCAAACATAAAAAAATAAGAACATTAGTGGTGAAAATCTCAGCTCACTCATTTTTTTCATATTCCTGTAAGCACTGTATAGATATTCTATACTGATATACTGATTTTTTAATGTTTGTTCCTACTATATATACTTTTTTGGGCAGCACGGTGGGTTAGTGGTTAGCACTGTTGCCTCACAGCAAGAAGGCTCGGGTTTGATTCCTTTCTGTGGGCCTTTCTGTGTGGAGTTTGCATGTTCTTCCCATGCTTGCGTGGGTTTACTCCGGGTTCTCTGGTTTTCTTCCACAGTCCAAAAACATGATGATTTTAAATTGCCCATAGAAGTGAGTGTGAGTATATGTGTGTGTGGCCCTGTGATGGACTGGCGACCGGTCCAGGGTGTACCCCTCCTGCCTTTCGCTCTTTTAGAGACAGCTGGGATAGACCCCAGCAGATCCATGTGACCCTGAATTAGGGAATAAGCGGGTATAGAAGATGAATAAATGAATATACGTTTCTTAGGTTTTAAGTTTAGCTACTCAAGTTGAAATAACTGAAGAAAATTCTGTGAGTAAATATGTAAGAAGTACAACCACTTGTAGGATTTTCTGTGATAAGGAAAATAATCAGGCCATATAAATGAATCTGAGATTGGGCCGTCTGCCACACCCATTCTTCACCAAGCATAGTATTGCATCACTACTAGTACTAAAGCAGATCTCTGGCAGCCACTAAAGTGTGTGGGCCCTTAAAATTGTCCTAACAAGTACTGACAGAAGTAAAAGATGAGGTATGATAAAGATAAGATTGACAATGATAATTATATGACAAACAAATGTGTTCGTCTTTACTTCCAACTTATTTTTGTTTTATTATTTGCAAGATGAATTGGACATTCTGCAGAATATGTTGTAAGAAGAAAATCATAATTCTGAAAAACACAATACACACAAATACCACCAGTGAAGATTCAAAGAAAAAATATGCACTTGGTCTGTTTTTAAGTACACGTTTACTTTAATATCAGAGTGATATGGCATTAGCAACACGTTTGATAAACATTCGGCATCCGTTTACCTTCTTGTGCAGTTGGAAGTGAGGCTGTCCAGCGGGGCTGTATCAGTTGGCCACAAGTACCTTTTTCCACTGCAGATTTAGTTATTCTTAATCTCCCAATAATTCAATGTTGTGCCTTGCATGCTTTGTCTACATTTGTGGGGTCAGGACGTGAGCGGTCTAGGCATCTGGAGTAATAATAAGTTTCCATGCATCTTCAGAAAGGGAGTGTATTTACTTTGAGGTCGTGTAAGATATATAGAGAGACAAGAGTCCCAGGTTGTCATTGCTTGCACGGCAACTTGGGTGGGCAAGTCTTGCCCGTATCCATAGAGGCTTTCAGAATAGGGTCTGATAAGATTGAAAATTTTTGACAGAATTTGTGCCAGATCTTTTCTTTAATAGTCCGGCATGCTTTTAGTCCTGGTGGGTTAAGCGTTTTGCATTTTTTTATGAAAGGTCGGAGATAATACAAGATATGATTAATAACCTCGATACAAATCACAACAACAAAGAAATATTGTACAAACAGTTTCAAACAAATACTTTAAAGAAGAACAATGATGTGCATTGCAGAGAAGTTAAACTAAAACTAAAGTTGGAAAGCATGTCGAAAAATCTTGAAGGTGTGCTAGATTTCCTCAAAACAGATTAAAGTACCTCAGCTTTAGGTTTCTCTACATCTTTTATGTGGATTATCTCCATAACGCAAATATTCAAATAGTCATTTTTGTTTAATTGTGTACATATTATTTGGCATAAAAACAAAAGATTAACTTAAGCGCTGTAGGTTTATGGCAGACTATGTAAAAGAACAACACTTATAAATCTTTGTCACAAAGTCTTTTGTTCTCGTCTACGTTAAGCTTTTTGCAGGTAGCGGGATTTGTATTTTATCCTCAGCTCACACATCTATCTTTTGTTAATGCTCCAATGGAGTATAAGATGTTCCCTTTTCCTTCTTGTCAGCTTTTTCTTACAGCCCGTAGCTATAGTTGTAACCTCATCCACCACCTGAAGCACATTATTCTTCTTCTACCACTGAATATCTGAACTTTGCTTTTGAAGGTGTTCCATGATACAGCTGATATCAGAGTACAGAGACCGCTTTTGAATGTTCTTGGTGGATTTCCACTGCCTCTATATCTCTGGCCTGTCGTTGTTACTGTACTATACAACTGCTCGCATTTGACATCTTTGTATTTACAAGACACTCATGGAAATGTAGTGGAATCTACACTTTGGGTTCTGAATCTCTTTCAAAAAAGCACAAAGTGCATCAAAGCACCACAAAAGCTACAAATCATGCTTCTGTTAAATCCAGAGCAGACATTACCTGACACGTCCAAAGACACTCTCCGTCTTCGGTTAAGCAGAGAGGAATGTTCCACCAGCTTACTCTGTTTCTTTTACTATAAACCACTGTAGAGGAATGGTTTTCTTCTCTGGACAACAAAGCTGAATATTGTACACTGTGTATGTGTGTTTAGATTACTGTCAGGCTCTTTATGATTACTGGAAAAGTTTGAGGAATCTGAACTTGTTTTCTCTGTCTTTGTTGTCCCTCTCTTTCTCTCTCTATCTCTCTCTCTCTCCCTCTTTCTCTCTCTCGCGTGCTGTCTTTCCAGATGCTATCTAACATTCATACACTGTCTGCTTTTCTTATAAGAAATGAGAAATGTTTATCCAATACCACATAGATTCATTCTATGATATAATGTACCTTTTAAACAATAGTCCATAAAATATTTGCCACTACACATGAAGCCGAGTCTTAAAATTTTAACAGTGAAGATTTAGGATTAATTTATAACCAAAGGCTAAATAAACTGTGGCATTGGTTTGTTCTGTAAACACTGCACAACTGCTAAATTTGAAATGTTACAGTGATAAATACCCATAGAGTATTTTCCCCACACCAACATATTTTACGCGTCTTCCCCACACCAACATATTTTAAGTGTCTCCCTACTATATAAACTTTTCTTATAAGTTAATAAGTTTAGCTATTAAATTAAATAACTAAAGACAATTCTGGAAGTAAATATGTAAGAATATTAAAAACTTGTAGGATGTTCTGTGAAAAAGATCAGTGTATTTAAGTGTGACGCTAGCAATTTGGGGCCATATGAACGAATCTGAGATTGGGCCTCCTACCACACCCATTATTCACCAAACATACTGCTGAATTACTGCTAGTACTAAAACAGATCTCTCAGGGCAACCAAAGTGTGTGGGCCCTTAGAATCGTCCTAACAAGTCTGACAGAAGTAAAAGGAAAGATGAGGTATGATGAAGATAAGATTGACTAATACATATAGGATATATAATAAGATATATATATATATATATATATATATATATATATATATATATATATATAATATATATATATATAATATATATAAGATTTCTAATACTTGTTTCATCAAATTGTATTAATTTATTCCCAACCGTTTATTCTCTTCATTTCGTAGCGTTTCTCTTGTTGCACTGCTTCCAGTACGTGTATGTGGATGTTAGATTATTTGTCCAATCAGATTTCAGTTTCTACGTGCTGCCATGTTCACATAATCTGCCAAAGTCTTCAGAATCAGTAGTGCTGCTTATGTAACCTAAACTATATTAGCAGTGGCAGATTGCTTATTGGTATAATATTATTAAAGACAGCTGGCTGGTGCACGATAACATCAGCATTTTTTTTTTAACATCATCATCCTCTGACTGGTTGATCAGTAAATTCTTACAGCCTAGCACAGACTAGCAAAACTCGTCTGTACAATGAATGAATTAGAATTTTTAGGCCCACAATGACTGATGGAGGAGAACAAAATTGACTTTGTCTCGGACATACTTAAAAAAACGTTTTAAGGCGGACTTCTTTTATAAGGACCTCAACTGTTAGTTCTGCTTAGACCTCCCACCTCATCTTGATTTGTCTCTGTATGTGATGAAAAAAATTATAGCATGCTAGCATGTTCTATAAAGACTTTTTGTCACAGTTTTAAGAGCCTAGTGTGCGTGTGTGTGTGTGTGTGTGTGTGTGTGTGTGAAATACTCTGTGGTTTGGACTTGACACCAATCGTTTACTTCTTTTTGGTAACGTTACACATTGTAGAACATAGCAATATTTTCTGCTAGTTTTAACGCCAGGAATCTAAAAATGCGCAAAACCAAACAGACACAAAATAAACAAAGTTTAGATCAGCAATGTGTGGCTGCTGATGCTGAAGAGTTTAAAGCTTTTAGAGCACAGACATGGCAAAAGCCACCTCGCCCCTGACAAGATGTTGAGAGATGAACATAAGAGCTGAGAAATCTGACTGGAAAGCTGGAATGTAAAAATGTCATTTTTCATATCTCCTGTTTTGACACAAAAAGCTTAAACATGAAAACACAATTTAAAAAGATCTCGGAAAACCTAAATATTAATTTAACTTGAATTTGAAAGATACAAATTGTGAGCCACTGAGTGCGTTACGTTGTTTGTCTTAATCCGGTTGCCAAGTGCATAAGAATATACAAGATGGTTTATAGAACAACAAATAAGTAAGAAATAAAATGTGGCGTGCTTGTTATTATATGAAAAAAAATAATCTATGAAGGGTTGGTGTAACGGATACTCCACTGAGGTGAAACATATTAGAACCCAAGTGTGGTTTTTATTTATAAGTGAACATACAAACATAAACTAAACTTGACTATATACAGAAATACTACACATACAATGAACATGAACCAAACCTAACTTAACCAGGAACAGGAAGCATAAACCAAAACTCACCAGCAGTAGAACACCAACAAACAATACCCACTCGAAGACAGGGTAACACAGGACTATAAATACACAAGGAACTAATTAACAAAACAAGACACACCTGAACCAATAAACAACACACGACTAAACAAACCAATGAAAACAAGACACAAGGACAAAGGGAATCACACGACAGAAAGACAAGAGGACAAAACAGGAAGTAAACAAAACAATAAACAATAAAACATGAAACAAGAAAAACATAGAACAAGAACATAAAAACCTTAGCAAGACTTAGTTGATTGTGTTCTTGGAGGAACACATCGTGAAGTGTTCTATACTCCTAAACAACTTCTCGCATATAATTTCTTTTGTTTAGTTATCAATTATTAACACATTGTGCTTTTTTAAAAAATTAAAAAAAAGACAAGTTAGATACTGTTGTCACAGTACTAATGATCAGTGTTATACTGTACATCGTTTGTGGGATAAAATGATCATATATTGTGTTTATTACTATTTATAACTATAATAAAATACACAAATGCCCTAATACAGAGCCTAATGCTAAATTTACTACATTGTGATGATTCGTAAGGTTGCACAGTATATTAAAATATCACAAATTGGCATATTGTGATATGCGTATTGCAACGCTTTGTGATAAATTAGCATTTTACTACTTTAAATAATAATGTATAGTCCAAGTTTCCTTTGTTTGTATGTGTTTTGACTCAATATAACCGATAAGCTGTGAAGCTTTTATAGCAGGCCAAGCTTGATAAGCCCGAGGCGCCAAGGATTTTGTGCCAAAATGAAGAAGCATCTTAAAAATATGGCAGTATTTCGCTTTCAAAAGAGTTGATCACATAAAGACTCAAGCTGTATGTAGAACATGTGACTCTCAAGTGGCATTGTAAAGAGAAAACACTACAAATCTTTAAGGTCACCTCAAAAGCAATCACAATTTGTATCAGGTTAATGTGTTTGAAAAACCATTTGTCAGTTATATATCATATTTTTTTTTTAATATCGTAATCGGATATAGCATTATTTAGCATGCTGATGCATATCACATTTTTTTAGGGGCAGGTTATAAACAGTTTGCTAATGCATAAGAGTGTGTATATGATTATCAGACATCATCACTAACACGTGAGAATCACAGACCAAAAAACATCCATTGATCATAATTGTGGTGCTGGTGAAACCGGCCAATTACTAAACAGATTATATAAACCACTGTGTCTTAACAGTTGGGTTGCTGATCAAAAGGTTAGGGTTAAATACCCCAGCATCACCAAACTTTCACTGCTGGGCTCTAAAACCTAGTTCCAAGACAGTTAATTTTTGGAGTGCAAATCAAAACCTTAGCCCTACCTGCTAAAGCATGTTTCATCATAGCTAACCCTGTGCTCTAACCTGACTTTCTGACAGGCTGGGATATATGAAGGCTGTGAGAAATGGTGGTCCAACAATTAAATTTATATGTTTTTAATCAGAAATTCAAAAGTTAAAACCCCCAAATGTTGGACATATCAGCAAGGCTCCTAAAAGTCATTTTATAAAATTGTCCAGATTGGAGAACATCATTATATGAAGCCGATAGTAAGGTGTTCACAAAGATTTGTCTATATAGAGTTAAATAACAACCATTGCTTTTTTCAAATGATCAATAATGGTGATATAT
Organism: Bagarius yarrelli; assembly: GCA_005784505.1. Classification (NCBI taxonomy): domain Eukaryota; kingdom Metazoa; phylum Chordata; class Actinopteri; order Siluriformes; family Sisoridae; genus Bagarius; species Bagarius yarrelli. Next base: position 4,853,273 of record VCAZ01000002.1, read on the forward strand.
GTTGGCTATATATAATAATGGCTATATGTTGGTCTGTCACAACAATTTGGACCAGTGGTGGTCAGTGTGTAATGTTGTGAGACAGGATCAAAAAGAATTTGATAAGAGATTCTGTCAAACACTGTAGATGTAGTCTAAAGATTTAGTTACTATAGACACAACGAAAGTTTTATAATAAGAGACTTAATATTAACCAATGATTTCAACTACAGCCAGAACTATTTTCAACCACAGTTGCAGCAAAATGAAATTCATTAGCATTATCCGCCCTATAAGATTTATAAACTTTAAACTTCTGTAGTAAATGTTATGAGGAATAATATTATAAAACGGTATGATTTTAACGATTACAAAACGTATTTCAAGGAAACAGGCAAACACAAACATTCAACGCTTTAATAAGTCGGAGGAACCGTCATGGTGCTGCACTTGTTTTACTGTTTTACTGGCAAGTTATGTAACATGACATCTTATTTTGACACGAGAAAAGAGAAGCATTAAAAGGGAGAGTTAAAATCAGGCACTGTTTTAAATATATTGCTTTTTACAATAATCCGAATTAAGATCAACACATTTTTTGTGTTGCGGGTTCAAAACTTGAACTAATGCTGCAGTTCCACACGGCATGTCTCCAAGCTTTTATTATGTTAATAGGTTGATATTAAATTCTGTCAGCGGCCATTTTGTTTTGTTAATCTCCTGAGTGTAAAGTGATAACAGGACCGAAAGAAAAAAAAAAATCCTGGCAAGACCAAAATCACGTGAAAATGTAGTTTGCTTTTTTTATTTGATTGCTGCTGAAATCCACATTAGCGTTACATTGATGGGTTTCACTGTAGCATGAAAGTGATGGTGCTGCCTTATTTAGGCTGATGTCATCAGATAAGCACACTTGTTCCCATGTGATAAGAGCTGCTGAAAACTGTTCAGGGAAAATTACAGAAAAGAAACACTGTTTAGCTACACGTTTCTCTGATTACAGCATTTGTTTACTAAAGCGGCGACATGTAACTGAGCGGAAAATATGCAGTGATAAATCCACTTCACACAGCTTTTATACAAGTCAAACTCAACAGTATAATCAAGACCTCTAACCCTGCCGAGATCCTTTAACCCCAAAGCTAATAGTTTTTTTTCAGTCTGAATCTTTATATAAGAATTACAGAATGCAGATTAAATCCTAACCATATAAAGCAATGCTGCAATTGATGAAAAACCTTTCTCGGAACTTGCGACCTATGACAAAACAAAAAAAATACACAATAGGACAACACACAAAAAAAGAATTTTTTTTTGATTTCTCAGAGGACCTGCCAAGGTTGTGGGTGATTTCCTTTGGTATTTTTACAAAGAAAAATGATTTGGACAGGATTAAAATCCCAAAATACGTCTGTAAAACAGAAATACCTCTAATGTCCCCCTGTAAAACTAGTTACGTCCAAATACATTTACATTTACTGCATTTGGCAGACGCCCCTAATCAGAGCGAATTACATTTATCGCTTATATATAACTGAGCAATTAGGAGGGTTAAGGGCCTTGCTCAGGGGCCCACCGTGGTGGCACTGAGAATCAAACCCCAGTCTTTCTGGTATCAGTCCAACACCTTAACCACTAAGCCACCACTTCAAATAGGCACCACAAGGAATAGGGCTTATTACATCTATACAGTGTGTGATTGTTTTTTACTCCAGATTTTGTCTTACACATACGCCTGTAATAATAATGTGGAATTTTTTCGGAAAGTCTGTCTTTAAAGATTTTCCCATTCAGATAGAAGTGTTAGTAAATTTAGGCAATAGTATTGGCAGAGGAGGTCTGGGGTGCGGTAATTGTTCCAGTTCATCCCAGAGCTTTTTGTAGAACACTTGAGTTCTTCCATTTACATTTACATCATTTAGTTTACATCATCCCACTCCAACCAGAACACCCCATGTCTTTAATGAGTTCAGGGGCTTTGTCAAGTCTTTGTCACGCTGGAACATTTCTTGAGCCTTTTAGTTTCAGTGAAGGAATAATGAAATGCACAAGAAGACACACTCATGCAGGTGTGTTGGTAAGATGTCTATTAGCGATACAGTAAAATGGGAAGAAGTGGTAGCTTTGTAGTTTAGGGATTAGACTGCTGATGGGATCAATTGGCAGTGCTGGCTCCTGAGCAAGGCCCTTAAACTTTCAAGTGTTGATAAAGGCATATGCGAAATGCCAGAAATGTAAAATAATGTACTCATTTTACTGAGAAAATCAGAAGTGTTCCCTTAACCGAACAAATGAAACAAACTCGGTAAGTAAGGTTAAATTGTTATAGTAAAATTAATAGTAAGACTAAATCTGAAATTGGATGTTCAGTAAACATATATGGATGCGATAGTCAGGGGTCCAAATACTTTTGACTATATAGAACTAATGAAAGCTAAAAATACATATGGATTTGAAAAGAAAGAAATGACTCGACAAATCTTACATAAGTCATTTTATTTATCCTGATTTATTTTCTCTTAAGGAAATTATTACTACAGTAGCAGCACTTTTACTTCATCCTGTGTGTTTTGTACTTTTTTTTTTTTTTCCAAAAGTGTTCGCCAAAAGAAATGCGCACGCGATTACTGGTTATCCTGGCGCTGCTCTGCACGAGCTTGTTATGCAGATGGTTGAATTAATTGCATGCTTTAGTGACATTTTAGCTTTCATATATGCCGTAGCTTTATTAAATACAATTCAGCTCATAAGGTCACAAAACATCTTTGACTTTTTTGCGAGTTCTGTTTGCATAATGATACAAGCACGCACGCTGGCCAAAAAAGCTCTGAGCACTTGTTCTGTCTAATTCTGTTTGTTCTCCTGAAATGACAAACCTGTGTATATATATAAAAAAAACCCTGTATTTCATACGTGGTTCTTTTAATAGATTTGAAAAAACACTTGAATTAAAGCTGACGTTCGACGTCAGGACATCATGTTGGGTGCTGCCTAAATGTTTTGGTTTTTTTTTAAACCAGACTGACTTTTCCTTTTTATTCCTGTATAAAAGAAAAGCTATTTGGAAGACACAAAGAGCTCACAGGTGCAGGTTCAGCAGGTGCAGCCGTTGTACCGTGTGTCAGGGTATTGTACAGAAATTGTCGATTCACAAAGGAACTCAATCATCAGTGCTTTACAACAATTGCAATAAAATACATCAATGCTAACACAATATCAACAAAAAGTTTGTGGACACCTTACCAGAAAACACAAGTGTGTCTCTCTGAAACTGTCACCAGGTGAAAGCTGAACGCACACAACGTCTACTAGGTCTCTGTAGGCTCAAACACAGTTCCAGCATGGCAGTTCCACCCGTGAACAAAACCCCTGAGCTCCATGAAGACATGGGGTGTTATGGCTGGAGTGGAAGAACTCGAGTGCTTAAACACTTCCAGTAACACAGTGTATTTGTATATCGTAAATAAAATGGTATCTGTACTAACATAAGTCTGTTTCTTATTCCGAGCTCACCACCGCCACCAGATCCAGTCTGTATCCAGCCCAGTTGGTGGAACAGCAAGGAAAAAATAAACCCCAGTGGAGGTTTCCCAGTGATAACACTGTAATCTAGACGGCCATCTAAACAAGACCACGAAAAGGTTGCTGCAGCAAAAAAATAACCTGCTGGTTTGTCTGGTCAGAGGACAACTGACACTCCCTGACTGAGCCTGGTTTCTCCCAAAGTTTTTTTTTCTCCATTCTGTCACTGTTTTGGTTCGTTGCCGCTGTTGCCTCTGGCTTACTTAGTTGGGGACTTTGAATTTACAGATACGAGTTAAACTAAACAGAGTATTCTTAGTGAGAGTTCACTGTAATGTATTGTATGTAATGTATATATTGTCACTTAACTGCTTTCTTCTTTTTGACTTCCTTTCCCTCTCTCTCTTTCTCTCTCTCTCTCTCTCACTGTTAAGTTACATACGCCACAACGGAGCTGCCGCTGATCCAGACCCCACCTCCGACCCGGTCCTGTGGGACCCTTCCCTGTGACCTGCCCAGCGGATGATGCATCACCAGGGCGATCTTGGACGACCCACTTCGCCATAAAGACGTTCCGGCTGCTCTCTAAGGACTAATGATTATAGTTGTTCACACACACACACAATGTAACCTCATGATCCCTGCTACCTGTTTTCACCCAAATGAGGATGGGTTCCCTGTTGAGTCTGGTTCCTCTCAAGGTTTCTTCCTATCTCATCTCAGGGAGTTTTTCCTTGCCACCGTCGCCCCCGGCTTGCTCATCAGGGACAAACTGATTTCTGTTTCATTTTCATCTCATAATTTCTTCAATTGTAAAGCTGCTTTGTGACAATCACTATTGTAAAAAGCGCTATACAAATAAAACTGAATTGAATTGAAATTGAATTAATGTCTTATTTGAATTGAGTCTGTAAAGCTGCTTTGACACAATCTCTATTGTTGAAAAGCGCTATTTAAAAAAAGGGGATTTGACTTGACTTAAGTGTCCTGCACAGAACTCAGAACTCTGACTCAACCCAACTAAAAACCACTAAAACTATTGTGACTAAATGAGGAAATCCCCAAATCCATGCTCGTAATCCCTGCTCTACAGTCTTATAAAAATCTTCTCCAGATCATTGGAGGATATTATAAGAGTGATACGATGTTTTAAATACACAAATAAATGTAATGGACATGTGTCCCAGTATTTTTCTTACTTTCAGCCCATAATACTAAGCTTAAAAAAAAGTGGTTATTATAAGCATAAACAGCGGTAATAACATTATAATAACACTTTTAGCTTTTTACAACTATATAGCTGATTAAAATGATAAGAAAACTCATAATCAAGGTTTTATAAACCAAAAGGATCTTGTATCTTGTAATTGTACAGCTTTTCTCCCTGTTCAAAATTAAGACTGTGCCAAACCTATGCAGTCTGTTGTTGTTTTATTCATTGGTATGTGAAGTTATGAATGGCAGCGGTCTACCAAAGCACTCTCTGCATGTCGGGATGGATTTATCTTACTGGATTGTAAAAGAAGGAGAAAAGGGAAAACAAAGGGAAAAAAAACAAAACTAACATTAAAATAATAATAATCATCTGGGAGGTACGATGTTTGTGGGTTAGCAGCAGTTGTTAGACAACTAGCTGTTTGCTGGCTAGCTAACGAGGCATGTCTGCTGTTTATCATGTAGGCTTGTGCTAAAGCACAACGACAATACGATGTTCTGTGCTCATTCCTAGATCCAAACTTTCAGTCACACACAACACAATGTTACATCTTAAGAAAAAAAACAAACAGCAATTACTTGTGTAAAAGGAAAAATATACTAACTGTATATTTAAAATACATGGTGTCCCATACATAGTAAAAAGAAATTATGAAAATCATCGTTATTTATATCATATGCTCTACATGACTACCATTGTTTTAAAAACACATATGGATGCGTGTCCTCCACTGCTGAAGAACATGTATAAGCACAGCTGGAGTTATGCTTGTAATGGTGTTGGTGATACGTTCCTTGAGATGATTTATGTTGTGTATCTTTTCCTGATACACCATGGCCTTCAAATGCTCCCAAAGATAAAAATCAAGTGGATTGAGATCTGGGGCTCTGGGAAAATGGTTTTCATTAAAAATGTTTATTTTTCCTATGTATGGAATCTTATAGGATATTATACGAGAAATAAAATGCAGACATAACCATGTGTGATTTATTGTGATTTATATGTGAACTTATTCCATAGATTTAGCTCCATTTTTCTAGTAAGACTTTCCACTACAATTTGAAGCTTGAATGTGAGATTTGTGTTCATTCAGCTACATTTGTATTTGTGATATCAGGCATTAATGTCAGGTGAAAAAGTCTGTGGTGCAGTCAGCATTTCAGTTCATTCCAAAGTGTTTAGTGATGTTAAGGTCAGGGCTTTGTGCAGTCTAGATTTTCCACTACAATCATAACACACCAGGTCCTAATGGAATTCAGGGACGTTGTCATGCCTGAATGGTGTTTGTGTCTTTTACTTTCAGTTAAGAAATAAAGGAGCCTAAAATATGACAAAATGATTTGAATTTGAATTGTGTAAATTTACATTATTACCAAGTGTCTTTTATCAAACTGAATAATATTAGCACGGTGGATTAGTGGTTAGCATGGTTGCCAGTTAGCAAGAAGGTCCCAGTTTCGATTCCCGGGCAGGGGTCTTTCTGTGGGGAGTTTGCATGTTCTCCCCGTGCTTGCGTGAGTTTACTCCGAGTTCTCTGGTTTCCTCCTACAGTCCAAATACATGTATGTTAGGTTGATTGGTGATTCTAAATTGCCCATAGGAGTGAGTGTGTGTGTGTGTGTGTGGCCCTGTGATGGACTGTCGACCTGTCCAGGGTGTACTTTTCCTGCCTTTTACCCTTTCAGAGATGGCTAGGATAGACTCCAGCAGATCCCTGTGACCCCGAATTAGGAAATAAGTGGATATAGAAGATGAATGAATAAATGATTGAATGTTTTATTAAACTTTTGAAAATTACATTTGACTGACACGTTCGACAGCTTGAAGTTTAAAGCGGCCGTTGCAAAGGCGTAATTACATATACCCTTTATTTCCCGTTTGAACCAGTTACATTGAACCAACATAGATTAATATTATAGAATTTATAAGTACCAGTTTTCCGCATGATTGGCCCGGACTGGTTCAATCAATACGTGGCTAATGATTTATTCATGTCGTGCCAGATGAGACTCACGTAACATGAGTGTATGACAGACTCATGCATGAATCAAAGAAAATGAGCGATATATCGAAAATTTTATTTATAACATTTAAGTCTTCAGTTCACAAACTTCAAGTAACTTTGATCTGATGTAGATTCCGATCACCGAATGAATGAAGCACTAACAAACACGTACAACATGTATGACACCGTGTACACCTGACAGAAAAATTCCCAAAAGCAAAGAGTTTCTTTGTTTGATTACATTTTACCACACACTTTAACCGAATCTATAAATATTTACATTCACAGCATTTGGCAGACGCCCTTATTCAGAGCAACTTACATTTATCTCTTTTATACAACTGAACAATTGGGGGTTAAGGGCTTTGCTCAGGGGCTCAACAGTGGTAACATAGTGATGCTGGAAATTAAACCCCCATCTTTTAATTAGCAGTTCAACACCTTAACCACTGCACTACCAACACTACCACCCCCCCTAAAAATTAAACCATAAATGAATTATTTTTCCTCTGTGTGAATGGAAAAATGATTCGTTTGACTTTTCTTTAGAGATCATTTGACCTACTTTCTGTTAAAACATTAACTTAAAAGTTTATTCTAAAGACTTTTAAAAAATTATTAAAAACTTCAAAAAAACAAATTAATTTTTAAAATGCATTCAGAACAAAACAAATTCACTATTTTAAAATGCATTAGACTATGAAACTCTACTACAAAAATCGATTGCGTTAAATATTACATCAAATATATAATATTGCATCAAATGACAAAAGTTCAACATTCAATATAAAAAGAATCGAATTAAAAACTGCGGTAAATGCCGGATAATATTCAGTTTTGTTAAACGACACAATAATTCAAATTTACATAATTTAAATTTAGATTTTAAGCTCCTTAAAAAATAATGTAATGCTACAACATACTGTACAAAGACATTCTAGACGACTGTGTACCTTCAAATTTGTAGCAACCGCATATGGATCTGATGGTCAGGTATCTACAAGCATTTGACTATATAGTGTATATAAAGAGAAATACGTAGGGATTGTTTTCCACTTTAATATTTCTGAATGAAACCTGCTGGTGGTTATATACTACCATCCTTTTAAACAGCATCTTTCACCCATGATATAGTCGGTGACCAGTATGATGAACTTCCTATTGACTTATTATGAACAATTCCTTCACTACAATTACAGCTACCGAGAAAGCAAGCAGCATATAACAGGAAATAAAGTCAGTGAACCATGAAATCATTTGTTGCCGCAACAGTTATTAATCCGAGAGACCACTTGAGCAGAGCAACAAAAAAAAATAAAAAAAATATCTGAGTTGAATGTTACAGACAGCTATTTAAGCTCTTAAAATCTACTTACGCATTTTTTTTTTATCTAAAACAAATAAGATGCTGTAATGGACTGGATCTGTAATTCAGCACAGACTGATAATATATATAAGTTTTATCTTTTAGTACTAATGAGTATTTAGATCTAATCCCTAATGTTTCTTTGTGCAAATGTCAAATACAGATTTCTTCGTAAGTCACTTCCAAAAAGGACAAATGAACTGTTTAACTGCTCCAGATAAGCGACAGGATAAATGTTTCTTTCTTGTAAAATATTTTGAATAAAATATCTAAATATTTTTAGAATAACCTTGTATTAAACAAGACTGGACTGTGACTCCTCAAATACTGAACTATTATGTCTTTCAGAAAGAAGTAAAATATTTTTTTGCCTGGTCTGTAAATGCGTTAAATTCATCTAAAATAATAAGTGATGACGTTTGTTTTCGATTTAAGTCGGAACTAATGACTCAAGTGCTGCACATAAGAAATGAAGGGTTTTGTACACTAAATCCACTAAGTGAATATTCATAGAAGTTTAAATACCCAAACACTGACAAATGCCCCTGTGCACCAAGCAATCGTGAGACTTTGGCTGCATTTACACCATATGTATCAAGTAACCCGATTTGGATTTTTCCGATATTTTCAGATTGGTTTCGGGCCTCATTCCTATATGAAAATAATTCGGATATGAATCGGACATGTAAGCAGACAGATCGGATTTTCACCTGTCAATGCGAGTCGAACTACCTTAAATAAGCAACAACCGGCGCATGATGTCAATTCAGGCGGACACCAACAGTAATATATACAGTATATATAACTAAGAAAAAAATTACTGCACCTCAAGAGAGCACCTTTAAATATGGTTCTGAAAGCAAAATACTAAACTAGTATTTTATACTAGTGGGCTAGGGTTAGGCTAAGAACAAAAGAGAGTGGAAATAGTGGCTCATTGGTTAATGTGACTGCTAATTAGAGGATTGGGGTTCGATACCCAGCACCGCCATGCTGCCACCGCTGGGTTCCTAAGCAAAGGCCCTTTAAGTTTCTAATTGCTCAGTTGTATAAAAGAGACAAATGTAAGTCGCTCTGAATGAGGGCGTCTGTCAAATGCTGTAAATGTAAATATCAAGAACAAGCCAAAGCTTTGCGTGCCTTCTCTTATATAAGACGTTAACCACCACGTTCAATGCTAAATATATAAACGCCGCAAACAGGCACCAAGAAACCAAGAAAAAAAAGCCCTTCAGTAGACAAGCACATAATGTAAATGTCTGTTATTGAATTATAAATCATTGTAATGTGATCTTTCATCATGTATAACCGTATACTTGCTGGAGTTAACTTTATTTCTTTTGTTTTTACGTTTTGCTATGTTACATATAAGAACACGCCTGTAACCATTTAGATAAAATGCGGGACATAAACTTCACTGATGAATCACAATCAATGTATCTCATTTTGATCTAATATATATGCACGTTAACGCAATCATAACTATGGCAGTGTGTCAAACATCCAGCGGTGACTAGCTTGATAAGATGTTGGCGGTATTGCTGTTGACCCGCTAAGGTCTGCACAGCTTTAGGAATAGAGCCACAGCGCTATATTATGTTTCAGCCGTGTTAGTTCTCATCAGTGTTTCAGATTTTTTTATAAAACTTAATAACCGGCACTATCAAAACATCTAAACATTACATGATTGCATGAGTGTTTTCATCTCAGCAGCGACGGCAGCTAATTCTGTAAATATGTGAGGAAGCCAGCCAACACCACTGCATATGTTTGTACTCCACTTGTTCAGCCACTGATTTTAAACTCGAACCAAAAAAAGCATGAGTTTTAAATTTAAGAGAAAATATTTCTATATGAATAAAAGGGTTATGCAAATGCAATTAGCACACAAAACGTCTCTAACAGCAATTGCATAAAATAGAAACCAGCTGCGGTCTGCAAATCAAAATGAAGAATGCATCGTTCTACGAGTAAGCTGCAGGGAATGTAAAGTTATACATTCGACTTCCTTACTCCTCTGTAAAGAATCATGTGATAAAAAACAAAAAACGATAGCTTTCATGTCCTAATGTTTCTTTACAAAGAAATGCTCCTCCATGAAAAGTGGTGTCTCTTCACATACTTTGTGGTTTCTGTCCAAAATATTTACCTCGTATTTAGAGGCAGCTAAATTGTTACTGGGCTACGACCAGATGTTTAATGAGTGTTGCGCATACCTGCGTAAAGGGTTCCAAAACCACAATAAACTTCTTATTTGTCACATTACCAACCATGTCAAGTGCTACAGATTTCAGGAATGGAGCATGCATACAGAGAGTAGAAGCAGGTTACATAAACCTAGTCTCGCATTGCCAGACCCTCTGACTCGTAGCAAGGTCTGGACTACATAGCAACATTTATTGGCAAAAATGTGGCTCTGGCTAACTTATAAAGCAACCAATCATAATTCGTTTTGTTCAGCAACATGTGTAAAGGTGTGAAAATATAATGTCAGGGCCCCTAAAAACAGACCGCCATGCAACTATTAATCATTCTCTAAATCGAATCGCGTATGAAGGAGTCTGTACTGTGAATGTCACATTATTCCCAAAAGCCAGTATTTATTTAATCCTTATAAGTGATTGTTGCACATTTAACATGGCAGATTTGAACTTATTAGTCCCCCTCAAAAAGATATATATTTTTAAATATATATTTGAAATACAAAAAATTGCCAAAAATATATCTGCTAAAATATATTTCCATATATATATATATTTACATACATATAAATATAAATAAATAAATAAATATCTATAAATAAAAAACAGAATTTTTTTTTTTCTGAAAATATAGCTATAAATATACAGATAGCAATGGCACCCCATACGTCAGCATGCTACCACGCCGACCAGACATAGTTTTAAGAAAATTGATTAATAAAATTTCATGTCCAACAAAGTTTAAAGGAACCTACTTCAGAAAAAATATACTGTGTATATGAACAGTTTTGCCTTACAGCAAAAAGATCCTAGGTTCAGTTCCCGGGCAGGGGTCTTTTTGTGTGGAGTTTTCTCCCCGTGGCTTGCGTGGGTTTACTCCGGGTCCTCCGGTTTCATCCCACAGTCCAAAAACATGTATGTTAGGGTAATTGATGATTCTAAATTGCCCATAGGTGTGATTGTGGCCCTGTGATAGACTGGTAATTTGTCCAGGGTGTCTTGCCTTTCGACTCCAGCAGATCCCAGTGACCCCGAATTAGGAAATAAGCAGGTGTAGAAAATGCATGAAGGAATGAATGAATGAATAAATAAATGAATAAACAGTTTTACACATTCTGTAAAAATCCAGGCGAATCTAATTAATCGCTTTGAATTAAAATAAGTGTGATTATTTCCTCTATCTGGGCTGAACTGTTTTATGTAAAATATTTAAGTGTTTAAACTAACACTACATAAGCAAACCTTTAAGAATTGATAAAACTGATGTATTAAGCCTCTGATTCAAAAATCTGACCTTATGTAACAAATTCTACCAGAAAACAAAAAATGTCTTTGACACTATTTTGTGTTTTTCATGTCACAGGCCACAGTGAACATTTAGAGGCTAATGTGAAGGTTAAATACACAGCATATAAAATATTGTGTGAGTCACCAGTGGCAAAAGTCTTTAGGGGAGTTTTTCATTTCTTGGTAATATTTTCGTTTTCTGTGTTGTGACAATCAAAAGAGCAAAAAATATGCAGGGGCCGTTTTTAAATTAAACAATTACCATATTTCATGTAAAAAAAATAGATCATTATTCCTCAAATAAAAATTACTAGCAAGGATAAACAGCTGTTAATGTGAGGATATTGCTCTGCTGTATGGGACAGTCGCTGTTATTCCAGTCTGAATAAATGTCATTTTATGGGACATTTTGAACCAGTATAATAAATTATTGAACAAATTATTTTTTTAATTGAACGTCTAATATAAAATAAGTCAAAACATGGTTGGATTTTAGTAGGAATGTTTTTATCTCTTTTTTGAGAATCTTAATCGAAGATTTTTAGATGCCGATAAACAAGAATTTAAAGTATCTCAGAGAGCAGAAATAGAATTGATGACACAATATATTTTAAAGATATAAACACTAGTGTGAAAATGTAACTCTTTTGTTTATTGTTGCTTTTCTACGAATCTATGACTTCTAGTACATTAGGTAAAAACAACAGACTCAAAGCCATTCGTATGAGTTGTTAAACACCAGTGTGAAGTGTGACCTGACCAAGACATTAAATACTGAACTCATGGCTCAAATTCTATGATGACCTCTAGGAAACAAGTTTAATAAACTTCATTAGGGTTAACTGGTAGACATTTCCGCAGCCTATTGTTGATTGTTTTTCTTTAAAAGTCTTGTCTTTTACTCGGACCTGTTGAGTCCTACGTTATCTAAATGCTAACAAACAACATAGAGACATAGAAGACAAACTGAAAATTGCACTAAAATTCAATTGTTCTATGTAGCTGTTAGATTGGTTTACGAAACCTCCAAGTCATAAGAGACTAAAAATCATTGGTATTGATTCATCTAAACCGTTGGATCCAGCGGATCCGTCGGACTCTTAGTATAGAGCCAAACATCAGGATCCGAGAAGGTCAAATGATTCGGTGGGTTCTAAAGATTCTGTGAGTGTCCTGTAGTGAGAGCATCATGGAAAATGCGGTTAAAAATCCCTACTGACTGAAAGGACTCATGAGACTCGAATCTGTTCAATGTGTCATTCTGAAGGATTTGAATTCCAAATGGATTCAGATTCCTTACCAGGATTTGGTTCATCGCTTAAACCTTCATCACATGTGAACGATTTTGATCTTAAAAGCTATAAAGCAGCAGCAACATATCGGGAAAATTTTAACGAGACATGCTAGCATTGCAGGACACTGCTTCCAGATCGGATGCTAATGCGACTACACACTTTGATGCAGTCCCTAATCAGCAATTAGATTAGAAATCCTCACAAATCCTTAATCACCACTTAGATTGGACAAAGACATTGGATATGTAATTAAAAGTAAGAATAATAATAATCGATTTTCTGTGCGTGCATGCTGATTGATTATTGCCCTAGTGTGCACACTGCATGAGAACACAGCTGTTTTGCCAGCGAATTTGCATCTGCATAAATGAAACATTATTTCATCAAGATGTCACATGTGACTAAAACGAAGCAATACATCATTACCACAGACTGAAGCATTTTGAATAGGATTAAACGAAAGGCAGAATAATTCCACAATTCTGAAAGGATCAGTAAAGAATAGCCTGCAACTTACGAGAAGCATCTCGCCGCCAAGTAAGCTCCAAATTTCGCTTTCTTATCTCAGCTGCCCTACTAGTATACAAGCACACATGCATGTAATGGTTGCGTGTTGCATTCGGAGTGTATGATAAAGAGGAAATGTTTGACACCATTCAAAGGGAAGTGGTAAAGTGACATGCTGTCAAAGATCTCAGCTCTTTAACTGAAGAAATAAAAACATTTTTGCACTCTATTCTTCAGCTTGCTTTAAATGTACAGATGATGCAGGAGAACAAACTTTTAAATGGCCTTCCTGACGATGTTCGGGGTTCAGACACAGTTTAAACATAGATTAAAGATCATATCACTTTAGCCAGGCATACACATAACATATCCCATAATATTATGTTCCAGTACATCTGATTAAAGGCACATTATCAGCTAGTGCCTGCTAATATTAAGTACAGCAGCTACGCTAATTATTTTCCACCTGTTCATGTATACCCATTCCGAGAGATTGTGCCAGCACCGATAGAACTATAGTGAGAAGAGGCAAGAACCCTGCGAGGATCCAGAGGTTTCCAGAGCTTGCTGGCTCCAGTTGGCTTATGCCTATCAAACATTTCTGACTGTATATGACTATAAAAAGGACACTCCTCTTATAATCACACTACTTATACTAAAATAATTTATATAAAACACGCTTTTTAGTAAAGTGTCACCCAAATGAGAATGGAACCTGATTCGTCAGGTTTCTCTCAAGGTTTCTTTCTTGTACCGTCTAAGGTTCAGGTTCAGGTTCAGGTTTATTTATGTAGCGCTTTTAACAAAGGACATTGTCTCTAAGCAGCTTTACAGAACGTAAGTGACATAAGTAAAAAAACACAAAAAGTTATTAAAAACATCCCTTGTGATCAAGCCTGCGGCGACTGAGGCAAGAAACAACTCCCTTAGGTGGTACGAGGAAACCTTAAGAGGTACCAGACTCAAAAACCTTGAGAGGAACACGCCCTGATAATGGACACATTTATAATGAACAATGAATTAATGTCATTGCTGCTGGGGGGTGGGGGGTTAGTTAGGAGGATTTGAAGGGCCTGTGCTTATGGGGCCCCCCAGAGTTCTGTTTTATTTGTAGTAACAGTGCAGAATAGATATGGTAGAGGGCCCAACCTCATATTCTTTCGTACCACCCAAAAATTACTACCGGCACTTTTTTCACATGGTAACACTACATATATATACTATATATACATATATACACATATATACACTACTAATCTTACATTTATAGATGGTTTATAAAGCCGTCTGTTATTGATTGATCATTCATTAAAAAATTTGTTTTTCTGGATCAGTAGAAAGGAAACGCCCTACGGAACAGAGGGGTGGGGTAAACAGAGCACATTAACATTTGAAGCAACACACAGAAACAGGTCGTTGTGAACAGAGCTGTATTTTGACATGGTAAAATGAGTGTTTGATGACACCACCAATGAGAATTTTTAGATTTAAGGATATTATAGAGTTTTCATTAAAACCTTAAAGAAATCATATTTTTCAACTTGTGAGAAATGGGCATCCGATGAGCCCTTTATTGCACCATTTGAGATTTATTCATATCATTTTATGAGATTTGATTTGACATTTTTATCCTTTAATCATGAGATTTTAGGAAGGTTAAAACAAAACATTCAATAAACATTAAATAACATATTAGCATGTAACATTTTTTCTTGTAAAAAAATAATAAAATGGCTTTTTGGTCTTTTGTAAAATCTATTATTGAAAATTGACAGTGCATTTGAAAATATAATGACTAAAATCCAATAGTGGAGTGAGACGTCTGTGTGCAACGGGTGTGTGTGTGTATGTGTGTGTTCTGACCACTTTAGGTTTGGTTTTATAATACATTTATTAACTTTATATGTGTTTCATATAAATTTTATATTTTCTCTTCAATTTTTGATCAGTTGCCTCATAATGATGCTCTTCATTGCGGTTTGTTTCATTTTGTTTTGTCAGAGTAACCAAGCATTTTAAAGCAATTCGAACCAGCTTCCTCTCGGTTTCAGTGATCTTCACCCTGGACCAGCTCGCTCACAGCCTTATTCTGATTTTCACTCAAAATTACAGGCAAAACAATATTGTTACTTCAACTCCCAGGAATTTATGGCCAATAACTCAGAGACACAAAACCCCTGGAGAATCTAAGCGGTCACTTAGGCAGAGCATCGAATAAGCTTCTGCATGCTGCAGGCAGCTCACACATATCCTGCTCTTCTGCTCTAATGATCAGCTCCGAAGTGACGCTCTGCATTTCTACACACCACTTATTTGCTTTATATTTAGCTCTGGAATGAGGCTGTTTCTAAAAGATGACATCATTTTGTAGCAAATATTTTTCTAATGTATTTTGCATTCAGATGTACTGTGGTATTTCATTTTTTTAAATAGGAACAGAAACTTCTCTTTCTTTCTTTCTTTCTTTCTTTCTTTCTTCCTTTCTTTCTTTCTTTCTTTCTTTATTTTCTTAGTTTTTTTCTCATTCTATTTTTTTCTATTTTTTTTCTTTCTTTCTTTTGTTAGTTTAGTTATTCTACTTCTTCTCTTACTACTCTTCTTTCTTTCTTTCTTTCTTTATTTATTTTCTTAGTTTTTTAGCTTTTTTATTTTCTCATTTTCTTTCTTTCTCTTTATTTTTTTATTCAATTTCCCCCTTTTTTCTTAGTTTTTTTCTCATTCTATTTTTTTCTTTCTTTCTTTGTTAGTTTAGTTATTCTACTTCTTCCCTTACTCTTCTTTCTTTTTTCTTTCTTCTCTCTTTCTTTCTTTCTTTCTTTCTTTCTCGATTTTTAGTTTTTATTCTTTTTTCTTCTTTCTCTTATTTTTTCATTCTATTCCCCACTTTTTATTAGTTTTTTCTCATCTATTTTTCGCCATTCCCTTCTTACTTTCTTTTTTTATCTTTTTTTTTGTTCTTCTTTTTTTTTCTTTTTGTGGTTTAATTTTTTATTCTGTTGTTCTTTTTTGATTTTTACTCCTTTTTTTTGTCTTGTTTTATTTATCTTTTCTTTCTTCTCTTCCTTCCTCCTGCTTCCTCCTTCCAGCAATGTAATAACAATGGGTTTTTTTGCCTTCTTTCTTCTTTTTCTTTCTTTCTTTTCTTGGTTTGATTCTATTTATTCTTTATTTCTTACCTACTTTTTTTCTTTATTGTCTTTGGGATATCACTAAGATAAGGAGTCAGAAATCAACAATATTCAATCAATATTCCTCTATAGTATGAAACTTACATTGTAAATAAATCAGTGTGGTTTAGGCCACACCCACATCAGGTAGAACTTAATACAGATACTGACACAGTTGTTGCTGGTCAGATCGTCAGTGTTAACATTATGTAAAAATCCGTTATATATGAATTCTTTTCTTCAATTAAATTTTTTCCATACATTAAAAATATTTACACAGGTGATACAGCGCAGGGATTTATCACTAGTACCATTAACTCTAACCTGCTAATCAGTAATTAATCAGATCATTGCTGTAGACTGGCTTACGACACGCTCGGTGCAGCAGGTCCTGTTGACATTACGGAAATAATGGTGTTTATTGTTAGAAGAAAAACATCTTGAAAAAGGGTTTTATGCAGTTAAACGTACTGTTGGCAGCGTAGCAAATCGAATCACTCAGCGTACATAAATAAACAATGAAGTACGGAGGTTTGGTGCACATACCAACTGTGCTTTGTTCAATGAATTAGGAGAATTATACGTTTGAACATTCGCTTAGAATTTGTGGCTTAGGCTTTAACTCAAATTCAGTAACAGACATTGGAGTAAAACTCACAAGTCCAGACAGAATAGGATTGTGTCTATGACCGAGACTAAAAGAGCAATCACAAACAAACACACAAACACAGATGCCACTGTGTGTATTAGGTCTGCATGTTGTACACATACATCTGCTTTGCATTAACTCATATGTTTTCATATGCAAATTTTTCATTAAAGGAAAAAAAAGCCTTAATATGTAGGAACATGATTAAATATCATATGAGCAACTTTTGATCTTTGCACATGCTTCAGGGCCAGCAAGATCATGTCTTCTGACCTAAACACTATCAGAAGCTGACCTACATTTACAACCTGATTTCTTTGTTCCATTAAATTGTATTAATTTATTCCCGACAGTTTATTCTCTTCATTTCCTAGCGTTACTCCTGCTGCACTGCTTCCGGTACGTGTATGTGGATGTTAGATTTTTTGTCCAATCAGATTTCAGTTTCTATGGCCTGCCATGTTAATCTAATCTGCCAAAGCCTTCAAAATCAGTAGTGCTGCCCATGTAACTTATACTATATCAGAAATTTGACTGTTTCTTTTAACCAATCAGATTTCAAATTCTAGCTGGCCCACAATGAAGTCAACATTTTCCTGTTCTCTTATTGGTGGATCAGATTAAAAACTGTTACAGCCAAGTTCAACTAGAAATATGTTTGTAGCAAACTTCACAAATGAATATAGTTAAAATAGAATTTTTACGCCCACAATGATGGAGGAGAAACTGACTTTGTCTCGTACATTCCTAAAAATCTATTTTCAAGGCAGACTATACTATTTTTGTATAGTAATGGTGGTTTCTATAATTGCAAATTGATAGTGGTAGTATTAAGAGGTGTATCGGTCAGGGTAAGTCCCCACAAAAGTCCCAGGTAACAAATGGTCCACAGTAATGGAGGCATGTTGGCTGAAGCGTTGGCAAATTTAGCCACAGACCTCTAGTGCAGGGGCTTTAAATTCTGCCTTTGTATTGCCCCAAACTTAAATCTATAAGGAACATATTATTTTTGCTTTCTTATGTCCTATATTAACACGATTAGTATTATCTGGGGACCTTTTTGTCCCCAATTTGTAATAACTGCAAAGGTGGCTGTGATCTAAATCTCATACGAATTGGCCATGTTTGTAATTTGTCAAGTAAAATTTCCGCCATAAATACCTTATTTTATATTTCGTCAAACACAGAGGTCCTGTGATGAAATTACCCAAGCGGATTGGCATCTTTTGCCAAAATTTGGTTGGATAATTATTTTTAAGGTTTCTGTTTCCTGTGTAAAGGAAAGAATGAGTGTGTGCTTTCCTTTACGAATGTTTGCTTCTATTAGTTCTTTGTTCATTGTATTTATACTTGACACTCTTTACGCATAACAATATGTACTAGTATATATTTACTGTTTAGCGTTAACTTAGTGCAACTTAGCATATTATCATAAGTGTACTTAACACCTAGCGTATGTCTTATTGATGTCTCTTAACGTGCTTCTCCTTAGATGTAGTTATACATGCTCATATATTAGACGTTTACGGTAAGTGTGCTTAACATTTGGTGTCGTTCTCTTTGAGTGTATTTATACATGATGTATTCGGTATTGTTTACTGTAAGTGAACTTAACACCTAGTGTGCTTCTCTTTAAGTGAAGTGAATTTACAAATGCTAGAATATTAAACGCTTGCTGTAATACCTAGTCTACTTCCCCTAACGTAAACTTAAACATTGTGGTATATGAAATGTAAACTGATACCGTATATTTTCCCTCCCAGATACGAAAGTGGTAAATTTGTAATGAACCCAGCTGAGCTTTTGTTAAGCAGCTACTACAGTAAACGAATATTAGCTAGCGTAGCGTCTGTTTATTCCGAAATAGTTTAGATTTTCTCTGATGATCGGTTCTGTGGACGTTATTTGGAAAGCGCTTTGTTGTACTTTTACTATGCTTACTTGTTCTCGCTGCCAGAAAAACTTTGATAAATAGTGCCTGTAAAATTACCTCAGACCCTGTAGCTAATTAATATTTAAATATAAATTCTGTAAACGGATTACAAGGAACAAAATATCAGTTTTCTGTCCCGAACAGAACAGCAAACACACGTCACCACATACTTACGATGAATCATAAACTGGAGAGAAAGCACATGGAGTGACCTGATCACTTTGCAATTTAATACCACTTATTATTTTTTGGTCTAAAAATAAAACCAGCGGTTGACCAAAATAGAGCAAAACCTATTCCGGTTTGTTGTTTCTATTGGACGAATGTTTTGTACCCTGTGATGTGTGCATATGAAAGAGGAATGTGTGGTTTTTTGTTTTTTTTCACTCAATCAGTTATGACTCATCACCTCAGTATAGGTCTGACAGACTCTCACATGGTGCAGCCGTGTTACCGTTTTCCAAAATAGCAGGTTGTGTATGCATGTTCTATAATTAGCCTAAACAGACATCCTTACAAAAAAAGGCGAATAAACAAATGCATGAATAGTTTCTGCATTTTTATCGCGTTTCGCAAAACAGACATTACAAGCCAACTCGGTACTGTGCTAGGAAACAGAAATTATTACTCAGTACAAAGAAGATTTATGCAATTTGGCATTTAAAGCATTTGGAAGACAACCGCATATCTGCAAAGCAACTTATATTTATTACATTTATACAAATGAACAGGGATCCTTGCTTAGGGGTCCAAAGATTGGCAGTCCAACACCTTAACCCCTGAGCTTTAACCCTGGAGGCTGCTCGGTGAAGTTATCTAACATACACTATTAATCCAAAAGTCTGTGTATCACACCAATCTCACTGTGTCTTTCCCAAGACAAAGTTGTGTGGAATATTTTGATTGTTATAAATGTAATATACTGTTAATGCCTCTATTTGTCAGAAACTCTATAGCACAGTGAATGTTGTTTCAGCTATGATACAGCATCCCTGTAGCAGGAAAGGCTGACTCACAGTGGTGGGGCTTGAACCCAGGACTTCTTGGTCTTCCAAGCAACAACACAGCACCTAAACCATCTGTGCCACCACTGCCCTGTAACAGTAAGCCCAAATGGTTAAGGTGCTGCGTTGTTGATTGGAAAACCAGGAAGACCTGGTCCTGGTTCAAGCCCTGCCACCGCCAGTCTGCCACCGTTGGGTTTCTGAGCAAGACTCTTAACCCTTCCTGATCCAGGTGGCGCTGTAAATCTGCACAAAGCCCCTGAACTCCATGAGTGTTCTGGTTGGAATGAAAGAGCTCAACTGTCTAGCACAGAACCCTGAAATCTGACTCAACCCCACTTAACACCTCCGTATCGTGGTTGTATGAACATATCCCCCTCAGCCACACTCTAGATTCTAGTGAAAAAACTTTCCAGAAGTGTCAGGATGATTATAGGGGTAAAAGAATCTGAAATCTGGAATAGAATTTCAATTTACCACTATTCACACACATACATACAGTTTCTCTTGAGGAAGAATTGTTACTACATAGACCCATAATTTTATAATTTGGACATGTCTGCACGTAACTGAGACACAGCTGAACATTTGATAAGTATATAAATGGCGTCATAACAGAGAGGTTAGTGATAATAAATTCCTACAGTTTGTTTTGACAGGATATTACAGAGCTACCCAAAGATAAAACACACACACATTGTAAATAGCTCTGTAATATCCTGTCCAAACAAAGTGTAGACGTACTTACATACAGCATGTGCAAACATACATGTGCGTATAAACATGCCTATGTAGGTCTCTCTAGCATGTTTAGCATTCATATAATATATCAGTGGTTGATATGTTAGAAGTAACAACTGTTAAAACAGATGAACCTGGAAATTATTGTAACAGTATATAAGTTTCAAAAGTTATAATGTAACAGGTTATAGGATCACCAACCGATTGCATGTTTACAAGGGTAATTTATAGGGAAGATGCCCTGCTATATCTGATTCATCAGTGTTGTTAAATGTAAACCTATAAATCCATCCATGGTATATCCAATTCAATTAAATAATCATTTAAATTTCTAAAAGGCTAACTAGAGAAGATAACATGCAGTGGATTTCACACTCCGTTTGATTAGATTACATCATCCAGGTTATTAATTTTAACCTTCATGTGGTGTTCACTGTATTTGTTAACCCTAACCCTAACCCTAAGCCAATGTGCTGCCCCGAAATAAAAAAAAAATAAATACCATAATTTTACTTTCAACAAGGCAAAACAAACACACAAGGATTAACACAAGTCTAACCGCAGTGCACATCTTTTACTTCACAATATGTTTCTGCTCGTTTTTGCCTAAACATTCTGGTACATTACATTCCCCCCCCCACCCCCCACTGATTTTTAGTAGGACTGTGGACTGGTCTCTGGCTAGCTTTGTAGAAAGACCTGCCATGAAACTATTCCCTCTGAGTATATCTCTTATTCTCTTACTTCATTAAATAAACAGAATGCAATGAGAAAAAGAGATAATAACTAGTAGAACACAATGGGGTCATAGTGCACAGAACGTGATTACGTCTATAAGTCACAGGAAAATGAACGAGCCAACTCAAATCTATAAAACGTGTGTTTTGGGGTTTTTTTTTCCTAAAAGCATCTTACGCGATTTGTGGGTAAATATAACGCAACAGAAGCATGTCGTCAGCTTGATATGAATGTGCAACATCTTTTTTTTTTTTTTTGTATGTATCACCCATTTAATTTTAGTTTCTATTGGCTCTAAAACAGAGACACCAACAAACGGGAACGCCGTTGCTCCAAAACACGGATCCTCTTTTGATTTAGCAGTTGCTATGTTCATTTGTATGTATCCTTGGCTCAAGTTTGTGCTGAAACATAAAATTTCTTTTACCTAAATGTTTTGTTTTAGGGCTGTGTAAAAATATTGACAATTGTGATTGTGATTTTTCTTATATATGACTATTCTAATCCTCTCGTATCGATACATATTTAAATAATGTATTAAACTGATTTAGGTTTTTTGTTAATATTTAATTCCAACCCTTGGTGGGTGTTTCTTCTCCTCTCCTGCAGTTGTCACTGACACATACGGCCACTGTCTCAAAAGCAAACATCATGGAAATAAAAAGGAGGCTTTTATATATGATATATCGTATTGTGATATTTTTGTATTGGGAGGCCATTGTCGATACTTATATTGACTGACCTTTTGATTACTTTCACAATGATAAAAGCTTTTATGTCTGCCTAAAAAAAAGCGGTCCTAAAGCAACACCATGTTGCCCCATGGGTGTTTTCCATTTTTATTATGCACTTTATCTAAACCAGAAATATGATTTAAAATTCTGAAATTGTTGTAAATTGGTCTCTTTAAAACATAAAACATTTGTCGAATGGTTTCAAGTAAGTTAAGCTTACATTTTTTTTCTATCCAGACCCTTCAGACCCTTCCTATCCCAGCCATTGTTAAATGCAAAGTATAATCACTACTTGTCAGCTATTCATGCAGCTCCTTTAATTTATCTGGAAGTCTGTTGGCAGCCTTATTGGTAAAGCGTTTTTTTTTTCTTCTCCTTTGGAGAGACATTCTGTTCTAGATGATTTAAATGTGGCACTAAAACAGTTTCTCATTTTTTATTAATAAAATGTAGAGAATCCTCCCAAAACACATGATCTTTATTTGGTGTTATTGAAAATAATTTCCATGATCATGGCTGTGTATGAATTATTTTGATCATGCGATTGACTGTGATTGGTTCATTCTGGATGCAGCCAAATTTCCGATTATAAAAAAAAGTGAATTTCTATGCAACATTTTTTTTTTTTTTCAAAATGTTTTACATGATTTATAAGTACATTTTTTATACACTGTAGCCTAAAGTTAAGCCAAAGGAGGGAAAAAAGGAGACATGGTTTAGTTTTTGTTTATTTGGTTTAAATTAAAAAATGTAACATCGTGAGGACGTAAGTAAAATTTTTTTGCATTCATTTTGTATATTTAGAGCGACTTGTAAGAATTGTAATAGTAACAAAGAAATGTAAATTGCGTGAGCTAAAGAATATGAATAGAATATGTTGTTTAAAATGATACACCTATTAAAAAAGCAGGATTTTCTTAGACAGTGGAAGATTTTATTTGCATTCTGTAGATGCTTTTAGACATAAAAAAGTTTTTTGTTGTTTTTATTAATATGACCATATGATCAATATTTCGTTCTATTATTATTATTAAGTTATAGTAAAAAATGGCAAATTTTGTGGTATGCAGTAAATAAAATTGTTAGATATACTTATGAAGAGAGAAAGAGTGAGTGAGGGAGAAAAGGAAAGAGAGCGAGAGTAGCCAGGTCAGTTTGAGTTCATTCCCCATTAATGTGTATATTTCCAAGGTCTTGGCTTGGTAAGTGAATCAGTAAGAATGAGTAAATTGTGTTGAAGAAAAATGTATATTTTGCTTCGCACCCGAACTTCATGTCTTAGTTAAACACTCGAGTGTCTAAAGTTGGCCGCTTGCCCATAACAGCCCTCATCTACAGGCAGGGTGACAGCAGAGCTTACACACTGTCTATAGTGAATTAGAATCAATGTTACTAGAGAGCGAAGGGGACGGATGACATGGTGTCTCTGCGGGACGTTATGTATAAGCCGGCCTGAGCGTAACACCTGTGACAAATGGAATTCTTCTATAACAGTAGGGCCGTGTAGAAAAGAGTGACTTGCATCTCCGTGCATGATTCTAAGTGATCCCTGGTTATCCTAAATAAATGCTTAGAGACATTTTTCATAATATTTTATAAAAGCTACCTCATATAAAGTTTGGGAATAAATTATTAACATAGAAAGAAAAAACTGAAAAGACTGTAAATGGGTGTGTTTGGTTTTACTCAGGATATTATACAATATTCTTCAATCTCATATAAATATGGAAATTGGACTACAAAAAGATCTTCCCAAATCCCTGTGTGCTGCTCGTATCCCCTTTCGCACTGATAATGATGATTAATTAACTGGGTATTGTGTCTGTAGTGCTTAAGCAACTGCATAGTCTTTCCTAAGGCAACTATTTAGGCAGTAACATTAGCTGATATCACCTGCGGTACTTTGGTAATGAAACAAAGTTTTTTACTGAATTATTATTTAGTCTAACGCTTAGGAAAAATATTGGCTCTGAGTCTTATAGGGTAGGTCGGAATTTAACCAAAAAAAAGTGAAATGTATCTCTGTCAATCAACTAGATTAAAAAATGATTTGAATGATTTTGTCTAATTTATTTTCTTTGTGGTGTGAAATAAGGCAGAATCTATAATTTTTTTGCCTGGGACACATAAATACAGGAGAAACATTATAATTAATTATAAAATAAAAAAAAAAAACCCTGTGTGGCATATTTTTTATTAAATAAGAATTGATCTCATACATATAACCTAAATCTGTTAGACAAAAGGAGTTTCCCAGATTATCCTGTAATCGTTAGGGATCTAATTGTCAACAGGACAAAACGTGAATCATTTCAGAGACCAGTAATTTACTCAGGCCGTAAACTCGAACCGACTCGTCGATGTCGACACACACACACACACACACATGCGTATATAAGCTCTGAAAGCGGATGTGCCACAATCTACAGCTGATAAAAAACAGCAATTTGCCAAACTTCATACAGAGATGTTGGGTTACATTGTAGTGATTTTTATCCATTTGGTTGTAATTGGGCCTGGCTTCCTAGATCTGCCCTGGAGATATATTCCTTCTGAACATTTCAACTTCTATAAACAACTCATCTTCTGGTTTCCAAACTGACGGCTTTCAGGCACCGACGTGCTCGCCTTGGCCAAGAGGTCTGTGCATTTCCCTTATGTTCTGCTTTTGACTAATAATCTTATTTCCAATATTCATTTACATCACCCAGAAAAAATTCCCCAAGGTTACCCTGTGCCAAGAGACATCTAAACACAATGTGTCACTTTGAGAGCACAGCCCCAGACTCACAGATTAATTTAATCACCATTTTGGAGCAAAGTGTGTGAAAACATTTCCATCAATATGATCTCAGCAAGATTTACTTAGATCCTTTGCTGATAATGGTTGTGTCTATGATTACTCAATTGCCTTTTTTCTTCCTAGTGTTAAATGACTACTTTTTTATTTTTCAACTTGGTGCTTATTAGGAAAAGATTCAAAGCGCATTAAATCATTCAAATTCCACAATTCGTCTCGAACGCATTCTTTGCTCTTTCTACATGGCGATAAATAAAAGCCATAAAGTGCTTCGGTTCTTTTAGAGATTTGTCAGTAAAACATCCTTTTCTGTGTATATGCCTTCACTATCAATCCATCCTGCCTGTTGCACAAACTGATCTGGAAAAAAAAGGTCAAGGACGTCTCACAGGAAGGCCTTATAATTTAGGAGCCAACGAACAGTAAAAAAAAAATCTTGCTTTATTATCCAGTGTGAACGAAGTTTTAAATGCAAAGCTTTTTTTTTCTGAGTCAGAGGTATAATAGGCCAGGCTGTAAGAGCAGTAAGGTAATGAGAGACAGGTAAGGAGGTTGAGTACTCACAGCACATGTGTCAGAGAGGAGGTGAAGAGGAGGCTCGCCCTGGTCAGACCCCGCTTCCTGCAGCAAGCACTGACTGAGGAGTGAAGGAGCACAGACTTCTCTCCTCCCCATTTCCCGAGCTCTAAACTACTCTTTGCTGCCATCACTTCATTAAGCAGGGGAAGACGTGAAAAGGAAAGGCTATTGCAAAGAGCCTCCGTTTACCATCTTCATCTCTGTTAACATGTACAACCAACATATATTACCCTTTCAAGATTTTTCAGTTGGTATGATTTAAAGCATTCCACCTCGAAAACATCTCATTAGTGGTCCTTAGCGTGAGATGTTCATGTCGATATTTCACTTTGATTTATTACGGCTTCATTTTAGAACAGACGCTCTGACACCAAGAAGCGAATCACATTTACATATTTAAAACACATAATTAAAAACAGATCGTTTGATCCCCCCCTGGAATTCCGGATTGCTTTCGAAAGAAGCGTTTACAAAATGTCTCCCATGAGGACAAAAGACATGCAGACGCTCACTGACATGTACATGTATTATGATTTACTGTGAACCTACCGTATAGGTTACATGTTAAAGGAACCTGAATTGGCTACGGCCAAAGGAATTTAAAGGCAAATGGTTACAGCTGTTTTAATTTAGAATGATGAATTTCTAGTTCCACCTTGTGTTGAAAGGTCATTTATAGACATCAAATAGAAAGGTTTTGACAAGTAGTTTGGTATAACTAGTCCTAAAATTATTTAACATGCTGCTTTTTTTTTACATTAGTATTTTTAGTGTAGTCTGGTGTTCATTGGCTGTTGTAGCTGTTTTAGATTTGACATCCAGGATGCTTAAATAACCGACTCCAACATCTCGCATATTCACTTACACATAGTTTATAACGTATACTAATGTTAATATTTTAAAAAATTCTTCCTGTTCTGTGCTTCCCATCAAACACACTCTTAGTCACTGGACATTTTTGCGACTTTACAGTATTTAAGTCTGTTTTTAAAAAAAATACAACCAACGTCCTGAATTGTAAAACATTAAAAATGATGACATCACAAGCTAAACTTAGCTAGAACTTTACGCTTTGTGCTGTATTTGGACTCGACACCAGCCATGATGTCAGTTTTTGCCTTTTTGACTGAGCGAGGCGCTGAGCTCTGTATGGTTCTATGCCAGCTGAGAAGAGACTGCCGGGGAGTCACACAAGTCTGACGAAGACAAGTAAGTTTATTCCTTCCCAGTTAACGCTGCTATTAAAAGCGTACTTAGCTTTAGCATGAAAAGACTCAACTCAAGGGCAGTGAGGCATGTAAGGTGTTTCCTTAAAATATATCTTATCTTATCTTATCATATCTAAATACGTTTTATACAGCGACTGTACAGTTACCATTATCTGTATTCTGGTTAAACTAAGATTAAATGAAGGGTTTTTTTTACATGCAACAGTGGTGCAATCCAATCATCAGTGTCTTAGCTTGTTAGCTGCTCCCTTCACAGTTGTTCAAGGTTGAAAAGGTCTTTACTCCTACCAGTTAGTAAAGTACATATTAGGGGTGTGATTGGGAAACGGCTCACTGGTGGGTCGGAATTGGTCAAGATTTAACTAGGAAGAAAAAAAAAACGGACAAATTTCCATTTCTGGTCAACAGCTGACGCTTTTATCCTAATCCACATCAATTCATCTTATTCTTTATCAATCTGAGCAGTCGAGGAATCAGGGTCTTGCTTAAGGTCCCAGCAGTGGCAGCTTGGTGGTGCTGAGAATTAACCAAACTATTTGCTTCACAGCGTGTCAACACATTAACTAGTGAGCTACCAGTAAGGCTTAGGTAGGTTTGTAGAGTTCAGAAAGAAAGACGTACTTTAATCAGGAATAACTTTAATTAATACAAACTTTTCTTTGTATTTTTATTCTCAAAACAACAATTTAGTAGCCTAAACAGTGATCCTGACCAGGCAAATTCTAAAGATAAATAAATAAACTCGCTTTAGATATACAAATTATATGTTGCGAAATTATTAGGACATCTGATCATCCCATCCAAGTATTTCCTAATTCCTATTTCAGAAAGTCAGTTACAAAGGTCTGGGCTGCAGTAAGTATTCCAGTTTATTCCAATGGTGTTCAGTGGGGTTGAGTCAGAGTGTGTAGAGCCCTCAAGTTCTTCCACTCCTATAAGACCATGTCCTCATGAAGCTCATGGGGCTTTGTGCACAGGGGCATTGTCATACTGGAACAGTGAATTCTAAAGATCTTCAGTGAAAAAATACCAACTGTTCTGGCGGGATGATGAGGATGATGGTGCCAATGAATCCATAACTTGGGTGTAGATGAGTCAGTCTTGTAAATCATTCGTAAACCCCTCAGCTCTTTGTGAATCAAAAATTCCTGGCACATTTTCACATCAGCCATGAAGTCGCTGATTGATTCCTAGCTTGGCTCATGTAAATCCATCACTACGCTTTAGTATCTGGAGCAGATGAAAAGCATGTACTCTGGGGTTAGGAACCAGCTTTCCCTTCTCAATATAAGCGTTGGTATTATTCTATAATGTCATATATTTCCAACACAGCACAAACATCTTTTTTTTATGTGATGGCAGAAACAGAAACACAAACAGAAAACTTAGCGCAATGTAGATGAGTTTTTAGATCAGAGATCTTCTCAAGCAACTATAATCAGAAATAATGCTGGGAGTTTGGAACATCGATGGTCTGTGTTTTCTTCGCAGGCTTGTGGTGTCTGTTTTCAATGTGCCTCATCCAACGTAATATCAGTTGTTTACACCCTTAAGGGAAAATTCAATGAGTTCCAAATGGCTCAGTGGACTCTATTTAATTCTAACCACCTTTCTACATAAGTTGTGGTGCAGGATGTTTCAATGGCACTCCTATGTGATAATATTTTCAGTGATATTTGGATGGTAAATCAATTTCATGGCCAAGAAACTAATATGTTGTTGCATAGGGAAAGAGGACATTGGATTATAAACGCTCTCATCAGGAATTAATGACAGATGTTTTCGATTTTGCGACTTGATATTTTGCTATTAAGACTTTAAGATATTAAAAGCCTGCAGCGCATTTGGAAATATGATGTCATGTGTCCCTGTGCATACGTGTCGGGCAGTAGAGACTAAAAAGAAAGGGTTTTATTTAAAAATATAATGAACAAACCAAGTGTAAGGCAGAAAAATGCATGATTTGGGATTCAAATCCCCAAAAACATCAATAACCAGAAAATCGAGGAAAAAAAATGGCAGGAAATATAAGGCTCCGTAACGTCGGGGCTTCATGAAACCAGGTCACTTTAAGGGTATGGGTCTTCCAGGACATAAAAATATTTATAAAATGTTATGAGTCATTTATTAATTTGACATCCCTTCATTTTATTGGTTCATTGACTCTCTCTAGCTTGGGGCTTTAGGCAGATCTACATGATAGTATTGGGAAATATCCCAAATGACAAATGAGACAAACTCATTAGCTTGGGTAACATTAGCCTTCTTTGGATTAGCTTGTGTGATAAAACACTAAAGCTAACGCATATGGTTTGTCCAAAGTAATTGTGATGTCCAATCAAATAAAATAATAATTATATTTACATTAATTAAAACATTTGCGGGGAAAAAACACTGGTTTCCTTAATGATTTTAGTGTTATGAGTTTTAGAAAAAAAGACTGGCACAAACTGCTAAGAGTGGTATGCTAAAGTTTACACTCTCTGCGAACATTATGTCGTCCTTTTTAAGTACAAACCTCTTAATATAATTGTCACAGAATAACCAGACAGGAGCCAGAGATAATAAGATCCAGTGCGTCGCTTTATACACGAGTGTGGCAGGAAGCAGAGAAGTGAGATAGCTTTGGTGCTAGGGGGATCTGGAGCCGGGTGCTGGAGCTTTTGACAAGAACTGGAGAATCAGGCGAGCAGGTGAGTAGCGGGATGCTAACCTGTAGCGACTTTGTGAACATACATGAAACAAACGAGACCAGACAGTGACTGAGTAAAGGGCTTGGGTATACATAGGGTGGGTGATTGTGATGGACGGATAAGATGGTGAGGTCGCACGCTGGTGGGGTGTGGAACCTTGAGTTGCCTTAAGAATAATTTATAATATAATTTATAATGAACAATGCATTAATATGCTTGTCTTATTACAAACTGTGTACATTGTTGGTAAAGATAACATGCTAACACTACACTAAGCTTATCCTTGTAGATGGTAATATATTATATTATATTATACTAATTATAATATATTGTAGACTTTTTTATTAAGACCCTAAAGAATCATATCAACTTGTAAAAAATGGGCATTTGATTGCCATTTAAGAGCCCAAATGTTTGGCAGGAATCATTAAAAATACAATTAAACCACTTTCGCCAGCCTGAACTGCAATCTGGCACACGGTAGCAATAAAGATTCACAAGAAAAAAGCTACATTTTGAAAGTAGGCGTACACTTTACCAATTTACACACAATTTTGGCTTTGGTCATCTGAGACAAATTTTGAAATCCTATAATTCCTATAATCCTATGCTAAAATCTGTTATCATAGATCGCTAGGTCGACATGTTTACCCAAAGTCGCACTTCACGATCAGGTTTTTTCCTCTAATAAAATTCTGGGTGTGACTAAATCTACGATGACCTCCAATCCAACAGCCAATAGGAGCACCGAACCTGATGACGTACTGAGTTATGAAAGGAAATGAATTGTTTGTATGACGGGTCGTGGCTACTGTTTGTTTGCTGCTAGCTACAATTTAGCGAAAGAATACGGACTATTTGACGTGTCCCGGATCGCTGTCGTTAAACTACGGACAAGTCCTCTTGTGTGTGTTTGCTTTTGAAGTGTTGTGACTGTATTTTTAATCTGACATTATGATACCTGAAATTCCATGTGTGACATGGAGATAATGTTTGTACAGTTTGGCAAGCAACAATCACACAACAAGGACTATTAATAATCACACAGCGTTTTCATACCGGTTTTAGAAAGATGGAAAACAGGGACATATTTTACCTGAAAAATGATTTGCTTAAAAACATTAATCTGCATTATTTTCTGCATTGTGCTGCAGCCACATGGTTGGTTGATTGCATCATTTTCAAATCCTTAACTGCTCCTTTTTCAGCCTCATTTTGGCTGAATATGTTGCAGTGAAACGCAATGTCCTTCACAACCACCCGTTAGGATATCATTCTACTGTATATTTTTACAGTTACAAGCAAAATGAACTCTAATTACTATTACAGATGAAGAAACAACACAGTTGAAAGTCTATATATTCCACGGTACTGCCGTGCTTTGTAAAAGTGTTCAGTTCACTTGGTTAAATGTTACTAAAAACGCTAAGCGTATCTTAATTAATCTTTTGAGGCAGGGAAGTATAAATATGACTTTGTTATGACTAAATTTGCATCTTAAGACTTGTGTGATTTGTAGCATTTGGCTTCGTGTGTATTCAAGAGTTCTGACACAAACCGGCGAATAAAAGAGCTGCTTTTCTTTTCAGCTTTTCTCCTGGGTGTCTAAACATCATCTAGTTGTGACTTTAATATGTCAACGGAATATGAAGTGTATATGCGGCGTGCCAATACAAACACTGAGCTGTAATGCTGAATCTCGAGGGACGTCTTTACACAGCGCTGCTTACAAAAGACTATTTGCGATTTGTCTTCGGACTCTTCTGAGGACTTAACTCCTGTGCTTTTGTACTCAAACTAGACAATACAGAACAATAATAAATAACATTCCAAAAACACTCAGCTTGATGGCTTGCGATCTTGCCAAATCTCAATTTTTTAAAACTTTTTTTTTTTTTTTGTGGTCTAAAGTACAAGCGCTGTTTACATTCTTCAGCTCGTCTTTTAACTTGCCATTTGGGAGAATGTGCTGTAATAAATTTAGTGAGCATCGTGTCTGATATTATCATGAAGCAGTAAGCAGTAGGAGAGAGCAGAACTTCGCCCTGTGTAGGAATCTGACTGTGACTGAATAAGAAGGTAGAAATTGGATCGCATTTGATAAACAGTAAAATACCTCATTGTTTTTGAATGCACGACCACCAAGCAGGGAAAGATCGCAAAAATAAAAAAACGCTTTTAGGTCAGTAGTTTAACGGCTGAGTTGTAGACAAGACCAACTAAATCATCTAAGACATGTTCTGGGATTGATGTTTGCTTCTTTCGGTTTGCACTGAGCTAAAAAAAGTAACTAAAAAATTCCAGAAATAAATGCTTGAAACTTCACTGTTTTTATTTGGAATTTTATATGGGAAATTGATTAAATTTCCATTTATATTGGTTTAACATCTATCAACCTTTAATTAGATAGTTATAATGATTTATGTATAGATTTTGCAAATAGACTATGCTTACCTAGAGACAAATGTCTGATTGATGAATGCTTATGTATATATATATATATGTCTTTGTTTTACACATATTTTGCACATTATTTTTGCATTTTCTATCAATCCATAGAATATCTGTCTAAATGTAACAAGCTTAATTTTAAAACTTAATTTTCCTTAATTTAATGAAGTCTATCCTATGCTATCTTATTATTTCCTCTCTATTTCCTTTGCTTCCCTTTCCATCCCATCCCTATCCTATCCCTATCCTATCCTATCCTATCCTATCCTATCCTATCCTATCCTATCCTATCCTATCCTATCCTATCCTATCCTATCCTATCCTATCCTATCCTATCCTATCCTATCCTATCCTATCCTTTCCCTTCCCAGCCCATCCTATCGCTTCCTTTCCTATCCTATTGTTTTCCTTCCTTTCCCTTTCTAGCCCATACCATCCTATTTCTTCCCTTACCTTTCCTTTCCTTTCCTTTCCTTTCCTTTCCTTTTCCTTTTTCCTTTCCTTACCTATCCCATCCTATCCTATATAATCTCATCATATCCTTTACCCTCCTTCTCCTTCCTTTCCCAGTGCATCCCTTTCCTTTCCTTTCCTTACCTATCCTATCCTATCCTATCCTATCCTATCCTATCCTATCCTATATCCTATCCTATCCTATTCCATCCCATCCCATCCTATCCTGTATTTTCTTATAATATCCCTTGCCCTCCTTCTCCTTTACATCCCTTTCCTTTCATTTCGCATTCTATCCTACTCTATTCTTTCATTTCATTTCATTTTTCTTCCTTTCGTTAGCAAACAAAATACAATTATTTGCTAACATGTCGGTCTTTAATTTTATTAAAGTCTTTAATAATGGTAAAGGATAAAATAATGAAATTATCTCCTTCCCATGGTCTTTGGGAGTTGCAGCTTCCTATTGATTATGTGACATGTAAAATATTCCAGAAATGTACAGGAATTAATACAGTATGTTCAGGAATTAGGGTTGAGTGACTGCTGTTGTAACTATAATGTACAACCTACAATAGATGATACATGGTAAAGTCTGACCTGTTAAATGGATTCACAAAGAGTCAATTTTTTTATGGCACAGCCGAAATGCCTAATTTTCATGTTTATGAATTACCTATATTTAGACTTCCACTACCTTTAATTTAACTCTTTAATTTGACACTTGACTATGTCCATTACCATGGGTGTGAAAATGTGCAAGTGTGAAAATGCGGTCAATCACAGCTCTGCTATAAGGTGAGGAGGTTTCTCACTGTTACTTTTCTTTTCCTGGATCTCTTTCTACTGTCTCCTCTTCACAGCAACGCCTGCAGTGAGTGAGTGTGTGCTGAGCGTGCCCTCGGTAGGAAAAAACGCTGAAGGAAATGATCAATCACTGGGCATAAGCTGTAAACAGGCGAATGACACGTGGCAATATAAAATGGAAAATTTAAATAAACAAGAGCAAGCCTGTTTAGAGGCAGGAACGCTACAATAGCCCTGCAACAGGGCATCTAAGTAATCATTAAGAGCCATAACTCAGCACCAGAGAACTTTAAATAAACAATATACTTCTGCAGGCATATACACTCGGCCCGAATTTACTTTACCCAAGTAACTGAGAAACTGGAGGGTAAAGGCCATGGACCAACTTGGAACAGTTGGTATCTTAACATCGAAGAATCCTTCAACAGTGCTGGGTAGTGTTGTGAAGTGGTGGGACAGCTGATCTTTTACACAGCAAACTGTAGGAATGAATTATGCACTTTTTATAAGAGGGAAAGGGACAACAAGGCTTTGTGAAAGAACAATGTTTGCCTCACACCTTTGAGATTCAACTTTCACCTCTACCCTCTATGTGTATAAAATTTGCATGTCTTCCCATTTGCAAAATTTCCCATGCTTTAAGGTTTTCCTGTTCCTCCTCCCAGACCAAAGAGATGTTTTCTATGTGGATTAGCATGTCTTAATTGTCTTAATAGTGAGTGAATGTGTGTAATTGTGTCCTATGATGGTTTGGAAGTCCATACAGGGTGTCTTCTTACGTTTACATTTTGAGTCTTCTTGTGCCCCATGACCCCAGGTAGGGTTTGGAAAAGAAGTCATAGGTGAATAGTGTGTAGACAATTTTTGAGCTTTTTAGTGAACATTCAAGAATTTTTTATTAAATCTAAATTATTGTTTATCAATTTATATTTAAAATAAATATAAATATTGTTAAGTATTACCAGCACTTTTCTGTCTAAAACTGATACATTTAAGTAACTTGTATTCATGTAGATTATAGCTGTGGTCATCATTTCCAAACATTGTAGTTGGGCTATACGTTGCGACGTGTGATGAAAAAAATAATGGGAGCGATAATTTAAAAAAAAATTACAGTTAAAAATACAAATGTTGAAATCAGAAATCATATTTATGTCCCATGTGCAAGCCTGCAGTAACAGTGGCAGGAAAATACTCCTTGAGATAAAATTAGAAAGAAATCCTGAGAGGAACCAGACTTAATGTGGAACTCCTGCTTATCTGGATGACAGTGAAGTGTGCGATTAATAATAATATCCTGTATACATACATCTATATCCAAACAGATTTGTGTCTGAAAGCTCTGAACAACAGATAAATCATCAAAGTCCAAAAAAACCACAGGTTTCTTCCAACCGAAAAAAAAAATTCAGTTTCTTCCAACCGAAGCCATCAAATGTCCAATAATAAAAAATAATAAAAACCCCGAGCACAACCTGTAGGAAGTCATAGCGCAGTTGGTTAGGTGTTGGACTGCTAACTGGAAGATCGGGGTTCAAATCCCAACACCACCAATTTGCCACTGCTGTGAATAGCAAATTGTATTCTATAGCTCAGAATACAGCAAATAATTAGTTTGATAACGTAATGAATAAGGACAATGCATTTTGTGTTAAAGCACAGACAGGAACTTGAAAGCGTAACTGAAAGGATGACAAAAAAGGCAAGTCGTCTCAACGGCTTTGTTTATAGACAGGCCGGTAAAAATGATGACACCATACGTCTTTTAGAAATCCAGTAGAATATAAACAATCCGATTACTCCTGAAATGTTTTCATTTTGCACACTGTAGACATCAGATGTCTAGCCAACGCTTTGTGGGCATGACGTCTGAGGCTAAGACTGGATTGGATTAGATTACATCAAATCATTTTGTTGCCATTCATACATTTATATTTCAGCCATTTAGCAGACACCCTTATCCAGAGCGACTTACAATCTGACTCATACCATCCATACGCAATTATACAGTAGAATAAAATAGTACTCACCCGGGTCTTGGTGTAATATTACAAAAGTCCCAGACAGCTGGGAACACACTCAACAACATTCAGTGCACATTTTCAGCATAATCGGACTATTCAACGAATACAACACTGTAAAAAAATACGGTATTACACATATATAAACACTGACACACAACATAACATGACCTTGTACAACAGTACACACTGTTGGATGCGGACTGTAGCACCAAAAGTGGGACACCAGTTTTTATGTCACCCCACAATATAATAAAACTTTTAGAATGAGATTTTTTTCAACAGTTATCAGTAATGTGGAGTATTTTAGGGGAGTAGAATGCAATGCATCCTGGGATACGCATTGAAAAAAAGTCAGACAGTACCCAGTACAAGCCGAGATTGCTGTTATAGATTCGAGATTTATTTCGAAAACCTTAAAACTGAGATGGATCCAGGAACATTTTCTGTGCTGACCTCATAGGCAAATTCCTGCCTTTAATTGAGCTTTAATTGAAGTTGATTACATGGCATTAAGGGGGAGGTCAGGAAGTAAAAACATCAGGCTCATGGTTTCAGGTCCTTATGATAGCTTAGGTAATAACGACCTCACTTACTCTAATCTATCACAAGTAAGGTGTCAGGGCAAGTCGAAACCCAGAGGGACTGAAACTGGAGTAAACATAAAGGTTTTCCAGGAGTGAAACACAGCATTTGCATGCATCTTGATGAAATTCGAGAGTTTTCAAAGGAGTTTTTTTATTTGTGAAAATTTTCTTTTGTTATATTTGATGTTCAGGACCGTACCAGCAGTGGCAACTTGGTGGTGCTGGGAATTGAACCCCAATCTTCCACCACTGTGCTACCACTTCCCACAAAATGAGATGGTTTTAATAAAACCAGTAGGTTAAATCCATACCGGTTGTCCGTACAGATGTTGCAGATACGTTACGGGTCTCTGACTTATTCAGAGAAATAAAATCGATTAAAATGTTAGCGATTGCCAGGTTTGTTCATGTACTGTAAGTGCCAACATCTTGTAAAACATTCCCTTACTGCCAGTTGGCACAGGGGGCCATGCGTTCATACAGGACTGGTGCTCGTTTAGAATCAAATAAAGTTGCTACGCCATTTCGTACGTTGACATAACGCTGAGAGAATTTGAAACATGGCACGAATCCTTGTTACGAGTCCGTGTTTTAAGGTTAATTGGTAGTCTAGTAGCTGGAATTTTATGCTGTGACATTAGAGTCGCTCTCTCGTCATTTCCATGCTAGGTGTGTGTTTGTGTGTGAGCTTTCCGGCAGGTAACGGTATGTTTCAGACATGACTACTCCAGATTGGCGCACTGACCTCACCCCAATATATTTTTTATTTATATCAATTGTTTTTTCAAGTATTTTTCCGAAATGATATGAAATCCTTTCATTTACCAAGCATTCTCTTTGCACTGCAAGAGAAACACCAAAGCAGATTAAAGTATTATGATTAACAAAATGGGGTTAAGTGTGAGTGAAATCTGTAAAGGCTTTCACTGGATCAGCAAATGTGTAAAGCAAATCTGTTATTCATGTCATATTGAGGGTCCCTAGACAGCCATTACTAACCCAATATCCTGTTTGAGAGTGAGCCCCTGCTCCAGCATGTTGGTCTTGGCCATTCACCAAAGCGTGAAAGTATGAAAATTGTCCAGTCATAGCCTGGAGTGTTCGCAAACCACCAATGTTCTGTGGCGCTGCACATGTGTTTCAGAGAGGCCTGTTAAGATAGCACGCCACAACACTCGCAAATATTTGCCATGCTCCATTTTTCCACGGGCCGAGCAGCCATGCCAGGGTGCAGATAAACAGCACTGACTTCCTCCAGGCATTTTATCAGGCGTTTCTTTTCTTTTTTTATTCCAAACGTGTCGAGCCCCTGTGGGGGAAGGCTAGGACCAAAATAGCTATGACATGTTGCGGCGCGGACGTGAACACAACACCCATGACGGCAGCTCTCACTCAGCAGGGGGCTGCGAAGGGTCCAATCTGTCCTTTGCTAAGAGAGGCTTCCAGCCACAATTTCTGACATCTCAGCACATAGTTCAACATAAACAATAGCCAAAGTTTCCATGTTACTGTTTGTGGTAAGGAGAAATCCGACAAAATGGGTTTAAAACTGTTAGAGTTTAATTTTTTGTACATCTAAATACTTGTATCCAGAAGTTATTACATGCAGTACAAAAACGTATTTAACAATTGAGGATGTTGGGTTAGAAATCAGAACCAGCTTTACTGCCAAGTACAATGGTTCGACATGTACAAGGAATTTACCTTGGCAGGCTGGTGCTTAATGATGATGAAAAAAAGATACTATAGAAATAATATAAGAAAATACTTGAGTTATAATATGAAATCATAATACATAAATAAGGTCAAAGAGCACAGAGGTAAAGATGAGATGGAATATAGCAGACTGGCCGTGTGCTAATGTGTCATTTAAGAGCAGGTGAAGGGTTGATCGAGTCATAGAAGGCGGACAAGAGACTATGGTGTGTCATGTATGTAATAATAATAATCAATACAATCCAGATATAATTTAATTAGTATTTGCCAATTGAATGGATAAAAATATAACATTTTAATTCTATGCACTTTATTCAGTTAATTCATTTGACTTTGGCTTGTGTTAATTAAACATAAAAGAAGATTGGTGTGTGTTTGTGTGTAATATTTCCTTTTAGGGTGAAAATAATTAAAAGCAAAAATTACTTTGAAACTAGTGTGTATCTTTTACTTTGCACTAATTCATCATTTTGTCATTTTAAGAACAAGCATATTTACCTTACAACCCAGATTTTAAAAAGTGCTGGAAGAAGTGGTGGTCGTAGTCAGAAGTTTTTATCTGGTATAAAATATGTTTTTTTTCTTACATAAGTGAAGAGATTATGGAAGTAGAAAGCTGTATAAATAAATTAAAAGCTTAAACATAAAATAACTTTTTAAAGAATTAAAAAACATCCATTACTGCTGTTTTAGCCCCCTCTGTTGATTGAAGCTGGTGAATGACTCTGAATTTCTGTTTGTTATTTTCTAGCATTTCTAGCAAATAATCCTTAATTTTTAAAGCTTTATGGCTTTAAATCTAGTCCTGTAAATCGAAACATCTAAACTGAAGATACCTGTCGTATATATATTATATATTATATATATCTATTCTCCTTAGAGAAGGGTAAAGTAAACTACTTATAATAATACTTACTCAAGTAACAGTAAGTATTAATGATTAAAATTACTTAAGTAAGAGAAATAAATTGATTGATCAAAATACTCTAGTAGTACGTTAATAGTTACTTTCGATCTAATTAAATTAAGAAATATAGCATTTTTTTACATTTTCAAAATTAACATTTAGTAGTAACAAAGGAATGTTATCAAATGTAGATGTAAATCTAAAAAAAATATTAAGTATAATATCAGTTAAACTCTTTAAAGTAACATTTTCTTCCATATTCTACCTAAGTCAATAAAACAAATCTATGTTTCTTCTGTGTCTTAGGTAGCTTTTATTCATCTTTTGAATTATATATCTTGAATTGTAATTAAATGCAGGACACGTTTGTTTTATAACAAGATGTATTTCGCTCGACTGGGCCCATCATCCCTTAAGATGCAAAGTAAGTCTGTTTTTAAACTTTTGTCTTTTCTGGAACACAAATGGTAAAATAAACTTCCCATTAATGTCAGAACTGTTGAGTCTATTTCTCAAATACCTAGGATTTGACATAAAACTAATATTAAATGACTTTTTTCATGTTGATCTTTTTTCCAATAGTTTTTGGAACGTTACAGTTTGATCTGTTCTATAATAGAGACTTAAAGCTCGTTTTCTATAGGGCAGCTGCTAAATGATGTACTGTAAATGTGTAATAGATCAGAACTCCGTCATATTTACTATGTTACTTGAATTTTTTTCTACAAACGATGAATAAATGTTCATATCCTTATTTCTAAAGCAAAATAACACCACAGCAAACCGACTCACAGCTGTACACAAACACAAGCAGTCTGGATTAAATTACTGTAAAGCAGCAGATGAATATGTATGTTGACGTTTTATGATGTCAACACAAAAACAGGCATTTATTATATCAATGTGTGTGGATTGTATGCCAGTGAGTGTGTTTAATTTAAAGTCCGATTCGAATTGTATTAGTTACAGTACATACGCAATTATACACAGTATGACATGCAGTGAAATGCTTGACTGTCTGTATTTTTAAAATGAATTCGTTTTGGTTAAACTGGAAGAAAAAAATCTAATCAAAGACAAAGATATACATCAGAGTATAGTGTTATGGGTATACATGGGTATGGGTTAGGGGGCAGTGGTGGCTTAAATAGTAAAGGTGTTGTATGGAAGACCAGGGTTCAAGCCTGCAAGTCTCCCACTGTTGGGTCTTTGAGCAAGACACTTAACCCTTCCTGCTCCACGGGCGCTGTATCATAGCTGACCCTGCGCTCTGATCCTAATTTTCTAAGATGTGCTGTAGAGTTTAGCAAAAGAAAACGTCAACCCGGAGTTGTGTGTATTTTCCTAATTTCTGGGTGGGTTTTCTCCTGCTTCCCAAAAAATGACACTAAATTGCCTGTAAGTGTAAAAGAGTGTGTGGTGCATCCCAATCAAGGTGACACCCATCATTTTCTGACTGAAGGCACCTCACCTCAATCCTGACCAGGAGATGATAAATAGCTTTAAGATACAAGAAAAGTCTAAAATATGTACACAAGTTTTGCTTATAACATTAATATCACATGCTTTATATTGTTTAAATCTCTTTGTGCCATCAAAACAGCCGTGGCATGTGACATCAAGAAGAATCTGTAAGTTGAGAATAGATTAGATTTGTTTAACTATCACATCCCACATATTTTCAAATTGGGGAAGGCAGAAATAAATCTGTGATTAAACTAATTAAGTTGTTTGACTGCTTATTGGAATGACGTAAGTTTAATTGCCAGGAGCACTAAGTTGCCACTGCTGGACCCTTGGGCAAGACCCTTAACCCTAAACTGCTTAGTTATATAAATGTGATAAATGGAAGTCACTCTGGACAAAAGCATCTATCAATTGCCAGAAATGTGAATAGTTAAGATCTAAAAATTTAAAGGTGAATGTAACACCATGAACTCTTCATCATGTTCCTCCAGACGCAAGTTTTTTTTAATGTTCTGATCGTGGTTTTGCCATCACAAACTGGCCTGTGTCAAAATTACTCAAATCCCAGCCTATGGTAAAATTTACTGGCCGAGAGAATCTTGTAGAATTCTATCAATTAGACAATTTTTTTTCATTTTAAGTGTTATAAAAGTGTTTTAAATGTTGTTTGCAATATCAAGAAGACGTCGAGTCAAGGCAAGACAAACTCTGATATTGTCATAGAGCTGCTGCAGTACATAGGACAATAAAACAACATTTCTCCAGGTGTTTCCCAATAGTAAAAATAAATCGCCTAACTAAATTTATTACCACTAGCTGAAATATTGCAAATGTTACTCAACTGTTATGTAATGTAATAAATAAACCAAGAATCAGTCAATCTGAGGTCATTGTGGGTTTATTATCAGTTACGGTAGACATCATCATTTAGCCATTTACTGTACATCAGTCAAAATTCACAGATGAAGACTTTAAGACTAATATTGTCCACTAGAACCCAAAGAAAAGGTATGGCTTACACTGAACTGTCCAATCACATGAGGCCAAAAACAATATTGATTCACCAACAACAAAAGTAAAAGGGTTTAAGACCAAAGAGGAATTTAAAATAAGCCAATAAAAACGCTTAAATCATGTGCTTTTCAAAAGTTTACGGACCAACATACACAGTCATTTATCTGGCGCCCCTTACAGATAAACAAAATACAGTACTTTTTTAAGTATTATAAAATGGTTTTATTTTGTTATTAATTTGCTATAAATATTTAATTTATTGTTAAAATTGTAAGTGGATTTTCTAATTAATTAGGAGTTAAATGTTCTTTTTTTTTTCTCTCTCTCTTTAACACAGTCACTGCTGCTGAAAATAACCCACCCATTTATAGGTGCCACTGTAAGAAGTCATAATGCCTCATATTGCCGCTTTTAAAGTTATAGCTAACCAGTTTATTCGCTTTAGGATAAGAGAGTATTACCTTAAATTAGCATGAAAGGTGAAACTTTTAACAATGTCAAACCCTACAAGAAATGATTAGACAATTCGAGACTATTATGTTAACATTACCATACCATGCCGCTGATTTAAATGCTAATATATTATTGTCTCTTGCTATTTTCAGCTGAAGGTCTAGAAAGTTCCAATACAATAGAACAATGGAGCAGATGTTTGAGGTGAGAGCTGTTCAAGGTGGTGAAAATCTGCAAATAGAAGTTCGGGGCGGTGGGGGGATGATTTCATAGGTGTGATCACACCCAGATGATCTGTCCCACAGTAGAAAAGGAGGGCAAAAAAGCAAAGGTCTCACCGTACAGAAAGCAACAGCAGATTACTGATTTAGTCTTTTTGGCGTGGCCTAATTCTGATTTAGGTCAAGTCTTTATTGTCATTTCAGCTAAAATAGCAAGTGCAGTCATCAACAGTCAATGCAAATGCAATGGTGATACACAAAATAAAAATGTGTGCAGTACTCTGCATAATAGAACAAAATACCACAGCATGAAGAAATGTTGCAGTGTGAAGAGTTTTGAAAAACATATGACAATAAAAGTGTGCAAATAATATATGTATATGTAAACATAACTGGGGAGGTGGTGGTACAGTGGTTGAGGTGTTGGACTGCTAATTGGAAGACCGGGTTTGATTCCCAGCACCACTAACTTAACACTGTTGGGCCCCTGAACAAGACTCTAAATCTCTAAGTCGTTCTAAATAAGGGCATCTGCTAAATGCAGTAAATGTAAACTTCAATGCAGTTTAGTCCTGTTTTTTGTCCAAACTGGAGTGTCTGTGTGTGTCAGT
Organism: Bagarius yarrelli; assembly: GCA_005784505.1. Taxonomy (NCBI): domain Eukaryota; kingdom Metazoa; phylum Chordata; class Actinopteri; order Siluriformes; family Sisoridae; genus Bagarius; species Bagarius yarrelli. Next base: position 4,895,626 of record VCAZ01000002.1, read on the forward strand.
CCAGTTCTAGGAGTTGAGGATTCTGATGGTGATCTGGGTCAGAAGTCTAGGAGTTAGAGAATTTTGCTGCAGCGGCCTCGTTTCGACTTGAGGGAAGAAATCGCTCAGACACACTAATGTACAAAAAATCTTTTGTATTTAATGTTTGACATACAGTAATTGAGGTATTTTCATACAGGATGTTTAGAATATAGGTGAGGATATAGAAAAACAATCACTGATGGAATAGTTGACTTTTTTGTGTTGGCTTTAAGGTTCTTGCAGGGTTCTTTCATAGGGAGATGTTCACCATGATCATTATCAATAATCCTTTATGTCATTTGGCAGACACATTCATCCAAAGAACCTTACATTTATTTCATTTCATTCAACTGAGCAATTGGGGGTTGAGGTCTTGTTCAGGGACCCAACAGTGTCAACTTGGAGGTACTGAGAATATGAATTGCAACTTGATCTGCCAATTAGCAGTCCAACAACTTAACCATTGTGCCACTAATTCCACATACCTTATCCTGAATTGGTGTGTGTAAAGACAAGACACAGGAAAAAGAGTAAAGTGAACAAACATTCCTAATAAATAAGGTTAATATCTATCAATGTCTTTATAAGTCCCAGCGGGACCTGCACATGTTAGTTTAGCGTCCCTATTAGGTCAAGTGTAATAAGGGACACCAACATTCCAATTAAAGAATTTAAAGCTTGCTGGACAAACAGTGAAAATACACTTAAGGGTACATGGCAAAAATGACAGGGGAAAACAGTAGTAGGGTCATCCACAATGCGGTTAGCCCTGCGGATGCAGAATGTGGTTCGATTCCCAACACCACAAGTTGCCAAGGCTGGGCCCCTGAGTAAGGCCCTTAACCCCTAATTGCTTAGTTGTATAAAAGAGATAAGTATAAGCCGCTCTGGATAAGGCGTCCGCGTAAGTATATGGTTTGTAAGCTAATTCCAGCAAATAAACATGATGTTTTCTTTTGCTACGTGGTTCATAATGTTATCCAGTGCAATAGAATATGAATCAGTTTAATGGAATACTAAAAAGCAGGAACGCACAAGGCAAACCAACAGCTGAAATTGCACACTTTAGGTTTTAAATGATTAAATTACTTATAAAAATGCTGTGTGCTTGTAGTGCCATCCACTGCCAGAGCATTGCTATTACACATAGTCTACCATTTATGCATTTATGCTTTGTGTGTGTGTTGGAGGGAGGGGGTTAGTACCAGCATCAAGGATTCAAGCTTCAGTAAACTATGATTCCAGGTTTTACAGCATTTTCTCCGGTTTTACAGGAGTTTGAATTTCCAGGGGTGTACCGCTCCGTGCTTGCGTAGGTTTACTCCAGGTTCTCCGGTTTCCTCCCATTGCCCCAGCTTAAATAAAACAGGATAGAAGATGAATGAATAAATATTAAAAACAGGAAGTAGAGAGTTGATTGATTAATAAAAACGCTTTATAAACTGGCCTCTGGTCCAGAATTCTTGTGTATATTAGTCTTTTTATTCAAACCGCATGATTCACCTTTAATAATGGATCTTTATTAACATAGGTGGGAATTTGCAAGTCAAACCGTGCATCTGCTACAAGTTTTTACAAATGTATTTACAAAACTCTTCTGACTGACAATATAATGGCTAAATAATTAAATGGTGTAATTGTAATAAATTGAATCTAATTAAAATTAGCGGACTAGTGAGGCTTCTGTTTCTTTCGGATGATTTCATGTTTGAAGCAAAGAAGCATTTCTGAATTGTTAATTAAAAAATGGGCATACTTATTCAATATAATAAAAAACACACTGAAGGAAACACTAAATTAGGTTGATTCTAAGGACCCATGCATTTTAGGGGTCAGCAGAGATCTGTTTTATAAGTAGTAAGAGTGCGGAATGGGTGTGATAGAGGGCCTAACTTTATATTGTTATACTCATATACATTGTAATATAATATATATAGAATAAGAAGGTCCTGGGTTCGATTCCCAGGCAGGGTCCTTTCTCTGTGGAGTTTGCATGTTCTCCCTGTGCTTGCGTGGGTTTGCTCCGGGTTCTCCGGTTTTCTATTACAGTCCAAAAACATGTATTATAGGTTTAATTGGTGATTCCAGATTGCCCATAGGAGTGAGTGTGTGTGCCACCCTGTGATGGACTGGCGACCTGTTCAGGGTGTACCCCTCCTGTCTTTTGCCCTTTCAGAGATGGCTGGGATAGACTCCAGCAGATCCCTGTGACCCCGAATTAGGGAATAAGCGGGTATAGAAGATGAAAGAATTAATATTTATATTCATATATGTGTTATATTTTTGTGGTTCCAATGCTAAACAAAAAAAAAAACATTAACAAGACGAAAAATGCAAAAAAATAAATAAAAAAATTACGTACAATTATCTGAGGAATAACAGTCAGTATAAAATGTGTGTAAATGTTTGCACCCTGTGGTTTTCACAAAGAAAGGTTAACTTTTAACAACGAATATAAATCTTGTACTACACCTGGTTCCGAGACTATATGACCAGAAGTTCCAAAAAAGACCAAAAGTGAGGAGGTGCGTTTGGTAAGGTGTCCACAAACTTTTGGCCATATAGTTTTGGAACCAGATCTAGAAGATTTATTCTAAAACTGTTAGACAGAAAATGTGTAAGAAAAAAAATTAAGACAGATCTAATTTAAAAGAGTTTAAATTAATATTTGTGATTTTAGTTTTCATTCAGATCTGCATAGGAACCAAATCTGGAACAGTTCCTGACTTCCCAACGCTGAGTAGGTTAAAATGTGACAATGTATGAGCACAGAAAACAACACTTAGAGTAACTAAGTGATGTGTTCATCCACCTGTGAGAAGAATGAGCAGAAAGACCCAGTGTCCCTGAGCAACAGGGTCATTAATGCAAACACTGGGTTACTATGGAGGCAAAGGGGCACAATGAAGTTTGTATGGACTTCACACTATAGTCACTGATCAGAGCCACAGCAAACATGGACGAGTCTCAGGCTACAGAGAAAAGATTCGAGTTTATCCAAGATTATGTTCTAAAAACACTGAGACTAAAAAAGGAAAGATGGCAGAAATGCGTGGCGGTGGAAGAGCAGAAACAAGTAATCCAGGACTTTTTGGATAAAAGCGACCACAGGACGCTGGTGGTGTATCAGAATGCAGCAGGGCAACTTATACCAACTCTTGAATTTGTAGAGACTTCCAAGAATAAAGCTGTTTATTTTATTAAATTAAGACAAACTGCCCTATCGTTTGACACTATGAAAGCGGACCTAATGTACGGAGACATGTCCTACTCGCCACTGGAGCAGTTCTCAGCCCTCGTAGAAGAGGTGAGGAAAGTTTTAAAGTGCGTACGCAGAGTCGCTGCTTGTGTACGCGGGATACGCTTTTTGCGTAAAGTGCGCAAACTGGTTTTCCAGTGACGCATTGGATTGGATAGATTGCACATTGTTTTAAAAACTGTTATCTGTTTTAAATGTTTATGAGATTATTTTTATATGTGAGATTATGTTTTCACATGGGATGTAGTAAACTTTGTATTCCGTAGGGTTACATTTGGGATTCGATCCAAATCCGTAGTAGCCATTTTTAAGAAGAAAGCGATAGTTTGTTTTTTGCATGTAATGTGTTTTTTTTATATTTAATATTTTGATATTCTTTATTAATCCAACTATTTTTATATAGTTCTAACAGTAATTCAATTTAATAAGATTAAACGTTGTGTAGGCTTTGAGCTTTGTTTATTTCCCAGCACGTGAAGTCGAGACGTGTGGTCACGTGGTGCGCTGCGTGACGTCAGACTTGTAGTAGTACTAGTGTATTTTTGTAAACTTGTGTAAAAAGGTCTCCCTGATGTGTCAAATGATTATATATATATATATATATATATATATATATATATATATATATATATATATATATATATATATATATAAAAAAAACAATAACTTCACATTGAACACATTTAACAACATTTATCATACATGTTTAATAAAACTGGAATAAAATATTTTGTAAAATTAAAATATTTCTCACAACAAGCTCAAGATGTAATAGTTTGACAGACATTTCTATTTTTGTGACTACATATTTGTGCCTATTTGTATATGGACAGCGCGCTCGCTTATTGGTTAACGCTGTTGTCTTACAGCAAGAGGGTCCCAGGTCCGGATCTTTCTGTGTGGAGTTTGCATGTTCTCCCTGTGCTTGTGTTGGTTTACTCCGGGTTGCCCTGGTTTCCTCTTACTCCAGGTTCTCCTGATTTCCTGCTGCAGTCCAAAAACATGTATGTTAGCTTAATTAGTGATTCTAAATTGGCCATATGAGTGAGTGTGAGTGTGTGTGTGTGCTTATTTGTCTGTATGTGGCCGTGTGATTTACTAGTGACCTGTCCAGGTTAAATGAACCACTGCATTTCACCCAGTGACAGCTGGGATAGACTCCCTGTTACCCTGAATAGAAATAAGCGGGTAGAGACGATGGCTGGATGTCTGTCTGCAAGTTAAGCACCACACAAACAATACCAAAAAATGACTTTATTTACAGTGTGTGCTATTTTACTTCTTTATCCATTTAGGTTGTAGTTCCAGTGTTGCTCAACAGTGAAAACCACCACCACTGGCCTCAGGTTATGTCTCAGGACCTCATGCGACACATCCATGCCCTGAAATCCAACGTGTTTGTGATGTCTGGACATGTCAAATGCAAAACTCTCCTTCCTCTTCCTGCAGGATCGGAGAGGATTGAACAAGCAGCGATTAGTATTGAATCAAGGTGCAAACATTTGTATATTTTTTATATTTCTATGAATTACTAGTGATTTGATCTTCTCTGTAGTTTTATTTTGAAGTTTTTAATTAGTTTTCTCAGGGTTGCTCCTGCAGAGCATTACTAATGGTTTACTTGTGGCCGCTGATATTTCTTTATACACACCTCAGTGCAACATCAGCTATGACAAATCTCGGCTTAGCAAGAACCTTGCTTGAGGGTTAGCGATGTACAATCATCAACAAATTATATATCTTTTTGTACTGATCTTGTATCATGTAACAGCTACGAATATAAAACTGCTTTTATAGTAAAATCATTAATAAAATAAATGTGGAAAGTGAATCGAAAGACGTTTGGGTATAAGGTGAACACAAACATTCCGCTATCTTTTAAACACCTCAGGGAAGAGCTGGTGGATAAGAGTATCATCCACTCTGTTGAATCCATGGTGATTGAATGGAGTCATCAAATTCATGAGGTTCTCAAGAGAGATTCATCTGAACCAGTGCTGCAGGGCAAAAACCCCATGCCACATGTAGAGCTGAACTTTTGGAAGAATAGGTCAGTGCCTGTTGTTATTGAACACAATTTTCTTGCTATTTTTTAATCATCCCAATTTATATCCATATCCTTTTTTTAAAACTGTATTAACAGATACGCTGACCTCGATTGTATCCACAACCAATTAAAATCAACCAAAATGACCAAAATGGCCGAGCTCTTGGATGCGATGGAGAGTAGTTACTATCCTGCTTTTATAAACATGATCCAGCTTGTAAAAAGAGGTAACGATCAAATCAAATCTTTTTCCTAAATTTCCATAATCGCAAAACATTGTTTTGCTTAATCCGTTCGTTAATGGCACAAACCCTGGTAATGTTCTAAAGCTTTAGAGGAAGCAAAAGACATCAATATTTACCTCAAGCCTTTGCAGCGACTTACGGAAGATTTAGAGAACACGGATTTCAGCGAGGTAAAAGGACGTCTTGCGCCCCTTATGCATACCGTGTGTCTAATATGGGCCAACTCCAAGTACTACAATACTCCAGCTAGAGTAATCGTGCTTCTACAAGAGGTCTGCAATCTCCTCATACAGCAGGTGTGTGAGTCAATCTCTGACTTAAAATGACTGATATTTTTAAACATGCTAATGATTTTAGTTCTGTTAGATGGTAGCATTATCTGTTGTATCTTCAATCTCCATTGTTAAATTTTGATTCTGTATATAAACATAAATATTTAAAGATCACCAGTGTCGGGAGGTCTGGAGTACAGTCAGGGTTCCAGTTTATTCCTATGGTGTTCAGTGGGGCAGATTCCTTGATCCAGATTGACATACAAAAGTTCTTTGAGTCTCTGTCAATGAATAGATTACTATTAATTAATCAGATACATTTTTCATGCCAGAGAACACAGTGAATTATCAGATGAGATTATTAGATAGCACATTTATCTTACATTTCTGATCATATAGGTTTGATTTCCATCTCTACCTTATACACCCATTTGCCCTTGAACAGTTATATATGTATAAATAGACACTTTTTATAGTCATAAGAGCTGGTCAATTAAGCAGCAAGGGGGGGTTGTTAGTTTTAAAGTTAGTTGCTTTAGTTTCAATGGCATTAACAAAAGGTACTCAAGGAGAATGATCATATTGCATTAGCTAATTTTATTCATAATCGCCTGGTTGACCAAAAAATGAAAAAAAAAATTCCTCCACAAAAACCACAGAGAGTCTTAGTGATTCGCCTTCAGCAGCTGATAGTAATGAATAGTAATGAATAGCATCATTTTTGGATCCGGAGTGGCTGCTGCATTCTACTGACGCGCCGCCATCTTAAATATCATTTCTATTTAGTTATTTATCTATTGAATATCCTGAAGATCAAAGAAATTTTAATAAAATTGACTAGCCTGCCACATCATTTTTTGATTTTTAGCCATCCTTTAATTCCTAACACATAACCATGCCCAGGTATCTGATCAATAAAGGTATATATAGAAAAGTGAAGTTGTACCTAATAATATGGGCAATCAGTGTAAGTAGATTCAGTGCAATGTAGATTCTGTAAAAATAAATCCTCTTTTCCACTTCCTGGTACCTTGTGTGAAGGCTCGGAGCTATGTCAATCCAGAGGACATCCTGAAAAGCGACGTGGTGGACAGTCTTTCACGTGTGGAATGTGCTTTTGATGTGCTTAGACATTTGAAGGAAATTTTCAATGACAGAAAAAACTGCTTGCACCAGTACCAAAGAAACGGAATGGAAGTAAAGCCCTGGGACTTCTCGCCCTCCATGATGTTTGGTCGACTAGATCGTTTCATAGAAAGATTGAAGATGATTCAGGTGGGTGGGGGGATATTTTATAGCATTTCCTCAAAGATTTTAAAATAAGAACTATTTTTCTTCTATCATATCAATAAGCACCTTCTTCTATCCTCCAGAGTTTACTGCTGACTGCGGTTGATATGATGAAACTGGAGAAACTTGAATTTGGAGGCATTCGTGGACGTGCTCTTAGTCAGCAAGTGGTTCTACTTCATGAGGAGTTTCTAGAGAGATACAAAATGTTCACAGAAAAAACGTATGACTGCCTCGATGTTTGCAACGTGGTATGTATTTAGTCTAGATATATTAAACTGAGTTAAATGTTTGCTCTCAGCATGCCTTATTAAATAGGGATGTTTTCCAGGAGTTTGAGGCAGATTTAGCTGAGTTTGAGTCTAAAGTAAAAGACACAGATCGACGTCTTGGTGGAATTTTTTGTCAGGCGTTCGACGATGCTTCAGGGCTCGAGCATGCCTTTAAGGTAAGTGAGGAGTTGGCAAAAAAACACACCACAGGTCTTCCCTATCCACTCGACAGCCCCAACTTAACACCTTGTCCCTTTTTCATCTTCCCGAAGATGAAAGGGCACAATTTTGGTAGTGCAAAACCACTACACAGGCTTTGAACGCCATCTATCTTAAAGACTTTCATGCAGTCTATAAAGAATAAAAAAATTGCTGGTAGTATTGTAGACGTTCACAAGGTGCAATACTTTGAAGAAGAGAACAATCAATTGTTTAGGATTATGTATGGATTTCTTATAAATTTCAAAGATGCAGCTTCACGGCTTCCATGTATGATTAGAATACACAGCACGTCTGATTCCTAACAGTGAAATTCTTCAAATGAACCATATATCACAAGCTTATCAGTAGCTGTCACGTGTCTTCACAGGTTTTGGACATGTTTGGCAATCTGCTTGAACGTCCCCTGATAGCAGCTGATGCTCAGACAAGATACCCTGTTTTGGTTAAAATGTTTGACAAGGAGCTCGACTGCTGCATGGAACTTTACAAAACACACACACATGCTGAGGAGCAGCTGGGTGAGATAAAAACCAAAGTGTGAAACTGTAAAACAGCTTTCATTTTGTTAGCAGAAAGCCTAATTCTACATAATGTTTAATACTGAACAGTTGGTAAGAGCGCCGTTGAGTCCTGTATTTATAACACATTTATAACACATTTTGGTGCGTTATATAGTATTTATATTAAAGTCAAATTACTTTAACTTTTTAAATGGAAACATATAGCAATTTACAAAATCTATAATAGAAGTCTGGGGTATACATACAATATAAGCACAACATTTAACAGAAAATATTGATAAACAACCAGTATTTTAAACATTAGCAGAACATTCTTTAACTATTTTTTAAAGATATTTTTGGGGCATTTTTTGCCTTTATTGATAGGACAAAGGGATGAAATGTGGGAGATAAGAAGAGAGGTGGGACCGGAAAGAACCTGAGCCGGGGATTGAACCCCGGTCGTCAGAGCGAATCATATATCATATCATATTGCGCATTCTTTAACTTTAAAGCCTGATTTGTCGCTGAAATATTTTTAAGACAGATTTTTTTGCTTCAGTATTTTCCTTCTCCTCTCATGAGCCATGAATTGACAATTTTGGACATAGGACAAAGTTTATTAGGGAAAATAATTTTTTCATTAAATTTTTTAGCCATTTTGTTTCTGTTTTGATCAAGAAACAATGGTTTTTTTAGAGTATTTAGAAACTTTTTTTTTACCAGATTAAAAGTGTTAAAACTTGTCTTTCACCAGTTGATATTTTCTTTTTCCATTTTATTCAAATTTTCTCTCAGTCAGAAAAACACAGAATTTAAACATTACTGAGAACCCACTACAAAGAATGTTCTCCAATTTACCAAAGTTAGGTGCCTGTGAATCAGTTGTTACTTTAGAAACACTAACACTAAAATGAGCATTGTGGGAAGTCTAAAACAGCCATGCTCATAGAGTGTGATACATGATGGGAAGAGAATTGTGTAGACCTGACACAGATGTGAATTGTAGGTTACACCCCGGTCAATAGGAACATGCCAGTGGTGGCGGGTGGACTGCAATGGACCCGGCAATTGGAAGAACGTATCCAGGTTCCATACAACAACTTCCGTTACATCAACTATCCGTGAGTGTGTTGGAATATTTTACATATGACAATTGTTGTGACATCTGAATTTATCTTCATTTTTTTTATTTTAACTAGGTGTTTGGAATCAGCGTGTGGAGAAAAAGCAGTGCAGAAATATAAGGAAATGATGCTGTTGCTAAAACGGTGAGTCAATCGCATTCCATGTTTTGAAAGTAAAGTATTGGGACACCTGACTCTCACATCCAGAAGAGTTATTTAAACATTTTTTTTATAGTCCCAGCAACAAAATGCTGTTCATTAGATTTTATAGCATGAGATCAGTGGCAAATGTCAGGTGAGAAGGTCTGGGGTGCATTCAGTGTTCCAGTTCATCCCAAAGTTGTCTATTGGGGTTGTGGTCAGAGCTCTGTGAAGAACAGTTGGGTTCTGGGGCTTTGTGCACAGGGGTGTTTTCATGCTGGAATATACAATAGTTTGTGCTTCACATTCTAGAAAACGGTGTGCTTTCGACATTGTGGTCACAGTCACAGCTTTGGCCATATGGTGTAATTACAATGCCAAAATTTTTTTCCCCACTGTTCTAGCTTGCATTATCATTACTAACTGGATTACCTCCACCTTAATGTTTTGTCTGGTAATGTTTTGTTTTGTCTACCAGCAAGGTATTCGAATCTTTAACTCTAGCGGTCTTTATTTTTTATCCATCACATCCCACATCCGCTGTTTGGTGTGGATAACATCATGTTAGTACCAATGTCTTTAAAATAAATTAGAATGAACAATAATAATTTATTGCAAGATCAACATATGTTGTGCAACAATAAACATACAGAGAAACCATACGGAGACATCCAGTCCCTGGCTTGATTTACTTGCTCATTTGGAGAGCCAGTATTTATAGGTTATTACAACAGCAGTCTCATTTTCTCATGCTCCTCTTATTCTCTTAAAAGAACGATAGTTCTGTCAAACGCTTCTAACAAATATGTCTGGAAAGGAAAGCTGGTGTAGAGCCATAGCACCAACATGGATGCGCTTTAGAATACACATTTGTTTTCATGCAGTGTGTGTGTGTGTGTGTGTGTATACTGTATCGTTGCATGGATTAACACCAAATGATGAATTACCCCGTGGCACAGACCTGATGGTAATCGCGAGCATTACGCAAGCAATCTAGTTAGAGCTATTACAGGCATCTCTAGTTATTACTTCTTGACACAGCAGCTTATGATTTATGTGTAGCATGGAGCTATTTGATTTCTCAGGACTCTGTGCGGCAACCGCAATAAGACAATTATGCCACCAGGCACTGTGCAGAATTCCAATGAAGACCAGAGTGCAAAAGCTTTTACAATAAGCTTATAAAGAGATTACTTTATCGGCTCCTTTTAAGAAGCTCCTGCTTTTCTCTTGTGTGATAAATAGATCTTGCTTTATGGTGCCTTTTAGTATTTAAACCACCTGAGTAATTTCTGTAGTACCCAAATGTTTGTCAAATTCTCACAGAGGAAGTGAAATTCTTCAAGAGAATCTCTGGGAATGTTTTTTTGATCTGTTTAAGACGTCATTGGATGCCCATTTCCTACAAGTTGATATAATTGTTTAGGGTCTTAATGAAAAATCTATAATATACTTCTATACGTCTCATTGGTAGTGTTGAAAAAACAGCTCTGTTAACAGCGACCTGTTTCAGTACACGTTGCTTTAAATGCCGATGGGATCTGCTCACCCCACCTCTCTGTTTTGTGGGGCATTTTCACTGCTCCAAAACATTCCCACTGTTTCCAACATACCCTTCAAAAACAAAATGTAGCCACTGCATCTTTAGCAGCTCTCATGTTGGGAGTAAATGACGACTGCTGTGTTCGTTATTACACCCCACAACTGCACAACACAATCACTTACGCAACATTCTGCCCCAGTGTCGAAACAATGATGGTCGGTTTACATCTCATTATCGCTTCTAAGAACAGCCTAATTTAAGAAAGGGAAGATGATTTAACATGATAAAAAAATCCCTGGGTGGATTTTTATCGTTATAGGATGGTTGTGAACACACACACTGCCAACACACATTTCAGTTCAAACAACTTGTATAAGTGTACGTCGCATCCGATGACCCCTATAAGTAATATTACTATACTTATCTTTATACTATGAAAAACAAATGTACAAATTAGTAATTAATGTTATCTTTACATCATACATATTTAGCATTAAAGTGTTTAATAGCTATTATATAAATTTGTTAAAAAATATATAATTTTGTAAGATTGCATTTTCTATTTTACTATTTTATTGGATTCTTACTTATGATGGCTTATTGCTGTGTTATAATGCCTCATGAATGTCTTTATATTTTATTATACCCAGCAGAAAAATTTACATGGCACGATGTATTTTTTATTTTCTTTTTTGATACTGAAATAGATACAGATACTGGAACCGTGGGTTTTAGCCAGAAACAACATACATCAGATAACCGTGTTAAAGGATTGTGTAAAAAAACAGTTATTTTCCTTCGCGCAAAAATCATGAATTGCAAATAAACCTTTCCATTTATTTAAAAAGAAAAATCACTATAATTATTTCCCTATAATTCGTTTTTTTGGTAGTTAAAGGCTGACCTTAAATCCCAGGTACTGAACTAATGCCACTGTGAAAATAAAATTAACAAATGATTTAAAAATGTACCTTGTAGCAGTATACAAAATCTAGTCTATTCTTCATAAACTGTTCTTTGTGTATGTATTTCCTTCCAGGTTTTCCTCTACGCTTTATAACAGATGGACTGAATCAGTGGGTGAAAAATCCCAGTATAATCTCAACCAGCCTTTGATATCCAGAGACCCGGCCTCAAAACTCATTTCTGTCAACTTTAACCCACAGGTAACGACTTCTAATAGTTATGTGTGCATGCATACATAACAAAAGGCTTGCTAAAGGTCACAAACAAAAGAACTGAGTTCTGCTTTGCAGCTAAACAACAAAAACAAATGTAATTTAAAACATTGCTAAGACAAAATGTCTTAATTAAACATGAACACAATCAGAAGGATGGTGAGTGAATGTTTGTAAGCTGCAATAAGTCCGAACAGTCTGTGCAACCCAGTCTCTATGTCACGAACCGCTGTGAGACTGGGTTGGTCTGTGACGTGTGAAGACGTGTCATATACAGTGGTGCCTTAAGTTACGAGTCAAATCTTCTCAAATCATTTTTTCCCATTGAAATGGCATTAATCCGTTCCAATTTTGTTGTTACATGTTTTAAAATAAGAAAAATATACGAATATTGTATAAAAAACAATACAATACAATAAACTAGTTGCAATTATTAAACTAACTAGTTTTATTAAGTATAATGTACAACATTTACCTTGGAGATCTCACTTGCTAACGCGCATGTCTGACTAGCTATCGGATGAGACACGGGATGCTAGACGGGCGTTATTGCGTTCACTGTGGCGTTCGCTACACCAGCTAGCGGTTAGGTGTTTGAAGGTGGCTCGTAATTTGAATTTTAGCTTTCTACTCAAAGCAAAAAATCGCCGGAGAGACAACTCATATCTCAAAAAACTCGTTAGTTGGGACGCTCGTAAGTCAAGCTACCACTTTATAACCATATTCATTACAGGTTTATGTTAGTTTGTAATATTGATATAGTAAGGAATTGACTGATAATGTCACTCTTCAAAAGAACTGCCCTTACCCTCACATTTTTATTATCAGTATCTCACTCTTGTTAAAGTGAAGAAAGGCTTATAAAACATTGTTATCAATATGGTACTTCTCCACCATGTTCTCCAGTTGGTGTCAGTGCTACGAGAAGTCAAGTACCTGGAGGCCAGGCAAGACCAGGATATTCCAGAGCTCGCTGCTGATATTTACTCTAAAAAGGAGTTGCTCTGGCAGTATATAGCTAACCTAGAACTCATAACAGGCTGGTACAACAAAGTTATGAAGACTGTGCTGGAGGTGGAGTTCCCACTGATCCAGAACCAGTTGAAAAACATTGATAACAAACTGCAAGATGCCCTCGAAACAATTAACTGGACAAGCAAAGGTAAAGTATCTTGACATGACATACAAACAAGATGAAAAAAGAATTTTGAAGCAAGTTTGCGACTGATAATCTTTCAAATACTTCAACAACCTGAACAGAATTTATTGTCACACAGTAACCCAAAGTCGTTCTTTGTCGTTCTTATGATGCAGTAATCAGTTATTTAATATAAACAATACCCCATTTTGTGTGCCTTTAGTGTCAATTTACAGCAACTAGCCAAAAAGACCTATTAGCTTAATCCATTATTTTATTAACATCAGTTATGATCATAGCTTCTGTGTTATTGATAGGAATCTGGGAGTACATCCAAGATGTGCGCGAGTCGGTACAGGATCTTGAAAAGCGTCTTCAAAGAACAAAAGACAATGTGGAAGAGATCCAGAGCATCATGAAGAATTGGACTCATCCCATATTTGAGAGGAAGGATGGAAAGAAAGACACTTTGCTTAGCCTGGAGGACAAACACGAGCGTTTGGAGAGAACCTATGGCCAGATCTGTCAGGCTGGAGCCAAGCTCCATTTCTTACTGAAGGTCAGTGATAAAGTAATTTCTTATATGATATTATTATTATTATTATTATTATTCTTGTAGATATTATTGGTCGATTTTATCGAATATTTTTTGCTATTTTTTGAATTTAGGAAAATTTGAAATTGTTCCAAGTGGATCCATCATCAGCTGAATGGAGGTCTTATGTAGAGTACATTGATGACATGGTTATAGATGGTTTCTTCAACGGCATTGAAAGCTCCCTCCGATTCTTATTAGACAATACTGGTATGCTTTGTTGTTTTTTTTTGTTTTTTTTAAATTAAAATCTGTACATTTATCTGGTAAGTTTGTGGTGTTTCTTGTATTTTGTATTTATTTTACTCTTCTGCGATTCTTTACTTAATTGCTTTAATTGTCTTGAATAGCAGACGAGACCCCTGGTTTGGCTCCACTATTTGAAGTCCATCTTAATTTAGAGGTTCCTGATATAGTCTTCCATCCATCTCTTGAGTTTGGTGATGCCGCTGGCTTCTATGAACTAGTAGAGGGTCTCATCAATGATGTCTACAGGATCTCCTCTCTGGTACCACGACTGGCTGAATTTAACAGTTTTCCACATTACCAGGTACTCTAACCCGGTGGTGAAAATAGCTCCGTCCCAGATCTTTTAAAATGTGTTGCAGGCATCAAATTAAAAATAAGTGAATATTTGGGAGACACAATGACGTTTATCAGTTTGAATATTGCATATCTTGTCTTTGTTCTGTTTTCAGTTGAAAATAGGTCAACAAGGATTTGCAGGTCATTGTATTCTGCTTTTAGTTATGTTTTACACAATATTAATACTTCATTGGAATTGTGGTTTGTATTTTTGTATTTACCTAGCATACTTTGGACAATATATTGACTAAATGAAATATAGACTAAATGAAATAAAACACATTTCTGATCTCTGACATGCCCCAATTGCTTGTTCATAAGTACCTAAAACTCGAAGGTGTTATCTTCAACCACTTAAATGTGAAAGTTATTATTTCATCAGAGGTAAAAACAAATGTCCAAGAAGTTGATATCCAGGAGACTTTTCAGAATACACCATCTTGGTACTTAAGGCTGATGCAACTTGTTATGTCATAAGTTAATTACTAATAGTTGCACACTAATACTCCAGCTACAGAGCTAATTTCTGTTTTAGTAAATTCACTAAAACTTCTCTCTAAAACAATCATTTCTACAGGCTGATCTGGAGGACATGGCAGATCTTGGGGACTTACGTCAGCTTCTGATGGACCGCATACAGAGAGTCATGGTCAAATGTTGTGAACACCGAAATACATTTGAACGTTACAGCTACCTCTACGTTGATGACCGGAAGGAGTTCATGCGTCAGTTCTTGCTTTACGGCCACGTCCTCACGAGCGAAGAGATCGAGGCACACGCGGAGGATGGTGTCCCCGAAAACCCGCCAACTTTGGAGCGCTTCCGTGAACAAGTGGATTCGTATGAGAGTGTGTATGAAGAAGTGCAGAAGCTGGAACCTGTCTGCGTGTTCGAAGGCTGGATGAGAGTGGACGCCCGGGCCTTCAAAAGCGCTCTGCTTAATATTATTAAAAAGTGGAGCCTTATGTTCAAACAGCATCTTATCGACCATGTGACACACAGGTAGCCTAAAAAAATAAGGATATAAGCTGAGGAGTATATGTGATTAAATAGCCTGCAAAGAAAAAGAGTGATGTAATCCCTAAGAAAATAACTGACAATCCTCTTTGATGTTTGTTTTTCCTTTTTCTCTGCAGTTTGTCAGATTTGGAAGGGTTTATTAAGATAACGGAGACCGGCCTCAGCAGGAAGGTGGCAGAGGGCAACTATGCTGGCTTGGTGGAGATTATGGGTCACTTAATGGCAGTAAAAGAGAGGCAGAGTGCTACAGATGAAATGTTTGAGCCTTTGAGACACACCATTGATCTGCTGAGGACATATGAGCAGGAACTTCCTGAAGTGGTGTATAAACAGCTAGAGGTGATTACATTCATAACAAAATCACAGTGTAAATACTGACCGAACAGATGTAAAGCTAGTACGCCTATGTTTTCTAAATTCAGCAATATGGAGACAGTACAGTACCACCCCCCCCCAACAGACAGAAATTTTGATCCACAGGAACATTTTTATTTATGATTTTTATAGCGTATAGCAGCATCTGTACACAAAATAAAACACTTCACAGTATGATGAAGTGCATTCATGTTAAATGTTTTAATATGTTAAAGGAGCTGCCAGAGAAGTGGACTAACATAAAGAAGCAAGCTGTGGTGATGAAGCAGCATGTAGCTCCACTGCAAGCTAATGAGGTGGCTAACCTGCGGCGAAAGTGCGCAACATTCGATGTAGAGCAACACGCTTTTAGGGAACAGTTTCGCACCGAAGGACCTTTCAGGTAAAATTTTCAAGGCTTTAGCATTATCCTCTTTTAATAGCTATCAATTGCTGTAGCTCTAAATGAGTCCTCTGTGCTAAGTTTTGGTTTTTCTGTTGTTAATGAATGTAAATCCTTATTTTTTACTTTTAGGTTTGAAAGTGCAAAGCCCTACCCCATGCTTAACATAGCACATAAACAGATTCAGGAGAAAGAGGCAGTCATGACTACACTTATTGAGTCAGCCAGCCTATTTGAAGTCAACGTCCCTGACTACAAACAACTCAAGCAATGTCGCAAAGAAGTGTCCATTCTTAAAGAGCTGTGGGATATGATAATGGTCATGAGGTTTAGTCTTGATTCCTGGCGCACCACACCATGGAGGGACATCAACGTGGATGACATGGAGATGGAGTGCAAACGTGTCTCCAAGGAGCTGCGGACTGTGGATAAAGAGGCACGATCATGGGATGCTTTCAGTGGTCTGGAGGGAGTTCTAAGAAACACACTGACGTCTTTGCGGGCCGTAGCTGAGCTACAAAACCCAGCCATCCGACCCAGGCACTGGGAACAGCTAATGATGGCCACAGGAGTTCGTTTCACTATGGACCGTGACACCACTCTAGCTGACCTGCTAAACCTAAATTTACACTGCTTTGAGGATGAGGTGAGGGCCATCGTAGACCGGTCGGTGAAGGAAATGGGCATGGAGAAGGTCTTGAGTGAGCTGGATGCCACTTGGACTGCAATGAAGTTTGGCTATGAGTCACACCCTCGCACCAGTGTCCCGCTTCTCAAAGCGGATGAAGAGCTGGTTGAGACACTGGAGGACAATCAGGTCCAGCTGCAGAACCTCATGACTTCTAAGTACATTGCCTTCTTTTTGGATGAGGTGTCTTCTTGGCAGCGACGACTCTCGGCAGCTGATTCTGTGATCTCCATCTGGTTTGAAGTGCAGAGGACTTGGTCACACCTGGAGAGCATTTTCATTGGTTCGGAGGATATCCGATCACAGTTACCTGAGGTTAGGGAATCAGTTTTGATATAGATGTTATGTGTTTATTCAGCTACAGTAGTATTAGTAAGATCAGGCACTACTACTACAGGGGGTTTGTGGTGCAGTTGGTGCTCCAGTGGTTTGAAGGTCAGAACACTCTTTTTCCCACTCCAACCGTAACACACAATGTCTAAATTCAGCTTGGGGACTTTGTGCACAGACGCATTGTCATGCTGGGGTCTCTTAGTTCCAGTGAAAGAATAATATAATCCTACCAAAAACATTCTAGAAGACTGTATGCTTCTAAATACACTATATTGCCAAAAAGTTTCGTTCCTCTCCAAAACGTAGCTACAAATTTGACGTGTCTAGAATGTTGTTGTATGTTGTAGCATCACTGAAACTAGGAGACTCCAAGCACTGGTCCAGCATGACAATGCACAAAGCCTCTGATCTCCATTAAGACATGGTGTGTTATTATTAGATAGCACCAAAAAAGTTGAGTGTTCTGCCCTGATCTTAACAGCACTAACTTCGGATAAACTAAAAGTCAGACTGCACCCCAGACATCCTTACCTGATGTTAGTGTCTGATCTCACTATTACTATTGTACCTGAATGAACCCAAATCTCACATTCAAGCTTCAAATTGTAGTGGGAAACTTGAATAGAAGAGTGGACCTCAATTTAACAGCAAAATGGAGAGTAAATCTGGAATGAGATGTTTCAAATCATGTGTTATTCTGATGGTCAGGTGACTGCAAACCTTGGGCAATATAGTGTATATATATATATATATATATATATATATATATATATATATATATATATATATATATATATATATATATATATTTATTTGTTTCTCGCTTTTGTGTATCTATTTGGTCGCAGTATAAGAATGTGTACAATTATTGCACATATAATTACACCCCACAAATAAATACCATCAGTCCAAAATGACAATGTGAATGTATCACAGAATGTATCTGTTATCAATGAATGCCTGTAATAAGGACTTGGACCGGCTTAATGAGGTCATTACTTAGCCAGGAATCATCTTGTCATACCCACTGGCAGTGCATTCATTGATTTAGTTGTGTTAAAAATGTTTATCTTCTGAAAGCCATGCTTTTGGATGAATCTGTCTAGATAATTATCACAGTATTCTATTAACTAGAAACACAGATGTTTGCAAGTAATGTTGGTTATTATTTCACCACAGCAGTTCTCTCATTAATTTCTCACAGGATTCCAAGCGCTTTGAAGGCATTGACACAGATTTCAAAGAGCTGGCTTATGATGCTCATAAAACGCCCAATGTTGTGGAGGCTACCAATAAACCTGGGCTTTACAACAGACTGGAGGACATTCAGAGCAGGTTCATTGGTTGTTTTCATTTTTCATTTTTTCCCCCCTACTTTTTTTTTTTTTTTAAAGTAGCCTACAATTTCACACCGGTGCAATAGGAGAGTGAATGTAGTGTGACCATTCATATCATCTATAACCCCCAGGCTGTATTTCAGTTTTCTGTAAAAGTACAAGATACAAACACACTCCTTATCAGAATGATGCTTCTTCCTGCAGGCTGGCGCTCTGTGAAAAAGCTCTGGCTGAATATCTGGATACCAAGCGACTGGCTTTTCCCAGATTCTACTTCATATCATCTGCCGATCTTCTGGACATTCTGTCTAATGGCACCAACCCACATCAGGTAACACACACACATACACACACAGATCTTTGACAGATATTCATTGATTTGAGCATGCTTATTAAACCCAGACTAGGCATGCAGCACTCAACATCACACTCTAGATGGCAGTGTTGATTACTGCTCATCCGCTGGGTTGACTCAAAGCCACCTTCAGTAATGTGTAAACACTTCTCAGCATATTTTATAGTCGAGCGTTTTGTTTTTCGCCCTTAGGTTCAAAGGCATCTGTCTAAGTTGTTCGACAACATGGCAAAGATGAGATTTGAAAACGATGCCGATGGCAACCCCAGTAAATTAGGAGTGGGCATGTACAGCAAGGAGGATGAGTATGTTGCTTTCAATGAGCCCTGTGACTGCACAGGTCAGGTATGTTTCCCTAACGATGATGAAATTAATCATTCGGTGACCAGTGATAGTAGTAAATATTCCATTATATAGAATATTATTCAATGTCCTTAATAAATGTCTTCCAAGAGATGTTTGTCCTACTAGAACACTCTATACAGTTAAAATATTTTAATATATGATAAACAGACCGACTGATTGTATGTAAGTATCTATCCATATTTTGGTTATATACTGTATGTGTGAGTTTTATGCACATCCCATGGTTTCATCTTATCTTTTTAAAACATACCAGTGGATAGAAAGGCTATGATCAATTTATCAAATCAAATAAAATCACTTTATCGTCACATCATAGACTGTAAAAATGTAAATACTAGTCTACAGTCAATAATCAGTCTATACAGTCTAAATGTAGCTGTGAAATCTAAATATGCAGTATGATAATACAGTAATGTACATATGATGCATCATTTTACACAGTAGATTATGTACAGTATATACAGTAGTGTAATAAAGATGTGCGATGGGGAGAAATATACTATGATACCTAAAGCGTATGGTGGGCTTTCAGTCATGGTCTTCAGTAAGCCACTCTAAACCTCTTACACACATCTACACATTACCGTTACAGCAGTATCCAAATAATTAGTATGTATATTATGCAGGACTGATATTGGTGCTTAAAAGCTACCTTGGTTTCCCTTCACTTGTTTTAAAAAGTAAATATGGTCAGCGAAATAGTTTGTTTGTGTTGGGGTGCTAGCTGTTAGCTAATCAAAGCGCTTATAGATGCAGACTTTAAAAATAGCACACAAAACTTTCACCAGCCTTTCAGTTGAAGTGAATAAACTTCTTTGGCAATTATTTCCTTGTTCAGCAAAAGTGCGCCTTAAAAAGACATTTTTAGTAGATCGGTAAACAAGATCTGCTGTAACGATGCCGGCGACTGCGGTTGTCATTTTCTTTTCGTTGATTTTCACACCTTGGAAATTCCTGACAAACACTGAGGGGTAGCAGTGATTAGGGAGAAGTGGTAGCATAGTGGTTACGGTGTTGGACTACTAATTGGAAGATCAGGGTTTGATTATTCCCAGCATCACCAAGTTACCACCACTGGGCCCCCCAAGCAAGGTCATTAACCCCTAATTGCTCAGCTGTATAAAAGGGATAAATAAGGGTAAGTTGCTCTGGATAAGGCTGTTTTTTATGCGGGCTTGAACGTGGGCTGTCACTGAACATCAAAATTTGATTGGCTAATGATTCTGTCACTAATACCTATTACCAATCAATTGTGACATCTTTCAATTTTCTATATGAAGTGCTGCCCCACAAACTATTTATTCCAGTTTAACCTCAACAAAACTATCCATAGGTAAATTTGTGGACATTACACTAATAAAAATGATAACTAAATAATCAAAAAAAGTGTAAATTATGTAGATGTAAATGAGTGTGTAATTGTGTCTGTGTATGTAATGGACAACGATCCAGTTTGTGGTTTGTCCTAACACATGCTGTGTGTTCCAAGGTATAAACAAGTAATAGAAAGTCTTTCTCCACGATTTAGACTTGTAGTAACTATCATGTTCTGGTTTAGGAGAATAAGTTCTTCTTTGCAGGTTGAATTATGGCTAAATAGAGTTCTGGATACCATGCGCTCTACCGTGCGACACGAAATGACCGAGGCTGTTGTGGCATATGAAGAGAAGCCGAGAGAGCAGTGGCTGTTCGACTATCCTGCTCAGGTAAGCACTAGTGCCCTTAAACAGAACCTTAACATTTACAGAGAAAATTTCAGCCAAATGGAAAAATGTCTGTGAATATAAAGAAAATGTATTATGGGATTAAAATATGGAGGCGGAAAGCAGGCACACCGCTAAGATGGAAAAATGTAAATGTAAAAAGTTCGGTTCTAAGAGCACACACACTTTGGGAGGCCCTAGAGATCTGTTTTATTAGTAGTAGCAGTACTAGCAGTAATGTAATGTTTTGGTGTGAAATGAGTGTGGTAGGGGGCCCAACCTCATATTCCTTTATAGAGCCCAAAATTGCTAGCAGCACCCCTGGGGAAAAATATTAAAAAATGTTTTCTCTTTTCAATACATTACACTAGACAATATACGTAAAAAGTTACATTAAAGTTCCAGGAAAATGGTTTCCAGCTGTTAACCATCATCTGCAGTGAATATTGTGTACTTGTATTATGTATTTCTTTTTCTTTCAAGAAATCTATCTATCTATCTATCTATCTATCTATCTATCTATCTATCTATCTATCTATCTATCTATCTATCTATCTATCTATCTATCTATCCATCCATCCATCCATCCATCCATCTATCTTATTTTATTTTACTGTACATGCACACTCATTTAGACAGACAGACAGACAAATAGATAGATAGATAGCTACATAGGTGTGATAAACAGATAGATAGATAGATAGATAGATAGATAGATAGATAGATAGATAGATAGATACATTTTCTTTATTTAGCAAAAGGATTCGCGTCCAGCTCCCAAACTTTCCAAACTGAAGCAACTTTTGTGGAAATGAGCTAAAAAGGGGCTTTTAGGGGCTTTTTACTGTGTTTTAAAAGAAGCGTCTAATTTGGCATTCTGATTTGGCTCTTTTTACACAGCTTTCTGTCACAGGACAGTGTAAAATGTGGCGTTTTGCATCTTACTGGCACACTTTGCTGTGCGCTGCACATCGAGTATCCTCCAGCAGATGCTCTCATCACGTCGAGCACTTATTCTCCAAGCACGCTGCTTTAACTCCATGTTAAATTAATGTTAGTTAAAGCGAGGCTCAATTAATGTTAGGGTGCAGTGTTAGAGTCAATGTGTTTAAAGGAGTAAGCTAACAGCTAACAGAAGTGTTTTTTTCAGCAGCTGTTTTACACTATGGTCTGTTTCTGCTTCTTTTCTAAGCAGATGTTTAGTCCTGCGATTAGGAACTGTAAAGTACTTTCATACTGCTGACATGATTGCCATTTCCTACCTATCACTGTGATAGCAGATAGAGCAAGAGTGTAATCAGACCTCTTGGGGGGTGGGGGGTGGGGGGCATATTTCCGGTTCGTATTTTTGCCATTTTTTAGCCAAGAATTTGGTACAAAACTCGGTAACACCTGGTCATGTATAAAAAATACCATCATATATCATGAAACGTGCCAGATTTTTGAAAATATTGTTATATTAATTTTTGATAATACCATCCAGCACTGCTTTTACTGTTTTGTCCAACATGATCGTTGCAACAAGCTAGCTAAAGCAAGATTTAAAAGTAAAATAAAAACAAAAAAACAAAAAACATTGCCTTTAAAAAGAACTTTACTAGCAAAAACCCAGAATTTTCCACCTGGGCTGCTCTTTGATATAATATTAAGTGTTTGGGTTGCGTTTTGTTAGGTCGCGCTTACCTGTACTCAGATCTGGTGGACTACTGACGTCGGCATGGCCTTTGCCCGGCTCGAGGAGGGCGCGGAGAACGCTATGAAGGACTATTATAAGAAACAAGTGAGCCAGCTGAACACGCTCATCACCATGCTGATTGGCCAGCTCAGCCCTGGAGACAGACAGAAGGTTATGACCATCTGCACTATAGATGTCCACGCCAGAGATGTAGTGGCAAAGATCATCACCCAGAAGGTACCACCATCAACCTTAAAGTCATCAGCTTATCATATTTAGTGAGAGTCTCAGCAGATTTACTGTGTATTGTGTCACAGTCAGTGTTAGCTTCTTCAGTGCAGAGGCTTGAAATATGATTTCATTAAGAAATGTTCATAGGACATGATTCGGTGTGTAAGTATATTATTATTATTATTATTATTATGACATTTGTTTATTTTAGAGCGAGACCTTACTGTTCTCCCCTGGGACTTACTCGAGTAATGACTGCTAAGTCAAACAAAAATCCCATTGCAAGCAAAGTAAAAAGAGTGGCTTAGGCTCTGGATAATTTCTCTTCACCGCTCAGGTGTTACATTCTCTCGTCTTTAATCCTCTATAATCACCGTCCTTGCATGGTGCGTAGTATTAGCCGAGCACGGTCTGGCGCTCGCAAATTGGTTCTCACACTCAGACGTGTAGAAAAAAAACTTTGTCAGCTTTTCTTGTGACTATAAAAGACTTTCGGCAACTTGTGTTTGAGTCTGTGCCTGCTCTCGTTTACTCTCAGGTGGAGAACTCGCAGGCTTTCGTCTGGCTGTCCCAACTGCGCCACCGTTGGGATGACAGGGACAAACACTGCTACGCTAACATCTGTGATGCCCAGTTTCTTTACTCCTATGAGTATCTGGGCAACACGCCACGTCTCGTCATTACGCCGCTCACAGACAGGTGAGTCCAACAAAGACTCCCGCCAGCTTATGTAAATTTTAAGTCGAAGCTTGGAAGTTATTGACAACTTTGTGGAGGGCTTCCTAATCAGAGATGCACTGGTGTGGAGAGTGGAGTGCACCACAACAATCGATCTGAATCCCTAGCATCCATTAATTACAAATGTTAACCCTTTTTTAACCTCAGTTCCTTTTACATAGGCAGAGCAAAAATTGACTTATTTTCAATAAATGAATCGATCATCTTATCGTTGCAATAATACTGCTGGCTTTCAGGTTTTTTGTTAGAATACCTATACACAAAACTGAATGGGTAAAGAACACAGTTTAGGTTAGCAATAGGTTTGATATGACTGTATACTTTACAGAAATTGTGTGGATCAAACACCTTTCTATGATTATATTTCAGGAAGCCCTGAGTGTCCACCTTCGTATAAGCCATCAACCACCACTGTGGTGTGTGACTTATTAAAGAAAGATTAAACATTGACACCCCAACACAGCTTGAGCGCCCCACCTTGTTAAAAAGCATTTGGCAGATGCCCTTATCCAGAGCGACTCACATTTATCTCTTTTATACAACAGCAAGTGAAGGTTAAGGGCCTTGCTCTGGGGTCCAGCAGTGGTTACTTGGTGGTGATGGAAATCAAACCCAGGTAGCAGTCCAACACCCTAACCACTATGCTACCACTTCCCCCAGGATCTTAAAGCATGTCATGCCATAGCTAGCTAGAGATGTCAAATAGTCATTATAACTGATCAGAAATGAATTTAATGATCACTGTAAAGTCTGCGGTTCTTACTTCTGTGAAAGGGTTTTGGAGAGATTGAAAAAAAACTAATTATGGTGCTTAAATTATGGTGCTTAAATTACTAAATTGGCCTGTCCTGTGTGGGTTCCAGATTCTCCACTTAATTGTGAATTGTGTGCATGAGGCAATGTGATAGACTGATATCCCGGGTGTGACAAGTTTTCGTCCTATCAAACATTATGATAAGCAACCTGTTTGCACATCGAGGACACGTTCTAAGAAAAAAATTCTGGATTTGCACAAAGTAAAAACCTAAACTATTATTAGTGTTATATGTCCTTGCTGGAGTCTACTAAATGGCCTAAAAATGATCTCATGGTTGCAGTATTTCTTTTGGACAGGTAGGAATATGATGTGATTTAATTTCAGTGTTTTGAAAGTAATGCATAGCTTATGTAGCTTGTATTACTTTACGAATTAGTTTAACTACAGCAGTAGTGTGTAATCAGGTATTATTTTGAAGTTTAGTATTTTAGTACTGTTACTAACTGAACTATAAAGTTTTCCCACCAGCAAATGACCCATGATGCCATTTGTAGTTTATATTGTAGTAATGCTTTCTCTGGCCTTCCAGTCTGTGCATATTTATTCGTTCAGGAGGTGTGGATTTGGGCAGTGTTTTGCAGGGAGGTTGGGGCGTACACTTTCAGTGCTATCAGGCTAAGGTTAGCATTTTCCATAATGTCTTACCTTTAAACAGAATAACACAAGTTTTTACTCTTTTTTTTGGATATGGGCCAAACTTTCAAAACATTCACCTAAAAAAATTCCCGTCAGGCTAAATAACTAGGAACATTTGAATATCGCTTCACAACAACTTTTTATATTATATGATGTAATATTACTTTCCTGTTGCGATATCTTCCTACAGCTTCCCGCAGCAATATTTTCACATATTTTTATGTAAAATATAACTGATACGCTAACACAAATGAACCCTCGCCAAAAAGTAGTTATAATATAATAAATATTTATTATAATACATTTGATTAATTTTGTATAGTGTTTTTAAAATAGACTCAATTTGGCTCAAATTCTTATCAATATTCAGATCCTTAATGAGCAATGGCAAAGACAATGTCCCTGAGATAACACCAGGGAGACAGCCCACATTCAAAAATGAACCAGACCCATTGTGAGTGACACCAGCTAGTACGATTATGAAAATAAAGCATTACAGTATTCGGGGGTAGAAAAATAAAGGCTAAACAGAGTAGGTGGTGATTTTAGTCACAGGGAGACACGGAAGGAAGGGAGTAAAGAAAGAAAGGAGAGAAGGAAGGAAGGAAGGAGAAAGGAAGGAAAGAAGGAAGGAAAGAAGCAAGAAAAAATGAAATAATGAGGGAGAGAAGGAAGGAAGGAAGGAAGGAAGGAAGGAGGAAAGGAAGGGAGGATGGATCGATTGAAGGAAGAAGAGAAGGAATGAAGAAAGAAGGAAATAATGAGGAAGGAAGGAACAAAGATAGGAAATAATGAGAGAGGAAGAGAGGTAAGGAAGGAAGGAACAAAAGAAGTAATAAAAGATGAGTAAGAAAGAAAGAAAGAAAGAGGGAAGGAAGGAAGGAAATAATTAAAAGGAAATGCAACCAGAAGGGAAAAAAGAGGAAGGAAAGAAAGTAAAGGGAATGATGGAAAGAAAAGAAAAAAAAGGATGAGAACTGAAAGAAAGAGGGGAAAAAATTTATTCTAATTCTATTAATTGTGTTAGATTTCATCACATTCATTCTCCTAAATGAACTGAATGCTTGTGTATGATTTATCACAGATGCTACATCACACTGACTCAGTCCCTCCATCTTACCATGAGCGGAGCCCCAGCCGGTCCAGCAGGCACAGGGAAAACCGAGACAACAAAGGACCTGGGACGAGCTCTTGGCATCATGGTGTATGTCTTCAACTGCTCCGAGCAGATGGACTACAAGGTGCAAGACTCCTCAAGCTTTTTTCTTTTCTCCTTTTTTATTCTGCATTTTTATCTGCATTTACCTCGAGCACAACTGTTGTTTTAATTAAGAGAAAATTAGGGTCGAAGGGTGTTTTTCAAACTTCTACCCCGGAGCACATTCTTGTTTCTCCTTTCTTGGACCTTTTTCTCCAGTCCTGTTTTCGTGCTTGTCCATCATTTCCTGGGCTGTGTATTAAAGCAAAGCAAAGCTGTCTTCTGCCAACATGGAGGCCAGCAGATTAGTAAAGCTTGGATGCTTAGGCTTATTTACCTTCTAAGCCGCGTCACCTATCTCCTCGGTATTCTGGCCGCGTCGCTGCTTGTCGATGTCGCTAGTCGGAAGAAAAAGCCATATAATATGACAGTCAATAGAGACACAGCACTAATCTCTTTATCCAGCTTGTACCTGCTGAGGCTGCTGCATTATTACTGGCCCTAGTAATAGACCGAGATAAAGAGAGTAAATTATATAGAGAGAGATTATTATGGAAACAAAAAAGGGGCGGGGCTTTTATGATTTTACATACCCATAATTAATTAACCCGCCTTTAATATTCAGGGACATGGTAGCTCAGTGGACTGCTGATGAAATAATTATGGGTTTCATTTCCAGCCCAACCAAGCTGGTGGGCCCCTAAGCAAGGCCCTTAATTCACAAGTGCTCAGATGGATTAAAAAAGATATAAATGTAGGGCTGTGTAAAAAATATCGTTACAACTACCTATCGTGCTAATTTTTTTTCACAATAGAGTATTGATAGTCTAACTTTAAGTATCGATACATATCTTTTTAATCGACTCATGTTTACGTACATATTTAATTAAAGTCCGTGTTAAATGAATTCCACCTCTGCTCCTGTAGTTGTGGTTGACACATACTCAGACGCAAACATGGTGGAAAAAATAATGGCGCCCCCGCCTTTGTAATTGTATTTTTAGCTATTTGTTTTTTTACATAGTATTTTAATAGTAATATAATGTATCGTTATATATCTATCGTATTTTTATTTCATTTATTTAATGGGGGATAATGCACAACAAAAGTGTTGTGCCAGAGTTATCTATATAGCTAATTTGCATCTGCAGTCCCTGGGCAGGATGTTGTTACAAAATTACAATATTTAATCACAAACAATACAATACACACAACGCAAGCAATATTACATCATGCTTCATTAAATTAAAAGGTCAATTCAATGATCACAAATTTGATCTTTTTTAAGCCATACTTTAAGCGATACTTTTAACCAATACTTTAAGTCTGGCTGCTTTAACTGAAAAAGCTGTATTTTCTTAAATTTAGTTAAACCGTCCCCTTAAACTGATGACCTGGTCTGCCTGATATCGTCCCTACAGAAAGTCACACATTGTTTGGTGCAAGATCATAAAATAGTTTATACATCAAACCCACATAAAAAAATGATCAAACGTCAGTAATTTATTATTTCCAATAAGATTTTAATGATAACTCCCTGTTTTTGCTAAAATTTGTAATAGCTTGTTTATTATTAGTATATAATGGTTTTAAAGTTGTTATAGTTCTATGAGACCAACTTGTAGCACAATAAGATGAATGAGGAAGGATCCTTGTATGCATAAAGAGTTTAGCAGGAGCCACAGGTAATAACTGCCTAATATTCTTGAGGCCCTTGATAATAATACACAGACTAAGATAAACGAAAGTCACTCTGGATGAGGACGTCTGCAAAATGCCAGAACTATAAACGTTAATATGAACAATACTGCATCCTCTGTAAATCTAAAGTCTCCGCTGCTCTGCTCCGGGATCCTTTTTTTCAATATGAATGAGATGCAGGCTTATTAGCAAACACCAGGTCACTGACGCATATCGACCATGGAAGGAGTCCAAATTATGCAGCCTCCTCATGACTCAAACGTTAAAAAGGGAACACCGGAACGTAGCTATGATCGCACACTGCATCTGTTCACTATCATCTGTTCTAAAGTGATTCAGCTCAGAGATTCCGAGACTCTAACCAGCATGCAACTTTCTCACACTGGCTAATTTTTTGTATCTTTTCTTTTTCATCCCATAGTCCTGTGGTAACATCTACAAAGGCCTGGCACAGACAGGTGCCTGGGGCTGCTTCGACGAGTTTAACAGGATCTCCGTGGAGGTGCTGTCTGTGGTTGCAGTGCAGGTGAGATTTCACCTCATGTTAGCATCACTTTAATCCGCTTCTCCGAGGTTGACTAGGAGAAACAAGCATTTTCCTAAACTATTACATGTTTAATAGGGGAAAGAAAAAGGTAACGCCTAATAAGTGGTGGCTTACGGTTAAGGTGTTGGACAACCAACCCAAAGATTGTAAGTTTGATTCCCAGCTCCACTGAGCCACCATTGCTGGGCCCCTGAGCAAGGCCCTCAACCCCTAACTGCTCAGTTGTATAAAAGAGATAAATGTAAGTCGCTCTGGTTAAGGGTGTCTGCCAAATACTGTAAATGTAATATTATTAGCTGTCTAGAGGAAATGGGGAAGTGGTAGCGTAGTGGTTAAGGTGTTAGACTGGTAACTGGAAGACTGTTGGTTTGATTCCCAGCAAAACAAAGTTAACACTCTTGGGCCTCTGAGCAAGACCCTTAACCCCCAATTGCTCAGTTGTATAAAAGAGATAAATGTAAGTCGCTCTGGATAAGGGCGTCTGCCAAATGCTGTAAAATTTCAAAATGTGGAGGTTATAATAGGTGTATGAATGAGATGGAAGTAGGATAGTTAAAAAAAAACAAACAAACACATGGATGTGATGGTTACGTGTCCCAATACTCCGTGTCCACATAGTTTACATTAACTCTATATAAAGATAAAGTTCTGTGTGAGTGACGACCATATATGAGACAATATAAAGGAAAGGAAAGGTAATATCGAAGAGTTCAATACACCTGGGAAATTATTTCAAGGGAAATCGTTCCTTATCTTCGGTTTTATTAAGAGGAAAAAGAGTATATTTGTATGACAGCTTGTAGTAACTCATGTAGTCTAATGTTGAATTTTACAGTTTCTATGTAAAATGTGTAAAGGTTGCCAGGTTTTGTAATACAATATCATCAGTGTAAATGTCACGGGATATCGTGCAGTGTACAGTTATCCAGAGTTGATAACATTGTTGCAGAACTCAAGCCTATAATACTACAGGAAGTGTTTCAATAGCTTCGGTACTATGCAGAACACAGTCTTATTAGTATTTTTATTAACCAAGGCATGTTTGCTGAGTGTGACTATTTTCTGTGCCTGGTTTTAGTCTCACTTAATTTTACATTCACAGCACATTTTCATTTTCATTACAGACGACCAGTAAAAAATGTATTTATTTTGTTTAAATATTTTGCTGTTATTATTATTATACGACATGGCGTCTCACTTGTTCTGCCTCCCACAACGTTTACATTTACAGCATTTTGGCAGATGCCCTTATCCAATTAAGCAATTGGGGGTTGAGGGTCCACAGTGGTGGCTTGGTGGTGCTGGGAATTGATCCCTGGTCTTTCTGGTATCAGTCCAATACCTTAACCAGTAAGTCACAACGCACCTCTTACGGGGTAAACGTGCGCACACCACCTCCTACAGGTAGTAGAGTAACACGACAGCATGGATTGCACGGTTAATGTGCTATAGAGGATGTTGTTATACTAATTTATCATGTTTATACCATGGAAAATGTGTCTCTTTAAATTATACAGAGAAGGACAGGAGAGAGTGCGATATTTTGACAAACTAACGTTATTATGTGGTAAAGATCCGTACGGGCTGGTTCCGTCGTAATGGACTGATGACCTGATATACCAAACTGCCTTATTTTTTCACACAAAGTCCACACAAAGCTGACGTTTTGGGGGTCTATAACATGGACCAGATGGTGTGTCAATGGGTGGGAGAGGCACAGAATCAGCTCAATGACATGATACACTAATAATAAATAGAGCACCATTAGCTACATTATTGATTTTAATAACAAACATAAATATTGTTAAGATTCTTTGGACTACCACAAACACTTTTCCTTCTAAAATTTTGCACTTTTTTTTGATTTGTTGACACTTTTTGTGGTCTCTGGTACTCCAAATGTTCTGGTTTGACTGATTACTACAGCTTTAAATACAGCAATCAATTACCATTTTTCAGCTCCAATAATCAGCCAAACCTGCGAGTTCTGTTCAGTTCAGTGACATCGTTTACATTAAGTGCCACCAATATGGCCGACTTCCAGATTAATGACTTAACAATATAACATTCTATTCTTTATCAAACTGTGCTCTGTTTTAAACACTTTCTTACCTTAGGCAATTCACTTATTTCTCAATTTTCTTTTTACAATCACTTTTTTACCTCTACCAAATTGTTTAGCAAGCCCCGACTCAGTAACCTGTTAGTAACAGCTTGTTAAGTAATATAAAGTTTATTCTCGATGGTTTTATTCTGATTTTTTTTTTTTACCCCTAAATGACTCCATATCAGTTATGAAATTAGAGACCTACAACAGCAGATTTTTTAAACTTTAGATTATGTTTTAGATTTAACATTAATCAGCTTGTATAAGAAAGCTTGCATAAAAAAAGGAATACTATATATATGTGGATTAGCCTAATAGCCGCAGATTCTAATTATTCATTGTAAATCTGTACTCATAAAGAGTCGCTAATGAAAAAAATCCTGAACGCCGCAGAAAAACCTATAAAGTACCACAGGGTTAAATGTCCTTTTAACTTCTTTTAATTAGCGACTACAAAAGCTGTTCTGCTTTAGGTTTGCTTTTCCAGTTTGGCTGACGGGCTTTTATGTAGCACATTCTTAAAAAATTAAACGACAAGTAAATCTTAATTACCTGCGCACAAATACCTGCCTGTAGGTATGGTGGATCATTTAGAAAATGTTGGTATGGAGGCATCTTTTCCCAAGCAAAACATGCTAAGCGGTAGTTTTAAGCAGCTGGTGACTCAGAGATAGCGAGAATAAAAGCAATGGTGGACACTCTTGAAGCATCACTGCTATTGTCTGAATCCTTATTATGTCAGAAATATCAGTGGGTCTTCTTGCCACTATGGTGAATAAAAGTTTGTGAACATGAGAATAAGTTTTCTATGAGAGAACCATTGCTAAGACAGAAAAACAAACATACGGAGACCAGCAGACCTCAGTATTAAGATAAATTAGTCCAGCGTAGCTTTTCATTTTTTACAGGAGACACAGCACTAGTGGTAAATTAACCGTTTAATATAAAACACTTTATTTTCCTCCTAAATGCTACAAGCCACAGGATGTGCCAAATTGACTTTCCTCCACAACATGGCTGTCATTTTTCACTAACATTTTTTATTTAATTTCCTTTGAAGCAAATCTCATTATGATTTTTTACATCATGCACTTGACATGCTCACCTTTAAGAAAGACTTTATTGACGGAAATGTGTGGACATCTGACCAGCACACAGTTGTCTAGAATGTCATTACATTATTCCTTCACTAAAGACCCAAACACTGTTCCAGCATGACAATGTCCTTGTCTACAAAGCCACTGAACTCCATGTCGACATAGTGTGTTATTATTGGAGACCCGCTCAGACCCTTGAAAAAAAGCTTTTTTGGAATAATACACCTTTGGAATAAACTGAAATTCTGACTGCACTCCAGACCTCCTTACCTGATGGTCTCATGGTATCTCATTAATACTATTGTGGCTAAATGAAGACAATTTTCTGAAAGCTTCTTTCCTTGCCAGAACCGTCAATGTTTTGATGTAAAAGTGAAATATATAATATAGGATATTAAAAAAAAAACAACATATATACGTAGATGTGATGGTCTAATTTCCCACGCCTTTTGTCTAAGTAATGTCTAACATCAGTGTAGCCTGTCAGACTGAAATGCAGTAAAGCTCAACCAAGGCCATTAGCTCTATAAATATGCTCCATGACACTGGCATCGTAACCGTCTAATGCCGCTGTTTAGCCGCCTCTGGAATACGTCATTGAGTGCTGTGAGGGCGTTTAGCTGGAATAATTTGCATCTAGCAAGCACAAAACGGCTTTCAGTTTGCTGCTGCACAGGTGGAATCCATTACACGAGATGATTTTCTGATGTGCGAATGTTTATCTGATGTTCAGCTGAATTTGCTTTAGCTTGAATGAGCTGGATGAGAGAGAGGATTAAGAGGTAGCATATATAGCTATGCAATGTCTGTCTTGTATCTTTGGCACAAGCATCGCCAGCTTTCTGTCACTTTAACCTCTACTTCTAACCTTGAAGTAGCACATGAATGGAGTAAATGAATACAGCTATTGTAGCTTATTGATATCAGTACAGCCTTAAATAAGCATTAGATCTAGCTCGAATACTACTGTGGAGGATGTTATTTCTTTGATTTTAATATTATATTATCAAGATTGTATGACAACACCAGTCAGGTCGGTGGACGAGATTTTGCCAAGTAGGATGTGATCTTGGATTAACATCCTTTGTTGATCCTGAATCAACATTTCGATCAACCAATCATAACCATTCGATGTCATCAGTGTGCGTTGACCAAACCCGCCTTTAATCCATTTTTAAATCTTTCCCTTGAAGAAACTGAGTAAATGCCAAAAAAAAAGCATTTGTGAAACAATTTACAGACAATGACGGTTCCTGAATTAACATTGGATCACAACATGAAGTTAGACTATAAATTTGTTTATGATAATCCAGGAACTACATTAGTAAACTTGATAATAATGATTAAAAAACAATGAATTTAGACTTTAATTTCACTAATGCACAGCTGAAGGTAAAATGTTTTGAAACAGTGAACCTGTAGAACTGCAATAGATCAACATTCTTACTATGAAACTATGGTTATTTAATTACATCCTTTGAAAATGTAACAATCACAAGCCAGTTTTTTATAACCAATTTACTTTTTCTTCATGCCTGCACGCCTAAATACATTTTACTGCACACACACATTTATTTTTGGTCATAAAGACAAGGGAAATGCTTACACACATTAGCTAAACTACACCTACATGTTTGTATGCACTTGTTTAGTACAGCATGTAATGTATTTTAAGTATTTCATGATTTTTTAAATTAATAAATAATTCTATATTATTACATTCTGATGAAATATTTTAAAATGGATTTAGGCGTTATGCTTGGTTGAATGAAATGTTAATTAGAATTAACTAATGAAATTTATCCAGGATCACATCCTACTTGGCAAAAATCAAAGTCGAAAAACTGTTATTGTCATGTCAAGCTAGTGAGTAAGATAAAACAGCAATCCTCCCGGATTATGGTGAAAACATGGAGGAAAAACGTACAATAGAATACTATACTTTTGACCAGGCAGTGCCAAACAAACTTTATATACAAAAGTATCAGGACACGTAACCATCAAATTTATATGTGTTTTTACACTTACTAAGTTTAACTGTGTTAATCTAACATCCACACCTCTAAAAAAAGCTTTTCAACAGCTGTGGGGTTTTGCTGATTCAGCCACAAAATATTGAGATCAGACACCAATGTTGGATGAGGAGGTCTGGGCTGAAGTTGGCGTTTTAGTTCATCCCAAAGGTGGAAGTCAGGGCTCTATGCAGGGCACTCGAGTTCTTCCACACATTTACAGCATTTGTCAGACGTCCTTATCCAGAGCGACTTACATTTATCTCTTTTATACAACTAAGCAGTTGGGGTTTAATGGCCTTGCACAGTGGTTGCTTGGTGGTGCTGGGAACACACCAACCAGAACACTGCATGTCCTTATGGAGCTCAGGCACTTTGTTCATAGGGTCATTGTCATGTTGAAACAGTGTTTGGCCTTTTTTAGTTCCACTAAAGAGAAATTACATGTCTACAGCCCTTTAGAAACATTTTACACAACTGTGTGCTTCCAGATTTGTGGCAGTTTGGAGGAAGATACCGTTATAGGTGTACTGGTTAGGTGTCCACAAATGTTTGGTCACATAGTGTAGCATTTTGTTCTTATTACCAGCTATACAGTGTTTAAAGGAGCCTTTGGTTTGATCTGTCATGTGTGTTATCAGGTGAAAAGTATACAAGATGCCATCCGGGACAAAAAGAAACGCTTTAACTTCATGGGTGAGGAAGTGAATTTGGTGCCTTCTGTGGGGATTTTTATCACGATGAATCCAGGCTATGCCGGCAGGACAGAGCTTCCTGAAAATCTGAAAGCTCTCTTTCGGTAAGTGTGGGATCTAAATTAAACAAATTGTAAAGTGTTTTTATTCCTTACTTATTAAATGCAAGCACTCGATGTATTCATTTTCTATCAGGTTGTATGTTAGTGCAGCTTTTTGCTATACGTCAGTATATGTGTGAGCATTTTTCAATGACATTTTTTAACGGTACCCTCTTGCAGACCCTGTGCCATGGTAGTGCCAGACTTTGAACTCATCTGTGAGATCATGTTGGTAGCCGAAGGTTTCATTGAAGCCAGACTTTTGGCCAGGAAGTTCATCACACTCTACCAGCTTTGCAAGGAGCTTCTGTCCAAACAGGTAAAGAACTTTAAAGCATTCACACACAGGTGTGTGTGAACCCAAGCCTTTTTTTAAGTGGTTTAACTAAGGGTATTTTCGACCATGTGTTTAACCCTGGGTTATCGTCTTTCCCTTGGTAGAGCAATGTTTTACACCAATACAATACAAAAATATATATTTTTTAAATATATTTTGGGGAAAAAAAAAAAAAAAATAAAATATAATATATATATATATATATATATATATATATATATATATATAGGAGTCTTAGTTCTGCCAGCTTAGTATTCACTGCAATCAAAATTCCTCCAGACACATTGGAAAATCTCTTCTTCACTGCCATTTTAATAGACAAAAATCACAGCTATAATTTAAAGAGCTGCTTTACCACATATCTACATCTAAACATTACGCAGTCACACATGCTTGCTTGATATATGAGGACCAATGGGGTTTCGTTCTTCGTTATTACCCATCCTGTGTGAGTTTCTGTAAAAACCAGTCAAGTCTGTTTTATCACATCAAGCTTCTGTTTATGTTTGCTAAGTTTTATGTGTGTATAAAAGCCTAAATGAAAGATATATTAATCATTTAACGTCTGTATAGTATAATGTCCCTGAAATATATTTCGGTTGAAATTCAATATATATTTTTTATTTTAATTACAGATAGATCATTATATATTGTTATATAGTTTTACTATATGGATAGCAGGGTTCTGAAATTTTCCTTTTTGCATTGTTACTGCAGTGTTGGATGTACATGACCCTGAAAAGGAAATTAGAGGAAATTTAATATCTATGAATTCTTAGTTAGATTAAATTCAACTTAGATTCAACTTTATTGTCAGTACAATACAGAGCCAATGAAATGCAGTTAGCATCTAACTAGAATTGCTAACTGGTAGCGCAGTGGTTAAGGTGTTGGATTCCCAGCCCTTAACCAAGGCCCTTAACCCCCAATTGCTTAGTTGTATAAAAGCTAAATGCCTGAAATGTAGATGTAAAATGTAAACAGTATGTATTTGATATATTTACAAAAGGTTGAGAGTGTAGGGCAAGTTTACCATATCCAATCTGACAAGGTGAAAGGAAAAAATATAATATATGTATAATAAATAAATAGTGATGGTATAATACAGATAAAGTTCCTTGACAGTGCAAATAGCATAGGCTAACGACTTCGTTTGTTAAAAAAAACCCAAAAGTGTTTACAAAGCTGTAAAAGATAACAATATCTGCTTGACTGCAGAACAGCAGATGTGTCCTTTTTCCTCACTGATGTGAAAATGGGAGACAAGCTGTTATTTAGCAGGGCTGCACACTGTATTTATCCAATCATGGTTGGTGACACGGTAGATATAATGGTTAAGACAGCGTTTAGCAATGTACAGTGTGAAACGTCAAACTGTAATAGTCACAATTCATTGTTAACCCTGGGTAGAGCATTCGCAGTGTAAAACAGGATTACCCAGGATTCCGTGTAGTCTGTGTTCTTTCCAACCAGTAATATTGTAAAAGTAATAGTGATTATGATGATATTTTTTGGCATGTGAAGCCCAACAGTATGGAACATGAGGCCGGCCCACTAAATTTGATCAAACTGGTGCTCAAAGGGCAAAAAAGACCCATACGGAGTAAAGTGCTATCTGCCCTCTTACGCATACCCGACCTCACAGATGGCCACTATTGGTCGATGCCACTGTGATATGATGGGACAGAAGAGAGTTTGTTTGCTACCCATCCTCCACAACCAACAGCATGGCTTATTTTGTTTCCGTGGCTCTCAGTCACAAATGGCTGTAACACTGTCAGGATTTGAACTGTGAAAAATGGGCCAGTTTATAGAATAAATCATTTACAGGTTAAGTTTTTATCATGTTATGTTAACTTAAAAATAGTTGTTTTCCTTGTTTGCTCATAAAAAAAGTGCTAAATAAACAGAAGAACCATCTCTTGTATCGGATGAATATGAAAGTCAGTGAGACATTCTGTCTTTCTCACACTCCCACCCCTGAAGCCAAATTTAAATTTTACTACATTTGAATTGTACATTTTACTGATTCTATTTAATTGATTTTTATTTCCCCAATGCGGCTTTACAAAAATAAAAAAAACTTGAATTAAAAAAAAGTCTTTTGTATTAAGATCACAGTTTGCAATTACGCTTGCAAGACTTGGTGGATATAATCTACTAAAGTATGTTTGACTACTTTAAAATCCAAAAAGGTCACCACTTCTGTCTTCTTCCTCTTCTCCTTTCAACTGTTCCCTTTTAGTGGTCGAAACAGCGAATCATCTGTCTCCACCTAACCCTATTCTCTACATCCTCTTCTCTCGCGTCCTTCTCCTCTCCTCCTTTGACCAACAGTAGCCCAATTTCCGCCGGCACCCTGTAGGTCAACAGTGCTGGTGCAGGTGCTGGTCGTTGTTAACCCGCGCCTCGACCGATCCGGTTTGAAATTACGACGGATAATTCGCATATTTAGATTTGGCAAAGTTTTACTTCCGATGCCCTTTTTGACACAACCCTCTTTATTTACCCAGGCTTGGGACCTGAACCAAAGTTACTGGCTTGTGACCCCTGTGGCTAGATTTGACCCCAGTGGCTAGATTTGTATTGTATAATAAATAGTTATAATAATACTCTATATGGTATAACAGATTTTGTTACTTTGTTAAAGTAAGGTTTTTTAATGATTATTATTAATATTGTTGTCCAAGCAGGCTCAAAAATTCTGATAAAACATAGAGCGCAATTGTATAAATGTCGACAATCAAACATTTGAGGTAAATTGATGCAGATTGATTGTATTTTGATAAAAACAAGAAACATTTATATTTCTAGCATTTGGCAGACACCCTTATCCAGAGCGGCTAACATTTTTATTTCATTTATACAAATGAGCAATTTGGGGTTAAGGGCCCTGCTCAGGTGAAACTGGTGACTTGGTGAAACTGGGAATCGAACCTCAGTCTTCCAGTTAGCAGTCCAACACTTTAATCACTGCGCTACACATAGAACTGTAACAAGTTTCTATTTACTGAAATTGTATACTTTACGTATGATTTAAATCTAACTTGAACTGGTGGACTATGTTTACCTCACATGTTAGGGGTTAGATTTTCCCTCAGTTCCTCTGTCCTGTGTATCCGTGCTTCCAAAGTTTCTTTCAGATGCCAATAGTTTTCTATGAGTGGTAGGCTGTTAAGCATGTCTAAATTATCAATTGTGTGTTAATGGGTGCAAGACTGTGTGAGTGATTGTTGTGATCTTGTGATAAACTGCCAGACTGTCCCGGGAGTCCCTTATTGTGTGTATTGAAAGAAAAAGGATTATTTATTTTCTTTTGAATAAATGTGTTTGCGCTCAAAACCAGATAAAAGTCATATTTGGTGTGAAAATAGATCGATTTTAAAGGCACAATAAATAATTTTTGTTTTGTACAGTGTAGGTTTGAATTATATTTTCTCATTCTCATATTTTATCTCAGGACCACTACGACTGGGGGCTACGAGCCATCAAGTCCGTGCTGGTGGTGGCTGGTTCTCTGAAGAGAGGCGATCCAGAGCGACCTGAGGATCAGGTGCTTATGAGGGCTTTGAGAGACTTTAACGTTCCCAAGATAGTAACAGACGACATGCCCGTCTTTATGGGTCTAATAGGAGACCTGTTCCCAGCTCTGGATGTCCCCCGTAAAAGAGACCTGGACTTTGAGAAGTTTGTCAAACAGTCTGTACTGGACCTCAAGCTTCAGGCTGAAGACAACTTTGTTCTAAAGGTAAGTTAGCTTGAATGTTTCATGTTTAGCTGTAGAACATAAAAGTTTGATATTTATTATATGGGTGCTGGATTGTCTTGATCTTAGATAACTGTCTGTGTGGAATTTCACATTTGCTCACTTTTCCCATAGTGGGAATGAGCAAGTGTGTGTGTGTGGTCTGTGTGCATAATGCCTTGTTATTAATTAGTGTGTACTGCACTATTCCGTGCACACTCATGCAGTGTAGAACTCTGGTTAAATGAGGACACATGAATACGCTTTTGAAAGATTGTTGCTGTCTTATTGTATTGCTATTTTATTCATCTTTTATTAATCCGCCTGTCTTGCTATCTCTTGCAGTGTCAACAAAAATTTACTGCAACCGACGCACACTATAAATACATTTCATTGGCATGCACACACAAAAGTAATCACTCACATATTACCCACAACTCCCATTTACACCTGGTGCTTGACCATGGTCTGCAACACGGTGCCGAATATGAGTAATAAATTAAATGAATAAAGGTGTTGGGGTGCTGATCGGAACATCATGGGTTCATTTCCCAGCACCACCGTGCTGCCGCTGCTGGGCTCTTAAACAGGGCCCTTAACTACCAGCTCTTAATTCCTTATCAAGGTCATATTCAAAAGATATACTTAACTCTGAAATATGCTTCATCCAGTGGAGGTAATATACTTCAGCCATCTAAATAAGCAAATGATTATTGGTGCTGTGTTCATGCACCATAATAGGCTTCCAAATGTAACCATTAATCCTCAAAGGGCTGCCATTTCATATCAGCTCACAACTGACAGGTGTTCCATAGCGTATCTCTCTAGCGAGAGGTTCAGAAAAGGTTCAAAATGTCAAGATGTCATCAGCAGGGTGCTAGGAAATGGCCTTGATGCTGCAATCACTCTTTTTTTTTCTCCTTTTTGCCAGCTCTACTTTTCTTGCACATTGCCTTTGGTTAAGCGCCATAAACCCGCTGGTGTGTTTCTGCCAAATAGACATTAGCGTCAAAGGAGTCTGAAACTGGATATATTGGACAAATATAAGAAAACAGGAATTACAGTGTAATAGTGCCTCAGGTGCTAGGGCCGAGTTATAATTTCCAGCATTAGGCTGGGTCTTGGATATCAGCACCGTCGTTCTCGACAGAGCCAGGGGAAATAAGTGCAATCTCGAATAGGTCAAAGAGCCACCCAAACAGGATAACAGCACTCCATCAGTGGAGGCTGAGCTCTGAGTGAAGTGTTTAACCCCTGTCATGGTGCAGACGAGGATGCTGCGGTATTTGACCTGAGCTCAGCTATGTCGTGGACTTTGATAGCCCTCTTTCTCTATGATTTGAACAACAAAACGGTGCAGAAACAAGGAGAAGAACTTAGCATTAAATATTTTTCCTAACATTTAGTCAAAGCAGCTGAGGGACATTGCTTCAAAGATGCTATTATTCATTCCTTTGAACCACAGAAACAGCTCCGAGGAGCCCAACAGGATACAAGCTCAATGCCATCTCTCTCTATTTCTGTCTCATCTGATTTCTTGCTATTCTATTTCTTTTCTTTCTGAAGTCTTTCTCGATGTCTGTCCCTTTTCCACTAATCTCACACCCTGTCTCCCACTCACTTCTCTCTGAGGACTTCGCTCGTTTAATGCTTCTTGTTCTTATCGCACTTCACAAATGTCCCAATCGTTCAGCATTCAGCCAGATGGGTCTAGCTGAGCAACCTGATTTTCATCAGAGATGTCGCTTGTGAGTGACAAGCCCTGCCAGCACAATCCTACACCGGCTGATCCTGATTGTCAGGGTTCTCCTGCTTCTATTCTACCGTGTTGCCAGATTTGGAAATGAATCTGTGTATCTAAAGTCGCTTGTGTTATGTTTAATAAGGGTAAATATTTGTCCTCTGCAGGTGGTTCAGCTAGAGGAGCTGTTGGCGGTCCGTCACTCTGTGTTTGTGGTCGGCAATGCTGGAACCGGCAAATCACAAGTACTCAAGTCTCTCTACAAGACCTACCAGAACATGAAGCGCAGGCCTGTATGGGCTGACCTTAACCCCAAAGCTGTCACGAATGATGAGCTTTTTGGAATCATAAACCCAGCCACAAGAGAGTGGAAAGATGGTGAGGGCTGGCTCTGTGTTTCTTGCCTTCCGAGACTTTCTTTTTTAAATGATCTTGCCTGTTCCTTCCAATTGCCTGTTGTTTTGGAGCATGACACTGAGAATAGGATTTCATTTCAGGGCTGTTTTCTAATATCATGCGCGAGTTGGCCAACATCAGCCACGCCGGGCCCAAGTGGATTGTGCTGGACGGCGATATTGATCCGATGTGGATTGAGTCTTTGAACACAGTAATGGATGATAACAAGGTACAGCTCAGAGCTTTCAGGCTTCAGCTCAGTAAATGCCATTTCAACAGCTTGGCTTGCATGTTAGACAGTGTCTTATCATTTGTATGCATGTTATTAGTCAGGTATACTATACTGCAAAAAATTGTAAGGACATTTTACACTCAAACCCACATCAATGGCCCCACAGTTAGAAGAACACGGTTCTATAGAATGTCTTTGTATTTAGTAGCATTCCAATATTCCTTTAGTAAAACTAAGAGGTTTAAACACTTCTCCAGCACGACAATGCCCCTGTGCACAAAGCCCGAAGATCCGTCGGTGAGGTGTGGTTGAAGTTAAAGAACTTAAGTGTCCTGTACAGAGCCCTGACCTTAACCCCAGTGAAGACCTTAATTGAAGAACTGGAACAATAATTGCACCCCAGAACTCCTCTTCCAACAATAGTGCCTGAACTAAGTAATACTCAAATGGCTGAATGGAAAATGCCCTGAAATTCAGTAAAAAGGCTTTCCAGAAGTTTAAAGGTTAGTATAGGAGTGAGACTAAATCTGAAATAGTATGTTAAAAAGGGCACATATGGATGTGGTGGTCAGGATAATGTGATTGTCCTAATACCTTTGTCCAAAAAAGAAGTTAGGTTGGCGAAAGCACCCATGTTACTTTGTATTTTTTATTTTTTTCAAAAAAATGTGTGTACTTTGTAGGTACTTACCCTGGCCAGTAATGAGCGGATTCCTCTAAACCCCACAATGAGGCTGGTCTTCGAGATTAGCCACCTGCGTACTGCTACCCCTGCTACTGTCTCCAGAGCTGGTCTGAGTGCCTTCAATCTTATTTACTCCTAGAGAGGAACCTCTTACAATTTAGATTGGAGAATAAGCTAGTCAGAAATGTTATAGTTATCGTTATATTGAAATGCTTCTTAGTTGGTTAGTATTATCATTGCATGTTCATGGCATTTTGTTTTCTTGCAGGTATATTGTACATCAACCCAGCAGATTTGGGATGGAATCCACCAGTGAGCAGCTGGATTGACAGGAGAGAAATTCAGTCTGAGAAAGCCAATCTGACCATTTTGTTTGACAAGTACCTTCCAACCTGCCTTGATACTCTCAGGACAAGGTAACACACATAAAAAAAAAAAAATCACTGTCAGATCGTTCTGACAGGTAGCAGTTC
This sequence comes from Bagarius yarrelli, assembly GCA_005784505.1. NCBI lineage: Eukaryota > Metazoa > Chordata > Actinopteri > Siluriformes > Sisoridae > Bagarius > Bagarius yarrelli. The sequence goes on from VCAZ01000002.1 coordinate 4,937,784, forward strand.
ACTTTGACTATTACTTCCTTACATTCAGACAAGAGTTAAGGCTATATTTACAACGGTGTTAGGTTAACAAGTTTATCTTGAGAAGGGCTTTTAGGACAACAACATCTAGAACACTGCTCTTCTCTTTAAATCAAATAATTAAAAAAAAAAAAAAATCATTAAACTGTGAAAAATGAGCCTAACGTAATACAACAAACCAAAAGATAATGAAAAACAAGGCTAACTCTTAAATATGGAAATAGCAACAATGCTTTGTTTTTGCCAATAAATGAGTGAAATTCCCATAATAATTAAAAAGCCTTATTTAGATCTACAGCTACACTATTGCTCAAAGGTTTTGGCCACCTGACCCTCATATCTGTATGTGTATTTTGAATATCCTATTTCAAATTTAGTGTTACTTCCTCCTCATTTTTAAAAATCCAATAAATAGTGGTGTTTAGTCTCAATAATATTTTTGATTTCAGGCACTGTTGTTCCATAAGGTACAGATTGCATTTAAGTTTATCCCAATGGTATAGAATTTGGTTGAGGTCAGGGTTTTCTTGTGCACAGGGACATTTTCACTCCAAACGTAAAGCACCATGTGGTCTTGGAGCTCAGGGGTTTTGTCTACAGGGTCATTGTCATGCTGGAATAATGTTTGAGTCTGCTAGTACCTGGAAAGGAAAATTTACAGAATTTAGATAGATTCTAGATAAATTTGTGCCACTAATTTTGTGGCAACCGTTTGGAGAAGACACATTTACAAATGTTTAGCCATATTGTGTATTCCTAAAATGTTTAGATGTTTATTATTATTGCTAATTTGACAGTGAGATGCAAAATCACAATGTTGCTTTATATGATCGATTTTCTATTCTATGTTTTTGGAAAAAAAAAAAGATAAATATACTATAGAGTTAAACGAACAAGCTAAGGTTTAACTCATCCAGGGTAGTAGGATCTCTAAACTTCATTATTATAATAGATTTTAAATGAGATCTGTGAGAGAAGTCGTGTCTCTTAGCCCATTAGTTACTTATCTAATCTAATAATATCACCTTTATGTGTCTGATCTCTCCCTAAACAGACATTTCACATTTTATCCAGATTTAAATGGAGGAAAGGAATGAGTGATAATGTAACTTGTGTATCATGCTGGTATCTTGTAACAGTCAAATTTTTTTTTTTTCATTAAACTGTTGGTGTTGTTACAGTTATGAATTTTTTTTTTAATCCAGATTTAAAAAAATTATCCCAATCCCGGAGCAAAGTATGGTCCAGATGTTGTGTCACCTCTTAGAATGTCTGCTGACCCCTGAGCACACTCCTCCAGATTGCCCTAAAGACCTGTATGAGCTTTATTTTGTCTTCGCAGCCATCTGGGCCTTTGCCGGGGCTCTCTTTCAAGATCAGGTGCATGATTGCTATCTCTCTCGTACCGTTCTCCAAGAATGCATAAGCTTTTAAGGTGCTATTATAGACTGTGCCACAGATGGTATTTAATTTTACTAATTTGTTTATTTTTCCATGCTGGCAGTTAAAGTATGATGAATTTTGTGTGTGAGTGTGTATTTTTAATTATCGAGCATTTATCATTTTGTCGTATTTAATAAAGGACAGCGATTTGAAGTTTATGTGTCTCCACAGCTGGTTGATTACAGAGTGGAGTTTAGCAAGTGGTGGGTCAGTGAGTTTAAAACCATCAAGTTCCCCTCTCAAGGCACTGTGTTCGACTACTATATCGACCCGGAGACAAAAAAGTTCGAGCCATGGTCGAAGATGGTGCCTAAGTTTGAAATGGATCCAGACATTCCGCTACAAGTATTATTTTTTTTAAACATATTTTTAGTTACTGACTGTAATGAGTTTAGTGCATCCATGTGTTTAATGCCCCTTTCCTCTGCACAGGCATGTCTCGTTCACACCACAGAGACGATTCGGGTGAGCTACTTTATGGATCGTCTTCTGGAAAGGAGACGGCCTGTGATGCTCGTGGGAAATGCTGGCACTGGCAAATCGGTCCTTGTTGGAGCCAAACTCGGCTCTTTAGACCCTGAAAAATATACCATCAAAAATGTACCATTTAACTACTACACCACATCAGCCATGCTGCAAGGTATGAAAATGAATTATACATTTATTTATTTATTGAAATTATGCTTATCTCTGGACAACAACCGAGCTTAAGATTTTACTGAAATTCTTTCTACAAGCGGCCAACAAGTAAAATATGCACCTATTTTCCTGTATCCATGTTCAGCATTGAATGTCAGTGTCATGTCACATGACACATTAAAGGTTAATAGCTTATTGAAAATTAAACTCTCAGGCCTTTATTGCTTATCTTGGATTTTTTTTTTACAATTATATTTGTTTTTACCCTTTACATGGGTCATATATTTGTAGAAAGTTTCCAAAAAATGATTATCTATAAAGTAAATGGTTTAAAACCTCTGAGTGCCTGTTTATGAGCAATGAAAATTTAAAGACGTTATTTTGAGCTACTAAAATTATGTGTAAACTAAACCTGTCTCACACTGATACCCAACAGTATTAGTCTAATTTTATACCAGACTTCCAGCAATAAAATACTTCTTTTCTTTAGACTGATTGAAAAAGTTACCTCTTTTCCCAGCACTAAACCTAAGGATGCTCCGATACCATGTCTTAAAGACTAAGTACGAGTACCGATATTTTGTTTTTGGTACTTGCCAATACCAGTACCGATTCCTGTACTTTTATGTGATGTGGGATTATTTATATGGTTATCGGTTTTCTGTTGACGTTTTCTTTCGTCTTGCAGAGGTGTGCTGTAGGGTTGATGGCCGAGTGCTAACGTTACCGCTAGCTGCAAATTCCCTGTGCTCGCTTTTTGTGTTTTCATTTCAAATTACTCGTGTTTTAAGTATTTATCTTGATATTTTTTGCCCGACATGGGTTGTCATTATTAATTATGAAATATTTCCACAACGCTAAGCCTAATATTAGGGCTGCATTTCCACTGCAGGTCTTGATGCCTAATTCCATTTTTGGACTATATCCGATTTTTTTAATGGCCCGCTTACATCATCCTTTAAAACTGACCCGTATCCAATATCTGTATTTACACGGCAAAACAACCCAAAGTAGATGCACTGACCAGATCAAGGAGTAATAACGGAGCCATAATCAATAAACCGCCCATATCGCTGGTGCTGGATTTTTTGTAAACTGACTCACAAGAGGTATCAGGGTGTCGGGTACAGTATCAGTATCAGTGCATCTGTAATTAAGCCTTATCAATGAGCCGATTTCTATTTTCCTGTTTATATGTTCTCTCCTGCCCTTCAGTCTGCTGGGATTTGATGTTCATCACTGCATGGTGTATTTAGCCATGTGTTCCTTTAGCTTCCTCAGCACATCTCATCCATCTTAGAGATTACAAATCACATTTACTTTTCAAAAAAAAAAGACTGTCAGAGCAAATGACACACACATCTAAAATAAACACACACTTTTGTATTTTCGGTATGCAGTGCTGGGCACGATGTAATTTGTTGATGTGGTAATCGTTTTATATTCATTTATTTTTCTGCTGCGATCTCATACTCGCAAGATTGCATGCCGACGGTTCATTAGCCGTGTTTATCTGGTTTGCATATACGCTAACCCAAACTGTTTTAACATACAAAACAAATTCACTTACTACATTCGGATAAATAACAAGGCTGGATTAATCGTGTTGTTTTTATTTTACTGCATTAGCCGTATTGGAAAAACCTTTGGAGAAGAAAGCAGGAAGGAACTACGGCCCTCCAGGAAGCAAAAGACTTGTCTACTTTATTGACGACATGAACATGCCAGAGGTGGACGCCTACGGCACGGTGCAACCTCACACGCTAATCCGCCAGCACATGGACTACAATCACTGGTAGGGCGACGGCTCATGTTAGATGTTTTGGGGAGAAAGTCAGGGAAGCCAGATTAAGGTGGTTTGGACATGTACAGAGGAGGGATAGTGAATATATTGGTAGGAGGATGTGAGAAATGAAGCTACCAGGCAGAAAGCAAAGAGGAAGACCAGAGAAGAGATATATGGATGCGATAAACGAGGACATGAAGTTAGTGGGTGTGAGTGAAGAGGATGTAGAGAATAGGGTTAGGTGGAGACAGATGATTCGCTGTGGCGACCCCTAAAAGGGAGCAACCGAAAGGAGAAGAGGAAGAAGTTTTTCCAAGATTAACAGGCTCAGGTCTGGGATGTTGGCCGGCGACATGGTGTCATGGGATGACCCAGGTTCCATTTCGGTTTGGGGCTTTTGCGGTCCCACCCCTTTCGTTTCCAATTTTACCTTTATCCTGTCCTATCAATAAAGGCTCTAAAAATGCCCCAGAAATAATATTAAAAAATAAATAAATAAGACAGGGTTTTAAATTATTAACCAACGTGTTGGAGCTAAATTATAGACGCTCAAATAAACAGATTTGTGATTCAGTGCTGCTAAGAATATCTTTGCCCCTGAGCCTTGCCCGTGTGGGTGCGGATGTCAATTAGCAGATAATTGCTATGATGTACGCAATCAGGATGATATTCTGGCTGAGATAGTTACACTGTGTGCTGTTTGCTGAGTAAATTGTATTAGATTGAAGCAAATGGTGACAGAGGTGGCAGATTTTATTTACAGAGACGGGGGAAAGAGAGTGTAGACTCGTTTTGCAGTATGTTGAAAGTGTGTTCGATTTTCAAAAGAGCTGAGGTCAGGAAATCTTCTAGTGGATTTGGGCAAAGGCAAGCTGTGCATTTAGATGAGTGTGTGTATATGTGTGTGTGTGTGTTGTGTTTCCTCAGGTACGATAGGAGCAAGCTGCAGCTGAAGGAGATCCACAATGTGCAGTACGTGTCCTGCATGAACCCCACAGCGGGAAGCTTCACTATTAATCCACGTCTTCAGGTCGCAAGTTCTCACACACTCTCTCACCACAAACACACACCCGCATTTCTAGTAGGTTCTGCCTCATGCAGTATTGCATTTTGGATTTTGTTTAGTTATGTACTTTGCCCCGATTATCGTAAATATAAGTAATAATTTGGGATTTTAAATTACAGTCATGTTTTTTTATATGATATTTTTATTTACTGAAAAGAGATAAACAGCAGTCCTTTGTTTGATAACGTTATCAGGGTCTATAAGTACATATCCATGGCTATGATGAGAATAAAACTGGTATTGTGCCTGAGGGTGAAATCTGTGCTCTAGTCTTGGGGTTTCATTTTCTGTCTCAGGCTCTGTCTATACTAGAGATCACCTGATATTGACTTTTAGAAACGATTATGGGCCTCATAACTGATACGCAGAAGCAGGTTATCATTTCACTTCTTTTTTAGATCCAATAATTAGAACATCACTAAACGAAACAAGCATTTTAATTACTATATATTATTTATACAGTACCTATACTAAATATACCTTTTTGAATATGAACAAAGGGGTCTGAAATCAAAAGAAATAAAAAGTAAATAAAAAATGTAATGAGGTAATAAATGCTAAAACAGTTAACTAATAAGGAGCAATCAAATATTTCCACACTCTGTCCAGACTCCGTTTATACTGTCCCAGGCTCTGTTCAGACTCTGTTTTTAATGACCTGGGCTCTGTCTATACTGTCCCAGACTCTGTCTAGACACTTCCTTTAATGTCCAGATCTCTGTCTATACTGTTCCAGGCTCTGTCAAGACTCTGTCTTTAATGTACCAAGCTCTGCCTATACCCTCCCAGAGTCTGTTTTTAATGACCTGGGCTCTGTCTATACTGCCCGGACTCTGTCCATACTGTGTCTATACTTTCCAGGCTCTGTCCAGACTCTGGCTTTAATGTACCAGGCTCTTGTTATACAGTCCCAGACTCTGTCTTTAATGTCCTGGCATCTGGCTATACTGTCCTAGGCTCTGTCCAGACTCTGCTATAATGTCCTAGGCTTTTTCTATACTGTCCCAGGCTCTGTCCAGACTTTGTCTTTAATGTTCCAGAAAATAAATAGGACAAATAAAGTCCCACATAGTCAGATACAAGACTAATTTAGACTGATTTCTGCTTCTGGCTATCCTATTGGTAGGCTGCATATTTAATTTATAAGAACCCCACTGCAGATTCTGCCCAAACCGATAACACTCCATTATACTCACTCTTTAAACATCCCTACTTCTTTTGGCTAACGCTAGTAAATTTCTTTTAATACATACTGTAAATTTGGGAATGTAAACTAGGAAAGAAAGAGTAAAAAAATAGGCCAGATTTTTGAAGTAATCCAAAATATGCGTCTGTTCAGTAGAAAATAAACTTCTTTTTGCATGCATGCATGTTTTACAAATTATTATGGACTGAAACTTCATTTAAAGCTGCTCGTCATCTTTTTTTCCCCCAGACTTTTTTTTATGTTATTTAATTATACACCTACCTAAACACTATTATATGTCCTATTCCAGAGTTAGTTTCACTCTAACACCAATAATCTAGTCGGTATTCCAGTTTATCCCAAGGTGTTCAGTGGCAGAGCCGGCCCAAGTCATAGCTGAAGTAAACGACTGCTTAGGGCCTCGGTGGCCACCAGAGGGCCCCTAAGTGTACATGGAATGACAGATAGATATATTGAGTTTATTGACAATGAAAATGATACAAAAATGCAAAAACAAATGGGATGCTGGATGCATAGAAAGGTAAAAACGCTTAGGATCTCGTTTAGTAAGGTTGAGTCAAAGTGCAAAACACTCGAGTTCTTTCACTCCATCTAGAACACACCACTAAGGGGAGTGGTTTTAAACCCAAATGATTTATTACAATATTAAACAACAAACCTAAGCTTAAACTTAGCTTAATTTGATGCTAACAAAGCTGGCTACACTTAACAAATTTGCCTCACCACATTGGTACAGTGGACAATCCACAATCCAAGACAAAAGACACCAGGAAACAAAAGCGCTATAAATATTACCAAAGAGGGACACATATCCCAAACAAACCAATGACAAGACAAAACTAAAAACAAATAGAAACAAGACAAATGGACAGGAGGGATCACATGACAGAAACACATCGGATCACCTGACAGAAAGTAAACAAAGGGCATGGACAGAAAGTTCAGGGGCTTTGTGCACAGGGGCATTGTCATGCAGGGACATCATTTCACTTTCTTCATTCTTAATTCTAGACAACTGTGTGCTTTCAGCTTTATAGCCTCTTTGCTCCCTCGGGTGCAATAAAGTGAAATTGTCACATATTATTGACTTACCCCGAGACCCTTAAGCCCTTCTGTCTGTGCTCTTATAGAACAAACAAGCCATTTAACTGAACAATTAAATAACGACACTTCAAAACCTTGTTCTATATCTGTTTATTTACTGAAAGTTCTTGACCTCTTCCTTTACAGCGCCACTTTTCAGTGTTCGCCCTCTCATTCCCTGGAGTGGAGGCTCTCAGCACCATTTACTGTAGCATTTTAAGCCAGCACCTGAGCGGTGAAGGATTCAGCCCTGTGCTCCAAAAAAGCTACGCCCAGCTCGTCCAGCTGGCTCTGGCATTTCATCAGCGTGTGAGTGCCACCTTCCTGCCCACCGCCATTAAATTCCACTACATCTTCAACCTGCGTGACCTCTCCAACATATTCCAGGTATATATATATATATATATTAGCTATTCAGACCCTGCTTGTCTCCAAAGAGCTTGAATTATTCAGCGTTAGCCAACAACAGGTGTCCTCGCCAGCCCTAAAGGTTATTCTGGAATGCGTTTGAGATGTATTTAAAGTTCATTGAGACTGATTATGAGCAGGATTGGATGGATGGTATTGATTTTTTTATGAGCCTATCATCTTCGAGAGGTAATTTCTCTTTTAAATACCTATTGACTTAAAGGCAGAATTAATCAGAGACTAGCATTAAAGAAAAGGGGTAATAGATCACATCTCACAGGTATTATGCTTTTAATATATTTAAATGTATCAACTCAAATATAAAATCTAGCCCAGGGAAATCCCTCAGCAAATATCTGTCACTCATTTCTGACAGAAATGAATAGTTAATTAAGCCTTTTTCATTCATAATCCTATGGAAATTGTTTCATTTCAGACAAAAGAGCAAGAAAATTTGCACTTTTGTTCTCCCAACGCAAAGACTTTTGATATTTTTTTACGCGATTAACCTCCGGTCACGTTTTCTTTTGGGGGTTTCGTGTTGTTATACTTTCAAAAGCTACTTTCAAAAAAAGTTACATAAGCATAGACTACTGGAAACTATGTCACCGAGTACAGCTTTATGTTAAAAAAAAAAAAAAATCATGTTCCCTCCTATTAAGTGTGATGTTTTCCCCTTGCCTATTGTGCTGCTGTCAACAAGCTGCCACTGTGGTATTTAAAAAAAATACAAAGGGGTACTTATTGGGCTTCATCCTCACCACGGAGAAGATAAAAAAGGGAATGGCCTCTAAACTCCTGCACATTGTTTTTTCAGTGCAGTCAGAATAATAAGGCACAATGAGAGAGTGAGAGAGAGAGAGAGATGTAGATGAGACACACTTGAGAAAGCATTTGAAGAGTCGACCTTAATTGTGCTTTCGCTAATTCAGACACAAGTTCAGACGAGTTTTTTTTTCTCAGAGTAAACTCAAAGTTTGGGCCTAATCGACTCACACTTTTTGGCAATTTCTCTGCTGTTACGTAAGATTTTACTGAAGTATTGCTGAATAGATGTAATGTTGTGTATTTTATGCTTCAGTGGAGTCAATAAAGGGTAACCATAGAGGGTAACCATAGAAACAAGCTATTAACACATTAAACCAACATTTATATATTTAATATTAACAAAGTAACACATCATTTACATATTTACTGTTAACACATTAACACACAATTAGCTCAGTGGTTAAGTCGTTAGTCTGCTAACTGGAAGATGGAATTCCAGCCCCACCAAATTGCCACTGCTGGGCCCTTAAGCAAGGCCCTTAACCCCCAATTTGCTTAGTTGTTGCAAATGCTGTAAATGTAAATGCATTCACAGATTGAATATCAGCACATTAACACACTATTCACATTTTTACTGTTAATATATTTAACATGTTAACACACTATAAACTTAACAAGTTAAACTATACTATAAACTATAAAACTACAAACAATATAACACATTTTTGGCACATGTACCTGGTGTCATTACACTATTGGCATATTAACATGTTATTAACATGTTATTAACACAGTATCAACATATTTACCGTCAACATAAAACAACCTTGAGCACATTATTAAAACACTGATTTATTAACAATGTTTAAACATAAATACTGACAACACATTTACACACTGTTAACACATTAACACACCATTCACATATTTATTGTTAACACATTAACACACCATTAGCTCATTGGTTAAGTTGAACTGCTAATTGGAAGATGAGGGTTTGATTTCCAGCTCCACCAAATTGCCACCTCTGGGCCCCTAAGCAAGGGCCTTAACCCCCAATTGCTCAGATGTTGCAAGACATTAACACATGACTAACGACTTAAATTATTAATATACCATTATTATATTTACTTTAAACACATTAGAAGACTTAATATGTTAACACACTATAAACAATAGAACACACTTTTGGCATATTTTCCTGGTGTCAGCAAAGTATTAGCATATTAACATGTTATTAACACAGTATCAACATATTTACCGTCGACATAACACAACCTTGAACACATTATTAAAACACTGATTTATTAACACAATGCTTTAACAATACTGACAACACACTGTTAAACAAATTAACACACTTATTTAATGTTAAAATATTCATTTATTAATATGCTATCATCATATTTACTGTTAACACATTAGAACACATGCTAACACACTGTTAATACACTATAAACAATTTAACACATTTTCCAGACATTTACCTCCTGTCAGCACACTATTAGCATATTAACATGTTATTAACATGTAATGAAAATGTATTAGCACAGTATCAACACATTTATTGTCAACATGATATTGAAAACAACATTGAACACATTATTAACACACACATTTGTTAAATACTGACAACACATTTACACAATGTTAACAAATGAACACACCTCGAACTCACTTAATGGTAACATGTTTAATAGCAACATATGAACACACTATTAACACATTTACACACTGTTAACACAGAAACACATTATAAACATACAGACAGTTTACCATCAACACACTATTAAACACATTACTACAATATTAACACATTGTGAACACATTTAACACATTACCTCATTATTAACGTCTAATCTGTCCACACAATAACACATTAAAACGTTTTTAACACATTATTAATGCACACATTAACACACTTAATATATCTCACTTTAAACACACCAACTTACCATTTACTATTAATATATTAGCCTTTAAACAGATTTACTTTTACACTTGCATATTCTCGAATGAACCTCTCCTACAGTTAGCGTTAGCAAACTACCTCATTAGCATGTTAACTGTTGACATATTACTGCGTTAACATCTTTATCGTTAACGTTACGATAACGACTTGATAAAATATTTACTGTTATTGCTAACACGCCTGCTGTTGACATCAAAGAGTTGAACTAAGAATTGTAATAAGTTCCGAAAAAAAGCAGTGCTAGGATACATTTACTTGTAACACGGTAATAAAAAGCTCGTTGTAATAGTGCCACATGGTTCAGTGTGTATCTGTACTTCTCTGACAGAACTAAACTAAATTAATTTATAGCCTGTGAATGTGGATGCTCGGATAATTAGGCTTCATTGAGTGCAAAAATCCATCAGCGAGCATAGCGTAGGCTCTTCTGTGAGCTGACAGCCTCGTGCATTCTGTAGGGTTTTGCCATAACAGCAAGCGCTGCTCGAGGCAGCTCGCTGGGTGTCTGTGTGCGTGCATGTCATCTTAACTGACTTCTCCGAGCAAGTTCTTGCCAAGGGAATGCCGGAGAGTGTGGCGCTCATCCAGATTGAACGGCCAATCAGTTTGATTTATTTGTTTATCAAGCGAGGGCACCTTACGAAACGTTGCTGTGCCACCTTTTCAAATCAAATAGACTTCTGTTTTGCATTTGGATCATTTTTACATTTACATTTCGGGCATTTGGCAGACGCTCTTATCCACAGTGACTAACATTTATCTCCTTTCATATCTAACTGAGCAGTTGAAGGTTAAGGGCGCTTGCTCAGGGGCCCAGCAGTGGTAGATTGCAGGGAATTAAACCACTATCTTGCGAACGACATTTCAACACTTTATCCACTAGGCTACCACTTTCCCCACAAAAATATTAGTATATGAAAGACTCTTCTTTTACACCATATTATTCAGAGACAACTATATCCGTGATATTCAGCTACCCAATCTCAATAACATTTACCACACACACTGCTTTAAAAGAGCTTTTCTCAGCCCGGGAAAGTGTACATTCGCCACTTCCAGACCAGTTCCAACGAACAGTAATGCTATTTTATTAAAATTTTGTTATATTTTTTGTGATGTTATTAAATAAATATTGATTCTGAACTGCTCCGAATGATGTATGTGGCGCAGTTGCCTTAACTGGGTTTCTTGCTTTTATAAAAATGGTTTTCACACTCAATAGGCGAAATGTCTCTCTTTCTCTCTGTAATGCTGCGCTGTGTTATATTGTGTTTTTGAATAGTATTGATGGTTTCTATAATTGTGACGTGATGGTGGTGGTATCAAGAGGTGTATCAGGCGGGTAAATCCCCACTAAAGGCCCAGGTATCAAATGCACCGCCTGCCAGTGTTATTGTTATATTATTGGCATTGGCAAACCGACTTGGTGCATTACCGCCACCAACTGTTAGGGTGATGGAACGTGTCATTCACTTAATCAGCCACTCCAAAGCAAACAGAAGAAAATTTTAAAAAAGGCAGGACAACTGAAATTTATCTCAAAATTAAATTTAACAATTTACATATATTTGTGTATAAAGTTGGGTATTATAGTGTTAATTAGGATTTCTGAATTCGCACCCTCCCGCTGACACTTTTTCCTGTCCTCTAACAATCACGTCATTTATAGTGAAATAATTTTCAGGTTACAGAAACTGTCAGCATCTATCTGTGAGTCCAATTGACCTTTTCTATATATTCATTTAATCTAATCTAATCTAATATTGTACCTGTATACAGTAGGGACCGCCAAATTGGGTAAATTTAGAACATATTTTAACAGCTGGTGCTAAGCGTGTCACTTTCATTACCAATCTGGTTCAATGCAGCGTTATAACCTCTGCCATGTCCTCCACACTCTTGTTACATCATTTGCTCACATCATTTCACACTGGACATAGAGGACAACTGTCACATCATTACTAACAATCGCATTCATTTAATTTGCCTCCCAGGCTGATTCCAGTAACGAGTATGAGATATGCAGGGGTGTACCTGAAGCGGAAACGTGGTCGCAATACATAACATGTCCCTGAATCGCATCCCTGATCCCAAAGGACATTCCAGCGTGTTAGAAATATGATTGATTGCCCAATATTTAAACCATTAACGTATTGAAAACTTGGTAAAAACACAATAATTATAGTGGATAGGTTCGTTTGAGGAATGTCCAATTATTACAATGCACACATTTTAATTACATTCGGCAGCTTGGGGTAAATGTAGGCATCATTTAATAACCATTAATTAGGAGCTAATGAAGCTTAGCTCAAGTGCTAAAAACAACCAGAAGCTGTCTCAACATTCGAGGAGTCAGAATCCTGAAGGTTTGAAAGTTGAACGGAAGATAAATCTTTTCTTATATGCTGCTGTTTTTGTTCCTTGTGAGTGATCAGTGTTTTGTTAAAACATTACGGCCAGCGGGTTTAATGTGCTGGCGGGGTTATTTTTTTCCAGGAAAAGGTGTGTTGGTTAAATGTACTATTTTTTATATTACAGTAACAAATTTATAGTATAAAATGTATCATTTGAAATGAGCATTTTCCTAAAAGCAAAGAATGTAATGTTAAATAACAGAAAATCTATTTCTAAAACATTTATCTCTTTTATGCAACTGAGCAATTGGGGGTTAAGAGCCTTGCTCAGCGGCCCAACAGTTGTAATTTGATGGTGAGAGAAATCGAACTCTGGTCTTCCAATTAACGGTCCAACATTTTAACTACTGTGCTACCACAAACATACTATTTAGAAATAGTATCTTTTTGTTGCTGTTGTTAGTGGTGATATTTGTAATAACAATGACTAGTAAATAGTCTAATAGACTATCATTGTTGGTGGTTGTGTTGTTTGGGTCTCTTTGTTGTTGTTTCTGCTTGTGAGAATAATTGTTGTTGTGGTGTTCGTTGGTGGGATGCTCTTGTTGAGATGATAATTGTAGTAATGTTAGTGGTGCTTATATTGTTTTTTTTATTGTTGGTAGTTTTGGTGTTGGTGGTAACGATGTTAACGGTGTGTCTGCTTTGGGTGGTGTTTGTTCGAAGTACGTTGGTGTTTTTTGATAGTTTTTGTTGGTGGTGTTGTTTTTGTTGGTGGTGTTGTTTTTGTTGTTGTTAAGATGATATTTGTAGTAATGTTAGTGGTGCTTATGTTGTTTTTTATTGTTGGTAATGGTAGTTTTGGTGTTTTGGTGTTGGTGGTAACGATGTTAACGGTGTGTCTGCTTTCGGTGGTGTTTGTTGGAAGTATTTTGATGTTATTCGATAGTTTTGATTGTGATAGTGGGGGTAGTGGTTTTTGATTGCGGTGGTACTTTTGGTGGTGACTGTGGTGATGATTTACGAGTCATTGTTATTGGGAAATACACAAGTCATATTAAAGACATTTTGTTTTCTATTGTATATATATTTGTATCTTTTCAGGTAATTAAGACCATGTGATCCACGGCATTAAAATAAATTGTCTGCTATATTAAATTCCAAAAGATTTAAACTTTATAAAATTTTTTATCTTCAATGAAGTTGTTTAGACTTTCATTAAATGGTTTATTCCCCTCTCTCTCTCTCTCTCTCTCTCTCTCTCTCTCTCTCTCTCTCTCTTCAGCCTGTCAGACCCTAGCAAGCCTAATGGTTTTGTTCTCTCTGCATTTGGCCTGAATACAGAACGACTGTTTTCCATTATGAACTCTTCATTATGTCTTCTGTACTTTTTCCTCCACAGCATCTAATGAACAAACAAGAAGTTTGAGATGCTCTATGAACTTGCATATTTTCTCTATTTCAGGGCTTTCTTTTCTGTAAAAGTGTGTGTCTCAAGACACCTCAAGACCTGGTGAAGATTTACCTCCATGAGTCCAACCGAGTTTATCGGGACAAGATGGTGGAAGACAAGGACTTTGCCACTTTTGATAAACTTCAGTCTGAAACAGTGGGAAAATTTTATGAGGTGAGAAGCATCGGCTTCGGTTTGACAAAGCGAATCGTAGTCATTAGGGTATGTGTGTCCGGTTTAGCGAGGCTGCTCTCATCTGGTCAGTCAGTTCTGCCTCAGACAGACTAAGTTAATCAGAGACAAAGCCTGTCAGACTGCACTGCCATCCGTTCAGCAAATTAGAGAAAAATATGAAGGATAAAAAAGAAATGATGTAATAGATGTTCTTTCCGCTGCCCACTGACTCCATCGGTTTATCACAGAGTGGTTATTCTAGTAGAAAGAGAGAAAAAAACTGACAAGTCTTTCCTGATATTTTTTCTGTAAAGCAGCATTTTCCGTCAACTTCATCATAGTCTATCAAGTCAGCCAAAAACAAAAAAAAGGAAGCTGCCAGACTCTAGTGTAAATTGGAGCGCTGTAAAAAAATTGTGTGAACAGCATAAAAAACATTATAACTTTGGGATGGATATAATTCTAATAAGATCTGATAGATTTGGATAGCCCCTCTTTTATGCTATCCCAGTGTTGATAATCAATGTGTAATATTTGATAGGATGCTAATGTCAGTTCTTGTTCCGATTAGGACATGCAGGAGGCTCTGGCAGAAGCCAAGCTGATGAATATGTACTGCCATTTCGCCTCAGGCATTGGTGAGCCAAAATACATGCCTGTTCAGTCCTGGGAAAGTCTGAACAAAACCCTTCTGGAGGCTCTCGATAGCTACAACGAGGTCAACGCTGCACTCAATTTGGTCCTCTTCGAGGATGCCATGTGTCACATGTAAGGATCTAACTTGGTCAATGTCCATAGATCATACTCTACTAGTGTATGTGGAAAAGTAAGAAAAGAGTCACTCTGATTATGACAGTGTTTGGGGTGCTAAGTGGGAGGAAAATGATGACAGGGATGATGATAAGGCTGATAACGAACTGACAGCGACGAGTTCCGCAATAACAACTCTAATTCCCTTCCTCCTGCATTTCCACCCTTCTCATCTGCCTCAGCTGTCGCATCAACCGCATCCTGGAGTCTCCCAGGGGAAATGCTTTGCTGGTGGGGGTGGGTGGAAGCGGCAAGCAGAGCTTGACAAGACTGGCAGCCTTCATCAGCTCCCTTGAGGTCTTCCAGATTACTCTAAAGAAAGGATACGGCATTACCGATCTCAAGGTACAGCCTTTTGAAATACAGACACATACAACTGCTTTATTTAGTTTAGTGACACTCTGAAGATACTTTTTGGCTCACTTTCTTTGAGAATATCCCAATTTAATACTTTACATGAATAAACTGGTCCCTTCCAATGCCATCACATGCGTAAGATCTATAGAAAATGTGACGCCACGTCATGCCTTAATTTGATTGTGTAAAGCATTAAAATCTTTATAAAGAAGAAAAATAAAATGAAAGCGGACCGACTAATGTCAGCGCCAAGCAACGGTATTACCAAAAATTAAAGACAATTAACGACATAGATCCATATGAACCGTCAGATTCTGACACACCTCCTCCACTTACAGATCCAGACAAAATAACATCCTTACGAAAATGAACTAAGGTTTTACAACAAAACATACTTATATTGGGGTATTTGTGTTTCATTGTAATAAAATCATTAGCATGATTTTATTTAAACATTTTTTTTACAAAACCCTCTGGCTTGCTTAGTTGGGGACTATTTTATTATTGTCAGATTTGATTCTGTAAAGCTGCTTCAATACAATTTCTGTTGTTAACAAACGTTATATAACTAAAGGGGACTTGAATTACAAACCCAACGGTTCGAGAGTAGTCTAAGACTAAATCGAATGTTTAAACTGTCAACAACTCAAACTGAAAACAACTCATACTGACATCTTAAAATAAATCAGTGCTAACACAATGGAAAACAGAAAAAAGTGTGTATTTGCTTCTGTGTTAGACTATGTAACTTACTGTAGCAATTTTTAATGCAGCAGGAATGAACTACCATAGTGAAATTGAACAAAATCCTGAAAGTCATAACATCATGGATCAAATACTCTAGCAGAAAAAAAATGTGATCCTCCCAAGATGGCGTTTTACCAACATGATTACCCAGAATTCAATGCAACATGACGTCATCTTTACTCTCTCTCTTCAGCACTCTATGATCTTATGCTGAAATGTAAAATCATTAATTTGACAAATGTGTGTGTGCATGTGTGTGTTTAGAGCGATTTGGCCACACTGTACATCAAAGCCGGGGTGAAGAATGTTGGCACAGTGTTCCTCATGACAGATGCTCAGGTTGCAGATGAGAAGTTTCTTGTGTTAGTCAATGATCTTTTGGCATCAGGTAAGCAATGGCACATATTAACTCATATTAACTGTTTATCTGGCAGCAATAAAGAGTGGGTTAAAATATCATTCTGGTATCAGTAGTGGTCTTTTTATACATTTACATTACTGACATTTGGCATAATTTCTTTATCCACAGTGGGTGACATTTAATTCATCAAATTTTGTTATCCAAATTAGCAGTTGAGGGTTGGGGGCCTTGCACAGGGGCCCAGCTGTTGCAGCTCGGCGGTGCTAAGAATTAACTCACAATTCTTTAATCGGCAGTAACTAATATGCTACGACTTTCCATACAGTGATATATAATATTCCAGCATGATTCCTCTGTGCACATAGGCACCTTTGGGCTAAACATCATTGCCTGAAAGCACTAATACCTTTGCGGCTAAATAAATAAGTAAAAACCACATCCTTGCTCAACATGCTTGTGCTCCGTCGACTGTTCCTTTGAAATATTACATCCTTATATTTACAAGACCTGACAGGATGGTAATTCACAAGCCCCGAATCACCGAGCTGTCATCACCTTCAGCTTCTCACTGTCTATATATTTGTTTCTCTCGCACACAGGTGAGATCCCGGACCTGTTCCCTGACGATGAAGTGGAGAACATCATTAACGCTGTAAGGAATGAAGTGCGTGGTCTGGGACTCCAGGACACCAGGGAGAACTGCTGGAAATTCTTCATCGATCGCGTTCGTCGACAGCTCAAGGTCTGTAAAGTTATGGGATAAGTGAAAACACTGTTATAATATATAATGAGAATGATTATATAACAATATATATTAATATTGCATAATAATAATTGTTGGTCACCTTTTTGATACTTGTCCTGTTTTAACATTTAATTTCTACGTCAGGTCACGTTTATAACTTAGATGAAAGTGAATAAGGTAGGCTTTAAGAATTTGTCGATTCTTATAAGTACTAGGAGCAAGCCAACTGTTAGGTATGGAGGTGGAGTGGGAAATGACAGGCGCCAGAGGCGAGGAGATGCAACAGAACTTTATTTCGGAACTATTCTAGGAAACAAAGGAAGGAAGTTAGCATTAAAAGCGGTTAGAATTACCTATCACCATTAGCTAGTAGCTAGCTTTAGCGATTAGCATTATCGACTAGCATTAGAAAATGTGGAATACGTAGGGAAAGACATTAAGACAGACAAGGACTGACATTATACTACATTAAAAGCAGTTAGCAAACATCCCGATCCAGGAAGGTTACTCTCTATCTTATTTGCCCAATTGGGAATTTAAAGACATGTTCAGGAGTCCAGCATGGCAACTTGCTGTTCTTGGGAATCAAACTCACAACGTTCTGATCGCTAGTCCAAAATACCTTAACCACTTAGCTACTACTTCCATTTCCAGACATTCTTTAACATTTCTAGGATTATCGTATATTTGCAGGTAGCACTGTGCTTCTCTCCAGTGGGTAACAAGCTGAGGGTGCGCAGCAGGAAGTTCCCGGCTGTAGTAAATTGCACCGCAATCGACTGGTTCCATGAGTGGCCACAGGAGGCGCTGGAGTCAGTTAGCATGAGGTTCCTTCAGGAAGTTGAGCACATTGAGGTAAGAAAACCTACAGCGTTGGGTCAGAGGTTATAAAGCTTACACCGCGTTAGACAGGGATCCTTGATAAAGAAAAGTGACTTGATATAATACGTATTATCGCATTATAGCTTTTTTTACTGCATAAACCTGAACAGTGTCTAAGTAATTCAATGCAGCGCCCCAAGTTTTTACGCTAGTCAAGAAGCCTGGAGTCATGAGAGAAATAATTAGCCCGCGCCAGGTGGTATAAAGTCATTGCCAGTGTCGTGTTTGGGAGGAAATGAAATGATGATCAGAACTGACTGCATTGACACCTCTGGCAAGATGCTGTTCTTTAGCACTCATTTGGAAATGACATTCTTTTTCCCTTTCACGTGTCCAGCCACAAGTAAAGGACTCGGTGAGTAAGTTTATGGCATATGTCCACATCAGTGTCAACAAAACCTCGAAGGACTACCTGGTCAACGATCGGCGATACAACTACACAACACCCAAGTCCTTCCTGGAGCAGATCAAGCTGTACAGGAACTTGCTGGCTCTTAAGAGGAAGGACCTCAGCATGAAAATGGAGCGACTAGAAAATGGCCTGCAGAAGCTCAACAGTACCTCGGCTCAGGTAAGTCACTCATCCTGTTTATCACACCGGCAGTTGATACATTTTGTAGAAAAAAAGGAGTGGTATAAATCGGCCTTGTAGACCGACACAACTTGTATTTAAGCCTGCATACGAGTGGAAAGTATGAGTGTATAGGTCATAGGGTGAGGATGCGGCAGACGATAGCTAGAAAATTTAGGATGACTAGCTTTAACTAAGAGTTTATTTTTTAACATTTTTTTTTTATGTGACTATGCTAAAATTAGAATATTCAAATAGGAGAGAAAAATAACTCATAAGAAGAATATCAGACTTCAAAATTTAAGTCTAAAAGTGAAAGTAAGTGAGGATTAGGGTTTAATATTAGGATGCTGTTAAAAATCCCCCATCGTTGCACCGCCTTGCAACATCAAACTCCGCCCACCAAACAACCCTCCCAACCTGCACTAATTTAGACGGAAAAGTAATCTGTATGTGTGTGTTGAAGTTGATGGCAACATCATTATTTTCCTTAATACATGTGTACTATTAATTGCATGGAAACATCGTGGGACATAAAAAAAGATGTGAGGTGCACACAAAAGCACCAAAAGTCAAAATGGTTGTGTTTCTATGCACATTTTTGATCACTTAAGTTAAAATAAAGTCAGAAAACAAACCAAAACTGTTACAATGCACAGACTCGATTCAGACCACAGCAAACCACCTAAAATCACCTCCACATCCCATACAGTTTTATTGACATGAAAGAGATGATGAGTAACATGTTATATTTATACTTTGTTTCATTACTTTAGTAGATTTTTGGAAATCTGTTTCTTCTTTACTATTAAATGTTAATTATAATGAACTAGTTTTAATAATCAGTTTACATTATGTTACATATAATGAAAGCGAGTTTCGCAATACGCTCCAGTGGTCTGTAGTACGTATGTAAAACTTGCTCGTTTTTTAAAGCGCTAAAGAGGAAGAAGCAGAGAGTGTATCAGTAGAGATGCGCCACTTATAAACTCACATTTAAACAATTTTTTCACTCTATGGAGTAAAACGAACAGAACGTGACAGCGTTCTATGTGACCTATTAGCATACAGAAATTCCAGCTCTAACCTGAAAAAACTTGAAGCGGTAACTTTTATGATAATGGCTATTTATAGGCAGTAACTGTATATTTACTGTAAATAACTATACATTTTTCACATTCACTTCTTTTAAGTCTTTTTTACACATATTTTATGTAGTCAATTGTTAGTATTTTTTTAAGGATGTAAGATTTTCCAAATTAACTAGGAACTTCCTACTTGAGTAGTCTGCCATTTAATACTGTATTACTCTTAATCAAAAAACTTTAAACATTAATACTTTTACTCATACTATTAATTATTGCTTGCTTGATTAGTTGTACTTGTACATTTTTAGCTGAAAGATTTACATAACTGGTCTACATTCAGTACATACCCACTAACAATAACTGGGTTAATCCTATTGATTTGTTTAAAGCCCGGTAATGTCAGCGATCCTGACGGATCTATTGCACTGCTCAGCAGTATCTAAATGAGATCTTGTTGATGACACCTTGGATGACATTGTACCACACTGTAGTACATCACTAATATGGGTCCACTGCTTTATGTTTTGCTTTACAGCAGCAAATGAGCCATTCCAGAAATCAACATCAGCAGCCTCATCTTAGCAGTAGATGTTTTTTTTTTTAGATTCCCGCCTCCGTAGATGTCTTTTTAAAAGGACACACTGGAATGAGCTTTAATTAATTTTATTCGGAGTCACCCAGTATGGCTCCATATATATTTTTTTCCTTTTAAGCTCTCTCTGTAGATTTCAAGGAAGAGTACAGGTCAGTCAGGGTATCAGTTCTGTGAACTCCAACCCACTGTGGGCAATAAAAGAATGATCAGGAAGGTCTGCTGAATAAATTACTGCCGGAACTTTGGTCTGTGTCGAATCCACATGCAATTTTTCATAGTCCTGAGGTTAATAATGTGTATTAAAAGCCTGCTGGAACTTTAAGATGATGTTATCTCCCGTTATTACCCTTCTAGGTTTACCTCGATTTGTCTGTGTCTTCACCTGGTTACCGTGTCAGGTCAGACTCAGGTTTTAGACCTGCAAAAACTTGCTTTTTATCTGCAGATGGCTTCAAAAGTGGCATATTTAAAGCCGGCCATGCTTTAGATGCGGCAGCAATCGGAGATCTCATTTGCACGCATAAGTCACACTTCTCGAGAGGGAGGTGAGGAAACTGATTTGAAACACTCTATTGTGAAGAGAGAGAGAGAGAGAGAGGGAGAGAGAGAGAGAGAGAATGATGCCCACTGGAGTGGCTTGTTTAGATTAGTGCCTGGGGAACTGATGATAAAGAGGAAGGAGGAGGAAAGACGTTTGGGTCAGGAGTGATATCTGGCTGGCTATCAAAATAAGAAGTGGGTATTAATGAGGGAGAAAGTTTATTGGTGTTGTAGCACTCGGCTTTATTGAACTGGGACCGCTGTAACATGTAATTAGTGAATATTGATGCAAACTAGCTGGTCCCTGCTCTTATGCTGGATACTGCATATGGATTTTTGCCAGGTTATCCTTTATTAGATCCATTTATTAGGTCCGTTATTAGATTGGGTAAAATGTGCTTATTGCTTTAGGCACACTTTAAGACTCCGAATAATGTTTTTTTTTTCACTTTCCAATCTAAAAACATGCAATATTTGGTTAGGGTTTTACTATAAAATTTGATAAGGCAGCTTTATTAAGCATAAACACCTTTTTTTTCTCCCCCAAAATGCTGTGTAATAATATTGGCTGATGCGTGTTTTCACAAACGACGTTATCTGAAATTTTCAGTCTTCCTCTAGTTTCTGAGAGAAGCATAAATAGCGTTAAACGGAGGTCATACTGGTCTCATAGGTTTTTGATGGAATCTTCAGGCTCTCCGTGGTTCAGTCTCGGAGTCGCATGTAGTTCTCCGAGTACCTTTTCTTCTGCAGAAGTGGGGATCATTATCGCTGTTTCATACAGTGTGAAGAGCAAAGAGGGAAAAACTCGGATGAAGTGGGATTTAAGTGTGCTTTCTGACTGTGCTTCGCGCCAGCAATTAGTACTCCATCATCTCTACCTCCTATTCATCTGTTTAATTACCCACACGATAGCAACTTGATTTTTGTGTGTTTCACCATTCTGCTACCCCGAAGGTGGTTTGTCCCAGACGTCTCATTTTCCTCTGACTAATCAGCTCATTGGGAACCCAAAAAAAAACCTGCTTCTGATTTTTCATGTACCTTTAGAAGTAGTGAAATTGCAAAGGGTTTTTATTCTTTCTTTTTTTTCTTTTAATGCTTTACTCGACTACAAATTTGTGTAGCCTCGTTTGTACATCATGCTGCTTTGGATTGTTGCTGACGGCAGTTGTATGGCGTATTACTTCATTGTAATTCTTTGCTCTGATTGACTTCTCCCTCTCGCTGGAAAATGGCCGTATCAAGCGCTTTGTAATTAGAAAAGACCTGGACTATTTAAATATTCTCATCAATCATATCTACAGCAGACTTTGTTTTTGGTATTTCTTCTTTTTTTTGTTGCACATTGTCAGATTGAAATGACAACACACTCATTTCTCAGATAAAAATCACTCATACGGTTTTAACCCGACTGTGAAACAATAACATAGAATCTTTTATTCATAAGCTCTGGAGATGCAATTAGATGATAATGACAAATTCATTAGTTTGCATATTTAATGAATATGACGCTTATAGAAAATATAGGTTTCAGCAGATGCTGTATTTCATCCATTTTATATTCACAACGTTATTTATTAAAAATAAATATGAATAAATAACGGAAGTATATAGCATTGTTGCTATGGATTATTGTTGTTATTGTTTCTGTTGTTATTAATAGTTATGGTAGTAGTTGTTATAATTAGTAGGGTTATTATTATTCTTAGTGTTTTTGCTACTTTTTATTTTTTTGCTCGTTTTACACAATTTAAATAATAATCCCAAGAAAGAAATGCATAGTGACTACATGGTGATTTAGAGTCTTATATTAGTCAACATTTAAAGTGGATCAAAATTGTCCTAAGACCGGAAATGGTGTTGTTTTACTTTTAGGTGAAAGGTTTTAATTCACTTTAAATGTTGACTAGTATACTTACTTTTTTTAAAAGTTAAGCATGTTAAGCATAATAAACCTTTTGAGCTAAAATAAGAAAGCTTGAAGACTGGATGTTTGCTTTTGTTGTAATTTCATGAATGTTAGTATCAGTGGTGGGCCACGCATTTACATTTACATTTCTGGCATTTGGCAGACACCTTTTTCCAGAGTGACTTACATTTATCTCATTTATACTACTGAGCAGTTAAAGGTTAAGGGCCTTGCTTAGAAGCCCAGCAGTGGCGGCTTGGTTGTGTTTGGAATTAAACCCAAGATCCTGATTTTCAACATGGAGTCATCTAATGCCTGAAATATGATTGAATAAAACCTTTTTAAATAAGAATAAACAATTGCTACTGTTGAGCCCCTGAGCCCTTTTAACTCCCAGATAACTCATTGGGAACCCAAATAAATCATTCCACCTCTTAATACCATAATTATTAAACCACAGCTCTAATTATTACACAGAAACTGCGTCTAACAGGGACAGATGTTTCATGCAGTGAGAATAAGTGCTTTTACTAAAGCCAGATTGACTGTTATTATACCAAAACCACTGAGTGATTGTACACAAATTCCACCACCAGTTCAATTGCTTTGTTGTGCAGGTTATCTCTCCGTTACCCTTTCAACAATAACTCGTTTTCTTTACCATGGAGGATAAGACTAAAGGTCAAAATCGTTCACTTGTAGTTACTAAATTGAAAGTAGTGGACAAACGCCATTCTTGGCTGGAACAGGATTGCTAGACCGAGCTGACCTTACAATGTCCAGCTTTCCTTGAAAAGCCTATTTTTCTAAAACTGCAACCAAGTCTCAGGTTTTCTCCTCTCTAAGCTATTAAATCTATATATTTAGCATCTATTATATGTATGCTTGTGCTGGTCGATACAAATGCAGTTTCCTAGCTTTGACCAGTGGTCTTTTTTAACCACCCAATCAAAGGAGGTGAAAATGCAGATACTTACTGTATCTGTGTCTCCAAATCCGATTGGCTAAAGCAGCTTTTCATTACTATTTGTTTATTTTATGCTTCAGGCACCCAGAAGGCATCAAAGCTGGTTTATTTTACCATGGAGGCATCTAATGGCTGAAATATGATGAAATAAAACCTCTTGCATAAAAATAAACTATTGTAGGCAGTGCAACAAAAAATGTAAATGCCTTTATTGGGCACATATACTTTTTACAGCAAAGTGAAATTTATTTCTTTGCATATCCCATCTTAGTAAGTTGGGATCAGAGCACAGGGTCAGCTATGATACAGCGCCCCTGGAGCAGGAAGGGTTAAGGGTCTTGCATAAGGACCTAACAGTGGTTGGCTGGCAGTGATGGGGCTTGAACCCAGGTCTTCCTGGTCTCCAGATCAACAACTACCACTGCCCTCACTGATATGATAGGATTATTGGGAATAATTTAATAAATATTTACAGAAAAAAATATATAAAAGCGTACATCAGTAATTCTTTTTTTAAAAGTTTATCCCACAGTGTTTCCCTTAAATGTTTGCTCGATTTTTTAAACTCCTTTCTAAACGAGTTCAACTATTCAAACTTTATGAAAGCCCCCCAATGTAAGCAAAAAAAGAAGAAGAAAAAAAAAACAGGCCAAAAGCAGTTTTCCTACGCAGTTGTGTCCTATCTTGCTTTGTGGCTGCGTCCAATAGGATCTGATGTAAAAACGTGCAGGAATTTAAGAAAAAAAAGAATGTCACGTACTGTATGAATGTGAAACCTCAGTGTTCACTTACAGGAATGTTGCCTTGACAATTGCCCTTTTACAAAGAAATGAATCAAATAATAAATGTACAAAAAAAATAACAAAAAACTGCATTGAATTGAGTGTAAATAAAGACAGGGCAAACATGGAAAACAGTGAAGAAGAGAAGACCCTGAAATCAACAGGACCTGAGACTTACAAATGTCTTTGCTGTAAGGAACTAGATAGTGGTAGATGTGCTAGGTGTGCAGGTTTCATTTCCCACAAGCCTTCTGAATCACCCCCATGTCACAGCTGAAGATTATTGAAGATTCATACTGAAGATTAACATCTGAGGAGAATCATTAAAGAGCAGGCTTGGACAATTAGTCTCAGTATCACGTTTTAGTAAGAGTCAGCATGCAGGACTACGGTTCACTTACATCCAATAATCCCTTTAAGAACCTTCAGTGCTTCTTTTTTTTAGGCATCACCCATCAGAATAGTTGCGGAAAACTCGAACCCTCGAACACCCTATTATAGATTCACTAAAGTATGTACTCGTTTATTATTTCTCACAGATCCTCTTTTTTTGCTATAGGTGGATGACCTGAAGGCCAAGCTGGCTGCTCAGGAGGTGGACCTGAAGCAGAAGAACGAGGACGCAGACAAGCTAATTCAGGTGGTGGGGGTGGAGACAGAGAAGGTGAGTCGGGAAAAGGCCGTGGCCGACGAGGAGGAGCAGAAGGTCGCCAACATTGCCGAAGTGGTGGGCAGAAAACAGAAAGACTGCGAGACGGATCTGGCCAAGGCTGAGCCTGCTCTCATAGCAGCCCAGGAAGCTCTCAACACACTCAACAAGGTCAAACACAACACCCAGCATATCTTCTTACTGTAGTCTGTGGTACAGCTAGCTTGATATTAGCATAGGGATTGAGCAATTATCAGAAAATAAAGAAGGATATGTTTATCTCATGAAGATAAAATAAGTATCTTCTTATATCACAGCATGTTGCAGATATCTTTAATTAAATTAATTAAGACTTAATTTTCATAAAGATCGTACTTTTTAACAAGTTTACCTTTTGTTGTTATAGCAGCTGAATTTTTTGTTAAAGCAGTTTTAAGGCTCTCACACTATGAGAATTCTTTCATAAATGTTACATTAACAAATGCTCACACAAACTTTAATTATATCAAGAAATTGTTTTCTTTGTTAATGAATTTGTTTCATATATTATTAGACATTTTCTATTCAAGTATTATGTAAATTTTGGAACTTTCAATTCATATTCGTACTTTCGTGTTAAATGCACATGAACGGCACCACAGGGTCATAATAACGAAGGCGGAAATCAGGATTTTTGTTTGTTGCCTAGTTGGGATGTGTCAGTTAATAGTGATCTTAAGTGTGGATCCGTTTACCGAAAATAAAACACACTTTTTTTTCTTTGCTAATTCCGACCTACAAACTCAGAAATAAGAATTTCAAAGAAGTGCTTAAACTTATATTTACATTTATGGCATTTTGCAGACACCCTTTTCCAGAGGGACTTACATTCATTACATTTATACAACTGAGTGATTGGGGTTAAGAAGCCTTGCTCAGGGGTCCAGTGGTGGCAAATTGATGGTGCTGGGAATCAAACCTCAATCTTCCAATTTACAGTTCAACACCTTAACCACTGCGCCACCATTTCCCTCAACTTAAACTTAAAATATTGTTTTTTATCAATAAAATGGCATTGATGTAACTTAAGAGTTTAGCACTGCTGTGGTTTAATGACCTATCAGAAGACTGGAATTGAACAGTCAACAGTCTGTTTTTACTGATTTAGGTGTAACATTTAATCTAAATCATCAGTATAAACATGCGTATCACTAAATGACTGAACAGAAATGGTTACAGTCTGAAACAACAAGTGTGTGTGTGTGTGTGTGTGACTATCAGTTTCGACAAAACTTTAGCTTGTTAGGTCCATCCTTCTACCAAGTGTGACTCGTCTTTGCACCCTGTTTATCTGTCAGCCCTCTCCTTTCTCTCTCTCTCTCTCTCTCTCTCTCTCTCTCTCTCTCTCTCTGTATATATATATATATATATATTGCCAGCTTTGGCCACAAGGTGCGAATGTATAAGATGTAGAGAAATGACATGTGGCATCTAGTACTGCTGTAAACAAGTGCTAATGAAGGGAAAGCTAAAGAGATCAGATGACAAGTGGTGCTTGCATGACTATATCTATAAACTTTTTTATTTCAAATGAGCAGCACAGTTTGGTTACCACAGAGGTCTGTAGTGTTTGTTTAGCGCTTGCAGACCACAGAAGTACGTCCTTATGCTAATATATGGAAATGGCATTAGGTCCATATGGAAATATGAACAGCTGAAAATGATTTTAACATCACAGAGAACCATTTGGCAGTTTTCAAGAGAGTAACTAGATGCCCTGTTCATCATAGTTAACAAGCAAGCTAACATGAGCTAACCTGACAGGAATAATAAAGAGGATATATACATACAGTCAAGCCTGAAATTATTCATACCCCTGGCAAATTCTGAGTTAAAGTTACTTTTATTCAACCAGCAAGGGTTTTTTTGACCGGAAATGGCACAGGCTTCTCCCAAAAGATAAAAAGACGATGTACAAGAGGCATCATTGTAAAAAAAATATTTCTCAGCTTTTATTTACATTTGAACAAAAAGTGGCATGTCCAAAATTATTCATACCCTTCTAAATAATCAATAGAAAAGCCTTTATTGGCTATTACAGCAATCAAACGCTTCCTATAATTGCTGACCAGCTTTTTGCATGTCTGCACTGGTATTTTTGCCCATTCATCTTTAGCGATGAGCTCCAACTCTTTCAGCTTGGAGGGTCTCCTTGCCATCACCCTGATCTTTAGCTCCCTCTACAGATTCTCAATTGGATTTAAGTCAGGACTCTGGCTGGGCCACTGCAAAACGTTAATGTTTTTGTCTGCTAACCATTTCTTCACCACTTTTCCTGTGTGTTTTGAGTCGTTGTCGTGCTGAAATGTCCACTGGTGCCCAAGGCCAAGTTTCTCTGCAGACTGCCTGATGTTGATGTTGAGAATTTTGATGTATTGCTCCTTTTTCATGGTGCCGTTTACTGTGATTAGGTTCCCTGGTCCACCGGCTGAAAAACACCCCCAAAACATTAGGTTCCCACCACCATGTTTGACAGTGGGGATGGTGTTCTTAGGGTTGAAGGGTTTTCCTTTTTTTTTATGCCTAATGGAGGCTACATCATTGTGGCCAAACAATTTAATTTTTGTTTCATCTGACCATAAAACAAAAGACCAGAAGTCTCTTCTTTGTCCAGATGAGCATTTGCAAAGGCCAAGCGGGCTTTTGTGTGTTTTATCTAAGTAATGTCCTCCTAGGTCTGCGTCTGTGGAACCCAGCGCTGTGCAGTGTCCATTGGACTGTCTGCCTTGAGATGTTGCCACCAGCAGAAGTTTTTTAATAATACTTTGCACTGTAGCCACTGGAACTTCAAAATATTTAGATATGGTCTTATAGCCCTTTCCTGACTTGTGAGCAGCCACAATGCGCAGCCGCAGGTCCTCAGTGAGCTCCTTTGTCTTAGCCATGACTGCTCACAAACCAACAGCGGAGAGCTTTTGTTTTTCACCTGTTGAGTTGATTAAACCAACTGTTCCTGATGAATCAGGGTAATTAGGATGCTTTAGAACAGCTTGGACTATTTGGAATGGTATAGAACTTTGGATTTTCCCATAGACTTTTTGACAGTTTGCAAAGGGTATAAATAATTTTGGACATGCCACTTTTTGTTCAAATGTAAATAAAAGCTGTGAAATTTTTCTTTCCACAATTCAAAAAAAAAAAACTTGCTGGTTGAATAAAAGTAACTTTAAGAATTTGCCAGGGGTGTGAATAATTTCGGGCTTGACTGTATATATACATATTTGTATAGACTAAAAGCTGGACCACTAGATACCGAAAAGGTATTATTTTCTCTTCACTGCTAACACCAGCTAGCTAGCTAAGCTAACCTGACAGCAATCTGGAAAAGTCATTCCTGTCACTGTTTATTATGCTTAATGCTGATGTTAAAGGGGTCATGAACTACCTCAGTTTTTATTTTGTCCTGTTATCTGATGTTGACTTGTTATCAAGATTTTTATATCTTTTTACATCCAAAACAACATGATTTGGAAGTAATAGATTATCTTCTGTCCTGTGTTTGACGCCCCTCATTAGTACACCACCACTGGGTCATAATTACGAGGACGATTTTTGTTTAAGTTGCCAAATTTGGATGTGTCAGCCAATAAACATCGTTGAATCAATGGATTAAGCATCTGTGGTGACGGATAGTGGAATTTCTGAAAATTGGATGTTGACTGAATTACGTTATTATGCGTTTGATTTATCGACCACATTGAAATACAAGCAACATTTAAAGTCATATAAGGGACATTCAAGTAAACGCCAACTGCTATGATTAGCTAACAGTTTTGCACACAGTTAATTATGCTTTTTGTTACTGGCCAATCAAACCCAGCAGACCCCATGTCATCATCCTCTATCTCTTCATCACGCATTTTAGTGGGTAGGTTTACCTCTTTAGTAGGCAACATTAACAAGGTTAACACATTCTTGGCACTTCCTATCCACTGTGGCACAAAATAGGCTACGGCACATCCCACCATAGTTAATGACCCAGATTAAATACACAGAGAGAATTTTAAATATGAACAGAAATGATAAATATTGATCGAGCCTATTGAAAACCAGGACATTCAGTGTCCCAGCGGGAAAAAAGAAAACATTCTCCTGGACTGACTATTGAAAAACAGGACAAAATTAAGACATTTGGCAACCGTAACTGCTTATTATATAAAGACAGTTTTGGAACCGTGTCTTTTTAGTTTCTCTGTCTCTCTGTTTCTTTCTTTCTTTCTCTCTCTCTTAATTTTTCTCTCTCCTCTCTGTCTGTTTCTCTCTTTCTGTCTGTCTCTCTCTTTCTCTCTTTCTGTCTTTTCCTTTTTCTGTCTTTGTCTCACTCTCTTCTTCAGTCTTTCTCTCTTCCTGTATCTCTTTCTCTTTCTGTCTGTCTCTCTCAATTTTTTTCTCTCTGTCTGTCTGTTTCTCTGTGTGTGTGTGTGTGTGTGTGTGTGTGTGTCTCTCTTTGTCTCTCTCTCTCTCTTGCTCTCTCTCTCTCTCTCTCTCTCTCTCTCTCTCTCTCTCTCTCTCACTTTCTCTCAAAGCAGCTCATTTGCTAATTGGCAACTCACTACCGCAATGTCATTTTTGCTCGCCACATATTTCTGCGGCTTTAGACGTCAGTATTTATTTAGTGGCTGAATAATCCTGTGGCTGAATACCTGCTAAACTACCCTCTCAAAGTTTTACATCAATTAATCACAGGAGCTTGCTTAAAGGCAACTTTGATTAAATGCAATCTGCTTATCACAATGATATGAGTTGGAGATTAAATAAAATATTAGCCGCCGTCTTGCAACACTGAAAGTTACCCATTGTGCAGAAATGTGATTGATGAAAGAGATTGTAAATCCTCTTGAGGGAATCTTTAAGATGATCAAAATGAACGTTTAAAAGATTCTTTAGATGTAAATTGCAAAGGTTTTGCAGATATTTGTGAGATATCTTGAGTATAGACTCAAAGGAAAACTTTTTTTTACTAAAAGTTACAGCCACTGATGGGTAGATTGACACTGCTTACCAAAGTTTCCCACACTCACAGTCACCATAATTTATTTTTTAAGTTTGTCTTTTGCACTTTATTTCGCACCGGTTACAGTTCCTGGTTACAGACTCGTCCTTTCGTCGGAGCCGTTACTAAGCCTGTTGCTTTTTTTTTTCCTCCTCTGATTGGTTTCCTGACTTTAAATCTGTTTAGCCCTGATGCACCCATTTGTCCCTGCCGATTCCTGTTTTTGACACAAGTTTGCCTCATGTTTGTTTGGATTTTTTGCTGTGCCTATTTATGCCTGTTCCAATATTTTCGCCCTGTTTCTGATTTCCAACATTTTTTTCCTAATTTTCTACTTTTTAAGTCTACTTTATAATACATATCAATTCGAGAGTGGTTGTTTATTTTAATGCTAGGTCATACGAAAGAAAATTTTATACAGTTTTTCTTCTTTTCAGAACAATTTGACAGAGCTAAAGTCTTTCGGCTCTCCGGTGGCTGCCGTCACCAACGTGACCGCTGCAGTAATGGTCCTTATGGCTCCTGGGGGCAAAGTTTCCAAAGACCGCAGCTGGAAAGCTGCTAAAGTCATGATGGCTAAAGTTGACAATTTCCTGGACTCGCTGATTAACTTCAACAAGGAGAACATCCATGAGAACTGTCTAAAAGCCATCCAGCCGTACTTGCAGGACCCAGAGTTCCAACCGGAGTTGGTGGCGGCAAAGTCCTTGGCTGCGGCAGGCCTCTGCTCTTGGGTTATTAACATTGTAAAGTTCTATGAGGTTTACTGTGAAGTGGAGCCTAAGAGACAAGCCCTGAACAAAGCTAATGCAGAGCTAGCATCTGCCCAGGAGAAACTCTCAGTCATTAAAGAAGAAATCAATGTAAGTCAGTTGTACCTGGGCTTTCTCTGTTTTTTTTTCTTCACACACAACATGACAGTGTCCAGAACCATTGTTATGTGCACGTAGTATATCTTTGCGGTAATAGCACAGTTTTTTTTTGAAAACACTCCTTGAAATAGCTTTTTGTCCCACTGGTTATTATAACAGAAGTGAGGATTTATTGTTGAGTAACTCTTTGTTGAGTTATAACAAATACCTTGTCTATACTTTAATATAGATAGCGTTTATACATGTTTGTTTCTGGCTTTGTTTCTCACTCTATCTGTCTTTCTCTCTCTCTCTCTTCTCTGTCTCTCTCTTTCTTAACAACCCCTATTCCTCCTCTTCCCATGACAGCTCCTTAATGAGAACTTGGCAAAGCTGACAGCTAAATTTGAGAAAGCCACAGCAGACAAGCTGAAGTGCCAACAAGAGGCCGAAACTACAGCACGCACAATCTCTCTTGCCAACCGCCTGGTGAGTGTCCCCCCTCCACCCATACAAACATACACACCGTTTTTGGCAGTATTTCTTCGCTCTGTTTTGGAACATCAAGATGATTTGAAAAACTTTTATTCAGGTAAATTTGGCAGCTTAAGTCTTAATTACACCATAAACCCAGCAGACAGGTAGACAGATCTGTCAATCAAATTTTTCCCAATGAGCAAAATCTGTCATAGTTTCTGTTTTCTAATTAGAGACAGATATGAAACACTGCTTTGAAAGAATTTGTATAAATTGTTCTGAATAGTGTTAGACAATTCATATTCATGTTAATGAATTTTTCCCACTTTTCAGGTTGGAGGCTTGGCGTCGGAGAACGTGCGTTGGGCTGAGGCGGTGGCTAACTTTAAGCATCAGGAGAGGACGCTGTGCGGGGATGTTCTACTCATCACTGCTTTTGTTTCTTATCTGGGATACTTCACTAAGCGCTACCGCCACGAACTAATGGACAATACCTGGAGGCCTTATCTTAGCCAGCTTAAAGTGGGTTGCTAGAATAATCTTACACAGTCAACTACTAGAAAACAACATCAGCTCTCCTGTATTTTCCCTTCTTTTTTGTTGAGTTTTTTTAATCTTCCAGCATTGTGTACTCTTAGAACTGAAAACCATTGCGAGTGTGGTGACTTGGTCATGTCTCCTTTCACTCCATTAGGTACCTGTTCCTGTCACGTCAGGTCTGGATCCTCTAACTATGCTGATGGACGATGCCGATCTCGCCACCTGGCAGAACGAAGGGCTTCCAGCTGATCGGATGTCCACTGAGAATGCCACCATCTTAACCAGCTGTGAGCGCTGGCCTCTTATGGTGGACCCCCAACTCCAGGGGATAAAATGGATAAAAAACAAATATGGAGATGACCTTCGAGTCATTAGGATTGGTCAGAGAGGGTAAACATTACTGGATAATCTACTAGGTTACAATATATAGCCGGATATTTTTTTTTCTTATTCCACTTGATGTGTTTTTTTTCTGCGGTCTGTTATTTCTTTGTAGGTATCTAGACTCGATTGAGAGGGCCTTATCTGCAGGTGAGGTTGTCCTTATTGAAAATCTGGAAGAGACTGTTGATCCAGTGCTTGGACCCCTACTGGGTCGAGAAACGATAAAGAAAGGACGGTAAGTGTTACCAAGGTAGAATCTCTTCACAAAAAGAGTTTAATAAACAGCCATTTATTAGGATTATTATAGAGATAAAATAGAGGAAATTCCTGCTAGTAACTTTTTCTGCATTTTTCATATACAGGGTATCATTAACTAAAGTTGTGTATTGACAAGGGCCTCACGATACGATAAATACACACGACACACGGGTCACAATACAATGAATCATTATTTACTGCATTACAATACATATTGCAAGACATTGCAATACTTCTTCTTCTTCTCCTTTCGGCTGTTCCCTTTTAGGTGTCGCCAAAGCTAATCATCTGTCTCCACCTAACCCTATTCTCTACATCCTCTTCTCTCACACCCACTAACTTCATGTCCTCGTTTATCACATCCATACACCTTCTCTTTGGTCTTCCTCTTTGCCTTCTGCCTGTTAGATTCATCTCTAACATCCTCCTATCTATATTTTTACACAGCCCTATCATTAACACACCACTCCGGAAATATTCCACCCTTATGAAACTAAAAAGTGCATCTGATTATACTTGCAAAAGTTAAGATACAAGTGGTAGCCTAATTGTTGAGATGTTGGGCCTCAGATCACAAGGTTATGTGCCACTGCTAAGCTGGTATACCTAGGCCATTGAGCAAAGTCCTTAAACATCAACCAGATAAATAAGATCTGTGTGTTGCTATTTGTTGTTTGTTAAAAAAAATCTTCAAAATATAACTACATTAAACCTTTAAGATTATTCCATAAGTGCTTTCCAAAGCAGTCCTGGTGGTTATACTGTATCATGTGAATCCTGTCAGTGTATCGTAACCAGGAATGTCGGATGGTTTTATAACATAAAACTCCACTGCTTTCCTTTAGCTATATAAAGATCGGTGACAAGGAGTGTGAATACAACCCAAGTTTTCGTCTTATCCTTCACACCAAGCTGGCGAACCCCCACTACCAGCCGGAGCTGCAGGCCCAGTGTACGCTGGTCAATTTCACAGTAACCCGGGACGGCCTGGAGGACCAGCTACTGGCTGCTGTGGTCAGCATGGAGAGACCCGATCTGGAGGAGCTGAAGGTGAGAGCTACCGCACTTAATTAAATTCAATTGCTGCTCATCGCAGGCATCTCACTATTATGCTAATAGGATAATATGCTGCTTCACACCAAAGTCCTCCCTGAAGATCATCATTGGGGCTTTAGTTGAAAGCGGAGGGCTCTTTGATATGAGCTTATCCTCTTACGGCATTGTGG
Organism: Bagarius yarrelli; assembly: GCA_005784505.1. Taxonomy (NCBI): domain Eukaryota; kingdom Metazoa; phylum Chordata; class Actinopteri; order Siluriformes; family Sisoridae; genus Bagarius; species Bagarius yarrelli. The sequence goes on from VCAZ01000002.1 coordinate 4,971,929, forward strand.
GGAGGAATTAAGCACATGGCAGCTAATTGGGGAAAAACATTTTTTCAAACTTAATTGGCTTTATCTTCTGTGTTTTGTAGTTGGGTAAACTCAAAGATAATTGGCCAGATTTTAACAGTAGCCACCAGATTGTTACATCACATTTTTTTGTTATCACAAAAACATTTAGGTTTTTGCACAACCTTCAGTTCAGTGTTCTCAGAAAGTCTCGTAGTCTATATTAAAGTGCAGTGGCAGTGGATGATTTATGCTTGGGAATGACCTTGCTGTTGGATTTTGGAGAAATTGTCATGCTAGTCAAAGTAATTTTACAAAATCAGTCATTAACCTGAGGCCTGTACTCTAGATTACAACTTGTTAGATGCCACACTTTTCCACTCTTCTCCTCTCATTTCCCCATCTTTCCCCTTCTGTCCTCTACTCTCCCCTCTCCTTTCTCCTCCTCTCCTCTCCACTCCTCTCCTCTCTCCATTTTTCCTCTCCCGTTCTCTCCTCTACTCATCTCTACCTTTTTACTCTTCCATTCCCTCCCATCCCCTCCGTTCTCCTTCTCTCCTCTCCTCTCTCCATTTCTCTCCTCCCATCCTCTTCTCCTCTTCTCTTCTCCCCTCTGATCCTCTATTCTCCACTTCTCTCTACTCTCCTCTCCCCATCCGTTCCCTTCCGTCCTATTTTCTCCCCTTTACTCCATTCTCCTCCTCTCCTCTCCTCTCCTCTCCTCTCCTCTCCTCTCCTCTCCTCTCCACTCTTCTTCTCCTCTCTCCATTTCTCCCCTCCCGTCTTTTCCTCTTCCTACCTTTCCTCTTCTCTTCTATTTTATTCTCTTCTCTCCCCTTCCCTCTCCCCTTCTCTCTTCTTTTCACCTCTTCTTTTCTCTCCCCTCCCCTCTCCCCTTCTCTCCTTTTCATCTCCTCTTCTCTCCTCTTCCCTCTGCTCCTCTTCTCTATTCTCCCCTTCTCTTCTCTCCTCTCCACTCCTCTCCTCTCCTCTTTTTTGCTCTTCTCTCTCCTTTCCTATTATCTTTCTCCTCTCCTCTTTCCTCCTCTTCTCTTTTCTTCTCTCCTTTTTTCGCATCCCCTCTCCTTTCCTCTTTTCTCCCCTTCTTTCCTCTCCTTTTTCCACTTCTCTTCTCCACCCTCCTTTCTCTCTCCTCTCCTCTCCTCTCCTCTCCTCTCAATAACTTGGACAGTAAGCCCCATCCACACAATCCCAAACTGTAATGATTTCAACACTCACTGGACCAGTGAGAAAAAGAGATGCTTTCGTATTTCTATCATGCTTTTTTTTGCGTCTGTAATTTATGTCCCAAATTGTGTACATTATCCAAACTTGAGGTTTTTTATTTAAAAAAAAAGCGATTTGTTTCAACTGCAAGTCCCTTAAGTGAAATCTGGTGCAATGTAATGGAGTTTGGTTCATCAAAAATGACCTGAGAAGCTATTTTATTACCTTAATTAGTTTTCAACGTAGATAAAAAAACAAACAAACACATAATTGCTGTGTTTTACGCTGCTGCTTTATAAATGCACAGGAGGGAGCAAAGCGAACAGACCGCCAGTCGAACATGACCTTTCTGTGCTTTCTGTGAGTTTATTACTTACAGTACGTCTCACCAGCCTCTTTATTTTTTTTTTTTTTTCTGTAGATTCAGTTCGGCTTCATTACAAAGTTCTTGAAAATTCTTTTCTTAAAAACTTTTTTTTTTTGCTCTGAAAACATACAAATTAATCTCTAAGTAGGTCTTAAACTGCGATCATGATTAAGATCTGGGAAGAATTATAGGCTGTGGAAGCGTCCGGCTTTTTCTTTAAGAGAGAAACGGGGGGGATCCTTTGTTTTTTTTAATGAATGTAACCGACTGCCTCATTATTTGCCTAAAGTTTCATTGTCTAGTTTTAATTTTAATTATACATGCTGACTGGTTAATTGTTTGTTTTTTGGCCACGTTTAGGGAAATTGCCTGTAGTATATAAAGCAAACGCTTACTCAGGGGTTACTGACTCATTAGGGAAGATAAGAGTTTCTTTTACCTTTTCAACTAAAGGTTACTGAATGTGTAAGGTCGAGGTCATGGATGTTAGTGATTTCTACTGTAAAGCTAAGATAGCCTGTAATAGAAAGATGGATTCTGCTTTATTATCTTGGAAAATACTGTAAAAAACTGTAAAAAAAAAACTGTAGACGAAATGCACTGAATGTGTACATCCCACTCTCGCAGCCAATCGATGTCCAAAGACACGCCTCCTTAGATTGTTATTGGCTTTTACCTGCTACAAAGCTTATATACATGGCATGTCTTGTCCAAATACATTTACCAGGCTTTTATTATGACATTCATGCAGCTAATTAGCCAATCGGGTGGCAGCAGCACAACGACTATGATCAAACAGATACGGATCAAAAGCTTTAGTTAAAGTTTACATCAAACATCCGAATAAAGAACAAAACATTCTGTTATCTCTGTGACCTTGATAGTGGTAAAAACTGCTGATTTTAATATTTGCTAAACTCTTTTTCACACAAAAGTCTCTTATTTGGACATCAAACAGTGTGGAAAAAACAAGAAAGACAAGAAAATGCTTAGTTGACATGCAAGATTACAGAAAAAAACTAAGATAGCCTGTGATGGACAGAGGAAGAGTCTGCTTTATGATCTTGGAAAATTCCAACTCTAGACGAAATGCACTGAAAGTGTACGCCTCACCCTCTCTGCCAATCAATGTCCAAATCCACGCCCCCTGAATGCATAAACGTGCACAGACTTGACGAATAGAGACAACATTACTGCAGTACATCATGTGTCATTCTCCGGTGAGTAAAAGTTATAGTTCAGTTAGTAACAGTACTAAAATACTAAGCGTAAAAGTAGTACCCGATTGCACGTCGCTGCTGCTGTAGTTAAACTAATTAGTTAAAGTACACAAACTATTAAAGTTACTATTAAAACACAACAAAATCCAATCGGAACATATTTCTACCTGTCCAAAAGAAATACTGCAACCATGACATAATCTTTCAAACCATTCGATGGTTGTAGTCGACTGCAGTATAGAACCGCAACACTGATATTATTTTGGGTTTTTCCTCAGTATGTGACCTCACTGATGTATGTGAACAGGAGTATAAACATACATATGTTGACAGGCAGGTAGGAAAGCTTATCATAATATTCTGCCCCAGTATTTTGATTGGACAAACATTTTATGGTTCTAAACCTTCCATAGACTCTATTAATACATTCAGCCCACTTAACTTAATAACTGCTATCAGGATATGAAGACTTTCAACCAGCCGAACGAAATTTCTTTCTGAAGATAATCGCCTATCGTACCTTTAAATAAATGCACCATGGTTTTTGTTGTTATTTTATTGGCTATATTTTGTTTTTTAGATCAGTATTGGCTGTTACTTACTATAAAGCTTATAGTAATTAGCATGTCTTGTCCGAATACGTTTACCAGGCTTTTATTATGACATTCATGCAGCTAATTAGCCAATCGAGCAGCAGCAGCACAACGACTATGATCAAACAGATACGGATCAGGAGCTTTAGTTAAAGTTTACATCAAACATCTGAATAAAGAACTGTTATCTCTGTGACTTTGATAGCGTTAAAAACTGCTGATTTTAATATTCATAATAAACTTCTGGGATTTTTCACACAAAAGTCTGTCATTTTGACACCAAACGGAGTAGAAAAACATGGAAGACATTTAGTGAGATGAAAATGCCTTGTTGACACGAGAGATTAGAGAAAGATTGGTTCAAGATGTTTGGAAGGATAGTAACTCATGTAATCATTTTTTTTTATGTGAAAGAGTGTTTGTTTAAATGTGTGTAAAGGTGTGTGTGCTCGCATGTTTGTAAAAGGAAATCTGTTTTCGTTATCAGGAATTTTGTGTTTGTGCAAAGGATCCCATGCACTAACTCTGCATGGAGTGTATTGCATGGGATGCCAAAGGAAAGCACAGTTAATCCACTCAGCCCCTTTTTTTTATATATCTGCCGCTTGCAGATGCAGTGTGTATCGATTACCGCCGTCTTTGAGCCGATTGACATACACAGCTTACAGCTCATCTAACCTGCGCTTCTTTGCTTCAGTTTCTTTTCACACAGGTCAATGGTTTAATCGCCGCCTCTTTTTTTTTTTCTTTTTTGTTTATGTTGGTCTTGTGTGTTTTTTTGTTTTTTTTTTAGTCCAACCTCACGAAGCAGCAGAACGGCTTCAAGATCACTTTAAAAACTCTGGAAGACAACCTCCTCTCACGTCTGTCATCCGCTTCCGGAAATTTCCTAGGAGACACAGAGCTGGTTGAAAACTTGGAGATAACCAAACGCACAGCTGCTGAGATCGAAGAGAAGGTTGATCAGTTCACTCAGTATGACTAGAATTAAATATTTATTATAAATTAAGTCAGTTTGTCCCAAGAATTCTTCCTCCAGGACCGCCTTTTGAGAAATATAAAAAAAAATATCAAGCAGAAAACAGCCACCAACTCCCCACCCCCACCCCACACACATACAGATATAAATTGTAGTTCATTAATGGTAATTAACACAGTTTCAAGTACGTGGAATAAACAAACTAAGAAATAATAAGTCACTTTTAAAATTAACAGCAGTAAAATGGGAAGCCTGCAGGTTCTACATTATTTCCCCACGTAACAGTATCATTGTTTTTCAACAGCGCAATTGAAAACAGGAACAAGTATCCTAGAAATGTCCTGTCTCCGTGGCTTTGCTTTTCCGTTGAACATTAAGTGGTACACGACGAGTTAAAGCGTTTTGTTTTGGGGCCATCAGCAACTCAATGAAACACACATTCATACAGCGGAATGTTAAGGGTAGTGTCATGACAACGGCTAGAAGGTAAGCCAAAACTGCGCGCTGAACGTTGCCGGGTGGTATAGTGTGACATGGCAAATATTTTTGGCTCACATTCTAACTGTTATCCTTTTTCTAAATTTTTATACATCCAGATAAAAACCTGCAGGCCTGCAAACACCAATTATTATAATTATTATAATTGCAATATATAGATTGCGCCCTCCCAAGGGTCAAGCCACCCAGTTTGGAAACCACACTACTATATAATAGTGGTGCAAATTTGTTGCTTCTTTATTTGCTTATAGTTTTCATGTGATGGCTAAATAACCTACCTAATAACTAGACCATATATCCAGAGGGAATAAGAAATAAAGTCGTTTATTTCTTATTGTTATTTCCTCAATCAGTTCCTTTCATTATTTTTTGTCTTATATCGTATTTTGACATACAGTATATTTGTGCTTAGATGAGAATAGCAACGATGTTTAAACTCCTTTATGTGAATAGCTATAAAAGGAGAGGATGTTGGAAATGATGTCGGGGCAAGCCTTATTTTTATTTTTATTTTTATTTTCTTTACCAGAGAAAAGAAATTCCTACAGAGATCAGGACATCTAATTTCTCAGAAAGAAAAAATAATAAATATGTGAATTAAAATACGTACACCTTAATGTCACTATGACAATCGTATTATAAACGAGTATAAATGCCCTCAATTTTTAAACCAAATCTTAAATGTTACATTTAACATTTAGATATTATATTTTCCTTTATTTAATGGCAACTATATACAACTATATATATATATATCATAGAACATTGGAAGATATTTCTTACCACTTACACAAAAAGTTGCCCTAAACAGCTGCTAAAGTTCAAGAAAAATGTAAGTGTACTGGTTTAATAGAATCTATACATTTGTGTCAACTCTTTAAATAATTTTTAAGCCGGTTAACTTATATTTTTGTGTGCTTGATGTTTGCCCTAGAGTTCAAAATCAAAAAGGTGACATTTGCTTACTAAAGTTATGGTTGGGTTAAGATTTAGTAAGAAAGTTTTGGATTATTAGTTGCCCTTTTAAGATGCTCACAAAAGACAAGTAGTGTGTGTGTTTGTGATTTCAGGTAAAAGAAGCAAAGGTGACCGAGACTAAAATCAACGAGGCGAGAGAACACTACCGCCCGGCGGCTGCCCGCGCCTCTCTTCTCTACTTCATTATGAACGACCTTAATAAGATTCATCCCATGTACCAGTTTGCTCTCAAGGTAGCCGTCACTACTGAACCTTGACCTTTACGTGCACTCTTCTCCCGCACCGGTCTCTGTCACCAAACTTCCTCTGTTCCGCTTCTTCAGCTTTTGAAACATGGCATTTAATACGCTGCTCTGTCAGCATCCGCATACACTGAACCCGCTCGGCGTAATGAAAGCGGGACGTTCGGTTCTGACAAGGTGACAGCTTTCAGATGAGAAGTTTCGCCAGCATTAGTGCAAAAAAATAGATTAAAACCACTTAATTAAGTCGCTCGTTGTCTTTGTTCAGTGACATTCGGGTTTTTCGGGACAGTCACCACACAGTGACAAAATACAATCTTCTGCTATCAGGAAATAATTGCATTGTTCTTGTAGACAAATGTATGCAGAGGAAATGAGCGTGAGCTGGAGCGCATACACACTTTCTATGAAAGCTGCTTTCTAAAATGGATAATTAAATGCTGAGGTGAAATGGTCCAATGATTATTTGCTTAGCAATGCAAATACATAGAGATGGTTTATGATCTAGAGTTTTGACTCTTTGCTTGCTTGCATGTGTGTGTGTGTGTGTGTGTGTGTCAGGCCTTCAGTGTGGTTTTCCAGAAAGCTGTAATGAAGGCAGCCCCAGACGAGGTGTTAAAGCAGAGGGTTTTAAATCTAATCGACAGCATCACATTCTCGGTGTTTCAGTACACCACCCGCGGCCTTTTCGAATGTGACAAACTCACATACACGGCGCAGCTCGCATTTCAGGTAGGGGATTTCCCTCATCAGATCTGTCAGCGTCTTCCTACGCTCATATCTCATGCCAAAACTTTTTTTTTTTACCCGTCTCACTTTTTCTGTTTCTTTGATTCGGCCTCTTTCTTTTGTCTCGCCAGATTTTAGTGATGAATAAGGAAATCAACACTAATGAGCTGGATTTTCTGCTGCGGTATCCCGTCCAGCCTGGCGTCACATCCCCCGTCGACTTTCTTTCTAATCATTCGTGGGGAGGAATCAAGGTAAAAACATCCACGCTCGTTAGAGGATATGTCATTCTCTTCTGACTTGTTTTCTTACGCAATCTGTATATCCGGTGCGTTTGCATCTTAGTTGATGACTTACATTACCCACTCAAGCATTTGCCTGAGGAGGAAAAAAAAATCATGCATGGCTCAACCCAGCTGTCCTGGACACCTGACTATTCAGGCATTTTTGGAATCTCAGCTGCACCTGACAGGCAGAGTAGCATTAGTGATAAACATCATCACAGAAAGTACAAAGTAAAAGTTTGCCGACGTGTCCGATCTGATAGGCAACAAGCCGAGTTTGAAAAAAGCAGGTTCAGTATAAAAAAATACACCATTTTGGAAAAGAATATTTAAAGATACACATACAGATAAAAGTCCAATATTACAGTTTCATTTTGCTGCAATGCACAACCATCCTAATGACGCTCTAATAGTCTGTGTGAAAATATTCCGCTGTCCATGTAGAACAGTAACATTAATGGAAATTAGCCCAGACTCTATAACTGTACTAGAGCCTAAAACAGTAAGTTGAGGTTTGAGGATTAATTTTTTTCATACAGCTTAACTTGGAGGTCAAATAATATGAATAAATATATAAATGGATATGTAAATATAGATAGATGGATAGATGAACAGATAGATGGATAAAGACAGACAGACATACAGACAGACAGATAGATAGACAGATAGATAGATAGATAGATAGATAGATAGATAGATAGATAGATAGATAGATAGATAGATAGATAGATAGATGGATAAATAGAGACAGACAGACAGACAGATAGATGGGAGGGATAAACAGATGAATAGATAGGCAGATGAAAGGATAGATAGATAGATAGATAGATAGATAGATAGATAGATAGATAGATAGATAGATAGATAGATAGATGAACTGATAGATAGGTAAATAGATACAGACAGACAGACAGATAGATGGGAGGGATAAATAGATGAATAGATAGGCAGATGAAAGGATAGATAGATAGATAGATAGATAGATAGATAGATAGATAGATAGATAGATAGATAGATAGATAGATAGATAGATAGATAGATAGATAGATAGAATGCAGTAAGAACACACACCTTTTGATTGTCACATGGATGTTAATACCTGATAAATAAAGAAATATATACATACACAAACACACACACAAACCTAACAATGTAATTCTACTTTTTTCCTCACATTCTCCCTCCAATTTCCATATTGTGTGTGATTATGAAAGCAGGGTTTGTGTTATGTAATGAAAATTGACAGCCTCAAGTAACTGTGCGGTTTATTCTACATTTGAATAAAAAACAAATACATTTTGCAAGTGTGCCACCTCATATTTATACCTCGGGGGAACAGAGCAGAAGTAACAGGGGACTGACAGAAGTCAAATATATTTTAAAGAATGACATCTATTTACACATTTTCAGTATAAAAGTGTTTTATTTGGGGACATATATATTTGTTGTTTAAGTGGACGAAATGATTATTGTATGTTGCTCATTTTAATGAACGTTTTCTGGCTGTAATTTTGAAAGCCTCTGTGAATAAGAAAGAGTTTCATAATACCAAGCCTTTCCTTCTGCAGCATCAGCACTTTGCAACTCTTCATGGTAAGGAAACTTGCTAATGTTTGCTCAGCAATTTAAACAGCATAAAGACAATTTGCTTTGCCATTATATTAAATTAACACCCAAACGCCCACCTCCAAACCTCCCCGGAACTTCTTATGTTGCCAGCATTTTGTTTTCTTTAGCGGGTTTGACATGGCTCATTCAGCAATTATGGCACCTGCGTGCATGTAATATACAAGGCACACCAAGTATTACAAAGGTAATAATGTATAATGGACTTTAATCTGTTATTAGGACCTGTGAAATTTCCACCGAATTGAATTGTTGTGCTCTGAAAAGCACTCTTTGCTCATTTACTTATACCTACTGATGACTGAAAGAACGGAAAAACAAACAAGAAAACAGGCGTAATAAATAAAAATCCATCAGGCAGAAGAAACGACTGATCAATCTCATAACTCCCAGTTATTCCCAGTCTTTGACCTTTTCTTCTTTCTTTCTCTTTTATATTAGAAAATGTCTCCCAAAGATGTCCTTTGCTTCTGCATAAGATATTTATTTAAATACTTATAATTAATTCTTATACTTGTCCATACCATCAGAGATTTCAAATGTCAAGGTTGAGCTCTATTTCCCTAATGTCAATATTGAGCTTAGACCAGGTTCCTACCAGACACTGTTGGACTGGTAGGATGAGCTGCTTTTTATGTACTGTGCTATAGTTCTTAAAAAATACTTGAAAAGGTTTGAATTCCTGACATCCATGATCTTAGTGAGATCACATAGTGTTTGTATTATATATGATTTTATGTTTGACAAATAATGTACATTATAACAACTTACTAAGTTACGATTGGTTCTACGACCAGTTGTTATGACAAATGCCTTCCAACCATGCCTTTGGATCGTTATGTTTTGTCGCAGGCACTTTGTACAATGGATGAATTCCGTAATCTGGATCGGGACATTGAGGGCTCAGCAAAACGCTGGAAGAAGTTTGTAGAGTCGGAATGTCCGGAGAAAGACAAATTTCCTCAAGAATGGAAGAACAAGAACTCGCTACAAAGGCTATGCATGATGCGAGCACTTCGACCTGACAGGATGACATATGCCATCAGGTCAGTAAACACACTACACAAATACAAATTGGACATGCTTATCAGCAAGTAAGGTCTTAATTAGTAAACAGATTTTATTCTGTTATTAATTTTATTGATTATTAATTCATATTTGGTTTGACCATTGTGCCAAATATCAGGCAATGGGGTTCATTGATCAGCACATTCTAAAGAAAAGGAAAGTTTGATACTGTTGGGTTCTACATAAGTGCTTTGGTTTTCCTCCCTAAGTTCCAAGACATGTACTGTGGCTGAGTGGTATTTCTAAATTGTCTGTAATCTGTGGATGCCTTGGCATTCTTTTCAGGGTGTCCCCCACCTTGTTCCTGGGATAAGGATCCAGGTTCTCTGAGTAGAATTAGAGCTAGAGTAAAATGAATTAAGAGAGAGATATTCTAGCTCTTTACAAGCATGACTCAGGTTATTGGAAGCTAAAAAAATTCTAATTAGCCGGCCTGAGGCTGTAGTACACTCTGCGACTATCTTTGGGCAAGAATGAGCAGAAGAAGAATAGCTCTACAAAAAAGCGCTCGGTCTGCTTATGTCAGGTAAAGTTACCTTTATTTATATAGTGCTGTCAAAGCAGCTTTACAGTATTAAATAAAAGAATAGTGTGTCAATACAAGGACAATAGTAAACATTCACAAAAACCTTCTGTAAATAAAGAGTCCCCAACGTATCCAGCCAGAGGCGACAGCAGCAAGAAGCCAAAACTCCATCAGTGACAGAATAGAGAAAAAAAACTTGGAAGAAACCAGGCTTAGTCAGGAGGTTATTTCTCCTTGTTGTCTTGTCCGAATGGCTATTTAGGAGACAAGGTTTTCACTAGAGATTTGTCTCTGGAGCTCATCGTCTCTAAGTGTTGATCCATCTGGGCACCATCATGCCCTTTGCCTGGAGAAGGTCAAAGCTAATCTCACAAGAATTGACCTTGTGCAAATGTATTGTATACACAGTGAGAGCAAACGACCTGATAATTTCCACTGAAAGGGCATCAATTCTTTTTTCAGAGATTTTGTGGAGGAAAAGCTGGGCACCAAGTATGTGACAAGTCGTTCAGTAGATTTTGCTGTTTCCTTTGAAGAATCCGGAGCCGCCACACCCATATTCTTCATCCTATCCCCTGGAGTCGATCCACTGAAGGACGTAGAGAAGCATGGTACAGTTGCTTTGACTGCTTTGTTCTGTTTTCTTAAGCCTGACAGTTTTTTAGATGAAAACTTTTTAATGGGCTCATGTTCAAATCCATGGTGGCTGATCAACTGCTGTTTTGGGAGGTGTTTCATACACCAAGAGCCAACAGCCATAGAAATACCAGTTTTCGTGCAAAACAAAAAGAAAAATAATAATTATAGATACCTTGTTTCAGAGAACCAGTGCTTTCTGTCTTTTATTATGTGAGTTAAATGGGTAGCCATCTTAGAAGGCTCCATGCGGAGATCGATTAGGCATGGTTGTGTGTGTGAGAGTGACTAATCGACTCATGGCTAAAGTGCACCACAATCAATTAGTAAATGCTTGTCTAAAAGGGGCTCCTTAGACGATGTAATTATACTAAGTGTGTATTTACGAAGTACATGTGTAAAGACAGTGTAGGTAAAGTCATTCCTATAAACATTTGAAAAAAAAATAAGCTGCTAACTGAATCTTTGCAGGTCGAAAGCTGGGCTACACATTTGACAATAAAAACTTCCACAACGTGTCTCTTGGCCAAGGGCAGGAAGTGGTGGCTGAAAAAGCGCTGGATCTTGCTGCACACGAAGGTCACTGGGTAATATTACAGGTAAAGACACAAGGTTTGGTGTTTCAGCTTATTTTTTTTTTACTTTACAGCAACATAATACCTCCTGATGCCCCTTTTAAAATACGTTAACCTACGTTTAGCTGATCAGCAGCAACCTCGCCATGGGATTTAAGCTACAAGTTGTTGCCATGCTAATGTCTTGGTCAGCTGGGTGTGTCTCACCCAGTCGCTCAGGCTACCTCTCTAGTGATTAATGACTCGTTTGGTCTGCCAGAATTGTGTGGGGGAGGAATTTTCCTCCAAGCCTGTGTGATGGTCCAACCCCTGGGAGCAAGACGCACTCCACTAATGAGTCTATTAGGTTGCTTCTACTCCATCCAAATGTCAGTGTGAAAACTCTCTCACTCGCTCTCTTGCCCAGCTGCTTTTTACGGGTATTAGTTTGGAATCCATCCAGCTCCTATTAAATAAAGGCATATTTGCCAAATGCATATGGTTTGACAAACAAAGGATCAGGATGCTAAGAAAATGCTGGGGTAATTTACTGGGTTTGGATAAATACCCCGGTGCCAGCAGCAAAAGCAGGATGTATCCACGCAGATGGATTACATTTCCGTATCTCTTCGCAACAGGGCTGTGTTTTTACTTTCTAAAGAGGCACTGGTACAGAATCCTAATGGCTCTTATTGGCAGTTGGCAATGGCAGGAGGCAGAATGTGAGCAGTCGTCCTTTTTTTTTAAATCCCTGAGCTTCTCTACAGCATATCACATAGCTCGGGGACTGCAGGCAAGGAGACCAGTGGTTGTTTAATTACTTTTGCATAACAATGCAGATCAATGAGTTCCGAAGAAACTTATTTCCCATTCCAATAAGACAGCTTAAACCACTGCACCCCTTAGCCCCCTACACCTCACAACCAACTGCCCGCTCCACCGTGCATAAAAGTTTAGGAAAGCTTAGCGAGTCAATGGAAAGTTCCCCTTCAGTGAAGGTTAATTATGTTTGCAGCACATGGAGTCCAGTCGACCAAAATGCAGAAATCCACATGCTGTGGAGAGGCAATCAATTGCTGAGATTGGAAGAGAAAATCCACAGTCTTGGGAATCAAGTGACCTAAACCGGCTGAACCCGTCGCACTTTCTCTGTCTCATGTTCTGAATTGTACTCCTAAAGGTCTACAATGAGCTGTGTATAGAAGAGCATCAGAAAAGAACAAGGTGAGATACCTAAAGGCACAAGAAATTGCATTACCGGGGAAAAGGCTGCCATGGCATTCGAGGCATCAAACTTTAATGAGTTTTTGAGAATAGAAGCAATGAAGCTACACTCCCTCTGAAATTCCAGTGCCATTTTGACGCCTTCAAAGTCTCCTCAGAATAGTGAAGCACCAATCCTGTCTTTAGTGAAAGCTGTCATTTTACTTGGATACATAAGTTCTTTTCTGGTGGCACTTTTTTTTTCTGATTATTTAATTATGTTGTTAACAGGTTATGCCTAATGAATCAGACACAGTAATTGTATAATCACTTCATACAGCTCCAAAGCCGCTGATTGCAAACTCCGACACATCTTCTCTTCCATGAATGCAGACACCACAGATGTGGGGTCTCCCTGCTGGGCAAGTGCTTGATAAGCCAAAGTGTTTAGCCAAGGGAAAGCAAAAAAAGGACACACTCTGCATGCTGGCAAGCGGTGAAAACGCGCAATAACAGCAAGTATGCATTGTTAACAGCAATCAAAACACCTCTTCTCCGACAGCGCAGATAACTTTCTGTCGTCTTTAAGTGCTGGGAACATTGAGGGTCGGCACTTTTCTTTCACAGGAAATTCTTTTCCGCTTGCTCTCTGTCACTTTGTGCTTTTTAGGAACAATGGTTTAATTTGCGCTGACGACTCGAGAAATTGTTGTATGCTCGACAGCAGTGTGAATCGTTTTTGTGACCAGTAATATAAATATCTTATCATCTTTTGTTCAAATGCCTATAAAGTGATTTGTGGGACAAATATCTCAGTTATACCGGAAATTAAAAGCAATTTTACAAACTCTCTGTTGTGGATAAGTCATCGATACTCACCTCAGCTTATCCATGTTAATACCTACTACTCCTGTCCGGATATTGAAGTATGCATACGATGAACACTTTTTATCCAATGAGGCCATGGGAAAGAGACTCGTCATATGCGTAAGTACAGGAGAGCTGCGATGCGGCACTTTTCAAGTGCTTTAAGTAGCTTAAAATGCTTAAAGAAAAAAAAACATTTTTCATTGTAGTTAAACTGCACTCATTTGACATCATTTAAGTTAAACATTATCCAACTTTAAATTTATGTTGTTATGTCACGTGACTATATCGAAATGGCGGATTTCATTTAAACTAGCCTTAACCATACAATAAGAACTTACTTGTATGGAGTACTATTCCGATGGAGCTGATGAAACTGGGCTATACGTATACTATTTTGCATTTTTTTTTATTTACAGATTAAGCATCATCTTTTAATTTTTTGGATTTATACAGTATATTAAGACCATAAACCTAAAGAAAAATAATTTCTCTTTGAAATCCAGAACATCCACCTGGTAGCCAAGTGGCTGGGTACCCTGGAGAAGAAGCTTGAGCAGCATGGCGATGCCAGCCACCAGAACTTCAGAGTGTTCATCAGTGCTGAGCCTTCATCTTCCCCCGAGGGTCACATCATCCCGCAGGGTATTCTCGAGAACTCCATCAAAATCACCAATGAACCACCACTGGGCATGCATGCAAACCTGCATAAAGCTTTGGACAACTTTAACCAGGTACGGCTAGACGAGTAACATATGGCACATGTGGCTATTTTTATATTTCAAGCATGATTTAGAGTTTCAGACAGATTCTGACAAAATCTTACAGAATTGTATAGATGATATGAAATCAAATAACCTCAGAAACAGTTTTGTTCCTCTAAATGGAGGATAGTGCTTGTCCATCATCTCAGTCGATTTAATGATTTGGGATATTCTCATAGCTAATAAATCTGCATGTCATACCATTAAGACCCACGCTATTATCCAAGAGCTTACTCTGACCTCATTTTGTACTTGCAGAGCTGATAGTTATCAGATAAATGCTATAGCAACATGCTGCCATTTTAGCCTTTCTCTGTTAAACTGGTTTCTGCTTCAGTCATTTACACGCCTTGAAAGCAAATCGATGGCTACAGAGATTAATACGTGACCTAAGTGTCTCACCAGCTTTAGGAAGCTGCAATAAGATCCAGAAGTTAACAGCTGTGTGTACATTTTAAGCAACCTTTCTGTCATATTAGTGACCTTGTTTACATGCACACTTTTATGTCATTACAATCAAAATCATTCTGATAGAAACATTTTGATTGACTGTTTACATGAGATGTAGGTGAATCTGGTGTTTACATGTCTTGACTCTTTCAGTTGAAATGATTTCAGAAATTGCATATTTATGCCACTCCATAAATCGCAGTCCTGTAAAGATGGAGATGCATCACTTACTCTTCCTACAGTGGAGGGGAAAATTATTTGATCCCCTGCTGAGGTTCAACTATTGACAAAGAAATGATCAGATAATATTATTGGTAGGATTATTCTACTGTTCGGTAGCTCTTTGTTGGTTGTTGTTTTTGTGTAATTCTGTCTTGTTTTGTGTAGCACCATGGGCTCCTGAAGAAACGTTATTTCATTTTACTGTGTACTGCAGCTGCTATATATGGTTGAAATGACAATAAAGCTTCTTAAACTTCAACTATTCTAACAGTGAGAGACAAAATCCTAAAAACTTCCGAAAAACACATTCAAAAAATGTATAAATTGATTTTGATTTTAATGAGTAAAATATGACATGACATATTACATGGACATACATGGACAGTATCCATAATAACTTGTGTCCATTGAACCCATATCATAATTCAGTTTGGCCATTCTGATTCTAATTCTGAAATACATCATCTAATACAAATTCAACTAAACGCTTTCCGAGTCATAGTAAGGATTTTTTTCAAAATGAATTTGTAAAGCAGTTCACAGATTCTCCCTAAAAAAAAAAGTAAGTAAAGTGAGTACTGTAAAAAAGTATAATCGCTTCGTTACATTACACCTTTGCAAGAAAGCTATATTTTGTGCCATAACCAGGCCTGATTCCTGCCAACCATAGAAGGGTGGGCAGACAGATATCCCAGGTGGGCAGTTTTTGGGAGTGTATAAAGAGATGAATACTTTATAAAATTTATTTAATTAATATAGATAGATAGATAGATAGATAGATAGATAGATAGATAGATAGATAGATAGATAGATAGATAGATAGATAGATTGACTGTTTTTTAAACAGAAGTATAACTTTTTTTGCTTTGAAACTCTCATAGGAAACAGTATGTTTTTTATAAGGATGTTACTCTCTTAATTATAATATTCATATTCAATGAACATTTTAAAAATACCCTGTACCCCAGAAAAAATGTACTGCTTTTTTCTTTGAGCCTCTCAGTTGTGCACTTGCGGAGGAATGCAGTGCTTTCAGCAGTGTTCACCCTAGTGATGCTGTGTTTGGAATCTTAATGCATCCTGCGTCTGAATGAGAGGCTCCATAACTCCGCCTTTGGTCGATCTCTCGTGTTCAACATACTAAGTCTCCTCCAGCCTTCTCTGCATGACGTCTGAAGACAGTTTAAATGCTGACGCTGGAATACGTGCTTAAAACCACTTTCCCGCAAGCCCACTTGCTGTTTATTTCTTTTTACGCCGTCACCTCTTCCCTATTGTTCTCATTAGAGTCATCTTTTTTACAGAGCCGGGGGAAAGCGGCATTGTTAAGCACACTGATAAGTCATAACAATTAAAAACATTTCAGAATTGATTAAATTTGGGCTAGCTGTTTGTCTGGACTAATGAGTGTAGCTCAGCAGGGAGCTGCAGTGGAAATCGAGTGTGTCTGGTAGTCAGTTCTATAATAATAATAATAATAATAATAATAATAAGAGACAGCTGGCATGGGCTCCAGCAGATCCCTGTGACCCTGAATTAGGGAATAAGCGGGTATGGAAAATGAAAGAATGAATAATGATTAATAACAATGCAAACAACATTATCATAATAACAACAATAGTAATAATTTTATGGACAAAAGTTTGTGGACACCCTTCTGAAGCACACAGTTGCCTAGTATGTCTTTCATAACTTCAGTGGAACTAAGAGACCCAAACACTGTTCCAGCATGACAATGTCCCTGTGCACAAAACCCCTGAGCTCCCCTGAGCTCCCTGTTTTAAGTGTCCCCCACAGATCATTGACTCTGACTCCGAACCATGGAACACCTTTAGGTTGAACTGGAACACTGATTGCACCCCAGACTTCCTTAACCTATGTTGATTTACTAATATTTTTGTATACCCACAGCCACATTCTTTGGTTCTTTTAAAACTTTTGTAAATTCCATCTCAGGGAGTTTTTCCTTGCCACCGTCGCCCCCCGCTTGCTCATCAGGGGCAAACTGATTTCTGTTTCATTTTCATCTTATAATTTCTTCGATTGTGTAAAGCTGCTTTGTGACAATCTTCATTGAAAAAAGCGCTATACAAATAAAATTAAATTGAATTGTTTCATAAGCATAGAGGTTATTATATAAATAAGCATAAAACTAAATTAGTAAAATGGGGACACCAGAGACCTCCTTACCCAACGTCAGTGTCTGAATTTTTTACAGGTTCTATAATCTACAATATATTTTTCCCTAAAGTGTGGAGGTTATTATGGTAGTTAGAGTGAGAGAAAATCTGAAAAGGATGTTCAGAAAACATCTATGTATGTCATGATGACGTGTCCCAATACTCTTGTGTATATCATGTATAAAAAAAAGAAGAAGCCCATAAATAAATAAAGCAGACAAAACATAAAATAAAATGTAATAAAATCAACCATGTAAGCATACAGCTAATAACTATGATCATAGAATGAAACTGCATCTTAAAGTCTATTCCTGCTTATTTCTAATCAGGGTCTCAGGGATCTGCTGGAGCCTATTATTAGGTAAAAAGCAGGGGTACATCCTGGACAAGTTGCCAGTCCATCACAGGGACACATACAGACAAATAACCACAAACACACTTACACTTACTCCTATGGGCAATTTAGAATCACCAATCAATCTAACATACATGCTTTAGACTGTGGCAGAAAACTGGAGAACACGGAGTAAACCCACACAATCACGGGGAGAACAGTGCTAATCACTAATCCATCATGCGAATAAAAAAAATAATTAAATGTAAATTATAATAAAATTTTTAAAAAAATAGATAAACGGATGGATGGATGGATGGATGGATGGATGGTTGGATGAGTGGGTGGTTGGATAGATGGAAGGATGGATGGATGGTTGGATGGATGGATAGGTGGATTGAGAAAGAAAAAAAAAGTCAAATGATACACAATTATAAATAAATAATGTAAAGGGTCAGTGGTTTGCAGTAAGGGTTAGGGTTAACCTAACCCTAACCCTAACCCTAACCCTTAAGACACCAGCAACATGTTTTATGTAATAGGAGTTATGGTTTGAAAGTAAAGCTTCAGTTTTAGCTTCAGTTTTACCCAGAAAGTTAACACTTTATTTGACTTTATTTCTCAGTCTGGTAATTGTGTGTTTTTCGAAAGGACACGCTGGAGATGTGTGCCCGTGAAAACGAGTTTAAAGGCATCCTGTTTGCCCTGTGCTACTTCCATGCTGTGGTGGCTGAGAGACGAAAGTTTGGACCTCAAGGTTGGAACCGGAGCTATCCATTTAACACCGGAGATCTCACCATCTCAGTCAACGTCCTCTACAACTATTTGGAGGCCAACAGTAAGGTGAGGAGTAAGTGACATTGTCGGAGATACAATAAACGAATTTAAGGATGAAATAAAGAATAAAGAAAAAACAGTAAAAGTAAAAATGAGAGAGGGTAAAAAACGAGGCTTGTTGACTTCTGCCCTGCCTGCAGAAAAACGAGGCAGGCTTTTGCTGAAGCTGGTGAAATTACCCTTCTCTACCTACGCTCCAACCCACTTGAAATCGAAAAGCATTGCCCTTTACTACACACATTTCAGGGGTTGTTTCTATGTGTTAAAAGCACAATAGAAAGAAGTCTTCCTGCATTTCCATGACATGCAATCTCTAGTCTTCAGAGAGCTTTACACAAAAATGCAGAGAGAAAAGGAAGCTTATAGGTTTTGCAATTAAATTAAATTAAAAGATGCACCGATACTGGTACTAGTATTAGGGATATATCGTAATAACGATACTGGTATCGATACGGAGCTCGTGGACTTGTACTCATAAAAACACTTAGATACCAAAGACCAATTCCTCTCGTGAGGAAATTTTAGTGACAGAATGTCAGGCTCAGCGGTGTGAAAATATTTTTTAATTAATAATGACAACCCACGCATGGCAGACTGCAAGTTTTGTTCCGCTAAAATATCAAGAGGCACAAAAGAGTAATCTGATGAAGCATCTAAAATTAAAACAGAAAAGTGAGCATGGACAATTTTCCGCAAGCAGTAACGTTAGCACTCGCCAACCTACCCCGAGGACGAGGAAAAATAGCAAGTAAACAGAGAGCCAAACAAATAATCTCGCATTCCAAAAAATTACAGGTAATGGTATCGGCGAGTATATAAAATATATCGGTACTCATACTCATGGTATTGGTGCATTCCTATATTTTATGCATGTAAACAGTTCATGCATGTGATCCAGTGACATGTTGCACAGACTGGCATGCAGCCTGAGTGTTTTTCTCCTGTTTCATTCTCCATGCTCAAACAGCCGATATTTTACACCTTTTACCTGGGCAAGCACTTTAGCTGTCAGCTGGAAGTGGGGACACTACATATTAGCTCATTACAGTACACTTACTGTAGCACCGGCTCACAGAAGGAACAATAAAGTCTCTGTGGAGACAGATATTTTAGCTATATTCTAGATATTACTGTGCCTGTTATGGTGGCTGCTTTCGGAGCTTCTGTAGCACTAACTCTAGCAGTCTTGGTAGCTCATCTTTATATCTGCATTAAACATTATTTGGCCAAAGGTTTGTGGACACATTTTTAGTACTACCATAAATGTCTCTTCTTAAAGCCTTTGTCACAGAGTTAAGGTCTATGAGAACATAAGTTCACCATTTTTGTATGCGTTTTTTTCTTATTCGATATTCTGAAAATCAGAGATTCAACTTTTATTTTAGGATGTCAGTGGCAGATTTGCTACTTTGCTAACGATACTGGAACCACATATTAAAACAGAAGACCACCGATTTTCATCGATCCTAAACAAAAAACTAGCTTGGTGCTTAGTGTTGCCTGCTTAGTGTTTCATATTTGGTGTTACCCAGTTCTCCTAAGGAACCCTTCATTTTAATTTAATTAAAAGTCACATTTTTTGCCTAATTATTTGTCATATAAATATTCACAACCTGCCAAATTGATTCAGAATCTGAGATTTGTTTCTGGCTGAAATTTTTCTCATTGTTTAAACAAAGAAAAGTTACTCATATCCAAGTTCGACTTATGCAGTAGTATGAAGTAAATTTCTCACCTGCTTGTACGGAATAGTATATTTATGTGGTTTGTGTTTCTAAAGTTGCCCCCAGAAGCATTTAGGTCAATAAGAGTCTTTAAAACATGTATCGCCTTTAACCCTTTGAAATAAGCCTAAAATATCCTGCAGGTTTTTTCTTTTTCCTTCAAATGCTATCAATGATACAAAAGCAAGAGTAAGCACTTGTATTATTTCCTAGCTTATTAAAATAGCACTAGCCTTAGGACCGTCTACCGTTTCAAGTATTTACTTTATATTATTATTCGGCAATTAACTGCAGAAACTTAACATACAATAAACGTACAACATTATTAATTAAAATATATTAATATATACTAAGATTTGTAAAACATGTTTTTTATGTCTTTTCCACACCAGAAAATTGCTGTTCTTTCCAGGTTTTTTTATGACTGTACGAACACTGATTTAATGATTATTGATCACTTTTTCCCCAAAACAGATAATACTATTAATTGCCTATTTAATTGTTTTATTTATTGATTTATTTCTTAAGTTATTAATTGTGTATTATATAGTCTTTATCGCTAGGATAGAATGGAAATGCAATGGGGGAGAGAGGGGGGTTGGGACAGGCCTCGTATGTGTAATGTGGACTTTACACTGCCCAGCAGTTCTCCTGGCAGAGAGCGGCGTCCTCAGTGGAATTTGGGGGCGGGGTCATATCTTGGACAGAGTGACAGGGCTGGGTCAGGTCTTCATTGGAGTCAGGGGGCACGGTCAGGTCAAACAAGGACCATAGGAGCCAGAGAACAGAACTAGGGGAAAGTGGTTAGCAGGAGCATTTACTTTAGCGATTAGCTTACAAGGCGATAGCAACGAAGCGACTTACAGAACAGCAGCCAAGTACCATAATCAACACAATAACAAAAACCAACTGAAAAACAGGAAATTAAACTGAAGAAAGGAGAATCACCTGAAATCAATAATGAAAGAAGTGAAATAGAAACCAGAACAGGAAGACTAAGAACCTAAACCCGGAAGTCTTTTAATATAAGATTTTCCAATCTAATACCTTTTACCGCCATATGGCGATCTTGAGGGGGAACTGGGGCCAATACCATTACAATATTAAGCATGTAAATATTATAAAAATTATAAATATTAACATTATGGCAAAGTGTTGTAGAATGTACATAAGGTAAGTTATCACTTTCGCTATTTCAGTGAAGTGTCTATATTAATGACTAATTTCTATTATTTATGTTAAAGTCTTTTGCTCCTTTTTTTAAAATAAAAAACATAATAAAATGCATTGTATTGAACAGATAGTAATATAGTTTGATATTTGAACTTTGTTGTACACAGTTTACGATGCGCAATACAGTGCTATGTACTTCCCAGAAGATCAGAAATGAGCTCAGAGATGCGCTTCGGCCTCCAAAGTGGAAATTGTAGTAGCAGACATGTTTTGTTTTGTTCAGGTACCATACGACGACCTGCGCTACCTCTTTGGAGAGATAATGTATGGTGGCCACATCACTGATGACTGGGACCGCAGGCTGTGCCGCACGTACCTGGAGGAGTTCATCAAGCCTGAGATGATGGAAGGGGAGCTGTACCTTGCCCCAGGGTTCCTACTGCCTGGAAACATGGATTACAACGGCTATCACCAGGTAAATGCACCTCCTGTCACCTCTTTCTCTCTCACAGAAACAGAATGAAAGTGAGAAATCTCTAAAGGGCTGTGCACCTGGAGTTGTTTTTGCAAAAGAAATGACTGCAGGGGAAATGGCATCAAGGCTGTTTTTTGTAACATCATGCATAGTGAGCTGGGGTGAAAATTCCTGAAATAACAAAACTACCAGTGGCGTAACAATGTTCAGGTTACAGGTTTCTTTAATGATCAAGAAGAAAATATTGTTTTAAAACAAAATTTTTCTAGCTACAGTGTATTTTCAGCTGCGAAATCATATACAGTAAATATTCTTAATTTTCTTTTATCCTTAAAAGTATTATAGAATGGATATTGATATTGATAAAAAAGATATTATAGAATGGATAGCTTTAAATATAAAATTCTATTGTCTGAGCCATGTTAAACATTTTAGCTATCAACACATAATATAGTATATAGGCACCAGATTATATAGTAACGTGTGTAGTTACTGTGTTATGTTTACTAAAGTAGATTTTTAGGAAAAAATACTTTTAATTCAGGTTTATTTTTAATTGCAGAAATTTAATTGACTATATTTGTAACCTCTGTTGCTATTTAATGTTAAGTATAAGAATGTACTTTAAATAATTATTTTCCATCATGTCACATTAAATGAGATCACTTGTCTTGCGATAGACTGCAGCCATCTAAAGTTTGTACGTGACACCAGCTTCTTACGCTTAGTTTGGAAACAAGGTGTAGAAACGAGGTGTAGACACAGGACACCAGTGGCCTAACATTCAATCTCCTTTATTACTCCAATGAGTGAAATAAACTGTTAAATAATGCGAGTGTACAGGAACTCCAACTCCAACCTGGAAAAACATGTTGCGGTAAGTTTTATGATAATGACTATTTAAGGGGGATTCTGCGATTATAGGCACTTTACTTGAGTTACTTTAAAATCTTGCACAACAACTTCTTTTTGGTCTTTTTTGCGCAGAGTTTATGTTCATTGTTAGTATTTTTCTCTGGATTTAGGATTTTCTTATCATTTAATCAGATTCAAAGAAACCAGTAGGTAACTATTGAGTAGTTTTATTATTGGATACTTTATCACTCTTAGTCATGTACCTTTGAACATTTAATAGCTTTAGTTGAGGAATTAATTTTATTTATAATGTACTTAAGTATTAAGTATTATACTCTACCACTTCTAATCCTATGTAAAAAAAGACTAGATTTTCACCCAATAAATCAATTACACTTGACATGGACACTCACACGCCATGAACTTTGGCCGTTATTTAATTTAGCAGAAAAAGCTTATTATAGCAGGCCATATTGCATTTTTAACAAATGTTGTTTTTGTAGGTTGTTTATTAATACTGATGATATTGACATTTACATTCCTGGCATTAGGCAGAACCCCTTATTCAGAACAACTTATATTAGTCTCTATTCTTTTTTCTTTTTTTTTTTAAGCAGCTCCAACAGGTACATGTACAGAGCCAATAAAATGCAGCCTTATATTACTACACTTCTCTGTAGACAGTCTAATATTCTGCGCTAAATTAATATTTTTATTATTATCGCAACAATTTTTGGCATTCAGTGCTAACGGTTAAAAAAATAAAATTTCTGGCTTTTTTTTCAGAATTTTGGAAAACAACAATATAAATGTATATTTTATTTAGTAAATTTAATTCAACCAGATCATTGGCTGTTTTTTTTTAATGCTTTCACAAGTTCAGTGTAAATCGTAGAAGAAAGTCTCCTGTGCATTTAAACAGCCCAGTTTTCTTACGATGATGAATGTTCTTAACATCTTAACTGAATTATGTTTAGAGTGAGTTTGATCTTAACCAGATTATGCTGAAGCTGTGTTGAGATAAAGTGCACAAATATATAGCATTTTTTTTTAAATCCACAGAAATCCTGAGGCGTTTTATAACACAGCATTTTATTGTTTGTGTATGTGAAGTGAAGCTCATATCTTTCCGGCTGCTTAAGAAATTTTCAACAGGAAAAATGACTTGGCTGCATATTCTACCTATAATATGCCTTTTATTTCGGATTCTTTTCGGCAAATAGAAACACAATTTTATTTTTATGGACCTTGATCAGTTGCCCTTTGGTGGCAGCTTGGTAGTGCTTAGAATTTAACCCACAATCTTCCGATCAACAGCCCAAGTTGTTTTTGTGCTGAGGGATGTGGTAGTTGGACTGCTGACCGGCTAATAATCTTGCATCATTAATATAAACTCCTAATAACTAAAATGATATCACATAAATAATTTGCTGTCCTGCTGTCTGTTATTTTTCTCTCAGTACATCGATGAAGCACTTCCCGCAGAGTCGCCTTATCTGTACGGGCTACACCCCAACGCTGAGATCGGATTCTTAACCCAGACATCCGAGAAGCTTTTCCGTACCGTTCTTGAGATGCAACCCAGAGATGGAGGCTCTGGGGAAGGCAGCGGAACATCACGAGATGAAAAGGTGCGTATGCATCTAAGTGGTTTTAAAACTTTGGAACAAAATGCAAAGAAACAAAAACCTTTCCATATTTTTTATCTTCAGGAATAATATGCAGCAATTTCTAGCCACAATATATCAGCATCACTGTATGTCATTACCTCTATTTATTTCCATTACTGTCATGAAGTGATATAATAGATGTGATCCTGTTCACTATATTGTATCAGACTGGGGTCATGTACCCTTTAAAGGGTCAGCTTTATTACTCGGTCATGTTGAACCCTATTTTTATTTCAAGAAAGCAGTGTACACTTTGATCTGAAGAGGTTAAGTAGAACTCATTCTTAAGTAATGGCCGCTGTGGAAGTGTGTCTGGATGCATTATGTCAGCTGACCTTTTTAAGTTAAGAGATCAGGTAAGGGGCCTCGCACTGTCAGCATGGTGGTGCTGAGAACTGAACCTATGATCTTCCGATTAGCAATCAAACACTGTATGAGCTCCACTTCCCTCAGTTTGCAAATTTAGTCCCATTCTTACTCATATAATAACCTCCATGCTTCTGGAAAGATTGTGAAGTTTGGCTGTTGGGATTTGCTCGTGTAGTCATAAAAATATTAATGAGTTCAGCCACTGATGTTGGGTGAGTGCAGTCTGCAGCGCAGCCGGTGTTCCAGTTCTGAGTCTGAGTCATGGTATTGTGCAAGACACTTGAGTTCTTCGTGCCTCACTAAAATATTTCCATGTTAAAGGTGAAAATTGTCCTGGATGAGATCCTTGAAAAGCTTCCGGAAGAGTTTAACATGACGGAGCTGATGGGGAAGGTGGAAGAGAGGAGTCCATACGTGGTAGTGGCCCTGCAAGAGTGTGAGCGTATGAACACCCTGACACAAGAGATCAAACGCTCACTGAAGGAGCTGAATCTTGGCCTGAAGGTATTGCACGGCACTGATGTGCACACCTGATGTACAAACACTGCCATGAGCTACCATATAGAAAAATTGATATTGTGCTTTCAGGGATGTAGTCGTCTCTTTGGTCTCCTGGCTAATCTGATACCGTGACATTTGACTGTGTTCTGAGTGCTTCATTACAGGTCATTCAAGATAAATGAAATTTAAGCACCGGGTTGCCACAAATCGATGGCACTGCTTGTTCGAAAGCTATTTTAAGTGCATTATATCACTGAATGTCGTTAGACTCTGGATTAAAATGTGTGATCTATTTGAATCTTACCAGACATAATCTGATTTAGTAGAGATTGACTTTAGGTTTTAATTCTCATCAGGAGAAAAACAGTTTACAAAGCTACAATGTTGTTTCCAGGAAATACTTACATGATATCTACATTTGCATTTACAGCATGTGGCAGACGTCCTTATCCAGAGCAACTTACATTTATCTTATTTATACAACTGAGCAGTTGGGGGTTAAGGGCCTTGCTCAGAAGGCTTGGTGGAGCTGGGAATCAAACCCACAATCTTCCCACCACTACCCACATATCTAGTACTACAGCCAGATTGGAGAACTGAATGTATTGGATCACTGCTGATAATTTTTTGGGGGAATTATTGATAAAGTCTTCGCCTTACTTTGCCATGCTTTTCTCACAGGGCGAGCTCACAATGACCAGTGACATGGAGAACCTCCAAAATGCCATCTACCTGGAGCAGGTTCCAGACTCATGGAGTAAACGTGCATATGCGTCTACCTGTGGCCTGACGCTCTGGTTTACTGATTTGCTGTGTCGCATCCGTGAGCTAGAGAGCTGGACTTCAGACTTCAACCTGCCCTCCGCCGTTTGGCTCG
Organism: Bagarius yarrelli; assembly: GCA_005784505.1. Lineage (NCBI taxonomy): Eukaryota > Metazoa > Chordata > Actinopteri > Siluriformes > Sisoridae > Bagarius > Bagarius yarrelli. The sequence goes on from VCAZ01000002.1 coordinate 4,997,954, forward strand.
CCGGCTTTTTCAACCCTCAGTCTTTCCTTACAGCTATCATGCAGTCCACGGCACGCCGCAACGAGTGGCCACTCGACAAGATGAGTCTGCAGTGTGATGTCACTAAGAAGAACCGCGAGGAATTTAGCTCTCCACCACGTGAGGGCGCGTATGTTCATGGCCTCTTCATGGAGGGAGCACGATGGGATACACAGGTAAGATGCAGTGAAGAATTATTATTAAAAATCATTAAAAAAATTATTACTTACTTAACAGTAAAAGTATTAATGTTTAAATTATTCGACTAAAAGTAATAAAGTATGAAATGTTAAGACTACTTTAGTAGTGAGTTAGTAGTTACTTTGGTTCTGATTAAAAGAAGGAATATCCGGAATTCGGAAAAAATACTAACAAACGAATGCATAAAATACGTGTAAAAAAAAAAAAAAGATATAAAATAAGTTAATGTGCGAGACTTTTATAGTTACTTTATAGTTGCAGAATAAACGTTTTCTTAGGTTGGAGCTTGAATTGCTGTACACTGATATTCCAACTTGTGCACCAAAAGGCATTGCATGATGCAATTGTTGTTTTTTACACCAAAAATTTAAATGTTTGGTCACAGCTGGCTCGTCTTCACTAATATGCTCAGTTTTCTCCCTCTTCAGCCTTTTTTTTTTTTTCAAACCGAGCGTACGGGTTTTCTGTCTGAACTTTAGACAGCTGCATCCTATTGAGAGACTCGCCATCTAATTAAACATATTATGAAGAAAACTAATTATTACAAATTTTTATATTTATATTTGTATTTTTACATTTTTGTGATTAGAAATAAACTTGAGTGGGAATAAAATGACCCAGTTAAGAATAAAGACCAGTTAAACCTACTCTTATAAGTACCTTTTCACCACCCACCTCTGGGGGGTCAGCTCAAAGTTAAGACTTGGTTACAAACTAAAAATTCTGCTACTGTTGGGCCCCTGTGCATGGCCCTTGTCTCTCTCTCCTCCAGAGGTGCTATATCATAGCTGACCCTGTGCTTTGTCCCAAACCCACTAAGAAGTACTTACTCTTTATTCTTTGTGCTATGCATTAACACACTCTATTCTTAAGTACTCTAATACTGCTCGTTTGTGTGATTTTCTGCTCAGCCAAGCATGTAGCATTAGCACAACACATGCATCCACACACAAAAAAAAAAATTCAGTTAATATTTACTTTAAAAACCGAAATGAAGGGAAAATATGATTTCGGAGACATGGATGTTGGTGCCAGATGGGCTGGTTGGAGTATTTCAGAAACGGCTGGTCTCCTGGGATCTTCAGTCACAGCAGGCTCTGGATTTAACCCAGAATAGTGCGAAAGAACAAATAAAAACTTCCAGTGTTTCAGCGGCAGTTCTGTAGACAGAAACATGTTTTCTGTTGTTTTTTTGGACAATAGATATCAGTTCAGAATGACCAAACTGATTCACACTGTTTGTAGTAACACATTTTACAACCATGGTAGCTAAAAAAGCCTCTAAGAATGCACAACAGATCCAACTCCAAGCACTGGGAAGCAGAGGAGCACACCATGTTTCTCTCCTATCAGAAATAAAGGAAATGGTGGCTCAGTAGTTAAGGTGGAAGATCGGGGTTCGATTTCCCCCACCATCAAGCAGCCACTGCTGGGCCTCTAAGCAAGGCCCTTAACTCCTAATTATGTATGATAAAATAAATGTAAGTTGCTCTAGATAAGAGCTTCTGCCAAATGCCAAAACTATAAATGTAAATCTGTGGACTCATATAAACAAATATTATAGTATTGTTGAGTAACTTTACTAAAAATTTTCTGTGATAAATACTGTAGTGAACCTTACTTATTAAAAAGATGTGGTAATTTGTTGTGGTAATTCTACTACACTTGTTATAGTAACCATACTATAATAAATTAAATCTACTGATACAATAATTATTCTAACTATATTATACTGTATGTGTAATAACTTTCACAGCACAGATTATTTAGTTATCATTTTTATTAGTATAAAAATCCCAAAACTTGCTTATAGTTATAGTTAGTTTTGTTGAGGTTGAACTTTAATATTCTACATTATAAAGGTCTGGGGCATCACTAAAGATAGTGCTACCCTTTAGTTGAAAGGCATCACATGCCACATGACGTCACACGATTTCTAACAAAGTATTATTAAGAAAATCATCAGCTAATCAGATTTGGTGTTCAATGACAGCCCACCCTTTGAGTCTGGCAACATTTATCAAGAAATTCCAGGGTATGAAAGTGAAACTCAATGCGAAGATAATGACGTCTGCAGTTACCGGTACCGCTACACCAGATCTTGTCGAAGCACCCAAATAAAAAATAAATAAAAAAAAGATTTGGAAAGGAAGACCTCCACTGGCTTTGACGCTCTGAATAGCTTTCACTAAGGCAGCTCCTGAACACCAAGGCTCAGAGCGCCACATAATATCAGTCGTGTATAATATGCGCATTATTAGCATGTAGCTGCGTTAGCTAAAACAGGGATGTGTAAGATACATGTGAAGATAATTTTCACTTGCTAATTAAAAGCCCTGAATGAAACCCCAAGGTAGCCCACTATAGTTACCTATGGTATTTTTTTATATGGGGACACAGAAGGCACAGACCTGCTGCTTAAAATCTGCTTTTAAACCATTTTGCGTAAACTACAGAGACTGTTGTAGACAGTTTATCCTCTGTTTGATCAGTCCAAAGCACTTGATCCGTATCTGCAAGATTTTACTGCTGCGATACGATTAGCTTGTTTAATCGCATAAATAAAAACTAATCAAATGTTTGTAATAAATTGTCTGGCGACTGTAGACAAATCTAAAATAGCCGACACTGCACACTGTCATGTTGTTAGCCAGAGATCAACTCCTGCAAGTAGGAGGCAGAGAGATACGGTAATAGCGTAGGTTTTTAATACTGATTTCATTTTATATTTTCTGAGAATCAATATTTCACAAAGCAGGGTTTCAGTTTAAATGATTTCTAGTCGGTGTTAAATGCGCTGAACCCGAAGCCATTGGCATGTGACAGGTGCAACACCGAACTATATTTAAATAAAATAAAGCATTTATTAAAAAAACATTTAGAGCTTTTATTCTGTGTAAGATAAGACAAGTGGGAAGTGAGCTAAAAAAAAGGGCAACATCTGCCAAAGGCTAGAAAACACAGCCAGCAGTATGCACACACACACACACACACCTACACACACATATATCTCTTGAGAGCTCTGCATACATCTTATATTACTGAAGTTTCTTAATCCACTAATTTAAAGTGTAGATTTGCTCCAACAGTGTTTGGTAATGACACCAGCTGGATATTAAATGGTATTGTAAAGCTAATCAACCAGTTTATCTAGCATAATAGCTAAACTGTAGCCTTGTTGGCACACTAAGCAATGTAGGTCCTGAACATCTGGTGGAGTTCAAGCCTCACCTGGGTCACGAGATCATCGGATAAGTGGTTAAGCTGTTGGACTGCTGATTGACAAATTATGGGCTTTATTTGCAGGAGCCACTGTTGGGCCCCTGAGCAAGGCCCTGTACTTTAAGTGCTCAGATGTAAACGCCAGTAATGTGATAACCTTTTGAGCAACAATCACATTAACATGAATATGATTTTTGCAGGTTAATAAGATATTTGCACGGTCTCTGCTTCAGGGTTCATAGCTTGCTCTTACACGAGTGTGTTAATGATGTGTATTGTTTTCTCAGGTCTGTAAAAGCAGGTTCTAATTACAGCATGTGAGATCTGTGCACGGATTTATTTTAATTGGTAAGCTTGGTAGCTTTTCCCCCCATACCTTAAATCTACTTAGATAGAGAGCCAGGTTTGCCTCCATGCCCCGTGGGAAAAGCCTCTGTGCAGCTTTCCAGCTGTAGAAGCATAAATAAGCACAGATGCGTCTGAAACCGCATCACTGGAACAACTCAGAGTTTCACCATAATACATGAATTTGAAGTTTCTTCTACAAAAGTCATGCTAGCGTTGTTTCTACATCGTTTGGGCTGTATGGTTTTAGCCGTTTGATTTTGTAAAATGCAGAAAATGGCGTCAGGTAGATTTTTAGGGAAAGGTAAAAAAAAAAAAAAAAAAAAAAAAAAAAAAAAAAGAACAGCTGTTTTCTTGCTTTAGACAGCCAGGTTCTCGTTAAGACTCAAGTAGGAGTTGTTGAACAGTATGGCGGAGAAAGACAGGTGGTGGGTGAAGAAACTCTGAGTCGAGAAAGAGAAAGAAAGAGATGGCAATTTGAAGGAAGAAAGTTACCTAGGAAGTAGGCGGAGCTTTATGCGTGGTCTTTCTTTACTTATTTCATAACTCCATATTCTCTATTTGATCTTTGAGTTTTATTAGCTGTGAGTGGGCCATCAGGCAAAATGGTGGCTTTTAGTGCAAAAGGGGATTTAATGTCAAACATCCGACCACGCATGTCTCAGGACTGTAAAAATGGAATTTATAATGTCTCACCTTAAAAAGTTGTGTTGCTTTGAATTCATGCAGAAAGATGGTTGTTGGTTTATGATGCTTACTCTCAACATTGTCACTTCTTTCATACAGAAAGAAGTCCAGCTTTGACCTGATATTTCTGATCTGCGAGGTTAATGCATCGGGATATAATAAACCGTTACCTTCTCACCTTCTTATGTAGGACTGTGTAACAGAGGCCTCACGATGCATTTACAGCATTTGGCAGATGCCCTTATCCAGAGCATCTGCAGAGGCCTAACAGTGGCGATTTGGTTTTGCTGGGAAACAAAACCTAATCTTTCAATTAGCAGTCTAACACCTTAACCACTGTGCCACCACTTTCCCACATGATACGATACAATATATCATGATGTACTGTAATACAGTACATATTGCAATACACTGTAATACTTTAAATAAAAAATATAAAACAAAACGCAACAAATTCAAAGCCGGAGGCGCCCATCGTTTTTCCGCCATGCTTGCAATTGAGACAATGTCCATGTGTGTCAGCGAAAACTGCAGGAGCAGAGAATGAAGTCGTTTGAAACACACTAATGGTTTTTAATTAACAATTATGTAAATATAAATCGTTTACTGTAAATCGTTATAAAAAGATCTGTATCGATACTAAAGTTTAGAATATCTATACATTATTATAAAAAAAAGATTGATTGATTAATTAATAAATACATAGTTCTCTTCCTATGTTATGTGTACGCAAAACTGTTTCAATTTTACACGCAGTACATTTCTTAATTCCCAAGGGACCCTGGGATTGTTTCTAAAATTTAACCCAACTAAAAAAAGAAAAAAAAAAACAGGCTTTGCCAAGATTAATTGGCTGCACTTTAAAGCCACTTGTCAGAAATTTATTACACTTCTTTAAAAAAAAGTCAGATGACTCAGCCGTGGTACTATTTTAGCTGCATGACATTGACTAATAGCACAAGCTTAAAGTTTCCTTTGTGTCATGTTCTGTAGGCTGGTGTGATCGTTGATGCCCGGTTGAAAGAACTCACCCCAGCCATGCCGGTCATCTTCATCAAGGCCATTCCCGTAGACAAGCAAGAGACACGGAATGTCTACCAGTGTCCCGTCTACAAGACCAAACAGAGAGGACCTACTTACGTGTGGACATTTAACCTGAAAACCAAAGAGAATCCATCCAAATGGACCCTGGCTGGAGTGGCATTGCTTCTGCAGATATAGAACATAAGCATGTGTAGCGCATAGCTAATTTTAGCAATAACAGGACTGTAATTAACTGCATTTGTGCACTTTTACCAAAAATTTGCTATTTTTTTGTGGAATTTCTATAGTTTTTATTTTTGGGTGAGACGGAAACTGTTTTGCTGTGGCTCAATACCAAATACTTAACATTTAAAGAAACTGTGATTTTTATGTCTAAAAAATCTTCTGGCTAATAAATAATATCTTTTAGATTGTGGCAACCTGAAATACTTATTTCTGATTAATTTTCTCTTACAGTTATTTAGATGTTGCACAATAGCAACTATATGAACAGTATGAAGGGCTGATGATGGAGTGTAATAGTTTTTGAACTCCAAATCTGTTGGTGTTGGTAAATTGCTGTGTATTGAGTGAAAACATTTTAACACATGCTGTTATAGGAACATAATTAACTTTCAAGTGTTAAAACTGGGACTCATTGCATCTAACTATATTAATATGTTATATCACTGTTTCGATAGCAACAACTGATTCACTTGTTGGGAATGGTACGCAGAGCCGACACCAGACCATAATTAACAGGGGCAGACGGCTTCCAGTGAGGGGACACACAATCAGCAACAATAACTTGCAAAAAGAAGGCATAAAAACAACCCATACAATGCAAGCACACACTCATCCAACTGCTACAGACTGTTAGCTTATTTCCTGTAAAGTGACCAAAACAATCACAAACTAAGAGTCACATTTAATCGAGTTGAGTTTTGAGTTAAAACCTTTGTATAGGGAACAACAAAACATCTTTTTTTGGTAGATTTTGGAAAGCAATGTCTAGGAGGTGCTGTTTATTTAGCATTTAGCATTTAGGAGGATTTTTTTAAATTAAAAGTTTCTTTTGCGCATTAAAACTAAAAAAAAAAAAAGCCTCTGAAAAGAAAAGCTGAAAAGTGTTTAGAACTTTCTTGCTAACAGTGAAGTTAAATTGTACTTTTTCTGTGACTCAAGAGAGGAAAAAAGATTGGTGAAGTATTAGCGTGAGAGTGAGAGACTTGTGCGATACAGATTTTTCAGTCCCTCTCCCACAAGATTCTGTCCCGCTTCCGCTCGCTCCCTCAAAGATATATATATTTTTCCTGCGGTTTCCACCTGCAATATTCGAGTTTTGTCCCGCTCCCGCCTGCAAAATCCCACAGGTAAACGTATAAGTTTTCTTTTTACTACTTTATTGCCGCTATTCTGTTATTTCTTTCACTTTCTTCCCTTTTCAATACAAATTAAAAAAAGGTTTTTATTTTATTAAAGTTTTAATGGAATAAAAAAAATAATATCTGTAGCACTAAGCGATCCACTTGTGTTATGTCTACATTTCGTGCCTGAACCATGCGAGAAATACTGTAGCTGTCATCCTTGAGCTTGTAAATTATTTTTATTTGATTTTAGTCGTCCTTGTTCCTTTAGTGAAGTAGACAAATCATTGTTTATTTGTTTTGATTCATTTAATTTTAAGATATTTTCATTTTGCGGAATTTTCGTAAATATTTTTTTCTCCTGCATGAGGACTCTCCAGCCTGTGTCCACATTTACCCATCAAATTTTGTCCTACGCCGCACTCGTTTGCGTTGAGTCTCGCGGTAGTACAGGTCTCTACCCTAAAGTGATAGAAAGTTGATGACAGGAAATAAGTATACATATGTAATTGTATGTACTATATAAAGAGCTGATAACAGAGTGTAATTGTTTATTAACGAGTTAATGTTGGTAAATTGCTGTGTAATAAGAGGGAACATGCTGTTATAGGAAGATAATTAACTTCCGAGTGGTAAGATTGGGACTTATTGCATCATTCGATCATTGTTTTCCCTCTAACAGCGTTCCCTGTGGTGTTCTTTCTCTTACTGAAACTCATCCTATAGCATCTTCACACAGCTCGTATCCCTTTTGTTCTGTTCACAAAACTCAGTTTTTTTTTATATTGAAGTCATTTATCAGTTCTCTCTCTTCAGGAGTCTTTATCCTTTGAGTCCTTTTGCTTGGACTCTCAATATCAGATATCCTACGGAGTTTAAACTATACCAGTGCCTCTAACCTTTCTCTAGGAAAAGTCTCAGCTCCAGATTCAGACGTAGCTTTTGCTTTAGATCCAACCATGTTTTGAGACTTGGGGGGTGGGGACTAGGAACTGCTCCCGTGAAGATATTGCAATTTTTTTTGTGTGTGTGTGTGAATCGTCTCGCACTGCAATCGGCCTTCAGGGAACTTTGTATCTGTTATTGAGAAACAGCACATTCAGACGCCGAGGTATGATACAGAGCCATGCGGAATGGGAATAAAGGAAATGCAATAGGTAGAGCTGAAATCCGATTATAATGATCTAGCAAGAGTAGTATTAGATAACATAAAGAATTTTTCTGTCTGTCTCTTCAAAATCCCATGATGAGAGGTTTAGTTCACTAGTAAAACATAAAAATCTTTTAGAAAGATTGCCGAGGTTAATGTCGAGGTTAGATTTAGAGTTAAGCGTTCGCTGTATTGAAAATTTGGTGGAAAGATGATTTACTTCCAGCAAAACAAAATACTACAATGTAATCCTTTTTACTTATTTAATTGTTCTACATAGATTTTTTTACACATTAGTATATTATATTTAATGAATTACGAAATTAGCAAAGTTATAATGAGCATCCAGCAATATAGAAAAGTGTTCCGAAGTGCATGCTTTTGCAACTGAAACTCCTCCACAACCGATGTTGCTCTGGTATGTTGGCATCTGTCCATGATTAAATGTATGGTACATTGATTAAGGCAACTAATCAGATAAAGGATGCAAATTATACAGCATTAAGAAAGATCAGAACAAGGGCAGAAAAAGAAAGAGGGAGCGAGAGGAAGAGAAAGTGCACCACTATTATGGGTTAGCATTGTTATGTGACCCTACAAGCAGAAGAAAATGTGCTCAATTGTAATGGTGGCCTGTAAAATCCTCTAATTGTTGATAACACTATTAACTCTCACTCTTTCTCTCTGCTTTTGGTATAACCTTAGAGGATGCATAAATACATCATATTATTCACCTGTCTGTTATTTTCTGCCTTTACTGATGGTCTCACACATTGACGGCATAAAGATCACTATTCACTTACTGCGAATAGCAAATACAGAAACCACAAGGATGACTTAAAATTCATCTTCTAGCATTGAGACATTAAACAGCTACCAATATCCAGCTAAGAATAGGTTCCCTTCTAAATCTGGCTCCTCTAAAGTTTTTATCTTGTGTTCTCGGCGAGGTTTTGTTGTCTTAGTCACCACTAGCTTAAATGAATTAGCCTAAATTCATCTATTTAAAATTAATATCCAGAACTAATACATTTCTGTAAACCTGCCTTGTTCATTTGTCCACTGTTAAAAGTGCTATGTAGTCTGATTAAAATTGAATTATTTTAAAACATGATTAGGTAAGTAAAGCCGGGTTTTACGCTGTGTAGATTTTAATAGTCTTCTGCGATTATCGCTTGTCAGACTTCATGAACATGATGCATGCTTCACACTGTGGCATCTCAGTTGTAATATTGTCAGACTGTACGACCACCAAAATGCGTATAAAAGAGACACACGCAAGAAGACTTGTGCAGACTATTGCATCATCAAACCCTCGTTCTCTAGCTAAACGGTAGCTAGCAACTTCAAACAGCATGTAGCTAGCAACTTCAAACGACATGTCATACAAACACGATCCAGAACTCAATACGTTTCTTTTCTTGCTGTTCTGTCCACCAGACTTATGTTGACATTTTGTCAAGTGGTTTGAAGTTGTCATGTTAATTATGTCATCGGATTTGGCGCTTCTATTAGCTGTTGATTTGCTGGTCAGCGTAGTCCCAGTGCCAGAATTTCAACAGAGGAAATAAAATAATTGCAACGGCCATTAATCAGCTGTCGATAAACAAACTAACCATCAAAAAGAACAGTGTAGGTTTTTAAACCTAAAATGTAGGTTTAAAATTTGTCTCAGACGATCAAATCCTTCCCAAAATTGTGCAGTGAAAGCCTGGCTTAAGTCTTTATTTGTCACATATACATTACTGCACAGCAAAACTACTCAAAGCAGTGGGTCAACCATGATAGAGTATCCCTGGAGTAATGAGGGTTATCAAGGACCCTATGACACAGAAGGGGAAGGGTCAGGGGTCTTGCTCAGGGACCCAATGGTGGCTGGCTGGCGGTGGTGGGGTATGAACCCATGTCTTCCTGGTCTTCAGATCAACAACTCAGCGCCTTAACCTTTTGAGCCACCACTACCCCCTTGATGTGTCAACTCAAAGTCTTAAACATTTGAGCTATCACTGCTCACAAGAAATTATAATTTCTTTACATACGCTATTTTAAAATGCTGGATTGGAAGCGCAGAAAAGAGTCTGGAGCATAATGTTGGTTAGGAACCTTGCTCAAGGGCAAGACCCTGATCTTCTAATGAAAAACTAAACTACCTAAATTATATAAGCCAACACTGCCCGATGCCAGCTTTTTACAATATCTATAAAGTAAAGATATTAATCAAAAGCATAATGTGTCTTCTGAATGAAACTATGACATAAATAGATGCACAATGGTAAGCAAAAAAACCCTAATTAATGCTATAAACAAAATAAAAACAGCAGTGAGATCTTAAAATGAAGACATCTCAAGCTTTATTTCTGCTAACATCTGCGAACTCACAGTAATCACTTGGCTTTTAATCACTAATCATTGAACAGTGAAAGATTAAATTAACACCTTCCGCACACTACATTTGGATTGACTTTATTCATTTGTTAATCTATAAATTTTAAATTTTTCATGAATTATATAACAGCCAACCTTGACCTGAAGCTTTGTTATTAATTAGGAGTCTTGTCATATTTTATGACATGACACCATAAAAAGATGATATAGGGAAGATGATATCAGAAAGATAATACAGGAAAGCTGATACAGTCAGAACGGGAGGAAATAGAGGAACTCTTTCAGTGCACTGGCTTTGAGGTGTATACAGTAAAGCAGAAATAAAAGCCAATCTTCCATCACTTTCTCTGCTCTATTTCTTTCTGTAAGCTAAAGAAATGCTTTACCCCTCCTCCGGAACCCGAGCTGGCATTTTAGAGCTAACAGATGAAAGTTGTATTTCATATTTTATGGTCAGACTAACACATCATTCATGCACCTTCAATAAGCACTCCCTTCTGGTCAGGGTCATGGTGGAGAAACACTGGGCACAAGGTGGGAGAATTTAACCTAGTTGGAACACATACATTTAAATATTTTTTTTACATGTAAACGATATTTAGACAAATCTATTCTTAATGATCAGTAGTGTTTGGACAACAAAGATAAAATGTTGTATAATGCTAGTTTTAATTCATCTTTATAAAGACCTTGTTTGCCAGGATTGAACTGTAAGAGCTTAGGTAGCCTGCAAATAGTTTTGAACTCAGCCCCATTAAGCCTCTTTTAATGGTCTCTGGAAGCTTGTTTGTTCAAATGTGTGCAAAAAAATCCATACATATAGTAAAGATCGACCGATAATTGATTTTCCCGATATTTTTCCAACAATATTTCTGCCTTTATTCATTATTGAAATATCATGATATTGGATCCACTGATATATATCTATGCACAGTAATATATGATATTGAAGCAGTTGAGAATGAATAAATACTTGATGAAGAATCAGTGTTATTAATAAAAATGCTTGTTTAAATCAGTAGTGTTATCATTTTCTCAAAAATAAACGTAAAACAATAGATAAATATCGGTTCTGTATATTGTTTATCGCTTACATAAACATGCAAATAATTTGCATCGGTTCTAAAAGGGTAATAGAGGTTGATCTTTTATGTAAACGATGCAAAAAATGCGCCAATTTTGTCATTGAACAGAGAGATGCAGGTTTTATGTTGATTAGCGAATTCTGAAAATGAATTTTCTTTGTCTGTCACACATTTTTTAACAGTCTACTAAATTTCAGAAAAACAATTTAATTATCTCAACTGATCCCTGATCTCACTCACGTTTTTACTTACACTCTTTATAAGCTATTATTGTGGCATTTCTTTTATGCACCATGACTGCTATTTGAGTTTTTTTTAAAGGCCACATACAAGGTGACAATTAATTTTTCCTATTGCATGGGGCATGTTTGCACTGCGGGGAGCATACACCGGGGAAGAAGTGTCAGACGGCATTGGAAAAGGTACCAAGGCTTGTGGTTTAGACTAAGAAAGAAGGCGGCTTTAATCATTTTCTGAGGCAAATAGCAGTTGCTAGGTTACAGGTCAGTGTTGAGAAATGGCTAAAGCGGAAAGCCGGCACAAGCACACTATATGTAATTAACACTGTGTTTCAGCATATCAGATCTCTAACCAAAACACTTACATAAGGTTATATAGGCAGGATAATATATAAGCAGACTCCCTCATCCAAAATGACTTCTATAAAACTGAGCAATTGGGGAGTTAAGGGCCTTGCTCAGGGGCCCATTAGTGGTAACTTGGGCGGCACTGGTAATCGAACCCCAATCTTCCATGTATCAGTCCAACACATGAGCCACCTTTCACCTTTTAATGCTGGCATGTCTTAAAATAAGTGACAACGGTTACAATATTTGGATTTATATGTTTAAAAATGATGTACTACTGTAGTTTAGAGGCCAATTTTTTTTTTTCCAAATTATGTTGTCAGGTGGCTATGTTATGTTATCCATTTCTGCATTTCTGTACATTTTTTTTTACATTTACAGCATTTAGCAGACGCTCCTGTCCCGAGCGACGTACAAAAAAGGTGCTTTAAATCACATCATCGAACATCTCGATACTAACACAATAGATCACATATCAAAGTATAACAACCACAACAACCGTTGAAAGAGTAGCATGGATACTTTTTTTGTTGTTGTTGTTTAATGTCGAGTGCTAGGTATCTAAGAAAGAGGTGGGGCTTTAATCGTCCCCTGAAGACAGTCAGTGATTCAGCTGTTCTGACATTGATGGAAAGTTCATTTTACCATCTTGGTGCCAGAACAGAGAAAAGTCATGAGGTAGACTTAAATTGTGTCCTAGGGGATGGTGGGACAAGTCAAACAGTACTTGTGGATCTGAGGGAACGCGGTGCAATGCGAGGAGTGATAAGTTCTTGGAAGTAAGAGGGTGCTGCTTAGTTTTTGGCTTTGTAGGGAGTTAGTAGTAGGGAGCCAGTGGAGGGAGCGCAGCAGTGGGGTGGTGTGAAAATTTTGGTAGGTTGAAAACAGCATGTGCAGCTGTTTTTTCATTGTACATTCCTTCTGTTCAGTTATACAGGTATGTGCTGTAACAGAAGACCAGCAGTTACACAGTAAGAGTCCCATGTGGAATTACATTATGTGACTACTGTTTGCAATTGCTATCCAAAATTTTGTGTTTTTATACAATGAGCAGTTGAGAGACTTGCTTTGGCCCCCGGAGTGGCAGCTTTGGGATGCTGGGATTTGGACACATGACCATCTATTTAGGTTAAATGAAATGTAAAGCATATTTTACAACAATTCATTTGTTTTTCTAATTGTAAGTGGGTTTAGATCTATAGAACTTAATTTTATGAGCATTATACTGCTCACACTGCGTGATTTCACATTTTAAAATAACTCTTAGAGTAATTACGGTTCTTTCATTGGCTTTTGTTTCCCCTTAAATCTTTAAAATCACTTTAACGCCAGTTGATCATCTGCCCCCTAGTGGTTGACTCCCTGTGAAGTCTTCCTTCTTTTTGATATCTTGTTTGTAAACTTGTTTGTAAACACTGCATACTGAATACTATAAATAAGAAAGTGGTAGCGCAGTGGTTAAAGCGTTAGACTGCTTTGGACGATCAGGGTTTGATTCCCAGCACCACCAAGTTGCCACTGCTGGACCCCTAAGCAAGGCCCTAAAACCCCTATTTGCTTAGAGATAATTGTAAGTGGCTCTGCCAAATGCCCTTGAATATACCTTAAATGTAAATGACCAGCCTTTTAACTCACAACTTCAGATTCGAATCGAATACTACAGCATTCAAGCAAGATCTGCTGCTGATAAAGGTTCTTTCTCATCTCCAATTAACGGATCCTGCTAAAGATCCTGCTACGGTTCCCCGATCTTTTTGGTTCAATTTTTATCATAACGATACCTTAACAAAATGTTACAAAACTTCACCTTATATTCATCAGAAATCTTTAGTAAACCCCACATGATATACTGGCACTTCTTTTGTTAATATTTGGATATGTTAAATATCAGGACACTCTGAGAGGGTTACCAAAATAAGGTATAGTCACAAAAAGAGCTTTTCAAAGAACATATTTTTCCTTTGCTAAAAGCTTTGCCAAATAGAAGTACATTTACATTACAACACACTAACAAATGTTCATCATACTGTAAAGGCACTTTAAAATCCTGTATAGTAAATGAAAAATTCAAATGCAAAAGGGATGTACTTTAACTGAACAAGACATTGCTTTCAAACGCAAAGCCGTTAAAATCTTTTTATTATTTGATAGAGGTTCTGTCTTGGCCAGCATCCATTTGCACAGTGTCTACATTCCAATATGACCCTTTAACCCTGTTTTAGAAGCGTATCTTTAGTCAACCTGCTTTACAATCTCGGTTTCATATTTTCATTTGCATGCTGATGATGGGAAAGATCAGAGGCCTGAAATGTAATGTTTGTCATCACACCGGAATGTATGGACAGCAATGCTGCAAATATCTGAGCCTTTGTCAGGTGTGAGAACTGCATTATCTTCTCTGATTTTCAATGAATTTAAAGAAGGCTTGGTGCTATTTGGTATGCAAGCGGCAGGCACTAATTCTTATCTAAAAATTGTGGTGCTTGATATATTAGAAAAAGCAAACGGTATATTGTTTGGTAGTAGTGGTAGATTAGGACGATTTGGAGATCTCAGCTATATGCAGTATAGCACTAACATACATCTTTACTGGATATAGAATACAATCTTTCCAGTCACAGCTGCTTGAAAGTTGCTAGATTCTACATGTAATAATAGAAAATCGACATTGAAGTTTCCTTTAAATCTAGTAAATTTGCAGAATTTGGCAGACGCCATTATCCAAAGTGACTTATTATTTCAATTGATCTTTATAGAATTAAGGATTATGGATCCCTACTACATCATGGTTGTGTAATTTCATGTCATTTGTTTGTATTTTAATGATCTAAATCCAATGGTCAAGCGTTCTTTTACTAGAAGCAAAGTTTTATATTGTATGTAAACATCTTTTCTACCACCTTACATTCTAGATCACCACTGACGATTGGATGGTTAATGACACTTTGTTGAGGAGGAGAACCATTTACACTGACTTCAGGATGAAACAGAGCATCATACAATCTAAATAACACTCAGTGCAGATAGTAAGACCCAGATTGTTTATGGCAGCCTAGGACATGTGTGAAATGGCATTTAACAAAAAAATGAATTTAATTTTAAAAATAAAAAGCACTTTTTGTGTGTAAGTCCATCTCCTATATCTAAAAAGGTAAACTGTCTACAAGTAAGTCATGACTGTTGCCAGTCGCATCCACAGCATTTAAGGGTCCTCAGTGGAGTACATTCTTTTTAGCAGATATTTTTTTCTAGGCTCTGTACTTTGATTTGTTAACCCTAACGGCTTGTCAAATATGTCCCAGTCCTAAACAATCTGGACATTTATTCTGCTCATCTTTTAACTTTTGCAGGACCTGGCAGAACAAACAGCATATCATCCTGCTATCAAATACCATGACCTTTAATAGGCTGGCCACATGGGTTTATACTCACAAAGTGATGACTTTGCTATAAGTACTTGGCAAGCAAATAGAAAGCTCATTTAAATCAGAAATCAGCAGGGGGTCCAGAGGTAAAGTTTGGAAGGAAGGTACACTACAAAAAAACAGTAGTTGAAAATGAAATAACAGGATCACAGATATAACTGATCCACTGTGGATTTCAAAAAATATAATTACAAATAACCAGTTAGCTTCCCAAAGCAATTTTGGATCATCATGATTTTAAAAATTGGCAATTGTCAGTAAGATGACAGTAATGCCCCCCTTCCTGCCTATGTGTTAATGCAAAAACCAAGAATAATTAGTTTATATGCATTGTTTGCAAGACTTTGGAGATGCTGCTCCGAATTACCCGCTTAGGTTTAGCACGTGTTTAGCTGAAAGATGAAGCAGAGGAAGATGTGTGTGTGTGTTTGTGTTATCAGAGTCAGATCATCACCAGTAGACTCAAGATCAATGTATGATCTTACTCCAAGATGTCAAAAAGAATAGTTTCATAATGCGATTCATGCAGTGTGACCAAAATGAACTGACATCACTGCGTACAAGAATTCCGGCTCCAACCTGATCAAACACGTAGCGGTAAGTGACAAAATGACGCCTATTTGAAAGCTATTAATATTCATTTGGTGTCTATGAGCACTTTTCCCACACTGTCTGATTATTTATTCTCATATGCACACACTCCTGAACAAACATTTATTCTAAACATCTGCACATTTTCATCTCTATTTAACATAAAACTAAATAAACTGAACAGCAAACTGGGACGAATACAATATGAATACGTACAACAATCCGGACACCTCACTAAAGTGTAGAACATCCATACAAAATCAACACGGGATTTTTAACATTTTTATTCCTGGATAAATTATGCATGTACATGAATATAAAATGTTGAAATAAAGTGTGTTTTTAAAGGAACTGCTCTTAAAAAGTAGAAAATAAATACAGAGTTACTGGTTAGAAAAACATCTGAGTGTGTTTAAGAGTTGACTGTAAATGACAGGTGATGTGATGTTAATGTCAAGCACAGGACTGAGACAGACTTTGATTTACGTCATATCGAGTTTAATATAATCCGAACAGAGAGACTTTAGAGGAGAGGGATGTAAAAACTCATCAAGTAGTTTGAAATTTAGGGTTTTTGCTTCATGTCAATCAGATAAGAAGTAACTAATAACTAGCTAGTCTACTTGACTAGCGTTTTTCACCGGATACTTTTTCACTCAAGTAACTATTATGACTCAGAATTTTACTCTTACTTGAGTAAATATCTCTTGAAGTACTTGTACTTTTGGGGAGAACGTGGTAGCTCAGTGGTTAAGGTGGTAAAGGATGGGATTGATAATTGGAAGATTAGGGTTTGATTCCTAGCACCATTAAGTTGCCACTGCTGAGCCTCTGAGCAAGGCCCCTAACCTCCAATTGGTCAGTTGTATTAAAAAATAAATGTAAGTCGCTTTGGATACGGCCGTCTGCCAAATGCCATAAATGTATGTTCAGTTTTGTACAGATTTTGGATCCCCCTACACAGATGTGAGTGTTCTTCAAACTGTTTTCAAATAGTTCCAAGCATAAAACTGCATAGCGAATGATTAGCTATAGCATAACAGTTATCTTAGGTGTAAAGGTGCCAAAACATGACAATAGCACCGTACACAAGAAACACAAAGAACAGTCCGTATGCAAAGAACAGTCCGTGACTATAAGGTTTGCCAGTGCTGAATTGGAATAAGTCACAGAATCTTGCTCAGAGGATGACCCTAATAAACCTCCTGCGGCTGAATAAGTAAATCCCCACACCTATGTACATTTCGAGAAGAGATTCCCAACAGTTTGGAGGTTATTCCTACAGAAATGTGGGGACTTCATTTAGAATGGGATACACCATAAGCACAGGTGGGTGTAATGGTCAGGTACAGTGCCTTGTAAAAGTATTCATACCCCTTGAGTCCCTACTTCCTTAGCTGAAACCAGACATTGAACTGAGGTAAGTGACTGACTTAAATAGGATGAGTTAATTAATTAGGGAATAACATGCAGGTATGTGTAATTAGTATTCCGGAGAAGGTGAGCCGCGGTGCGTGGTGGAGTCTGGCGTGTCTGTGACAGGTGTGCATTTGTATTCAGCCCCCTGTGTCAATACTTTTTTGAGCCACCTTTCGCTGCAATTCCAGCTGCAAGGCTTTTGGGGTATGTCTCTACCAGCTTTGCACATCTTGAGACTAGAGAAATGTTTGCCCATTTTTCTTTGCAAAATAGCTGAAGCTCAGCCAGATTGGATTAGGTCTGGACTTTGACTGGGCCATTTTAACACATAAATATTCTTTAAACCAAACCATTTCATTGTAGCTCTGGCTGTATGTTTAGGGTTATTGTCTTGCTGGAAGTGTTTTGCAGCCTCCGACAGTTTTTCTTTCAGGATTGCCCTGTATTTAGCTCTATCCATTTTCCCATCAACTCTAACCAGCCTCCCTGTCCCTGCTGAGGAAAAGCCTCCCCACAGCATGATGCTGTCACCACCATGTTTTATAGTGGGGATGGTGTGTTCAGGGTGATGAGCAGTGTTACTTTTCCATCACACATAGCATTTTTTTTTTTAGGCCAGAAAGTTCAACTTTGGTCTCATCTGACCAGAGCACCCTCTTCCACATGTTTGCTGTGTCCCTTACATGGCTTGTGGCAAACTGAAAACGGGAACTTCTTATGTTACTTCTTATCTTTCTCTCAACAATGGCTTTCTTCTCGCCATGCTTCCATAAAGGCGAGATTTGTGTAGTACACGACTTATATCTGTCCTGTGGACAGATTCTCCTACCCTAGGTGTGGATTTCTGCAGCTCCTCCAGAGCGACCATGGGCGTCTTGGCTGCTTCTCTGACCAGTGCTCTTTTGTCAGTTTTGTCTGTCAGTTTTTCCAGGCACTGTGTCTACAACCTTTTGTCTATATAGTGTATCTACAATTATGTGTATAGCGTTTAAGATCAGCTACAATTTGATTAAATCTGTATTGAACTGATTTGCATTGATTAGCATGGCATAAAGATGGGAACCTGCAATTGGGCCTCATAATGGTATAAACACTTTTTTTTCAGATATTAATCATACTTTCTGGTTAAGAGACGTGTCAGGTTGTGTCACCTAGAAAGTGACATGGAGGAGGATTTAACGCTGTTAACACCATTATTTTGCAATGTACTATGAATACAATTATATAAAATCCTTGCCAGAAATTTTCTACTACATCCACCAAATGGTGTCTGCTGTATTTTAGAGATGGTCTGCTTAATTGTGGGCAGAAAGAGGTTTAAATACCCTGTGAGGAATCTTGTCAAAATGAATGTTTTGTTATCCAGTTGACTTGCATAAGCTTTTTTGTAGTAATTACAAAGGTTAGCTCAAGCAAGTCTCAGGCCTCAGCTGTCACACTTACAACCCAGCTGCTGAATGTCTAATGTATATAGCGGAAAAAAATAGAAATGCATTTTCATGGTTTCATGATTTTGAACATTGGCTGGTTTTCACTCTGGATTTTTCTGAAGACCCAATCCAGCACCACAATAAATTCATTCTGGTCCACAAAATAACCAGTGTCTCTCTATTTGTATTTTTAAATGATTTAATTTTTTTACAACAAGGGCTACGCATGTTTTTAATGGTCTTCTTGGGTGTTTTGCAAACAGGACTTTATAAAGACTGGTTTGTCACCTTCTTAAATGAATCATCTATGATTGCACTCTGAAAACATCGACTTTACATTTTATCTGGTAATATGAAGGTCTATTATAAAATAGCTAGCAAAATACCTGTTTGGAAATATAACTGTGTAAAATTGAATGCTAATGAATTTGTTTACTTTTCTGCCATTTGGCAGACACGTTTATCCAGAGTGGCTTAGATTTAACCTCTGTAAAGTGTAGAGTGAAGTGTAGAGTGACATCACTGGTCTGTATTGTATTTGCTATTTCTGAAGAAGTGAATTAGATACAAACGTTTATTTCAGTGCGCTGGTTTGGAGCAATTTGGGCAGCATGGGGTGGAGGGTGATGCTAGCCGATGTTTAATATCTCAGAAAACCAAACCAGCACAAATGTTCATTTTTGTGGCACAAATAGTGATGGTTAAGGGCCTTGCTCAGGGTCCCAGTGATAGAAGCTTGGTGGCGCTGGCAATTAACCCCATGACCTTCCAATCAACAGTTCAACACCATTGTGTGCTACTACTTCCTTTTCAGCTGAATTCCTTCTTTACCCTTCAACATTTCTATACATACTTTAAAAAATATATTTATAAAGTGAAAAACAACAAATTTTTTTGATGATGTTGCTAAGATATGCCAGTCCTGAGCTGCCAGTGATCCAGACCCCCCTTCTAAACTCTGGACCTATCTGAACCTTCCTGGTGACCTGCCACCATGGTGACCGAGGACACTCCAGCTGTTTTCTAAGGAATTGTGATTGCATCATTCCTGCTATCTGTTTATTATCCAAATAAGGATGGGTTCTCTGTTAAGTATGGTTCCTCTCAAGGTTTCTTCCTACTACCATCTTAGGGAGTTTTTTCCTGCCACCTTCACCCTCGGCTTGCTCATCAGGGACGATGAGAGACAAACTGATTTCTATTTCATTCACATTTCATAAATTATCTTTGATTGTTTAAAGATGCTTTAAGACAATGACCATTGTGAGAAGAGCTATACAAATAACATTGAATTGAATTGAGTTGTATATTATTTTTAGGATTTGGTGGACTTTTCCATTAGATCTGGACCCCTTCAGTATTTGGTCCTAGTTTCCAGCCCGAGTTATTTTGTTAATATGCAGCATGAATAATAATGTAAAAAGGGACACTGTGTGGGTTTTCTACAATGAGTTTGTGCATATAAAAACAGGCATTATTGTAATCTATTGTGATCCACGTCTATTAGAGGACAGAAACAACAGTGGGGAAGATAATAATTTACCTGAGAAATGGTTTTCAAGCAAAATTAGATGAATCCTATCAATAGCAATACCAATAAAATGCAAGGAAATGTGAAAATCTGACTTAGATGAGACAGACTGAAAAAATCTGCATTGATAAAATTGGTTTGTAGGGTGGAGGTTGCCAAGGACATGCCCATATTTTTATTTTCATCACTTAAAGGCACACCAACTGATCAAAAGTTTGTGGACACCCATAACTGTTGTCACCAACTTAAAGCACACAGTTGACTAGCATTTTTCAATATGCTGCAGCTTTATGATTTTATTTTCACTGCTATGACAAGGACATCTCATAACTTCTCACCCAACATTTTTTGCCTCTTCTTATTAGCAGGAAGGGGTAGCGAAGCGGTTAAGGTGTTCGACTTCTAACCAGAAGATTGTGGGTTTAATTCCTAGCGCCACAACAGTTATCACAGTTGGGCCATTGTGCAAGGCCCTTAATCCCTATTGCAATTGTCGCTCTGGAAATCGGCGTCTCTGAAATGCGAAAAATGTTCATCATTTCGAACCTGAATTAGAAAATCCCTTAGTCACACTTTACATTCTAGTGGAACACTTTTCACTAGGCTGGAGTGTGAAACAAAATCTAAAATCAAAAAACACATGGACGTGATGGTCAGGTGCCCCAAGACTTCAGTTTTATAGTATCAACTTTTATCTACACTCTTAATCTTAAAGTTTGGAGGTAAAAGCATGTTATGAAGCAGAAGCACACAATAGATTTACTCTAGGTAAGTATCGTGTTTAGAAAAATAAGGATGGTTTATTTGAAGCAACTACAACAAGCATATTATATTCTTCTTGTGAGTCACTCACTGGAGCACAGTCTACAGCCAGATATCGAGAGAGGTCATGTTCTTTCACCCAGTTCTCATTCTACAAACACAATTGCAATGACACATATGACAGTATTTGTATTGGTTTAAAATATTCCATATTGGGATAGTGGGTCATATCTGTGATTGTAAAATTTCTAAAATAAAACTATACAAATGCCAACCAGAAAAGACTCCTCCAATTACTGCGGCTATAATAGCTTATTTACAACCGTCTACGCAAAGGAAAATTGCTATTGTTAAACAAATGAAACAAATTAGCAACACAAATCAGTCAAACAAAAAAGATTGTTTTGAAAAATTTGAATCAATTGTGCTTTTTAACCCACAAAACCACTTCGTTGGTGAAATGGAACAGTTTTATAGAGGCACCAATAGAAGTGCTAACATCAGTTGAATTTAACTTCTAAAGCTATGACTAGGACTTTAAGTACAAACAATATGTGTATTTATATATTTATAAAGTTATATAATTCCGTTACACATTTGCACCAAACTAGCACTTCCATTTACACCTTCTGTTTGTTCTGCTAAAAGTCTCTGCAAATTTTTTTTCCTGCAAAGCCCTTAAGAGATGCAGAACTGCATGAGTGGTTTTAGACAAGCTGCACAATCTTTTAGTCCATCGTTTATCAATGATCTACACACACACACACACAAAATGATTGGTATACACACAGAAGGGTCTCTTGTCTAAGTACAGAGTATATGTGGAATAGAGTATAGTGTAGACGTAGACCTTTCTGTGAGTGTGTGGAGGATGGCTGAGGTCCGATTGAATTTGAGTTAAACAGTCACTTCGGTTTTACTGCCTGTACGGTAGTGGTGGTGATGCTGCTGTTGCTGAGCTGCCTGCGGAACGTAGTGCAGCTGTTCCACGGTCTGCGTACGGCGAGAGGCAAACGCCTGTCTCTTGTTGGTGGTTTGGCTCTTGGTCAACGTGTTGTGCACTGGAGCAGGAACGCTGTTGTTCGAGGCACTAGGATGCGAGTGCATTTTGGTCATCTTGTAGCGGTCTAAGAGTGGTGTGGTGGGCATAAACACGTCCGTGTGTGATATGGCTCTGGACATGGACTTGTCACCGTGAAAGCTGCCACGTTTGGATGGCATGGTCTTATCGGGAGAGAGCAGTGGGTCCTGTGAGCGTAGCCTGTCTTGGGAGTAGAGGCGCTCTTGCGAGTGCATGCGTTCGTGAGAGGGCAGACGCTCGTGCGAGTGGACACGCTCCTGCGAGTAGCGGCGGTCCTGCGATTGCAGCCGGTCCTGGGATATTAGGCGCTCGTGTGAGCGCAGCCGCTCAGCCGACAGAAGTTGCTCGTCAGATAGGATGCGCTCGCCGTACGGAGACATGGGGTAGGGAGACACAGCATAGTCCTGAGCGTAGCCACGCTCTGGAGACAGCACACGGTCTTGTGACATCGCTCTCTGTACACGGCGAGGACGCTGGCGGGACGATTGCTGCTGCTGCTGCTGTTGCTGCTGCTGCTGAGCCTGCTGGCTACTCTGAGGATCCTGGCTTATCTTGATCATGTGTAGCGGAAGGGTGCCGCGTGCTGCCAGATCAGGAAGGTGCCTTTTCCGGCTATAGTAATCGTCTACATCCTTGTCAGCTGTGAAAGGGCAAAGTGAGACTCAGTCAAAACTATAATATCACATAAATTCCAGCAAAAAAACAAATATGCAAAGTAGGCTTTAGTTTTTGACTAGCCATGACTCGGATGCTATCTAGATTCAGTATTCCCACTGTGTAGCTTTTTCCTGAGGACTCTTGTATCAAAAGCAACCCTACTAAATTAGATAGGAATGAGTAATAGAGTAATTTAAACTCCAGGCATGTTATCCTTTAGGTGCTTAACCAACTGAAGCAGTATCTCTGTACCTTGCTGACAATCTTGTGTTTTTAAGCTGGTTAGGTGACTTATTGGTCAGTCTGTGGTGATTAGAAATAATGTTCTAAATATAAAACTAAATAATAGGAAATAAAGAATAACATTCAAGTAGCTGAGTAATTAAGCAGGACAACTTTCGTATAAAATAGAGCAATGATTGAATATGATATGATTGTCTTGATGTAACAGATAAAAGTACCCAAATGTCTATACTGTTTAACACTGTTCAATCTAACAAGATTATGGTTTGTTTTCTAAATATGACTGCAAGGCGGAAAACGTGAAGTTGACATTCGTGAAGTTGTCTCGAATGTCTTCGTCTTCGTAAATGTCTCGAATGTCTTCGTAATTTGTAAAATTCACTTCTTTTAACAACATTTTAAAGGCCCAAACACTGTTTCAGCATGACAAATGTCCCTGTTCACAGAAAGTCGAGTTTCCTGCACAGAACGCCGACCTTAACATCACTGAACACCTTAAGGATAAACTGAAATACAGACTGCACTTTAAAAATTGTGTTGAGGTTATGATAATAGTAAGTCAAAATATAAAAAATCAACCACATACGGAGGTGATGGTCATGTGATCCAAAATGTTTGTCTATATAGTATACGTATCATCAGTAAGTAATGGATTGTATTGCTGCCTATTTTGGCCAGAACACTCCAGTAAAACGGATGTAAAATCTCAGGGAGTCGTTTCCGGTTAAACAAAAAAAAATGAATAAATAAACTGACTGTAAAATGACTTATAGTCTATTTGGATCCTTAACTGTGATTAAGCACTTTGCTCATTTAAAATCATTTATTTAAGAAAGTAAATATGAACGTTTTTTTCCATGTAATTAAAATTGGTTTTAATAAGAAAGTTACAAGGTAATTATTAATGTGACATTTATAAAAATAAATAAATAATGTTAAGATAAAAATTAGCAATTTACCGAGAGATATAAATAGTCAAGTTGTGAATATAATTGGAAACCTTCTCTCTTTTATTGTTTGCCAACAATGTAATCATATATTTTGTATAAAGTGACCTCGAGTCTTGGCACGATTTATGCAATGCTTATGAATGTTATTAAGAAGCAATGCTAGTAGCATTTAAGTGAAAAATAGAAAAACGAACAAAACACCAAACACACGGAAGACAAAATGAGAAAATGGTATTTTTACATTAGTTTTTTAAATTCTAGCTTTTTCTAAATCTAAAAATTTAATACATTCCTGCCGCAACACAATATGCCCACACTATGATTAGTACGAGATTAGATCTTTTTTTTTTGTTCTACCCCTAGGCATAATATTAGAAATACAACATATTAAAAATAGAATTGGTAACGGAATGATTAGGAAGCCAAAAGTAATTAACTAATGGCCTAATCCAAGCTAAAGAATAAAGCCAATGACCTTGAGATCTGTTACACGCTGACAGCCGCTTCATTCGAATTAAGACGCTGCTTGACTTTGAGAAGGAAAAAGCTGCATTCAAAGAAAATTAAAAACCTTAAATCAAGAAAATGTCATTTCTTGTACTAGACCCGAGTTAAAGAGTTGCAGAATTGTCCAGAATGTAGTTCCCTGAGATGGAGAACGTCTGGAAGACAATAAGTAACAAATTGCAACATGGGCATCCGATGAAGCTTGTTGCTAATTAAAAGTAGGTTGAAACAGTGCAAGCACAAGTGTATGTAACGTTTACTGCAATAGAATATTATTAATATATATCTAGGCATCGATAGGGACTCAAAGCACTTTTTGTACGTCACTTTGTACAAGAGCGTCTGATGGAGATGCTCACAGGATGGATATGCTAGACATTTAGGACAAAGGACTGAGAATATGAGATGTATTTCTACAACATGCAGACATATATGTGTGTGTGTGTGTGTAAAATTTCTGTAGATTACCATTTTACCCAGATAGCTTTTGGCAAATCCTCGATTTTTTTTTTTTTTTTAGATTTCATCATTAATTATTATGTAGAACATATTCTCCCATGTTGTTCTTAGCCTTGGAGGCATAACAGAGCAAAGTGACATTCATTTCTCTAGCTACATTCTCGTTTTAAAGTTTCACATATAAAAAATAACTAATAAAATAATTAAAAAAAGGAATTTAGCGCAAAGAAAAGACTTGTTACTTATTTATTACTAAGAGCAGTAATAAGTATTCCTGACTGTATGTACTGTAGTTATTAAAGTTGAAACGAAAGATTTCCCATAGATCACCGCGATCCAAATCCAAGCAGGCCTGGGGTTAATCCATAAATTACACAAGCCATTTGACATATTTGCTCTTTACTTAGTGGGTATTATTAAAGCAGATCTTATTACACAGCATAAATTCTACAATCCAGCAGATCAATAGAACGGAGCAGCGAGGTCACTGGGAAGTCCTCTGCAGCAACTGAGGCGAACTAAAGTATGTTCATCATTTTCTTTGGTATTGAATGGCATGCTTTAAAGAAGGCTTCTGATTGGGGGGTGGGAGGAAGGGTTTGATTTAATAAAGCTTGTGTGGTTTGTCAAGCACAATGGTTCAATCATGGATGTATTCTTCCAGGTGGTAAATCCTGCTCCTAGAGAATTATCCTTCTGCAAAGTTTAGCTCCTGACAAGATGGCTAAGCCGGATCAGGCTCGTTAAACGCAATTGATCTGGAAAGCGCTGGTTTGTGCACTTTTGTTAACGAATACAAACTTAAAAGACTAATAAGTTGCTCGGTTGCAAGAGTTGGGGGTTGATTCGAGCAATTTAGAGCAACTAAGTTAAATCACACAATGAAATTAAGCAATAGGTCATGATAAAATATTAGAATCTGCAAATTTCAATCACAAGATGAATTTTAAGAAGGCGGAAGTGGATATCGTGTAGGCTGAAACGCAAAAAAAAATAACAAAACAAATTGGTCTCAGTTTTGATAAAACAACAAGCTCAACAAAGTGTAAAATGAAAAAGTGGCTCTGACTCAGTCTTTTGAGCGAGGAGTACTTGCTGAGGTCAGCCTTCATGGCAGATTCGTAGGATGGAGGCAGGTGCGAGAGGCTCTGGAAGGAGCGGGAGAAGGACAGATCGTACGGCTCCGTCTGCGATGTGAGGATGCTGTTCATGCGCGTGCTCTCTGGAGGACGACAAGACAGCAGACCAAAAGATGCGTCAAAACAAAGTAACAACTATAAACAATTCTATCTATTTTTCTGCCCGGGGGGGAGATCGCCATGGCAGCGGAAAGACTGCAGGGAAATCAGCAGATGAACTGGAGCCTATGACTAAGCGGCTAATGAGCCATGGTGAGACAGTGATTTAGTCAAGCCCTGGTAAATTGTGCCCCATCTCTAGACTGCTATTCAGCAGAGAACCCTTATTTATTTAGTGATATGATGGGAGGAAAAGCCACACAAGAGAAAATAGATTCTCACTACAGCTCCCTCATCTTCCTGGGATTTGTGCCAATCACGCCAGCCTGGGCATGGTTTGGACACGCAGGGGTGGTGCTCTGGTTAAAAGTAGGGCATAGACTAGTGTCACAGAATGGGGTGTAAGAGAAAAATGATGCATCATAGAGCTGGAGGGTGCGGCGAGAGAGGAGGATTGTGTTTGCACAAAGCCACATGTGCTATTTTACACTGTTGTGGGTTGTGCTTCTAGGTCTAACATAGCAAAGGGGTTTCATCTTTTTTGACATCACATGGAGTAAATAAAGACTTTACAAGTGCAAAATCATAAACTCCACACAACATGATAAAAATCACCAACACGACATTAGAAACCTAAAACAAACAAACAAACGGAGATCCTTGAGTATAACCTGCTTGCTGCTAATTAGAAATATACAGCTAATATAAATCTATAGCTTTTGTTTGAGCATCTTCAAGGGCATGCGTACAATCTTTTATTGGATATGCAGTCAACCATGAAAAGTATTCATATGGATATGCAATTACTCAAAACCAGCCTAAGGGAAGCTACGTTATTGAGAAGAAAGCATAAAGCATGATAATAACATACGCAAGTCTACCCAGACAAAAGAACGAAAGAAATTTCTTATGACAGTTTTATGACAATCAAACTGTGTTTTCTGATTAACTGTTTTGAGGATGTATTTTGCACTTTAATACTATTGTATGGTAGTGTCTCATATGCCAGTCATTTTTAACCTATATAAGTCTTACTAAGACAAGCTGAAACCCCTTACTGACCCCCCAAAACCCAACCCAAATCCTGTGCACACAAATCTTAAAGGCTTTAATTAGATCCTGATTTGTTATGAGTAACCCTTATTGTAATAAAACTAGAATAATAACCAAAGTTAGCGTCAGATTAGCATAAAATATTGCACAAATAGCATACAAGTTGTCAGTTTGTTAGCTAATTAGTGAGCCTGTGCCTGTTGATTTGCTGCTATTTGGAATAGATGCTAATAAAGCTAAGGAAGAAAAAAAGCCATATTAAACATTATTCACGATATAGTTTTCTTCAGCTGTGCTATTTATGTTTTGGGGAGACCTGACAAACTTCCCCTATAGAACCGTTTAACACACCTGTTTCTTTAGCATCCACTATTAGCGTTCAACCTCAGAAAAGACACCTCCAGATTTCCAACGCCATCTGACATTGTCTGAACGTCTCGTTTAGAATCACAACCATATGCTATAAAATCTTCCACTACTCTGAAAATAGTAATAAGTAAGAGGCAAATTGCTGTGGTTTAATGCAACATTTCTGTGTGTCTTTAAGATCAGGGAGGAAAAAGAGAAGAGTATTCGTGTGGGTACAGCAAGAGGTCCATTGTATTATCTAAGCTATTTTAGCTTCCGGAACATGCTTCGCCCTAAACACACACGAAATTCCGAACATACCACAGCCTGTTCCTGTTTTCACTACTTAACATAGTTATTAGCATTGTATTTTTGCTTCTTAATGAAATCATACCACCTCAAAGGATACAGCAATGGTAATAAAAGTGTCTGTGAGGCTGCACTGTAGTGTGATTGAGAGGGAAGTTCCACTGCCATAAACAGAATTAACCTCTCTGAGAAAGAGCAATAACAGGCTTTGTCTTATAACAACCAATATGCTGAGGGGAAAAAAAAAACAACTCTTTGGAGCTTGTTAGAGAGTGTCATCCATCTTCTCACATCACCCGCTTCCTCTCTGGTCGAATTAAAGCGGCTTCACCAAAAGGCAGTGATTTAATCCTTTTACTAACGAGATGAGCAGTTGCCGCTTGCTACTTCGAGCATTTTAGCCTCCGCATTTTGAGAACCCCAGTCAAGAGCCCTCTAAGCACTGGCAGCGTGCATGCCGAGCTTTCCCTTCATCTTTTGATCGGTGTGAGTTCATTAAGCGAAAAAATTGCCGATAGAGTATGAATAGTGTGTCAGCTTTTTCTTTTTCAGTTGTGTCAGTTTTCGTCCTTGCTCAGGTTGCAGAAATTGATTCCTTAAGCAGGCGTCATGTGTAGCGTGTGCAATGCGGCAGGCGGAAGTCAATTGACTCGTGTTGATATGGCCATGTCGGCTGCTTTCTACTCCTTTTTATGGAAAGAAATAAGCTACTAAAGGCAAACGAAGTTAAATGCATTTTAGAAGGATGAGTGAAGGAGTACTAGATCTAATCATTGTCTCAATTTTGCAAAAGCAATAGTTGTCTTCAAGAGACGACCCACCTCTTTTGCTAATACCTAAAACATCACATTTAAAATCTATTTCCAAAAACTATTTTGTTATTTTTTTCTATGGTGATCTTTATCTCTGTAGCTCTTTTTAACATTTTTTGGGTTGTTACGTAACAGTATCAAGCTGTTCAAAGCACTTTTGTATGTCACTCTGGATATGATCATCTGCTAAATACTGTAAAAGATGTAAATAATGTAAATGTTTATGGATTCAAATCTTTCAAGTAAAAGTTTATATTTTGCACATTGTTTAAAGGTAAATGCCTCAATTGGTCACATATACTTTTTACAGTAGGGTGAAATTTGTTGCTTCGCATATCCCATACTGGTAAGTTGGGGTCAAAGCGCAGTGTCTGCTTTGATACAGCAGGAAGGGTTAAGGGTCTCAAGTACCCAACAGAGGCTCAGGAACCCAGGTCTCTCTGGTCTTCAGATTGACAATTTAGCACCTTAACCATTTGAGCCACTTACTGTTCCTGTGTAAAGTATTGAGGCACAAAAAATAGAGCTATTCAAGTAATCTGGTGAAAAATTTTCATATTAGATTTATAATTATATATATATATAATTAAGTCGTGTGGTGTGTAAAATTTATGAGTCCAAGGATTTGATGGATTAAAAGGATTCGATGAGTGCCCGCTAGTGGAATAAGCTAAAAAGACCTAGTATTGGAACACCTGACCGTTACATCTATATGTTTATTATCTGACTCGTATAATGTCTTGTGTTGTCTTGTCTTTAATTATTTGTCACACATACTCTAAAGCACAAATAATTGGTTTCTTTGCATATCCTATCTTAGAAAGATGGGGTCATGGAGCAGGGTCAGCTATGATACATCAACCCTGGAGCAGGAAGGGTTAAGGGTCTTGCTCAAAAATCCAACATTGGCAGACTGACAGTATGTGAATTCAGGAGGAGGTCTGGTGTTTATTCGGTGTTCGAGTTCACCTTGAAGGTGTCCGGTGAGTTTGAGTCCCGATTTCTCAAACTCAGTTTCTTCCACTTCACCCAAAACACACCATGTCTTTATGGAATTTATGGGCTTTGTGCACGGGGGCGTGGTCATGCTGGAATATCGTTTGAGTCTTAGTGCTTATCCTAATGCTACACCATATACATATGTTCTAAACAACTGTGTGCTTCCAGCCATTGTTGCAACAATTTAAGGGATGGGCTTTATAGGTAAAATGTCCACAAATGTTTGGATATATAGTATATAATAGTTACACAGTTATTAGAATCTTTTCGAACTATTTGTGCGGCATGTCAAGCACACAGGTTTCTGCTAATTAGCTTTGAATTGGCTTGATTGTGCCGAACTGACAGAAAGACGGCGCTGAGCGGTTTCAATTTGAAGTCATTCTGTGCAGAGTGGACTGAGCCCACTAAAGAATAATAACTCAGGAGGCTTTTACACTGGCAGTTTAATCTGAAACAGAGTGCAGTTTGCATGAAATATTGGTAATGTAAAAGCTGCTCTGGGAAATGAGCAGCACATTATGGTACTGAACCCAAGATTACCTGTAGGAGGTGGTGGTGTTCAGTTGAACTGGATCTGTGCCACAATTATAGGCTCTTTGGTTCGACCTTGTTCAGGAAGTGATTTGCCCTGCGTATTTTTTATTAGTAGTGGGAAAGTGGTAGCTCAGTGGTTTAGGTGTGGGACTGATAACCAGATTATTTGGGTTCAATTTCCAGCACCACTAAGTTTCCACTGTTGGGCTCCTAAGCAAGGCACTTAACCCCCAAATGCTCAGTTTTATAAATGAAATCAAATGTATGTCTTTCACAATATATTGGAATACAATACATATTGAAATACTTACAATAGTAAAAATTGTAAAACAAATAGATGAAAATACAACAATTACAGAGTTAGAGGTTTAAAATGAGTTTAAAATTAAATATCTTCTTGAATTGAGAATATCGATACACTAGCTTAAAAAAAATGCGATAGTTAGCTGTTTCGATATATTTACTTCGTATTTATATCGTATTTATTTATAACACACATATCAAGAGTGGCAGGGGAACACTGTAGAAAAAAAGTAAGATGTAATAGCACCTAGTCAAAAAAGCCAAAATTTGGTGAGTTGATGTGCCTGCACTACTAATGTGCACCCGTAATGGTATATTCTAAATTGGTAGACACGACAGTTTGGTAGAATTGAGGCTTAAAATGGATGAATGCTTTTTAAGGGAGGTCGGAATAACCCAGTGGAACCGCATTAAATGTGCACAGTGTACCAATCATTATATTCTGTGCGGTCGAGAAAGATTCACATTGAAACCAGCGAGTTCACAGGACCAAATCATTAGTCTTAAAAGCAGGTGGTGGTAAAATAATACACATCTCAGGAACAAAATGGAAGTGAAAAACATATAAAGTGTAGTATGGCTGTTGTTATCATGGTAGACAGATAAACCATTAATCCAGAAGAATGTGATGTGAAGTAAGCAGAAGAGTGATCCTTACCATTTTTAGGAGTTCGAGTAGGACTACCGAGACCCACGTGGTTGTAGTTGTGTTGATGCGTGCCTGCAGAAGAAGCAATGACATGTCTGATTTGCTGGTGAACCAAAAAAACCCAATCAAAATACAAAACAAACTCTTATCTGGAACATGGAATCCCGGATAAGAGACATGGTCCATTAGGGATAGACAAATATTCTAATTGTAATGAGCAACATGCTTCAGCACACATATGTTCCATGAACTGAGAACTGAGGAGAAGCAACACGGCATGGTGTTAAAAACGTGAGTGTATTTTTAATTATGTAGAGCAATAACAGAGATTTATGTCAGACATGACACAAGGGGGATGTCATGCAGAAACAGCAAATTGCTTCATGCATATCAAGAGCTCATCTGTAGAACCATGAGCTGAGGGTAAGAATGATACAATATCAACATCATTATTACTAATCATCATGTATGTGTGCAATAATTCATCTGATTCTTTGTATGTGTCTCATTTTAGGAAACCTTTATTTCTAAATTTTATCTTCTGTGTGTGTTTGTAAGTGTGTGTGTGTGTGTTGGGCTTGGTGTAATTTGTGTACTAAAGAAAGCAATAAGTGTTTAGGCCACGAGTCTGCAATGTGTGTGTAGTGCAGAAGATGTGATCAGATCATGCTCTCACAGTGTGTGTATGTGTGTGTGTCTTAGTGTGCTATGTATGGAGGTTGGAAGGTGTGTAAGCATGGTGTGTAAGCAGACTGTTGAGCAGTGTTTAGATTACTGTGTGGATGTGTGTGTCCTGCTTTAGATTGATGTGGCGTGTGTAGAATACAAAGTGTAGTAGGTTGGGAAGTCAGGTCATGATCGTGGTTTGGTATGTGTGGTTCAGTTTATGTGTCTTTGTGTGTGTTTACTGCAGACAGCAGTGGGAAGGGCAGGGCAGGGAAGTGTATGTGTTCCCGCAGTGTGTGACTGTAATGGAGTTTGGGGAGGGGGGCCGTGCCTCAGTGGGACAGCGGTTGAGTTCAGCGTGGTGTGAGCTGTGACGAATGGAAACTCTTCATATGCTGACAACAGAGCAGTGAAATCTTTGTGATAAATGACTGTGCTGTGCTATGGACCCCACACACTGACATCAATGGTTTACTGGTTCAACTGTTTGGAAGTCTTTGCATTATTGTATAAGTTCTACAGTATGGAGTAACATGCAGTGTTCATGAATAGCCAGCTACAGTTGTCATTAACTGAGCTATTTATAAAAAATAACTAAGGTTTTCCACCAAGTAGACTGCAGTTCATTGCATTACAACTGTCCTTTTCCTATCGCACTTAATCAGATAAATATTAGTCTTTTATTAAATAGTCTTAAATAAATAAAAAAAATCTTAAAGGTGTAGTAGGAAATCATGGAAAATGGAGCCTGATAGCCCTGAAAACGTATGTCCCGAAACAAGATTAATACAATACATCATTGTGTCATTCACTGGTGAGAAAACTTTATAGATCAGTTAGCCTTCTTCTCCTTTCGGCTGTTTCTAGCTCCGCCTAACCCTATTCTCTACATCCTCTTCACTCACACCCACTAACTTCATGTCCTCGTTTATCACATCCATAGGTTACAATGGATGAATTTGCATATTTAAATTTGGCAAATTTTTATGTAGGATGCCCTTCCTTGGGACTGGAACCGAAGTCACTGGCTTGTGACCACTGTGGCTAAATTTTATAGTTAGTAACGATAATAAAATAGTAAATGTAAAATAAGTACATAAGTAAAAATGTACAAACTACATAAGCATGTATTACTATCAAAACACACCAAAATCCAATCACACCCTAGACACTTTGACTCCTGTAGACGACTATAGTGTGTAAATGCAACACCCATATTCATTCATGTTTTCGTTCTATTTAAACATATATATATATATATATATATATATATATATATATATATATATATATATATATATATGTATGTATATTTCACTGTATGTGAGCGCACTGATGACCTAGTCTGTCTGATGTAAGAAAGCCTATTATAATGTTTTATACATTTTTTATACATTTCTTGATTCTACGCCTTCCAGAAATTATAGAAATACATAGAAATACATTTAGACTGCTTAATTTTATAATTACTATCGGGATGTAAAGAAATTTCAACTAGCAGAACAAAAAGTTTTTCTGAAAATAATCACCTATCGTATCTTTAAAGTGTTAATATTAGACTAGTAATGAATTGTTATATAATATGTTTAATTTGTTCAGTATAATAAAAGTATAAGCCGACTCCACAAATACCATGCTGTGAACATGCAGCCTACTAGTAAGCAAATAGGCTATAGTACATCGGTGGCCATTTATATCAAATCTTTATAAGATGAATACAATTAAAACCCTTTCATTTGTGTACTTTGCAAACTGAAAAAGGAGTCTGCAAGTTAAAATGTACCAAATTAAAATGACACAAAGCGGTGAGAGAAATAGATATTAATGTGATAGTGAAGTATATAGTCAAACCTGTTAAAATAAGCATGACAGCTGAACTTTCATATGGTTTACCCTTATTGTATCCTCAGCCAATGTAACATAATAATCAAAGATGATTCACATCGTAGAAAACGGCCAAACGGCTAGTATGTTTATGTTAGTATTTGTCATTAATGTCAACTATATAGCTATTCACTTCTGGCTAATCTTTCCCATTGATGTTAATTGTCTGGCTGTAACTTCCTGGCTAGTATATCCTATTTATGTCTATTTTTCTGGCTTGTATTATTTGATAAAAAAGACTAGTAAATCCCTGGCTAGTATTTTTCAATTAATGTTAACTAGCAAGCTGTAAGTCGTAGCTTCCATTCAAACTAAGAGGCTAGCTTTTATTTACTGCAATGTATTTCCAGAAACAGAATGAATTAAGAGTGTGTGTTGTCTTTTATTTAAAAAAGGTTAATATAGCTTACTTAGGGTGGTTTTAAAAAGATAAAAAAGAAATCTGTGTTAAATTAGCTGCACGAATATAAAAGTCACAGCAGCTATCGAGTCAGTAAAATAAATAAACAACTGTGGTATAACTGAATAGCTTGTAGCCTGACAAAACTGCTTCTTCAATGCTGATTAAGATGAGTTTAAAACATATATAGGATATCTTTCCAAAAGCATAAAAGGGCCTTATATCTGAAGAAATACCCAGTGGAAATGTATCGGCAGTGAGTCTGCTTCTAAAGCATCTGCTAAACGAAAAGTATTAAAGTTCAAATAAAAAGTTAAAGACGATTTAAAAGGGTAGTGCACTCTCAAATTAAGTCGCATATAAGACCAAGTGTGTGCAGCACCGAAAGACATAAACTAGCATCATGGTGAGGCCTAATTAATACAGAGCACAGTTCAGTTGAATGATCTTACTTTAATCTGGGGACCAATTAGCCGCTTTTCAGAGGCTAAAGCGGAGCACTAAAACTGAGCCCAAGGTCTGTTTCAGTGACCTGTCACTCTGTCACAATTTCAACAAAAAAAACAAAAAAACAATCCAGGCAGTAGGGAGCAGTTAGCACAGAGGGTGGAAACTTAAATGACTCCGGAAGTTATAATTCTTTTCTTCTTCTCCTTGGCAAGCTTGAGAATGTAAAAAATAATTCGAATCAGCAGGGCATACAGTTGTCTTTTGTTATGGAAATGTTTCCCTTTAAGGCTATTCCGTTAAGTAGGCGGAAGGTAAACTTTTATTAAGGTGCTGTGAAAGAAACACAACAAAGCGTAAAAGTCAAAAGAAGCAGCTGTACTAAATCCGGGAAAGTTACGACCCACAAGCTGAGAGATCCAGAAAGATGCTTGAATGCAGGTTGGTTGAGTCGCAAAAGCCACGCTGCACCCAAAATATTAACTCCCCCATTTTTCTCCATGAGGTCTGCTTTGCTGTGAATCATGTGCAGCCTACGTTGTTGATGGGCTTGGCCTTTCAAAACAAAAACAGTATAGGGAGCACTAATCCCGGCGCCTACGGGCGAATGAATCTTCATATCGCACCCATTCCTGCTTCACACCTAATACATCCTGACAACAACACTCCTGCCAGTCCGCATAATAATATCCAGATGGTACACCAGTGATTCAGTATTCTGACATTTCTGTTGAATATTCACAAGAGAAAAACTGCATCGGCATCACAAAGAGTGACAAATGTTTTATATGTAGTTTGTATCACTTGAAAAATTGTGGGTTAAATAAGTTATTTTTAAATTAGGAAATTTTCTTGCTTCACCAGTATCACTTCTGTCTGCAAAACAGGGTCACAAATGCTAATGGCTTTCTAGCCGATATTTTTGTATAGACCAACAAAATAGACAAAGACACAAACTTGTTGTATTGAACACCCACAGACCGCTGGCTGAATGTCTGATGCCTACAGCACACTTATCTGGAAACTTCAAGGTTTTTCCAAAGTTCTCTAATTGGTTGAAGTGTACAGCATTTCCGGGAGACGTGTGTGTGTGTTGCCATGTTTAATGGTCTGCCTGCAAACAACCCAAAAGCCATCTGATTGAAGTAGTAAGCTGTTGTGTTTACATCGGTGGAAATTCACCAAGATTCATCAAGATCAATTAAGTGTTGGCTTCTTAAACTTTTACCAGTAGCATACAGGTTGGGGACATTTTCATGCCCTAAACATGACGCAGTACAAAATAAAACGTCACTGGTTGCTTTACATGTCAGTTATACGTCGTCTTAGGTGGGCCTCAGCCATTCAAGGTTCACAGACCTTCTTCTGTCAGTCTGAAGGTCTGGTAACGCAAGAGATTGGGACAAAAAATCTATATTTTAAAATCCTGTTATAGATTTACTCTTATTCCTGTCTACACACTTCTGAAAATGCTTCAAACTAGATTGTGAACTGCGCTTTGGGAATTTGCTCATTCAACCACCGGATTATTGTTGAAGTCAGTCACTAATGGCAGGCTAAGGATTTCTGGAGTGCAGTCTGTGATTTGATTCATCCCAAAGGATTTTTAGAAGGTTGAGTTCAGACCTCTGTGCAGAACACTGATTTCTTCCACTCCAATCATAACAAAAAATGTCATCATGGAGCTGACAAGCTTTATGCACGGGTGCATTACTATGCTGGAACTGAATTAGTTTAAGAGACAGTGGCACTGAGGAAGTGACATGAGGCAGAGTTAAATGTAGCAGAGCTAAAGATCTTGAGGGTCTCTTTAGGAGTGACAAGGTTGGACATGATTAGAAACGAGCACATTAGAGGTAAGGCTTATGTTGGACTTTTTAGGGACAGAGTCAGGGAGGCCAAATTGAGATGAACAGAAGGTAGAGTGGAAATACGAGTAGCAGGATGTTGGAAATGAAGCTGCCAGACAGGAAGCAAAGAGAATGACCAAAGAGGAGGTATATGGTGATAAACAAGGAAATTAAGATAGTGGGTGTGTTTAAAAAGGATGCAGAGGATAAAAACGATGGCAAAGACAGATAATTCTCTGTGGTGACCCCTAAATAAAACAGTCGAAGTTTAAGCAAAGGAATAATGTAATGTTACAACATTGTGGCAACAAATTAGGCTAAGAGAGATTTTACATAAAAATTTGGAATTTGCCTGATAAATAGGCTAAAAAGACTTCAACAAATATTTTTTTATAAAGCTAAATAAATACATTTGAATGCACTGTGTGATTTATAACACTAAAAAAGGTGACCGGGGTCGAAGAAAAAAAACTAAAAATTAAAACTAAAATTTAAGAGGAAGTAAATAAACAAGGTCATAAAAGAACATTTGCATGAACAGCTGTGTTGCAAAGCACCTCTTTCTCCACTCCCCAGATCAGCCTTAGGCCAGGCCAGGCAAGTGTTGTTTAGAAGCAATTGCACTACTCAAATCGCCTCCTTAATAACCACAACATGCCAAACATCTGGAATCACAATGGAAACATTCTTTTCTCACACTGCGTCTGATTTTTTTCTTTTGCTCTAGCATGTTTTTTTCCATCCTTTCTACCATTAAAAAAACTAATTTGTTTATTTAATTACCAACATCATGTGATATCCAGGGCAGAACCCGGTGAGGTAGTGCTTTGACCTTAGTGGGCACATAACCAGGGGAAATACGGTGAGATTGCCCTTCTTCTGCTCTGATGCACAGGGGCCAAAAAAAATGATGGCATTTGACATTTAGCGACTGACAGAGAGAATTAATATTTACTTGCAAAATGTTAAATGCCATAATGGTCCAGCATGCAGATTTGGATTAAAACCCAACTGTTTGGCCAGGATTAATCAGGAATCAGAATAAAGTGGGGTAAGTAGTGAGAGGCACAACAAAAAAGTTCGTCCAATTGTCAGGAGGTTGAGAGTTCAAATGCCGATGATGACACAGCGAACCGTGGCCAGGAATCCAAATGAGTATAATTAGCTTTACTGCCTGGATGGGAAAAAGGTATTACTGCTGGTGTCTCATGTATATGGAAAAGGGGACAGGATGAGCAAATAGGTTATAGGTTCCTCCAGAATAACTGGGTGTTTACCGGAGTTCAAATATAGAGAGATTTTTACTGATTTAATAGTGGCAAGTGGCAAAATTATTTTAACTTAATTTTAACTGAGGGGCATCACGGTGGCTTAGTGGTTAGCACTGTTGCCTTACAGCTAGAAGGTCTCGGGTTTGATTCCCGGGCACAGGTCTTTCTGTGTGTGGTTTGCATGTTCTCCCTGGGTTTACTCCGGGTTCTCTGGTTTCCTCCCACAGTCCAAAAACATGTTAGGTTGATTGGTGATTTAAAATTGCCCATAGGTGTGTGTAGCCCTGTGATGAACTGGCAACCAGTCCAGTGTTTTCCCCTCCTGCCTTTCGCCCTTTCAGAGACGACTGGACCCAGAGTTAGGGAATAAGCGGGTAAAGAAGATGAATGAATGAATGAATTTTAACGATGAATTTTTATAGTTTATTTGCGTCACAATAATGTGCACTTTTATTCTCTTCAATAACGTTTTCTACTTCAGAGACCTGGTTTAACATAATCATAACTCTAATATTGCGAAAGCCACTGTTAGTCCACATGAAATGGGTTAGGGGGGAAAACTCATTTTTGGCGCTCTGTGGGATCTCTTTTTATTCGCTCGCTTAATTGAAAATGACCTTTTAGCAAAAGCTTTTCGTCAACGAGGTTTTGTCACAGTTCACTGACAGTGAAAATGGCAAAGAAGAGAATAGGTCTGAGACAGAGGGTAATATTAAGGATGACCCTAATTATGAGAGGCATCCTCCTCTGATGACATTCTTAGTGTGAATCCTTCTGTTGTCTATGAAACACCAGCAGACACATTACATTCCAAATCTGAAGTTTGGTTATGGTCCCTCAACTTGCACAATATTGCCAAAAGTTTGTGTCACAAACATTAAATTGTGTCTTATTGCAGATTTACTCTACATTTGGGATTAAGCTTCACTTTTCTATTTAGACTTTACAATAAAATCTAAAGCGTGAATGTGTTCAGTAAAATCAGGCACTACTGCCAGGTAAGGAGGTCTGTGGTGCAGTCGGCATTCCAGTTTATCCCGAAGGTGTTCAGTGGTGTGAAGGTGAGGGCTTTGTGCTCTGATCATAACACAACATGTTCTAATAGAACAAAAGCTTCCCACAGGAGCTTTGTGCACAGAAGCTTTGTCATGGAACCGTGTTTGGGTTAGTTTCAGTAAAGGAATAATGTAGTACCACACAACAGCATCATTTTGGAGAGGAACCACATTAGGATCTAATGCTGAGGTGCCTACAAACTTTTGGAACCAATTCGAAATGGTTTCAGTCCCCACAAGATACGCTGTCAGTCTTGTCCAGGATATAAAATAAGCAATTGGGCTGTTTGTAAAACTTTAAATTTAGAGGGACCTCATGTGTATAGAAACAGTTGGAAAGACTGTGGGATGTGACCCAGTTGAAAGTCTATACTCGGTTGTAGTATAGCATTTGGCAGGAGTGTACAAGTCAAAAAAAAAGAAGCATCAGCAAGCCTTTGGAATGCTGACAGTGAAAGGGCAATATCTCCAGCCATCATGTATGAAGACATTTTTTTTTTCATGTCATGTCATGACTATCTTGCAGAAATACAATTACACTTTCTCTCTCTGGTCCAGGTCCCCATGTCACTGTGGATAAATGTCCGGTTCTATTTTGTGGGTACTGTTCTTACAGACAATCATGCTAAGTAAGCTAGCCAGATACAGGATTAAAATATAGGCCTTACTAGATGCTATGTACAGTCCAGCTATGCCTGAACATGCAGGTGAACATGTAAATTTTTCTGTGAAAGCACCTAAATAGTCATTTCACAAATAATGTTTTCTCTCTGACACAATGATCACATTTCCTGTTCTAAGTGTATTTTGGTAAATGATAAACTCTTTGTTCAATGTTATACTGCTAAAATCAAACTGCTACTGTAACGCCACCTTCCAAAATGCCTGAGGGTGCCCTCGCCTGAATATTGAGTTACTTCCGGTGTAGCTTATTGCGAAGTATTGTTAGCCTAGCCTACATTCTGAGCGCGTCATGTTCCATGTCCTTATGATCTATGACCCTTGCCTGTTCTTTGTTTACGAGTTTTTCTTTCTTGATCATCTGCATACCAACAGTGTTTGCTTTCTGGATTACTATAATAAGGGCTCTTAACCTGCAACATGGATCCTGCTTCATCTGCTTCATTACAGCTACCTTAAAAAATGTGTCTATATACTATTTTTTTCTTTTTTCTGAGGTCAAATTGAGAAATACTGTACATTAAAATATATGTTACTGTTCTTGAAAACAGAAAATGTATTCCTTTACAAAAAGTATAAATAACAAAATCTGCATTAAAAATACCATAAAGACATTAAAAACAAACAGGTAATAGGTATGTAGTGTATAGGTATGTTGGGTGTATAACAGGGTAAGGTGGTGGGTTGGGTGTGGTTTATGTTTTATTTAAAGCTATTTTGGTAGACAATGAAGAAACGTTAATTACCTGATCTTGGGTAGAAATTATATTCTGGAGGTTTAAATTGCTATAGTCAGAGGAAACAATACGCTGTGTCAAAACGCTATGGTGTATAATCAGTCTAATCGTAGAGAGACATGTCCCAGACAGCCTCCACATGCCAAGTGGTTACCAAGAGTAACCAGAAGGTCTTTACCTACTGAGCAACCACCCAGAGGAGCGCAGTAAGCACCTAAGGCTGCTACATACACCTTTAAGGTGGATGGAGATAGCACTGCCATGAAGTGTTCTCAAAGAAAAATTGGTCATTTTACAGGGTTCTGCTGCCCACCATGAAATGCAAAGGTTCCATCTAAGGGCATACTGTTATTTTTGTGGTGGGGGTCTGGATTGGGCTATGGTCGCTAAGACCTCGGCCGTAAGCCAGTCCTTTGCGGCCTCCAGTTGGTAGATCAAGGGGGCAGATGCGAGCAGGGCCTTAGTTGTGCTATAAAACAGTATGTAGAATCCCTAATAAAAGTGTAAGTGTGCCCTAAAGCCTAAAAAAGTGTACATCATAATATATCTGTACGTGTTTATCTTCCGTTGCCCGACAGGTCGGGTGATTTTTGTCATTAAGCCAAATTGCTGAATAGTTGTTGTCCAATAGGATGCACTAATCGACAAGGACACAAGCCTGGGATAGACTTCTACAGAATCCTGTCTGAGAAAGAAAACCCAGAAGGGATTTGTGTCATTAAGAGTGTCTCTGTCCCTGGTGACGGCAAACAATGTCAGGTATCACAGTATCACTCTTATTTCCGTAAACACTTTATTAAAGGTAAGGACGAGTAATGTATGAATATATTATCCATTGTAATTTTATCCATAGATCATATCCTTATGTAATCTTATTACATAGTTGTTTTGAAAAGTGGCAATCAACTACAGTGGCCTTGATTAGTTTTACAAATTGTTTGCTTAATTTAAAGCTGGGATGCTGTTAGATGTAACATATAAGTAAAGTAAAAAGCCAAATACTAAGACAATATGTTATGCTTGTATTCAGACTGATAAATTGTTTTCCAATATTTTTTTTTTTTATCACACACATTTAATATAGCATCCAAATTGTTTTTAAATTGGGGTTGTAATAAGACATAATTGAACTTTTGTACACTCGTATCCTGCCGGCAGTGTAAATTGACGGGTTCTCCACAAGATGGACAATAACATTGGCAATGTGTATATCTGGCAGGGACCTGGCAGTTGTTAATTGCTTTAAATGTGGCACCGGATGCTGTATATGGATTGCAAATGAGTGCATACCTTTTTTTTCTTTTGTTGGCAGTTAATCCAAATATTTATAGTTGAAACAAAAGGAAATTTGACCAGCTTGTGCTATGTTTCTATTGAGATCCCAGTTTAAGCTGCCATGTTGGCAAAGTTTTTTTTTTGCCTGTCAGATTGGTGCTCGGTCACATGATTAAAAACCATCAATAGTACGGTATTGTATGCTAACCTTTACTCCATCCTGTCGGGCCATCATGTTAAAACACTGCTAATAAAATGTAAATTGGATCTTACAAGACGGTGCTTATTAAACAATTATCACTGTTTACTTACTGATGCACACATTCTCCTGTCGAGTTTGTTTTTAATAGATCACAACCTTTCCATGGAAAGTGATGTACGCACATCTTTCATCTTCCTGTTGTACATTTATAAATGAAACCCCAGGTCTTTACCCACATCACCCTGATCTGAAATGGTATCTTTTAGCTTTTGATTGACTAAACACCAGGTAATCAGCAGTGGGGAGGGAAAAGGTAGCTGGATTACAAGCAGAAGAAAGTAATTTAAGGAACACAGGTTACCCAACCCTGGTGACACAGCATGAGAAGTAGCTTTAAATGTCTCAAATGAAAAAACTGAGAATTAAGGAATTCCTCCAGCCATGACGAGCTACGTTGTTAAAAGGGGCAGGTTAAAAATGAGCAATACTAAGCCATTGCAGTATTTTTTGTCTCTTGTAATTTTATTTCCTTATACTCTGGCTATCATGTAATCATGGATTATGTAGGCAGTAGAGGTGAAAAAAACTTGATGTGTCAATAACAACCTGGACGTTCTTGTGAAGTGCTTGGTCTCATTCTGAAAACTGCAGGCTGACAGCCTTTTCAAGTGACTATATATTCCATTTCCAGAGATCACCATAAGCAACACTTTCACTGCCTCATTAAGCAATATCACACACATACAGTAAATATGAAGAACACTGACCCTATATTAATACATATACTAAGTGGGTAAGAAGGGTAAGAAGAAGAAAAGCTCATGGCAGACTTATTTTAGTTTCATTCAGCCGAAATGTGTTACATAACCCCAATAATATACCAGTGGCGCAGTAGTGCACAACACAACGACTGTTAAAAAGCAAACATAAGTTCACAACACAATGAAAAAAAGCAAACATAAGTTCACAACACAACAGAATCAGGACGACACACAACGGAAACCTTTATTTGTTTTTTAAATTGTGCACTACTGGGCCGCCGTAGTAAATTCACCCAAAAAAAAAAAAAACTTCACAGAAAAACAAACTACCATTTTTTGGTGTAAAATATTATTGCACATACCAGGTTTACTGTAGATTCCAGAGTCGAGGTCTTCTTTCCTTGAGGACAAGCGTTGAGTTGTTAACAAGGATAAGCACAGATTTATCTGATGTCTTCTTTTATTAACAAGAAGTACCATCATCAGTAAAACTGTCTTTATCCTTGCACAGGATTTCCACTCTTTCCCATTCAGACGAGGCCCAAGTTTGTAAGAGACTCCAGGAGACAGAACAGAGTTCAGAGGGACAAAG
Organism: Bagarius yarrelli; assembly: GCA_005784505.1. Taxonomy (NCBI): domain Eukaryota; kingdom Metazoa; phylum Chordata; class Actinopteri; order Siluriformes; family Sisoridae; genus Bagarius; species Bagarius yarrelli. The sequence goes on from VCAZ01000002.1 coordinate 5,041,148, forward strand.
ACACTACGGGGGAGTGAGTCAAGCAAAAGGGAGTGCTCGGTTTTTAAAAATGAAAGGAGTAAAGAAAATGAAAAAGAGGACACATCTAATCGAGCGTCGGCACAGATTTACAAGGTGAGAGGTGACATTACACGGACGTACACAGCTACCACAAACACAGACAGAGGCTAGTGCCATGGGTCAAAAGGGGAAAAAAACACACTCAGAGAATTGCCTTCCTACCATGGTGACTTTGAGACCGCATCGGCCACTGCCTTTCTCCTAGAAAACACAACCAAGCAGAGCGAGGCGGTGAGTGGGTGACCATTCAGCATACTGAGCACAAACACACACTGTTACAAGAGCATTGCATAACATCCGGTGTCTCTAAAAGAGGACACTTCATTCGTTATAGCTTTTCAGAGTGCCTAGTTCAAATATAGTTTATATACAAATAAATAAATGTGTGCCAGACAAAAAATTATGAATTAATAGAATGTATTAAAAAAAAGCAATGTTTTAAGTAAATAAGAAATTTTAGGTCATGTTACTAATAACGTCCCCAAAACATGGGGACATTGGATACTGTGCAGGAATAGAACGCAACAGGGGACACAGGCTCATCAGTGGTAGCGCATGGGTTAAGATGTTGGACTGCTAATTGGAAGATCAAGGTTTGATTCCCAGCACCACCAAGTCACCACCTGGTGCTGGGCCGTTGAGCAAGGCACCTTAACCCCCTTCGTTGTATGAAAGAGATAAATGTAAGTCGCTCTGGATGAAGTAACTGTCTTGGAAAAGATCAGATGATGTTTTTTAAAAAATTTTAACCGAGTCTATATCCCCTGTAGCGTTGGACGCCTAACAAAAATAGAACCAGATGTTGTAGCTATTTATCCCAATGTTTCTTGTACAACATTTTTCTGCTCACTGTGGTTCTAAAGAGTAGCTATTTAAAGTATGTGTCAACTCTGATCATTTTCTCTCTCACTGACTTTTGCAGTATGTTCAAAACTTTCCGAAATGCCATCAGCAAAACATTGCCATCATATATTTCTCCTTTCGGATATTTGACCTGTATCTGCATAATCGTATGCATTGCACTGCTGCCAGATGATTAATTGACGTCATAAATGCATGAATGTGCGAGTGTTTTAAGCAGACAGTGAGTGAATGATAAGCTATAATATATGACAGGTCTATGCAGCAGCCAGTGTGTAAAAAATGGCATGGAAACATTGGCAAGACAGGGAGCGGTTGTAGGCCATTTTGTAATTATTCCTAATGTCGGATATAGATTTTTAGTGAAAAATAGTGTGCATAGTTAAAAAATATTCATAACACACTACGTCTGTCCCTTCAGGATTTCCCAATGTCACCATCACAACTATTAGGACAAATTCAACCAAGTCCTGTTCTATTTATTTGACTAAACATTTTAATGCCAACAAAATGTGACCAATACACATCACCAAACGTACTTGTGTTTCTTATTTTAAGGGGAAAAAAACATAGGTAAAATGTTTGGCACAGTGTAATGTCGCTTCACGCAATAGTATGGAAACAAACACCTACAAACTTTGTATCATGCATCACAGTTTTATAGAAAATATGGCAAGAAATCAGAAATGTTATTCTTAAATGATCACAAAAAGAGCCTCGAAATTCTAAAACTGTGCCTAAATAGCCAATAAACAGTTGTCTGAAATGTCTTTGTATGTTGTACTATTACATTTTTTCTTCATGGAAAAGGAGGCTAAAACACTGGTCCAGCATGACAATGTCCCTGTGCACAAAGCCTCTGATCTCCATGAAGACATGGATTGTCTGTCCAGCACAAAGCCCTGACCCCAACAGATTTGGGATGAACCGGAAAGACAGCTAGCACCCTAGATGAAATTTACCTATACTAATTATGCTCTAATATCTTAAAAAACGTCTTTTTAGACATTAAGGGGTTATAGAAGTAAAAGTAGACAAAAATGAGTTATGCATCTGGACCAGGATATAAAACAAAAACACATACAATGAGATGGTCAGCTGTCCCAATACCTGTGTGGCAATCCATTTATTGTCTATATCCACTTTATCCTAATCAGGGTCACAGGGATCTGCTGGAGTATATTTCACCTGTCATTGGGTGAAAGGCAGAAGTACCACACACACTTACACTCACTCCAATAGAATCGGCAAATCAACCTAAAGGGATCTGGGTTCGAGATTAGAAGATGTATATGGTGAATATGATAGATGCCAATTTTATCTTTCATTTTAAGATATTTATGTTAACACGTGTAAAACTGTTGCTTGCAGACCACCAGATTTTTATCTAATCAAACATTTCAGAACAGACAATTAAGTACAAAGTAAATCATGCTTTTATTTCAAGCATAAACCATTCTTTGAATAAATGCATGACGCCTAAATCTCACTGACATCAAATTGTTGGTTTCTACGTTTGGGATGCTTTTTCAGGCTTTTAGTTGTTGTTTGTTGTCTAAAATGTTTCCCTGATTAAGCCTTTTTTGTTGTTTTGAAAGTGTGTTTCTGATCGTTGTCTTGCTGCATAATGAACATGAACTAAAAGGATTTTTCAGATGAAACATTTTGGTGGTTTTCTGTATTCATGCTGTGGTGGCCACCTTTAGTTACACCGAGAATAAAGATTAGTGAGCCTGCAAGCACAAGCCTGGTATTATCGCCACCATGTATTCGACTGATGAGATCTTATGTTTGTGAACACTTAGTAGATTCTTGGCGTTTTCCATCAGGTTGGTAGACGTATCTTGGTGGCAGAACTTTTTTGTTTCCTTGTGAATTCTGCTACTGATGAGTGGGTTCTATCTTGTGCTATAACATCTACTTTTCTCCTCTTATAGACATTGATGTACAGTGGATTGTGAGACTGTTATACCTACTCAGTGGTGGTTGGTGGTGCTGTCATGTTCTATTCCAACCATTGTTCTACTGGCAATTCTAAATGTGCAAAGCTTTGACTGATTGATTTTGAACTATTAAAACATTTTTTTTTCTTCCACAGCTCCCTGTATTAATGTTGGTTTATAAATATTTTTAAAAATGCAGTCTTTATGAGCATTTTAAGTTTATATTATTCTAATAAAACATACGTGGGTAACAAGAAACACAGGTTCATAATGTCAGTTATGTCAGTAACTTTATTTTATATATTTTTTATTATGTTTTTACATTAAAAAAAAAAAGCAGCTGTAAAGCTGAAATATCCCAAAATACATTTCTTGATCTTAAATTTAAATGTCTTTAGCATAAAGCAATAAAAAGAGCTTTTTTGGACAGGGCTGCATAATAATTTGTCAGTTGGAACATTTAACAACTAGAAGCATGTATTAAAATATGTCAAAATGCTGCCAAACAATTAATGGGATCCCATTCATCTTTTTTTTTTTCCTAAGACTTTTTATTGCATTATTAAATAACAGTTAAACGTCAGTCTTAGGAGAGGACAAGGTAATAATTCGCATAACTTTTTTTAAGGACAACTTCAAACGTGAAGAGGCACCAAAATCACAAATACCATCCAAATATCTGGTTCCACCAGGAAAGACCTAAGTGACCTACAAGCATGCCTTAACTTTCACATATTACTTTATTCTAGTGCTGTAGCTCTGATTGTATCTGAGGAGTAGGAGGCTGTTGAGTGGGAGAGTGCCAAATGGCTACATCTCTTTAAAGATGGTCCTTAGTCTTCAAATGTATGTCCATGCGTGGCTAAAAACTGTACTTCTGCCCAATTAAAGTGCAAGACAGTTCAGAGAGAGAAAGAACAAAAGAGAAAGAGAGACAGAGAGAGTGAGTAAGAAGGAGAAAGAGACAGCAAAAGAGACAAAGAGAGAGATAGAGAGACGGCAAGTGAGTGAGTGAGTGAGTGAGTAAGTGAGTGAGTGAGTGAGTGAGTGAGCAAGACAGAGAGAGTAAGTGTAGAGACGGAGGTAGAGAGATACAGAAAGAGAGAGAGAGAGAAACAGAGAGAGAGAGAGAGAGAGAGAGAGAGAGAAAGAGAGAGAGAGAGAGAGAGAGAGAGATGATGTGAAGTACCTGCATGAATGTTCTATGCTGAGATGTTGAAGACATTAGGAAAAGATGAAAGGTTGGGAAGAGGCAACACTGATGCAATATTACAGCAGGCTATGTGTCAAAGCCCATCACTTACTATTGATCCCTTACTATTAATTAAACATCAGCAGTGCATAGCCATCGCTGACTGAGAAACCGGGGCATCGATTTTTGTTACCATGACATCCCAAATCCAGTCTAACTGAAAAAGAGCTTGAGCTTTACACGCAACCAAACATCAGCAGAGCTTCTGTGCTATCATTCAAACATGTCAGCTAATGTCAGACTTCCCTTCACATCATAAAAGACAAAGAAGAAGCCTTTTTTTCACATATATATGAGAGCAGGGCCGTCCATGATGCAGAACCCCTGGAGCAGGGGGGAAGTTTAAGGGCCTCGGTCAAGGGCCCAACAGCAGCATCTTGACAATGCTGAGGCTTGAACCCTGATCAGCAGTCTGATGGTTTGAGGCACCACTGCTTTAGTATGAGCAGAGTTATGAGCAGAATGAAAGCAGAGGAATTATTCTGGATAGTTCAATGTCTGATTTGGATGGCATGATGTCACCAGGCTTCCCCAGAGAGCACTTCATCCCTGATCTCAATCAGTCCAGGCAGAGATTTTCATTTAGATTGCAGTCCAGTGTGAATGGTCTTATAAGGGCTCAGCTTCTCCATGCTGAGGTGATGCATTTCAGGAAATCACTAAGATGGAGTTAACTTAGAAAGGTATTATTGGCGGGGATGATCTGGAGGTTTAGTGTGGAAAAAAACACATGGATAGTGATAAAATGTTACAATCACATTGGAAATCTATTAAACCAGCTGTATCCTGTTTTAGGCTAATTGACATGCAGTTTTATAAAACATTTTGTGTCAGTTTGAGTAGAATAACAGTATCTCACCAAGGACACAACAATTTAAGTCTTGTATTAAAATCAATGCACATTAAGTCTAAAATGTTGCTATGTGTTTTTTTCGTATTTATTTATTATTCATTCATCCGCTTATTTTCTAATTCAGGGTCACAGGGATCTGATGAAGACTATCCCAGCTGTCTCTATAAGGATGAAAGGCACGAGAGGTACACCCTGGACAAGTCGCTAGTCCATCACAGGGCCACACACACATACTCACAGTCACTCTTATGGGAGATTTAGAATCAATTATTTATCATACAAAACATTTATCACGCACAGAAACCTTACACACACACACACACACACACACAACAAACTGTGGCATCTTAACAGTTTAAGAGTTAAGGCCATTGCAAGGCACTGAAACCAGCATACAAAAGGCTACAGCAAGGCTATTCTGGATTTTGGCTTTCGACTTTTGTACGGTGGCTCTGAATTGTCAAAAAACTTTTCTAAATGCTACAGATGCGAAAAACTCAAAAAAAGACCAAAAAAAAAACCTGAACCTGATCCGAATGTGTGAGTCTCTTAGAAGTAAAGATGAGTAGAGGCTCTCCAATCTGTGAAAGAGTGCATAAAGAAATTGTGGAATACTTTAAAAACAACGTTCCTTAATGTCAAATTGCAAATCCCATCATCCACAGTGCATAACATCATTGAATAAGTGTAGAATTTCTTAGTTTAAACATTTGTTATGTTATAATGTCTTTATAATGACACATTATCATGATCCTGTATAATCTCAAACAAAAGCTGTAGATCTAACTAGTTTAAACATTTTCTCTCTGGACAGGCTTTCACAGGTATAAAGGGTTGCCAAGTTTTAGAAAAAAAAAGTAATTCCAAAAAAATATACAAAGAAGTAACCCAAACATACTAACATAATGATGTTTTTTTGCTTATTCAGTGGTCTGTATTATTACCCTCCCTGTACGTTGTTGCTGTTCTTCAAAGTCAGCTTGGGTAAAACAAATCCTGCCAAATCCTCGTCAGTTTGAGTTTGTCTGATTGTGCTTTTCGTGTATTTTGCGAACGGGAGGAAATGTAAAACCAGCATTTCCTTTTTGATTTGGACTAAAGTTCAGTGACAGGTCTTATCTAACATTTGAACAGATTTACATCTCCATTTAAGCTACAAAGTCCTTCGATCCATTTTAGTCTTTATAGTATTCACAGTCTACACGGCCTCTGCTTACAGCTGCCTGTCTTTTTTTTTCTTAGCTTCTGCCTGTCTTTTTTTTTTCTTAGCTTCTTTGTCTCTGCCATTGCAGTTTTAGCATGTAAAATCAACACTTGCTGAGATAAGCACATGGATGGGGTAATAACTCAGATTAATTAAACATCCTAAGTTGTGGCAGGATCGATGGAGGCCCTTTTGTTCTGAAGCACTGATACTAACTGTCATTAGCATATTAACAAATCAAATCAAGTAGCATTTACAGACTGAGGCAGGTAGAGAGAGAGCCAGAGACGCGAAGTATACACGACTAGCGTGACATCCCACTGAGAGCGATAGTCTTCTAAGTGCCAGCTCCATCATCATGTCAGCTTAATAAGAAACATGTGAGACAGAGCACGATGCATTTAAATGTCACCCCTCTTTACACGCAGGTAGCTAAGTAATATGCAGTAAAGTGAGGGTTGTGTGAACACCAACTTGTTCCTGGCTGCAGAAGAAGCCGAAGCTTTGAGAGCCTTTGGAAACTGAAATGCACCAGTGACTCACTGGGATCAAACAGATGCACAGCTTGAGTTTTTTTCTATCCGTTTACTTGCTCTTTCATTCGAGCAACTCAACTTAATGTGTGTCGGTTTCACAAATCAGTTTGGATTCATTACACAGATTTAGGCAATAGATTAAATAATATGTCATTTAGCGATAAATATGCGAATGGATATATGGAATAGATACAAACAGCAGCAATGTCGGCGTGTCAAACTTGTGATATCATAATGAAAAATAACACTTTGCTTTATAATGTACATGGTTAAGTTTTAAAGTTGCACTTCTATTTTTACTCTATGCATTAACCTTTGCTGTATTTTGGAAAATGTAAGTAGTCCATTTTTTCCCATGTACCCCAACCTGCAGAGAAAGTAAACTAGATATTGCTATCCTTTATTTTAACAAAGTAACTATTGACAGAAACATGACTTTTTTCCTTTTTCTCCGCCATTTCCATAAGTCTCAAAGCCAGACTTTGACTTTGGCAGCATTCCTAGTATCCTGAGTAGTCTTCATTTATAAGGTCGCAAGTCGTATTTCTAAAAGACTTTTAACGGGAGTAAGTGTCACAAACCAGATTTACAGAAATCCTCTGAAGATGTAAATCCTGTATAAAAAGTCAAGGTTATTAATAAGTGATATTGAGAAAAAAAAAAACCTTAAGAGAAATCAGATTAATAAGGGATCTTATCCTCTTATCCTCTGGCTGAGCTCATTGTAAAAAAGAGATTATTAGTCTTGCAGAATTGTACACTACACTGTAAGTCGTATTGAGAGAAAAGGTGGTCAACATTTAAATTGGATCAAAAAAGTTATGGTGGGAGTCGAACCCCCGCTCTTCCAATTAGCAATCTAACACCTTTACCCCTGCACTACCATTTTTCATTAATTCAATAAGAAACAATAAACAGCCTCTGATTTGTATTATTAAAAAATGACTAGAAAGAAATCATTTGGAACAGCGGCACCTTAGTGGTGTTGGAAAACGAACCCTGTTCTTCCAATTAGCAGTCCAACACTTTACCATTGCGCAACCACTTCCCCTACCAAGTTATTAGTAAATAAAGGACCTATAATTGCTGCTATGTATATAACATTTTCCACAACGACTATAAAAGCTATTAACAAAAGTATAGACATCAATTTTATACAGGTTAAATTTTATACATTTTTAATCATTTCGAAACCTTCTCATGTAATTCTAAGGTGAAATTTTCAGCAGGCGTTTTTTCAAACAGAATCACGATGATAAGACTGCAGCAGTGCCGCACCCGTGTGACACGTGTGAAGGCAGAAACAGAGATAGTTAATGTGCAAAGGCAGATTTCATTTCTCTAATGCAAGGCGGGTTTCAGGATCAAAGTGGAGAAGTCATTTTAATTCCGAGACTCGTACCTCATTGCGAGTCGACAAGCTCATTACTGAGAGCTGCATCAGTTAGGTGGCAGGAGAAAACGATAGAGGCTATGATAAAAGCCAATCATACACTTGCTTGTGGAATCATTGATTGGTGCTATTGTTCCACTCATCTCCCGGCTCCGTATACTATAAGAAAGATTTATGCTCTCAAAGCCTTTATGATTGTCATACAAAACAAGAGTTGAATAAAACATTAAATGTGAAACTGTAAATATCATTATAATGTATTGTAAACTGGATCAGGTGATCATGTACACTAGCGATCAAGAGGAATTGCATGTAAATGATCATGTTTGCTAGTATTAAAGTGATCATGTACACCAGTAATCAAAGAGGAGTGTGATTAAATTATGTTTGCTAATATTTAAGTGATCATTTACACCAGTGATCAAGAAGGATTGTATATAAATGATCATGTTTGCTAATATTTAAGTGATCAGGTATACCAGTGATCAAGAAGAACTGTATATAAATAATCATGTCTGCTAGTATACCAGTGATCAAGTAGGCTAGTGATCAAGTGTGACTAGTCGACTGTACAAGTAATTTAAGTATGCAGCTAGCCTGGTATGCAATGTTTTAAATAGGAAAGTGTGCAGGGATTAAAGTATGCTCGAATACAGGTGATCAAGTAGTACTGGATCTGGTAGTTTGGATATGGCTAGATCTTGTAATGTTGTTTTTTTTCTCACATAAAACCATTTTAAAAAAGAGAGATAAGACACAGGTATCTTATACAGGTAATACAAATTCTTCTTAGTAGTCAGATTTTACAGTTACTATTTCCACTGTTCTAACCTTTAATTACACCCAAAAGGAAATGCAGGTTTCAGAACTGTTCTTTCTCATTATATGATACCTTAATAACAGAGCGACACAGAATAGTGTCATTACGCCTAGGTGCCGTTAAACAAGGCTTCTGTATACTCCTACAGAAAACCATCTGGTACTGAACAGGGATACGCTTTGAATAAGTAATTGTGATCAAGTGGGCTAACATAAAAGTAATAAAGTTAACGGCTAATATACCAGCGATTAAGTAGACTCGCATATATATGATAAGGGAGAGTAGTATACAGATGATCAAGTATATAAATAAGTATTGTCACCTGGTTAGAAGTGATCAAGTACACTAGTGTTCGAGAAGGATTGTATGTGATTGATGCTGGATGTGGTTTTGCCAAGTAGGATGTGATCCTGGATGAACATCCTTTATTAATCCTGGATCAACATTTTAATTAACCAATCATACCCCTATGATGTCATCTAGTTTGTGCTGACCAAACCCGTTTTAAAAATTTAATTTGTATTTAACCAACGTTTAAAATTACATTACTTGTAAAACCAAACGTAATATTAAAAATCGTGATTTATTAAATACCTAAATCGTGAAATACTTAAATGATACTATGTAATACATTACACGCTGTACTGAAGTGCATACAACATGTATGTGCAGTTTGCTTAACGTGTGTAAACTTTTCCCTCGTCTTCGTGACCAAAAATTGATGTGTGTATGTGTAGTAAAATGTAATTAGGTATGCAGGCATGAATAAAAAGTAAATTCTTTTTTTTTTTTTTTTATTCAAATTTATGGTTATAAAAATATGGCTTGTGATTGTTATATTTCAAAAGGTTGTGATTTTATTAAATAAACGTAAACCCTGTTTTATAGTACGAATTTTGCTCTATTGTGGTTCTACAGGTTCGCCGTTTCAGAACATTTAACATTTAATTGTTTATAATTCAAAATCATAATAAATACAGTCAATGTTATATAAATGATCATATCTGCTAATGATCAAGTACACTAGTTATTAAGAAAGATCGTATATAAATAATCATGTCTACTAGTATTGAAGTGATCAAGTACACTAGGGATCAAGAAGGAGTGTGTGTAAATGAACATTTTGACTGGTATCTAAGTGATCAAATACACTAGGGATCATAAAGGATTGTATATAAATGATCATGTTTGCTAGTATTGAAGTGATTAAGTACACTAGGGATTAGGAAGAATCTTATATCAATGATCATGTTTGCTAATATTAAAGTAATCAAGTACACTAGGGATCAAAAAGGATTGTATATAAATGATCATGTTTGCTAGTATTGCAGTAATCAAGTAAACCAGTGATCAAGAAAGATTGTTTATAAATGATCATTTAGGCTAGTGCATGAGTGATCAAGTAGGCTAGTGCTCAAGTGTGATTTTTAGACTGTACAAGTAAGTAATCATATGCAATGTTTTGAATAGGTGGGTAAAATAGGAAGGTATGCAGTGGTTTAAAGTATGTTTAAATGCAGGTGATCAATTAGGACCGAATGCAAGTACGATCTGCTGAAGCGATCTATTTTTTTTTAAATATTCTGTTTAATCCTGTCTCAACAAATAAAATATTCATTAAGGATGAAAAGATCAATCTAATAATTGAATAATGAAAACTACCGTAGAATAGAGATCATCTAAAACCATGGATGGCAGAGTGACACAGAATAGCATGATTAAGCAGTGGTGCAAGCTTAATACAACAGGGATCAGCAAGCCAAAAGAGAAAATAGCCTGTTAATATGGAAAAGTTGTTTGCACATAAAGTAGGAAAGCAATCAAATCCTGACATCTTCACTGATAGGTGTATTTTCTCAATCTCCCCTGGCCTTTTCTTAAACAAATTGGCTGTTTAAATATTTATATCATTTTGGCTTCATGCTCTGTGGTAGCCAACCTTCTATAATCTACGCTAATGGAAAAAAATATGCCATCATCTTATATACCAAGCTAACAAAATAATAGGCACAATAATCGACTCTGACTAAAAAATCTTTGTCAATAATTTCCTATAGCGTGCATTTTAAACACAGGGACCTACTACAATGTGGACATTTTAACGGATAAATAATACCTTTGAACTCATTTATGTGCGAAATATTTAATCGAGGACAGGTATCCAGAAAAAAAACTACAAAATGTCAGGAGACAGTTGTATGAGCAGATGTTGCACAGAATAACCAGTAGGAAATAGAGAAAAAATGTCAAAATTATCATTTATGATTATAAAAAAAAAATTTAAAAAATTGAGAAATAGCACATTTATAGCATTTGGTGGACGTCCTTATCCAAAGCAACTTACATTTATCTCTTTTTTTAAATACAACTAAGCAATTGGGGGTTAAGGGCCTTGCTAAAGGGCCCATGAGTGGCAGCTTGGTGGATCTGGGAAACAATTTTCATTTTGGTAGTCCAACAGTTCAGCTATGGTTAAATTAAAAACAGCATGAATTTATGAATGAAAATAATGTTTCAATGAACAAGCAAATGACAATTTCAGCCTTTTAGAAGTCAGCTAGCAGCTAGTGCTCAAGTAGCTAGCATATACGTGTAATAGGACACTTTTATATAAGTGGTCAGGTAGGCTAGCATACAGTATAGGAGTGCAGATAAACTGGAATGCGAGTTTTTAAGTAGTTTAGTATTCAGGTTAGCCTAGGATTCAAGTGTGCAAGTAGGCTAGCATACCAGTGTTCTAGTAGGCTAGTACGCAAGTGGATAGGAATAAGGACAGTAGGCAAGTAAGGCTAGTCACAGTAGTGTTAAAGTAGGCCAATATGTAGGTGAGGTTAGTATGCAAAAGAAGCTAGAAAACATTCAAAAGCCAAACATTCTGTTACCTCCTATTCCACATGATTTTAACATTTAATAGGGATAAAAAGCTCAAAATGCAATGATGCAATAATGGAAACTACTGTAGACTACGGATCATATAAAGCAATGAGGTGTTTTAATTAGGTTACAAATGGGAAAATGACATCCACTGTTAGCATGCATTAGGGTTAGTTTGTATTTGCATAAATAGACTAGTATATTCAGTGCGATAGAATGCACACGATTATAAACAGTTGCTATTAAAAAAGTATGCAATAATGTTAGTATAATGTAGTATAATGATGTAAGTAATTATACGGGTGCATAGATAGGCTAACAATTGCAGGGTAGTATACAGGCGCAGAAGTATGCTAGTATGCAAATAGGCTTGAAGGCATGTAGGATGTTAGGTTAACATACATGAGCATCAGAAGGTTAGTATGCAAGTAGACAAGTAGGCAAGTATATAGTGCAACATGTTAAGCATTTGCATTTTTTACTGTATAAATGCACAAATATGACCTAAAACATCAGATTTATCATCAGGACTAATAATCGACAAAGCAAATTCATTAATGAATTAATGACAAACATCTATGAGTGGAAAAATAATGTTTAACCTGTAGGATTAGAAGTTTATCCGCATCTGAATTTAGACTGAATTTCCCTCTTTTACTGAAAAACAGATCTATCAAAATCTAAACTGACCACATTTGAAAAAAGTGTATTATGACACAAATAAATAGAACATATAGAAAATGTAAACATGATATATAATTTTCTAAGCATTAAACTTTTTCACAAATAGGGTAGCAAGTGCTCAGGTGCTAAGAGCCAATTAACCAGAAAGGAAATGAAATTCAGTAAGTAAAATTTTCGCAGACACAGTACAGCACACTCATTAGTGTGTCTTCCCCAAACTTTACCAAAAAGTTGTCTAGGATGTCTTTATATCCTGTAGGCTTAAAGGTCCAACAGGACATCCTGGAAAATGCTAACTGTAGCCTGTTTTACCTATTGTCCCTTTAAAAATTTCTTTTACTAGAACTGAGAAACCCAAACACCGTTTCAGGATGATAATGCCACCGAGCTCCTTTTGCCTAAATCACTCAAAGTTAAGTCTGAACCGGCGTCACTGATTTACTGTCAAAACGATCAGGATAGTGATTATTAAAGATTTGAGTATCTTTTTCTTTCATTGTGGAGTCACTACCATGAAATAGCGTTTACTGAATCGTTTAATAAAACATGAAAAAATTAAAGAATCATCTCAGTTGTGCTGTTTTTAAGCGTGAGTATTGATTCCTGCTATGACTGTAATATGACACTATAATTTTTTCATCTCTGATAATAGAGAAAAAATGTCAATCGATACCTGCATTGCAAATATTGACAAAAGCACCTAGGCAACCAGGGACACCCACTTGTCTACATTACAACTAGGTCAGGGCTGGCATAGCAAAAGGCTACTTATTGTTGCTGGATTAATAAGAAATATCTTTCCTTCTTAACAACACCGCATAACTAGTTAACAGAAACTTGCCAGTAAATATAAGCACATAGAATAGCACTAAAGCATGTAGTATGCCTGCAATAGCAAGGTGCCGTCTGGTAGCCAACCTGCCCACTGCTAACCATCTTAACCCATTAGGGCTTATTTTATTCTTAGTTATCTTCTGACTTATATCTTTGTCAACCATATTACACTATACAGACAAGAGTTTGTGGCGACCTGACGCTAACAACACTATCACTATTTACGATTTTTGAACATTCTAGTCCGGAACTGTTCTCCCTTTTTGCTGTATATTAACTTCTGGAAAGGCTTTCCACTACATTTGGGGATTTTGGGAATTCATTAGTGAGAGCAAACACTAATATTGGAGGTCTGCAGTGCAAATGGTGTTCCAGTTCTGTGAAGAAGCTCCAGTTCTTCCACATTAATAATAACAAATCATGGCGTTCAGTGGCTTTGTGGATCCAATTCCAGAGAGGGTGGTAGCTTCAGAGGAGGTGGTAGCTCAATGATTAAAAATGTTGTACTACTGTGGGTTCGAAGATTGTGGGTTTGATTGCCAGTACCACCAAGTTACCAATGCTGGGCACCTGGGCAAGGTCCTTAAACCCCAATTGCTCAATTGTGTAAATAAAATCGTACTGGAAAGGGGCATCTGCCAAATGACAGAAATGAAATGAAATATAAAGGTAAATTTAGTGTAACAGCAGACATCCTTACTACAAATGTGTTGGAGGACTACCAGATATTAAACGGATGGTTAGGTATTCACATACATTATAAGCAGGACAATGAAGGAGACTGTAGGAAATGTCCGGCAAAAAGAAGAACTCTTGTTCGCTTTGACTAATTGCTGAACAGACTTGTCATTAACTAAATATACAATGACAAAAGATGAAAGATTTTATTGATTACACTTAGATTTATAATATGGTGGTCACACCAATATAGAATTTAGTATCTTGACACTCTGGGTAATGCTAACATAATAATGATATGCTACATCTACCCTTCCGAAAACCCGTTTCATTCCATGGTTGACTTAAGCAACAATTATTTTAGAGTGGAGTAGTTATTGTTGGTGGATTGATTTTTTTTTAATTTCTAAATTATTTCTTTATAGTCATTTATTAATAATATGAATAAGAAGCCATTTATTGTTCCTTATTGAATTAAAAAAAAATTCTGTAACAGTGGTTAAGCTGTTGGACTGCTAATTAAAAGGTCGGGCTTCCTACCACAACCAGGTGCCCCTAAGCAAAGCCCTTAACCCCCAATTTTATTGTATAAAAGTAAATGTAACACTCCTCTAGTGTTTTTAGACCCAAGGAAGAACAAGGTAGTGTGTCATAAATCTTGTATGTGCTAATTGCCAATATACTATAAGTGCTCTATAGTACTCCTTAAACTTTTAAGCATATTTTAAATTAAAAATGTATTTATCGTTATGAGTAATGGTACATAAAATGCTAAAACTAGTCCTGTAAATTAAACTTAGCGATTTGATTTATGTTTATTGATTTTAAACTCCGTTTAATGTAAGTGCTGAAGTGGAGAAAGTTCCATTAACGGACGTGGCACGTTAATGAAAATGCTGAGCCGTGTTTGAGATGCTGATTTTAATGCATGCCAGTTATTCACCGGTGTGGCCAGTCGAGCGTGAAGTTCATGAGTAATCGAGTACTGTTAAATATTAAATAGAAGAACAAAAGCTGTCATTATTTCTCTTCTGAAATCTATAGGTATGTAACAGTGTGTCGCACCAGGCTGAGGTTTGGAAATATATCTTGTGTAGAGGAACTCTTTTATGCTTGAATGTACCGTATGAACCGATAAGCCTGAAACTGAAAAATAATCTGATAATCAATATATATAATCCTATCCAATAATTTCTACCGCCAGAACAAGTATTACCACCTCAGACACTTTTTCTCCTGGAAGAATATACTTAATAATCCTTATATACTTGAATATACTGTGTGTATGCACGGGGAAGTGGTGGCTCATGGTTAAGGTGTTGGATTACCAACCCGAAGGTTGTGGGTTCGATTCCCAGCTCTGCCAAGCCACCACTGCTGGGCCCCTGAGCAAGGCCCTTAACCCCCAATTGCTCAGTTGTATAACAAGGAATAATGTAAGTCGCTCTGGATAAGGGCATCTGCCAAATGCTGTAAATGTGTGTGTATATGCATGTATGTATGTATGCATTCAGAGCTCAATTCAAAGTCATTTAGAGACGACTTGACTTCTTAAGACTCGTTTCAAATACTATTTAATTCTAGTCTCATATTTTCTTCTGTTCATCTGATGAAGAAAGAATTTACATTAAATGGATGTAAGTGACTAAGATTTCGAGAGATTATTCTATCAAACGAGGGCTTTGTTTAAGAATACAGTGCTTCTCTTTAATCGCACCTACTCATTTTCCTTCGTTTTCCTTCCTCGCTTTTTTCTTCCATAGAAACGGCGAATACGATCCTTTAAAAGTGGATGATGAGAGAAAAAATTAATTAAAAAACATATTTCCCAAATGAGACATACTTGTTCACTGAATCTTCGCTTGTACTAATTGTTTTACCAATTTCGCCTAATTAAGATGATTTTATTTGGGTTTTTGTGGTTCCTATTACTAAATCATAAATCATAAATAAATGTCTTAAAATTGATTTATTTATTTAATTATAGGCTTATTACAGACTTAGTTATGTTTATGTCAAGAAAGACTGCTATAGAGGAAGCACCGGGTGTATCCAGGATCCAGAATCTTCCTACATCTTTCTAATATCTGGTCCAAAATCTGCTGTGGGGAAGGGGTGGAGCATGGTTAAGGTGTTGGACTACCAACCTGAAGATTGTGAGTTTGATTCCCAGCGCCACCAAACCACAACTGTTGTACTAATTAGCATTGATTTTCCTAATTGTATTATAACACCAGATTTTTGTAATTATATGAAAATGTAGTTGCACAGCACTTTGTTTTTGTAGGGACGTCTACTTTGCATTTCAAAACTTTGCATAACAAAATTAGCTGCGATTGGTTGATTCACATGCCAGACAGATTCCCTCTTGGCCAATGAAAGCTACTATGTAGCCCAGACCTTCTGCTGTCATTTTGAAGGTCTGGCTTTACATGACTTGAATCTTTTTTCCACAAGATTGGTACATCCTTAAAGACAGCAGACCTTGATTGATTTCTGGGTTCTGTCCTTAAGGTGTATAATTAAAAATAAAGGAATCAATTTCTAGGTTGCACATATAGTTACTTTTAATCATTTTGGAACGTGTAATGGAGTCAAGATCACCATTATGCACACCTACAAATCCATGAAAAAAAATCTGAACCCACACATCAGGCGTAACGCATTTTAGCAGTCGATTTATAATCATTCAAAATAAAAGCGGGGCAGGTGATGTGGCTGGGGGTTTGTAGGGATGATGCATTTCTTATGTGTTTGCCTTTCAGGCTGTTTTTTTAAGGGCCTGGTCATTGCTCACACAGCTTTGGACTGTGTCCGTAAGCAACACTGATAAGAAATGGGCATAGAGCCGAGCATGCCATAATCAATATCGTACAGCAGAATACAAATAAGAAATCTCTATTTATATCAAAGACTCAAGTACATGGTCAAATCCCTGGTGCTGAAGGAACACCTACAGCTAAAGTCTGAATTTGCACATACACTTACAATAAACACAAAAAATAAGCTTAACAAAAACATTAAATTTACAAAAAAAATACTTTTATAGCTTAACTAAATGCTGATATTTCTGATTTTTCATTATAATATCAACTATCTGTTAAACAGGATGAGCTCTCTGACTCAGACAGGCTGATGTTATTTTGATTGATTATTTCTTTACCAGATTCTGTACTAACACTAATGAAATTTTTGTTAAGTTTTACTTATTACATTAGCATACAGAGTTGAATGGTAACTATAATAGATCCTTATCCTTAATGAAACAGTGTCTTAGTAGTTAGCAATTTTGCGTTGCTCCGCCAGTGTCTATAGTTCGATTCTGTAACGAACTCCATCCAGGCAAGTAGTTTGAGAACCCTTAGGTGCAGTTTATTTACAAAGTGACTAACCAACAAGAGGAAACACTTGGCAAAACAATAAGATCAACTAAACTAGACTTAACTTGACTGGACATGAACACTGGCACAGACATGGACTCACCAGACAGTGGTACACTAACAATCACCCACAAAGACACAAGGTGACAAAGGGGGATTATACACAAAACTAACAGGGAACACAAGAAGGAACACATAACCAAACTAACCAGTGAGAGCATGAAACAAGGACAGGGGGATCACACGACAGGAAACAAGACAGGAAGTAAAAAAAGACATGAACAATGAACATGAACTTAAAATAATAAAACATGAACTATATAAACATAATATAACATGAAACATGAAAGAAACATAAACATGAAACATGATTAACATGAACAAAAGATGAAACAGGATAAAACATAAATCATGAAACAATCATGAAACATAATCCTTACAGATTCCCATCTCCGCCTAAGGAAAGTGAAGCTTGCATGCTGCACTATATTGCCAAAGTTTTGAGGACACCATAACATCAGATCCATATGTGGTTCCTCTCCAAAATGTTGCTACAAATTTGGAAGCACACGGTCATCTAGAATATCTTTGTATGTTGTAATGTTATATTATTTCTTTACTGGAAACTAAGAGACCCAAACACTGACAAAAACGCTACAGAGGATGGACTGAAAATCAGCATTTAGGATATGTGATATGGACTGATAGCACTTTATTCTTTTAATTCCCAAGCAAATTACAATTGATCCTAATTTATTATTATTGTGTTAATTAAAGAAAGACACATCCACAAATGTATGCATAGAAATGAAGTCTCTGTGTCAGGGAAAGTGGTTAAGATGTTGAATTGCTAATAGGAAGATCGGGGCTGCCAAGCTGCCAATTCTGGGCCCCAGACTCCCCAGAGCAAGGCCCTTAATTCCCAATTGCTCAGTTGTATGAAGGATAAATGTAAGTCGCTCTGGAAAAGGTTGTCTGCCAAATGTAAATGTAGGTAGTTGCTATAGAAACAATATGGTGATATAATAAGCTCGTTAATATATATTTGGGACTGACAGAGCTGCAGTCTTAGATAATAAATCAAATCTTTCTGACCAGTTAAATTTAATAATTTAAGAGCAATATGGTTTGGCAAAATATTATAGTTAAAAAACAAAGAAACACACTGATGCTGTCATATGCAGACATAAAATAGTAAATTAGTCATAAAACTCTGGTAAATGTAACTCAACTCAAGGGCTTAAGTTAAATATTTTGTATATAAGTTGGACAGAGTTTATAGCGAATGTCTGTTTACACCCCAAACCCCTTTCTAAATGCTGATGGAAGGAAAGCTATACACATCTTGTGTGATAAAAACCTGTAAATCATATATTCTGTCATATCACAGCTCTTGCATACCCACAGCAATATACTGCAGCAACAAGCAATTTCAAACTCTTTGCAGATTTTGACAAGAAAGCTGACTTTCAATTTGGCAGTCACTGATTGATTATTCTAGTAAGCAAGTTGGATGAAAAGAAAGCTGGGACCTCACAGATGCTGTGTGCTTTTTAAATGAGATATGAGGCTAGTGTGCTAATCAGCGAAGCGTCGTACCAACTGCAAATTTATATAATCGCACGCTTCCGACTTCCCTTCATAAGTTCCTCATTTTCAGAACTGTACAATTATTACTCAATAAACAAAGCATAATATGATTTAAAGTTAATCACAGAAGAATGTTAGTATTAATTTATAATTATGTTATAAATTGGTTGTTTAATTGCCCTGATTTAGTCAAATCATAATGTAATATGTATAGAGATTTAAAGCCATCTTAAGAGTAAATTTTGTTTACATAGTTTTGGTACCTACCTTATTTACTTCAGAACCTACTGCATTCATTCATTAATTTTCTACTATATTAACTGAGTAATTGAGTAGATTTAGTACCTACTGAAATGTAAATTAGTACTAACTGCATTTAATCAAAACCTACTGCATTTAAATTGGAAACAACTGCATTCGATTCAGTACCCACTGCATTTAATCGGTATATACTGCATTAACTTAGTATCAATTTAGTACCTTCTACATTTGATTCAGTACCCACTGCATTCGATCAGTATATACTGCATCAAATGTAGTAGCTACTGCTTTTAATTCAGTACCTACTGTATTCGATTCAGTACCTACTGCATTCAATCATTAAATTCAGTACCTACTGCATCTAAATTAGTACCAAATGCATTTAATCGGTATGCACTGCATCAAATGTAGTACCTACTGCATTCAATTTAGTACCTACTGCACTTTCAGTGCAATCAGTACCTACTGTGTTGAATAGGTAACAACTGCATTTGATTTAGTACCCAATGCATTCAATTAGTGTATACTGCATCAAATGTAGTAGCTACTGCAGTCAATTCAGTACATATTGTATTTGATTCAGTACCCAATGCATTTGAAAGGGCAACAAATGCATTTGATTCAGTACCCACTGCCTTCATATCAAATTTAGTACCTATTACATTCAATTCAGTACCTATTACATATAATTCAGTACCCCCTGCATTCGATTTAGTACCTGCTTGATTTGATTCAGTAGCTACTGCATTTGAGTCAATACCCACTAGAGTTAATCAGTACCCATGGCATTTGATTCTATTCCTACTACATTTAATTAGTACCAACTGCATTTTAGTTTAGTAACAACTGCATTTGATTCAGTACCATTTGAATTAGTACCTACTGCATTCAGTTAGCACATTTAGCATTTGAATAAGTAACTATTGCATTCGATTCAGCATTCAATCAGTATATACTACATTTGATTCAGTTCCTTCAGCATTTGATTAAGCACCTTCTGAATTTAAATTTATACCTTCTGCATACAGTATGTGACTAGAGTGAATACAGTCCAAACAGACTTCATTCGCAATGTTGGCATTTTCACTTCAATTTACTCAGACCTTTTTAAACAAGTATAATTTAACCACAGAAAAAAAAACAATTTTTAAAATCCAATCCCAATGCAAATTTTGGATTCTAACAGCTCCTTCGAACCATTCCTATTGCTTAACACTGTGCACTGGTTTCGATTTGCAGAATAATATTAAACGTTCTAGCTCTTCCTGATCATTTTGCCTTGTTTTATAGATACGGAGGAAGCGGTAGCACAGGGATGGCGTTGTACTGCTAATTGGAAGATCCAGGTTTGATTCCCAGCAGCACCAAGCTGGCATCGCTGGGCCCCAGAGCAAGGCCCATAACCCCTAATTGCTCTGATGTATAAAAGAGATAAATGTAAGTCGCTCTGGATAAGGGTGTCTGCCAAAGTCTGTAAATGTCAAAGTAAATGTAGATACTGCAGTTTTGAGCCCTACTTCTTAAGTATTCTGCCTTAATCCTTAGCGGAAGAACGCAGTTTTTACGTTTGAAACGTCAAGTGTTTAATTAAAAATGCATTTGCAAACCTTTTCAAATTGTGTGATATAGCTTAAAGCAAATCAGTTTAGTTCAATTTCAATCGTCTCCAAGGTCTTCCTCACCTCATATCTGATGCATGACTGCTTTCCTGACGTTCCAAAGTTTAATTAATTGTTTTCACGCTTGCCCAGACTGCTAAATTTCTTACAGGAATCCAGCAGCAATGCAGATAGGGTTTCTGTTGCATAGCTGACAAAGCAGTTGCCATGCACCAGCAAGATCTTACACTTTTAACAGTCCGTCAGAAGGTTAATACCATTCTTATTACATGCCAAGGTAGCTGCGCTTGTCGCATTCCGTTGTACGCAGGTAACACTGAAGTGGGTGTTGACTGCTCTCGGAAGTGTAAGCGATTCAAGCATGACATGAGAAATGCGTTGCAGTCCAACATTATGCAGATTTACCTCTTTATGCTCCATGTCCCGATGATGAACAGAATGAAGTTAGATTACACTGCACAGCTTTGTGTCATTACACACCCCTTAACCCGGTGCATGCAAATTATACAGCAGCTTCAGTGCACCTTCTTTCATCGGATAAATGGAAATGAGTTGATGATACTGGTGCATTGGAATAACAGCCTGCCACATGCACGGGCGATTCAGCCACTCTGTCTGACAGCAGTCGGGGTCTGGTGCTGGTTACAGAGTTGTTTAAACAAGCAAGACGGGGTATTAATAGAGTATGTTAGGCAGGAAATAAATCAATATGATGTCTTTGAAAAGTGGCACATTGGAGAGGCTCTCCAAAAGCCCTGCTCACATGGTCCCAGGTTGTAACAATGCAGACATGCAGAGTCCCTGAAAAGCTCAAAATGCAAAGTCATTTCTTTGCTGTGAATCTGACAGCAAGAGATAAAAAATAGTCTATTTCTGCTGACTAGAACAGACTATCCATTACAGCTGCTACAAGAGAAAATATTCTCCGGGTTGTGAATCACTGGTCTGAATACATCCGTGCTGGTCAATGTGCAAAGGCTGGAACCGAGCTTGAGCAGCAGCTGTGGAACAGAGAGTGAAAGTGCCACTGTGGCAGAGACAATCTTTCGTCTCTGTGCCTCGGCTGAACTCGTCTTCCAGGGTCAATGCTTTTAAGAGAAAAGCTGAGTGTGTTCTGCCATCAGCAACACAACTTTCTGAAACAACCTCCATTTTGCAAAACAGTCTAAAAGATCAGAACACAAGTGGGAGAAACTTTTTTTTTACTTTTACTATATTTCATATCTTGCTGGAAGCCATTTTTCACACAAACGGCGTGCACTTAGCAAAGGAAAGTCCAGTGCTGGGAATAACATTCATCTTCCGCACAAACTATCGGCGTTTTTGCTTTTAGCATATGAAAAAACAAATCATTTTAAAAAAAAAACTACAGAAAGACTTTAGGCTTGATACAATACCAAATCGCTACCTTTGACACGAGCGTTTGCACCACAGCACAAGTTTTTCTTTGTTATTATAGTTGCTGGCCGGTGGGGTGTCTCTCTCAGAGTGTCTTTCTCGCTTCTCTTTCTTCTATTACCACTCAGTAAAGAGCTTCCCAGCACAGCGTGCCATCTCAGCTATGCCTTGTGACAGCTTTTATCTTAACATCTACCTTCATCTCGCTGTCAGTATTTAAAGTCTGGGGTTTTTTTTATATAAAAAAAGTGCCAGTGTCACTCTACTGTATGTACAGGAACAAGAAAAAATGCAATTGTGACTAAAACGTATGTCTTATTACTGGATATCTTTTTAACAGTCATGTACTGTAGGATCCAGAAATTTACTAAACCTTCTCAATCAGAGGTTTGTATATTTTCTAAAAAAGTAACACTTTTGAGTGATTTGGACATCTGCAAACAGCTTATCCGGCAACATAAAGTTACAGCAACTTGAAGTGGGATTACATCAGCATCCTTGCTGTCGCATCCTTTTCCTGTGCCTGTCGGCTGTTTTGTTTTGTTTTTAGTCAAATTAATAGCGCCAACATTAAAACTGTCAATACATTTTCCTTTATTTCATTAACACACACACACACACACATAACCTTTAAGTTGTCATGTCTAAATGTAATTCCCAGCAGGAGTCAGATCAACAGACCGATTCTATCCACAGCCACCTCCTCCATATACATGCTAATTGGATCTTGCAGCATTTATCATCACTGAAAAGGCTGTCAATTATGTAACAAGCATATCAAATCAGTGGGACACAGGAAGAGGAACACCTGTAGTCTCCAAGGGCATTTGGCAAGTTAGTCTGAGCTGAAAGTGCTGTTTAAAGTCGATTAGACTGGAGATGCATCCAGTGGGATATGTTGCATGAGGGTCTCTCGTGTGTATCAGATTGCTAATTTGTCACAGTTACATACACTATATTGCCAAAGGGTTGTGGACACCACATCAGATCCGTATATGATTTATCTTCAAACGGTTTCCACATGTTTGTAAATATGACAATGCCCCTGTGCACAAAGCCCCTGAGCTCCATTAAGACATAGTGTTCTATGCTTGGAGTGGACAAACTTCTGCACAAAGATGAACTGGAACTCCGCTTGCACCTTCATCTCACTAATACTATTGGAGCTGATATATCACATATCACACATTTTAAGCTTTAAATTGTAGTGGGAAGCAGAGGAATGGAGAGAAAAAATGTATAAAATCACATATGTTTGTCAAAGAATTTTAACCTCTAGGGTATACATGTCCTTTCTGGATCTTTCAAAGATTTGGTGCAATTCCAAAATGGCAGGCAATGTGAACTGTAATAAGGCAATTACTCACAGGCAGCTTTAGTCACGTATAGCAGAAACTAAGTACTTCAGCTATGCTGTTCTCTATCACCAACCACCGACCTGCTTTTCCGCAAACTTTCTACACAAATAGAACAAACTAAACAAGTCACTTTTAATAACACATATCATCCATATTTGGATCGGGGATGTTTATCCGAGAGACATCTGTATTTGGTCCTCAGTCATAAAACTCGCATCTGTGCAACAACAAAATGTACTGGTCAAAGAGGCACAGGGGTAAAGAATAGTCTCTGGCTTTTTATTTTACTTTGGGCCAAACTTGAGTTACAGCATCAATTTGGAAATACAATGAAACAATTATAACAGTATACAAGAAGCCATTTTCTGTTTGGCTATACTCTGCAAGTGATTAATAATAATGTGCCTAGAGACTAAATACTAAGTAGTAGCATTTATTATTATTGTTATAATTAGCAGCATTTGCAAACAAAATCACAAACGTGTATATGGATATGACCATAATTACCGCTGGGTAAAAAGAAAAAAGAAAAACAGAGCCAACCTATACAGTGATAAAAGTGCTTTTAGTTGTTATCTTAAACCTCTTCGTTTCTGGTAAGGTAGTATTGCAACTTTATGTATTGCTTCCTTAAATTTCATTGGATCTGAGTTGTTATTTGGATAATTTGTTGTCTTGTCGTGCTAATTTGTGCATTAGATCGGCTTTCAACAGTTTTTTGATTGTTACACTTTGATTTGTAATCTATTGTACCAGTATTATCTGTTTAATGATGTGACTCAAAGCACTACATCGCTCTGAACAGCTTTAGTCTGCTAAATGCTGTAAGTGTAAATAAAAAACAGTAATAAGCACCTTTAAAATAGAAACCCGGCTGCACATCTGAAATTAATCCAGTCCCAGTCAAAGATATGGGAATGTTTATTTATAGTATTTTCACACTTAAATCGATTAGTGCCCTGTCTCCATGTACATTAAAGCCATTTGTAACGCTGATCAGATGAAGCTATGGCAGCAAACATGACATGAAAGACTTGCAAATGTGTAGCCTAGGCATTCAGGATGAGTATCACCTAATCGGCTTTAGAATATAAACTGTCGGGAATAAACACTGTCCTGGAAAAACACTAAATGCGAGAACAGAGATGCTCTTTTTTATGTTTTATTCTCAATAAACAACATAATACTATTATATATTATTATGCATTTCTATGCATTTAGTTTTGTCTAACAAAAATCCTAGTTCATAGACTAAACTATCCACTTTTTGCAGTTATAATTGCCAAACAAATATTAGGTATTTAATGAAGTACGGATTCTGAGGCCCTGACGACGTTAGCATGACTACTTTCATTTTTTTATGGGTAGATTTTTCTAATCTCGTCCACCCAAACCAACAGGAAGTGATAGTGCAGTGTTTAAAGTGTTGGACTGCTAATTGGAAGATCAGGGTTTGATTCCCAGCACCACCAAGCTGCAAGGCCCTTAACCCCCAAAATGCTCATTTTGGCCAATCAGAAGCTTCAAAAAATGGTTTGTGGGAATGTTGTTATTAGCAGTGACTCACTTAGTGCTGCATTCTGACACCTCTGTTAGGTAATAAAAAGGGGTAACTCTGCATGTATGCCTGTTATAAACCCTGTCGGTGCAGTTAATTACAGCAGTATTTTAGCTATATCCGCTATTTTACAGGCACATTTCATGGAAACAAAAATAAATCGCGGTGCACAATCTGGCATCAAACAATGGAAATTATGGGCTACCTGACAACACTAAACCCGGCGTTTCAGAAAATCTTTTTCTTGCCAGGAGTTTTCAAAAATGTTCGGCTTCATTGACCTGATACCGCGTTTGTGTGTGGACAAACGGCCAAATCACATAGAAAAATCTGTGATTTTAAAAATACACTGGTTCCTTGACTTACAAGTTTAATTCGTTTTGTGACTTGGGTCGTAACTCAAATTACTCGTATGTCAAATAAATTTTACGCAATGTAATGAAATGAAATGCCATTAATCCCTTCGGAGTCCCCCAAAAAAAAAAACACAGCAATTTTTTGTTACATGTTTTTAAATAAGAAAAATATACTCATAAATAACAAATATTGTGTAAAAACAATACAATAGAATGTATTGCATTAAGTATAATGTACAGCATTTATCTTGAAGATCAAAAGACTCCACTTGCTAACACATTTGCTAACGCTCATGTCTGACTAGCAATCAAGTGAGACACGGAATACTGGGCGAATGTTACATCATTTACTGTGGCGTTTGCTATGCCAACTAGCATTTGGGTGTCTGAAGCTGGCTCGCAACTCGAGAGAGACGACTCGTATCTCGAATAACTCGTTAGTTGGGACACACATAAGTCAAGGTACAACTGTACCTGTGTTCATGTGAATAGGGCCTAAATATTGTTCTGAAAGTTTTTTGTCCACAGATGTTCAGCACTGGTTGGAAGACTGGCTCATATGTGGGGGCAATGTCTTGATTTTTAGCTTTCCTGTTTTATTTCAAATAACAACTAGATCAAAAATGTTTTACTGCTGTAAGAAATTATATTATTTATTTACAATACAATAATTTGTAATATATATTATACATAGAGAAGATATAGGATTTCCGAAAACCTTTGACTGATTGCGTAAAACAACTGTCACTCCTGATCCTTATAGACAGGATTTGCTTTCCCTAAATCTGTCATCAGATTTTCGCACATCGACATGGTCATGCTGTATTTATGACTAAATGAGGTTTAATGCGTTTGGGGTTTTTTTGGCTTTCTACCTTGGACTGCCAATTTGTACTTTTATTATATACTGTTAAGTCTGTTGTGTTTATACTTGGCGAAACCCACCCTAGATTTACAGTCCACTGGGGAGAATAATGGAGCTGTCACATCCATCACAGTCATCAGCAGCGAAGATAGAGAGGGAAAATTATTTTTTTTTCCCACCTTGAAGTAGACGCAGTAAATAAAATTAATTAAATCCATTTAAATAAAAGTAATTACGGCTTCTCTGTTTACCACGCTTGCAATTAAAACACAATAATAAGAAACATAAATGTTAATGTCTACTTAGGAGGGTCTTTTTTTTACTTATATCTGGAGTGAGTCCATGTTATTTGCTTTGCCACTTACCAAAAAGTCTATATAAAGTCTATTTTTTTAAGTAAACTCAAGTGCAGTTGAAGTATAAATTAAGTATAAATAAAGTCTACTGGAGGGCCAGCTGAGTCTAATCATTTTGTTGTGGTGACACTTTTATTAAGTTAAGCTCTACTTAGCAAGCTCTAAGTTAGCATACAAACCTGGAACGCTAGCTAATGACAGTTCGACTCAGCTCAGTTTGCGCTGTGTGCGGTGACGATTGATGATGATTACGTCTTAAATTGAATTCGGAAATCACGTTATAATGTATATCGTGTAACATTATACTGTGTATCCTTGTTTTAACTACTGCATCATCACTCATGTTTTTAACTTTCACGCCTTTTGGTAAAGTGTTTCGTAGCTCGCGTTCTTCTCCTGTCATAATCTTTACAAATTAACGAATCGCTGCACTTCTTACAGTTCCAGTAGATGGACTGTTTGTCAAAGGTAGCCTATCGGAGCAATATATTTTATAACCCTATACGGCTACGAAGGTTGCCATAGACTCCGTTTAAGCTTATACAATATAAATAATTAGCATACTTACTAATAGTAGTGGTAATTTAACGGTGCAATGGTCTGGCCATCCATCACTGAGATGTTGCATTCTACCTGATATCAGCGCAGAGTCTCTTGCTCTGACAATCCAAGCTGACACTGACAAGGTTTTGCCTGGAAGAACAAAGTCCAGTTCTTATTCCAGACAGAACGGCAAACTTTATACAAATTAAAGCGAATGTTTTATTGGTGCACCCATACAACACTGGGAAGAAGAAAAAGAAGAATAAGAAGGCAGATTGAGACCAGTAAACCGTCTTCCATCCTCTTTCCTGCAGTTACCATATGAATAATAAATCACAACTGAAAACTAGAGACTGAGCAAAAACATAACAAAGGTCGAGGAAATACCCTTGGGTATTATAAGGATTCTGATTTGCCTCTGTTTTTTTTCCTGTTGTACATGCTTATTATTCTATGATTAATCTCTTTTACGTAGTTTAAGCTATGCAGAGGTCACCTTGTGCATCAGGCCACACTGGGATCATTAAATCATGGCTTTGTTATACATAATACTATTAGAAAAGATTAATTCAATATAATCTAATTTAATAAAAAAAACGGATCTATTACAGTAATACGGGTCTGAGCAGCCAATTTAAAAAAAATGACATGGAAATGATAAAATTAATGTATTTTTAAAAAAAAAATGAAAATTCCAAGGTTCCAGATATTTTTTCCATCTTTGAATAGGTTTAGTGAAGATTCCAGAACCAGAAAAGAATATTAGAAGAATGACCTTGTCTTGCTGAGAGTTTATTCAGCAGTCACTTTCTCTTTGCTCTATCTAGTTATTGAACCATAAGCTCAACCGCAAATCAAGCCTCCGGACCCGTAAATTACACATCCGATACTATCTGAGACTTCCATTCTGAGAGTCCATTCTGTTCTGTGGTGCAGTGCTACAAACCTCAGTCAACATTCGGGCACTTATTTCAAACAGTAAACGTCTTAGAAACACCAGACCAATTAGACATATTGCGTCAGAAATTTAGTAATTAAACACGGCACATCGCATAAACCAGTTAAGTGGAAAAAATTATGAGACGATTATTATTATTTTCCTTCTGATGTGAGGTTTTGGAGCAAAGCTGTTCATTATTTCTCTAAAGTCAATTATCCACATGTGAAGATTACATACTGTGCACCACTATGGAAGCTGTCTCACTGCGTGCGGTTTCTTTTATGGGTAATAATTACGTACGATTTATGTACAACAATTGAGCAACTCGTGCGTCTTAATAGTACCGCATAGAAAAGTGGGATAATAATGAGAATAATAACGCGGTTGATGAGGGGTCCAGTGGGTGTTCTTACGCCACAGCAAACATACATGATCTACAGATTTATAATAACAATAAATAACAAGTGTACCTGAGGGAAATTAGCATAAAATGCTCTTTATTTTTAAACTGAAGCATAACATAGCTGCACTTAATCTAATGGACTCTGATAGAACATTGCTTAACTATCTGGGAGGGAAAAATGCCCTGATTGATGCCGCATGTTAACCACAGCAGGCATTCCAATTTTTTGCCCCTGAAAATACTATTTCTCCATTTTTTCCCCCCAAAAACGCTTTTTTTCCCCAAGTGTCTGCTTATAAACTTTAGATATTGGGTACAAAACTGAGGAAAAAATGTCGAGTACACAAGCAATCCATAAGAAATCCAACACCCTAAAAAGGCTAGAAAAATCCGGTGGAACAAATCAGAGTAAGAATATGAATCTGGAATGAAACGGTGTGTCAGCCCACTCCCTGTGAGACTTGTTATTGGTTTCGAACATTTTGCACTCATCATACTGTAAGTGGGCTGTGAGGTAGCTTTTGTCTAAACCATAAAATGAGCAGCAAATCCGTCCTCATGTGATAAAAGGAGCTGGAATAAATGGAAGTCAATTTTCAGCCTTTTGAGACTCTGCAATTGTATTGGCCTATACAGAGCTTGTTATTGGGATTTTCCCCCCTCTTTTCCACACACATTCCACAATACATTACTACTAGCTTTTGGGGATTTCGAGGCTCAGAAAGCAGTTCTGTAAATGCCACCTCTAAAGTAGTCTTATGGTCAGAGGACAGCGGGGACAAAAAATAGAATCAATCAAGTCCAAGCTGCAACACAGAAAAAATGTATTGCAACTTCATATAACCTTCGCTTTTTTGGGATTTTTTTTTTACAGAGCACTAAAATTATTAGCATATCTCAGAGCTGGACTGAAACAAAAAACACGGCCCTGGCATTCCGGCTCAGACCGGCCCACACCATTCAATCACAAATGCTACCCTTCTTTGTGCACCCCTGCGGCGTCTGTCTGAAGAGTCCTGGTTCTCTGCTTCTCTCTAGTGTTTCTTTTCCATTTCTCTCTGACTATCTTGTTTAAAGATTTGATCGAGTCACCCTAATGTCAATTAAGCAAAGAACTAATGGGCTGCTGATTAAATGTCTCATGGTCTGACTTTTTTTGACAAATACATTACACAGTTGCAAAGACCCCAGTGCCTTTAACTAATTAAGCAGAATAAAAGAATAAGCTGATAAGAGTTTCATGGGCAGATCAGTCCAAACCGGTATGAGATGTATTGGCCCAAAAAGTGGGAAAATGCCCTGTCTGCCAGATGGACAGTCCGCCCCTGGTTGTATATTTAGATTACGTGTACTGTATATGTATATAGTCTATGTTTAACATGAGCTGTACTGAAGTCTGTGATCTTTAGGAGCTGGAAGCAATAGCAGTCTCTACGTAGAAGATATTGGAAGTGACTTCACTAGCATTTTCCTCTAAGGTTTGAGGACAGGGCTCTCAGCACACAAGGGGTATTAAGTGAGACAGCCGGACCAGAGGAGCCCGGAAGACGACTTAGTTGACATTTAGAGACTTTGCGGTTTATGGGCACAGCAGGCAGGGTTGCTTGTTTGCTGTCAGCATAATTAATTTTTCTGGTAAGGATTTTGAGGACCCAGACAAGTCACCTGCCCATAATAACAATAATTACAAACTCCAGTCTCATTGCCAATCCACACACACACACACACACAGACAGACATGTACATAGTCACAGTAAACCTGTTTAAACCACTCATAGATTCATAAAATTGAGCAGAACGAACAAGAAACAGAACAAGGGAACTATTAAACTGCTGTAAATCTTTCTGGGCACATTTAATTTATAGAATCGGAAGTAAATTATGAAAACCCACTCAAAGAGACCAACATCCCAGCCAAACGCAAACGCAAACTAGTTTCAAGCCTGCACAGATAATCCACTTAACTATTCCTCTGAAATAAAAAGAACCCTATTAAATGGTAACAGATCCACCCGGATGCCAACATGTCACACACCATTACGGCTGTGCAATACAACAGCCTGATATTTCCATAAAATAAACTCCAAACAAGCATCGACTCACTTTCTATCCTCTTTTAGGGACAGGACAGGATGTGTTAATGACTGTTTAATTATAAATAATGAAATACCGTTTATAGTTAAAAAATTGCAAGAAAATCAGAAATGCAAAAAAATCCAAATTCCGCTAGATTTGAATTATTTTCCCAAGCAACTAATAAATGTCTCAACATATAACGTGCATATCTATAGGTAATTTTGGGCTTTATGAAAAAATATGAGATTGGGCACCAACCACACCCATTTTACAACAAACATACTATTACATCATTGCTTGTACTGTTACTACTAATAAAACCATCTCTGGGGACCCCCAAAAGTGCATAGGTGTCCGTCCACTATCCTTCCCTTAGTGGCGCCGCAGCGTATATTTACACTATTCTAACCAAAAGTATGTGACAAGTGTGTGACACACGTGTATATAATTAATGGCATCTTTGGCAGACTCTATATTTGATACATCTGAGCAATTGATGGTTAAGGGCTTTGCTCAAGGGCCCAGTGGTGTTAACTAGGTAGGGCTGGGAATTGATCTTCCAATTAGCAGTTCAACACCTTAGCGCTTCCAAATGTATACATAACATTTTCCACAGGTCTTCAAAGGCAACATTAGCATGTCAGGTGCTAATGTTGGATGAGGAGGTCTGTAGTGCAGTCAGTGTTCCAGTTAACTCTCCAGTTCTCCCTCTACAACCATAACACACCACATCTCTATTGAGCTCAGGGGATGTGCACACAGATACATTGTCAAGCTGGAACAGTGTTTAAGCCTCCTAGAACCAGTAATAAGAATAATGTAATGCTACAACATACAAAGACATACTTGACAATTATGTGCTTCCAACATGTGGCAACATTATAGGACATGTTTACTGTCAAGGAACCTTTTGCTATAGAGTGAATCTCAGTGGTTTCCAACCTTTTTCCCCAAAAAAATATTTCAGGGCCCACTGTTCACATTTAGTGATATTATCGCTCTTGGTATTTCCTGCGTTTCGTGTTTCCGCTATTGCTAGCACTGCAACCCTAATTGGTGGGAGCTTCCTCACCTGGGTTCTGGGTGCCTGGGTCATTACTATCAGCTGCTGAAGGTGAATCAGTAAGACTTGGTCGTTTTTGTGGAGGAAGAATTAAAATTTGGTGAAAAAAAGTGGTGGCTTAGTGGTTAAGGTGTTGGAAAAGACCTTACCTACCAGAAAGACCAGGGTTCGATTCCCAGCACCACCAAGCCACCACTGTGGGCCCCTAAGCAAGGCGCTTAACCCCCCAATTTCTGGGTTGTGTTAAAGAGATAAATGTAAGTCGCTCTGGATAAGAACGTCTGCCAAATGCTGTAAATGTAAAATTTGTCCATTTTTTGGTCAACCAGGGGATCATGGATAAAAAATTAGCTAATGCAATATGATCGTTTTCATTGATGCTCACTGCTCAAAACTTGATCCCTCCACAGAGCTTGCTGAGGCCCCCTTGTGGGCCAGGACCCTCCCTGTGCTCAAACCAACGACTATAGCAGACTGGGTTATACCAAGAATATCTAGGTTTTTAGAAAGCATATGCTTCAAACTTTTAATTACCTTTAAGGCAATTCTTAGCTTTAATCTTTTCTCACTCAACCCATTTTGTCTGCGATTTCTTTTCATTATCAGAAAAGAGATTTGAGATGATAGTGTTTCCTTCCGACTGTGACAGGGATAGAGGGGCATGAGGACATTTATAGATGGCTAAAATGTGGCGCTTTGCTACTTATTGCAAAAGTGGGATTAGAAAGCACTGGAGCAAGTTTCCTCGAAAAGCAGCCTGAACAGATGGCTGCTCCTCATTAAATTCTACCAGTGTGTGCACAGCTTAGGGGAGTTCAGGATGGTGAGCGATTCTCCAGGTCTAGTATCCCCTGGACCACTTTTTGAGGACGACAAAAGACGAAGGAGTTCCCATAAGAATGTGCTGCTAAAGTCATGAGCCGATGGAAGATGAGCGTTTGATTGCATGAGCTGACGAATAGGGTCGGAGTCTGAAATGGAGACTGAATGAACGACTGAGCTTTGATAAGAGTATCTTAAAAAGAGCTAACCGCTTTCTTTAGGGAGCTATTCTATATTCACAAAAGCAAACGCAAAGGTCAGAGTCTGACACACCAATCGCATTCTTTTCCATCCAGCCCCTGAATGACGCACCAAACAGCGCATTTGAACAGCTAGAGAATATTCGTTTAAAAAAAAAAAAAAGAGTTACTTTTCTATATCTTTTTTGAAAAACAAATAGAAATTAATAACTCGATGTGTTTGTAGCGAAATACAAGCAGCTGTCTTTTATTTGCCGACACGCCAGGTCAGCCTTTTGAGATTCAAACACATCAGTAATCTTCAAAAGATTTATTTGAAGATTTCTTCTTTTTTAAACTCCTAGCAGGATGGTTCCATCCGAAAACGCAAACGCTTTGAGATTGAAAGCATATAGAGTTTGGATTAAATCTTTAAAAAGAAGCATAGCACTATAGGTCAAGTACAAGAGAAGTCAATTTCTTTGAGCTTTTGTGCTGTGTTCTGTAATATAAAGCATGAAGTATGGTAACACGGTTCTCATTTTGCCTTTGTTCTGACATTCTCAGCCTTCTTCCTAAAAGCAAACAAACAACAACAAGTTTTAGCTATAATTAGGCACCAAAAACAAACTGCTAATTATTTAATACTGGGCTTCACCAAAAAACTCCCTTGTGCACATGGTACAAGCTTTAATTTACATGCTTGACTACTCTTTCACTTAGGAAAAGATAAATAGAAATAATCTCTCCGTTGCTTGTTTCCCCTTGATTCTTGCATCAGAAGGATTTTTTTTTTTTTTGGTGTGTAAAGGCTAAAACAAACACACAAACTAAATAGTTTGTAATCGATAAGTTTAGCTGGCTTTGATCTCAACTGGTTTCCACTTAAAGAATGAACATAGCAATGTGTCAGACAGCCCAGAGGCAGGATGACAAGATGTCGTCTAATGTCGATGAAAGGAAAAGACAGGGGGAGAGAGGTTGTCAAGCCGAAAAACAAGTCCGATTTAACGAGGTGGATTCCATTGCACCAAAAGTCCACTTTTATTAACAGCAGCAGTGGAAATCCAAGCCCAAATCCCAACTATTTGTTACTCTTTGTAGGATCTAATTCTGACGTTTAAACCATTTTTTTTATTTGGATTTCGCTTCAAAAATAGGCGAACAAGCAATCTGAGGCACGGCAAACAAAATACAAATGCTTGCTCTGATGTTCAAGGGTTTCAGCTGTGTCTAAATGATTTTTTACATTATGCACTGCGACAAAGCTGACCTTTATAGGAAGAACCAAAAAAAAAATCCTTTTATTATGGATGTAAAAAAAAAGACCTTTTGAAAGCCGCACAGCTGGTAGCACTACTTTGATAGGAATGTGGTAATTGTACTCATGTCTTAAAAAACATCCTGAAAATGTACCAATACCTTCATTACTCCTATTTCATCAAGAATCTCTAAAAATAACCAGCATTTCTGTCGCGGCGGCACACGGCTGAATAGGCCTCGGCAAAAAAGGGCACTTAAATACACGGAAAGCAAAAACAAACCACCTGGGTAGAGTGCTGGGGGAATGAGTCACACCAAACAAAAAGAAATGGATTTTAGCTCATTGCTTTGTAGTAGCAAAAAAAAAAAAAAAAAATGCAGGCAGATAAATGGTACCTAATGGAGACTGGCTTTGATGCAGCTCACACATTCCTCTCTCCTCTAGCTCACACGGAGGCATGATCTATGATGCTTTCTTTCTAGGGTGGTTCTTGATTTATGTAGGCAATGGACCCTACTAAAAGAAGCCCAGCCTCGCTTTAAAGCTTTAAGGCAAAGGAAAAACTAAACTAGTGACTCCTAGGAGTCTATCACTCAAGCCTCGAATATATGTCAATGACGTGTTTGTCATTCACTGCAGTTCAATCCAGGGTAGTTTGATTAATTACATGTTGACTGCTAACATATCAGTTATTCTCATTCAGACAGAAAAAGTAAACACTACTAGAGTAATCCTGTATGCGAATGCCTCATCATGTATATACCAAAGCCACAGAAAATCCTGAATATCATAGCGAATCATAGAAAATCCTGAATGTCATGCCATGAGTATAGGCTGTAAACCACAGTATAATTATTGGGATAAGATGATGAAATGAGATTAGCAAGTGTTATCTTTACTGCTTTTTAACCCAGAAGTACATTTATGCAAACCTTTTGTTGGATTTGAAAAGAAGCAAGTGTTAAGTGTTGCTATAAACATTAGCATAGTGAGAGAAAATATCAAGAGACTGTTCAATCTGCACAAGAATGATAAAGGATGGATGGATGGATAGTTGTACTGATAGATAGATAGATAGATAGATAGATAGATAGATAGATAGATAGATAGATAGATAGATAGATAGATAGATAGATAGATAGATAGATAGATAGATAGATAGATAGATAGCAGTGATTCTGACATAGCGAGAGCCTCTTCAATCTGCACAAGAATGATAAAGGATGGATGGATGGATAGTTGTACTGATAGATAGATAGATAGATAGATAGATAGATAGATAGATAGATAGATAGATAGATAGATAGATAGATAGATAGATAGCAGTGATTCTGACATAGCGAGAGCCTCTTCAATCTGCACAAGAAAGCACGTTATTACCTTTTCCATGACCTCTCCCCAAAGTCACGAAGCCAGACGAGATGAAGTTGTGGAAGTCGTGTCCTCCACCACGGCCGCTCTCCTTTGAATAGTGTCCACCTGTAATGAGCGAGTTGACCGTGAGACTCAAGCAGCATCTATACTTTGGTTTGACTCTCCTTTCACAATAAACAGAAACTAAATGCCATAAACAGCACAAATTCCCTCGGTACCCAGAGTTATAACTTCCATAATTCAGATATGAAGTCACCTTGCTTGTAAGAAACCCGCATTCATCCAGAGGTGGTAATTCTGCTTTTGACATCTTAATTACCAGTGCGATACTAAGTATAATACTGTATCTGATATTCTGAAGATAACGGGTGCCATTTGAAAGCTTAGTCCCATCATATGTGTAATTTAAGGGCAAATACATTACACAGTGTCTGTTAATATAGGAAGGACAAACGTCTGTAGGGTTATTCAATTATATTACAGCATCGGGGATGCAATAGATATTAGATTCAAATTCAAATAATAAAAATCATATTAGTGATATTAAAAAGCTAGTAGAAATACATGCAATCCAATTGAAAAATGGATCGCATTTGTAATAGGTTGTTCACAATAGCTATATTCAGTAGCTGTACTTTTTTCAGCTTTCAAAGAACTTTTGATCAGCAGTAACACTTGAACAAACCCAGCAAAACAAACAGACGCAACACAACTGCCTTGTGCCAGTACAGGCTCTGACACATCATATGAATCAAATAATTGAGTGTTTGACAGGGTGGTTTAAATTGAGCAAAGCCACCAAATCAGCCAGTCACTGGGCTTTTTAGAGCGTCACTGCAGTGGCTGACGGGGGCGACCGTGTAATCCAGCTAAGCCTTTAATATGAAGTTCCACTATGCAACTGACTAAAATATAATCAACTGTTCTATTAATCTCCCCAGGGTTGTGTAAAATTGTTGAGAAATTTCCAGCTTCCAGTCATGTCAAGGTAAGTTTTAAATGCTTGTGCGTTTGATGCGACATTTTGCCTCAGGTGTGTCTTGCAGCAAAAGCAGACTAAAGCAGCTGGTGTTAATGTCCTCATCTCTGGATGTGTGGGAGAGTTTTCAGACCCTCTGGGGAAAATCTCAGTTATTACAGAGATCTTGGCCTGTGCAATTTCAATTTTTAATTGCTGGAAAACTAGTATACAGGCTATGATGTAAAAGAGAGAGAGAGGTAGGAAGGGAGACGGGGCATGTAATTATAAACATCTAGTGGCAGCCCCTATTTTAGAAAAATTAAATAATGGTTTAAGGTAAATGTGAGGAATCTCTTACAGCCAAAGAGAAAAGCAGTTATGTGGACTGACCTGCGGCAATACAAAAAATTCCTGTCAGAAAGTTCAAGAGGTCACATTACTGCTTTATTCATTTTTGTCAATTAATTTGTTAATCTATTAATTAGTGTTTACGAATTAATCAAATTATCCCTGTAGCAAGGGCAAAAAGGTGACAACAGGCATCTAAAATACTGCATAAGAAGAAATAATTCATTTTTTCAAATCAGGACCAAAAAGACAGCCATCGCATTGCGTTTAGTTGCATGTCATTAAGCATCTTTGTTTTAACTGCCACTGTTACTGCGCTCACTTTGACAGCACACAGGATTCTGATTTATAAATAAATTACCCACAATTCTCTTGAGCCTTTTAGTAAATCTAAGCACTCTTGGTGAACCTCAATCCAGCTGACCCTCCATGCAAGGATGACAATACAAGGTCAACGTGGGAAACCAAACTTAGTATAACACACATAGCACATCCAGTCATTCGCACCGTTGACTGGAGCTCGGAGGACACAAACAGCTGTGTACATACAGCTTCATAGATAGTGACGGCATCTTTCAACTACAACGAAGAAGCTTCTTATAATGGAACATGTGAACGCTACACACTTGCCAGGAATGAATATGGGTTAATTAATAATATTATTGATTATTGAGTTTGGTAGAAAATGTACTGAAATAAGCACCTAGTATAATAAATCAGATTCTCACTTTCCAAATAGACACGTTCGGCGAGTTAAATCATTTCGAGTCAATGGCAGCATCTAAACACGTACTAATTTGATGGCTGGCTTATAATTGCGCAATTGTTTATGCATGCCCCTGAATTTGGCATGGAGGAATCAGATAATGAGCAAAGCTTACCATGCCAGATTAGTCTGCAGTGTGCAAGTGAAGCACAAGCACATGTTAGCACATTTCGACCGTTCAGGCTTCGGTGTGAATTATCCACTGTTTGAGTGGCACATGTCTGGCAGCTCGACAACAGTGAAAACCCATAAAATCCTCTTTAACACGCTACGCAAACCTGGCTGTGAATGAGCCAGACAAGCGTAGACTAAAACAGTTTCAATGCAAATGTGGCATCACGTATTCACTTTAAGATATTACTTCTAATATTCACGGCATTAAATGGTCTTGCGTCTCCATACCTGTCTGATCTACTGTACCCCTGCTCTCCTTCCTGGTCATCTGAGCTTGGTTCTTGTTTCTCTCTTTATTATCAGATGTCCATTGTTAATATATATTATCTCTGTCCACCTTTAAGATTTGCCCTTATGTGCTGTATTTTCTATGTTGGCAAGTACTTGAGCAACAGAAAGGCGCTATATAAATAATTCTTTTTCTTCTTTAAATAAATACAACATGGCTTTCAGTATAACTAATGATTTGGCTTTCGGTTTCTTCACATTGCTGTCATACGTGTACTTTTCTTAAAGCCGAATTATTATTAAAGCATAAAATAATACCCCTCTAAAGTTTTAGTGCTAAAGAATGTAGTCCAGAATCTCACCATGATTGGATTTGGATGTGTGAACAGGGGTGTAGTGGTTTTTGGAGCCTGACCGCTGTGGAGTGTCGTCTTTAGATGCGCTGTTCATTGCCGCAAAGTTTTCACAGTCATACTGGGATATAGGAATGGGTCCTTGTTGCCTCAATATATCTGCTAGGGCTCTGCAGAAAGCGATCACATAGACACAGTGTGTAAACAAAAATGATTTATAGTTCATCTGCTTGTAAAGATTTACATAGTCCTACAATCCGGGAGAAGAAAATGACATGCACACTGATGTGGTTGCATATGTTCTATCACATTACCCTACACAGTCGCAGGTCAGTATATTTACATAAATGATGTCCGCAATATTTACTGATTATTGATGCTGTGTCATTTAAGTTAATTTGAATACCCAGAATCCCAGTCTCTTCTCCATTTTCTCCCCTTTGCCTCGTTAGCATAATGCAAATGTCAACACCAGACTATCCAATTACATTCATACGTTTTTGCTTGTTTTCTATGAGAATTTTAAATATTTACACAACAGCCACATTTTACATTGGCCAGCTATTAAATCGTCCTTCCCTTAAGATATATGACAGGGCAATAGGGTGAAATATTATGCATGTTGTGTTCTTTTAATTAAAAAGATGTGCTAGAATGCTGTTAGGAGTCAGAGGAATAGGCACACAGTAGTGAATCTTCAAACCTATAAAACTCAGCAATATTGATCCGTGCTGAGCATCCAAATGAAAAGTTGAGAAATATTCAATAATAAAAATGACATATCCATTTATATACCACACAGAATTTATTAAGTTCCTGCTGGACGCATTTTCAAGCCTGGTGCCTCGCCTTGCCTCTAACCCTGCTGCCGTGTTACAAAGCCATGGTTACACGACGGTGGGAAGATGTGATGCTGAGGAAAAACAGCCAATCAGCAATTTGCCCTCATTTGATTATTACTAGGACATGAATTGGCCTGTGTCCTTTAAAGAATAATGTGATACTGAAATAAGGACTCGAGATTGTCTTCTCCCACATAAATGAACTGTGAGGCTTTATGATGTGCCCAGTCGGGGAAGTGGGGTGGGGGGTCGTTATGAAATCAGCTTTTATCGAACACTTCAAATGGAAAGTAAAATTGAAGTATCGTTAATGAGCTGTAACGCTTGTGTCTTGACCGCATGCATGGTGTGTTTGGCTAGGGAGGATGACCACTGAGCATCATTATGACGAATATTTAGCTCTGCTTGGGAATCTGGTCACGACCAGCTCATACCACAGCTAATATTCTGCGCAGGCAGCCATGCGAAAAAGAGGCACATCTACAGAAGAAGACAAATCTCCAAAACCAGTTGTTTTTTAGAAATACTTGCTTTGGTCAATGTTTAGTCATAAAGCCTTTGGTTTAGAATCTTTTTTGGAGACTTAGAAATTCAGTGAGATGCTTTTATTATTGCTGTAGGGTTTTATACTTCTGTAGCACTTTTATGAGTTTTTTTCTTTGCAAGCAGCTAGAGTGGCAATTACATCAGTTCTGGTTGCATAAAAAGATAAAAAAAAAAATATGAGGATGTTTTTGTTTTTATTTTTAAAGATAATGCACATTTTCGCATAATTCCTTGCCACTTATGGTGTTTTGTGTGGGAGTGCATTTACATATTTTACATTTTAATAGGTAGTACAAAGTTCAAAATAAATGTTGATGCTACCTCGCACTGGATTTCTACACATTGTGCAATAGTTTTTACATACAACTGAGTGGAGCAGTGTGTTGTTCGTGTGTTTGGTCCTTCTCTTACCTGTGTATGTTCATTTCCTGAGGCGGCCTGGTGGCCTTATCGTAGGCGACCTTAGCCGACACTCCGAGGGCGATGACGAAGGCTATGACACCACACGTGATGTAAACTGCTGTGTTGGTCTGGTCAGCACTCGGGTCGTAGGGCTCGCTGG
This sequence comes from Bagarius yarrelli, assembly GCA_005784505.1. Taxonomy (NCBI): domain Eukaryota; kingdom Metazoa; phylum Chordata; class Actinopteri; order Siluriformes; family Sisoridae; genus Bagarius; species Bagarius yarrelli. Next base: position 5,081,325 of record VCAZ01000002.1, read on the forward strand.
TCGGGGCAGGTGATGGTGCAGCGGTTTTCACCCAGTCAGGCTTGTTGTAGTTCCTGCACGTGCGCTGGTCCAGCCGGTTGCCCCGAAACTGGCAGCAGAATCGGAGGTAGCAGGAGCCGCAGCAGTAGCGATGGTCCGTGTTGTTGCACTCAAATTCGCGATCGAATTGACCGCTCACGTCGTAGTAGCCCAGGCACGTGTCGTGGTTCTGACCGGCAGCTGGGACAGGTGCAGGCGCGGGCGCGAGCACGGGGGAGTTCACGGTGCCGTTCAGCTCCTTGGACTTGACGGTCCGCCGCGGTGCCACTTTGGTGCGCTTTGCTGAGGAAGTGCAGAGCACACTCAACGGGTCCAGATACATCAAAAGGAGCAGGATAGCCCAAGGAGCAGGATGGCCCATGGCTCGTTCTAGCCTCCCCTTTTTTATTTTTTTACCTTGTTCCTGCCGATGATTAGTTTTCTCGTGCCCTACACGGTCCGAAAGTTCCAGTTTCCTCCGCTTCTCAGCATCTCTGCTAACAGTCTGGTAGGAGCATCACAGCCTATGTGGACAGTGCCATTAGAATAATTGGAATTGCGTGCTATTGATGGACAGTGGACAGACGTGCCGGTCACATTGCTCGCTCGTCCTGCGTTTCCAGTTGGCGCCGTGAGCGACAGCTCTGAGCCCGCGCGAGCTTTACCTTCTTTTCATCTTGCTCTGGCAAGAAGCACACACGCACTCGACTGTTATTCGACCGTTAATTAAACCAGACAAGTCATAAAATGTTGATGAGATGAAGTATCGAGCGGGAAAAGTACTTTGGAAGGAGTGCTTTAAGGCATGTTTTTTTAATTCTGGGCATCGATGTGCCGTTCCATTGCGCGCGAGCGTGCACGGCATTGCCAGCATTTTACCACTAGAAACGCATTCCAGAACAACCCAGTCCACTATAACTGATCAACATTTGACCCGTTAAATGCATTTTGTTCACTTCCGATTTCGTTGCTGAACAAACCGTTCTAGAGCGCACGTGCGTTAAAGCACCCGGGAAGGTCGGTAATCAATAAATCTCTGGCTTAGTGCCAAACCGCATTTCAAACTGTAGATAACAATTTCACTTTAGAATGAAAAAAGAGTCCACTTCTTATTTAATATTAAGCACTAAGTAGTACAGCAACTACACGGTCACCGGTTTGGGGTAAAACTGGTGTTCCTTTTTGTTTTTTAATGAAATGAATTAAAGTCATTGGTGTCCGGACATTATTAGTGAGCGGGACTTACCTGCGCATGGTGCGTGGTGCGGTGCGGTGCGTGGCGCTTGCTGGATGCGCGGCCGCTGGCGGAGCGCTGAGTGTGCGGGGTGTCAGCAGCCTTGCACCCTTCTGCCTGCATCATTAAGAGCGCTGCTGACGTCACGGCTCCGAGCGCTGTTGCTGCCGCTGTTCTCGCGCAAACATGTCAGTCTTAGTCTGAGTCTCAGTGCAAGTCATGTCGCTAAATTTCTTCACTCCGACTTCACAGATGCGTAAAGACATTGTTTAAACAAATGCAGCATTATTCTGTTCTTCCTCACCCCCCTCCCTCTGTCTCTCTTTCACTCCCCTTGTCTTCCTCTCTCCCTCTTTTTTTCTTTCATCATTCCGTCTCTGATTTTAGGCGGTCTTTTTCTGTCTTCCCTTCTCATCTTTCGGACACACTGTCATTTCTTTCTTTCTTTCTTTCTTTCTTTCTTTCTTTCTTTCCATTTTTGTATTTTTTCTCTGTCTGAATTTCATTCCCACTTTTTCTTATCATTTCGTATCATCTTTCTATGTCATCCTTCCCACACTCATTACTTTTGTTATTTTTCTTTTCTTTTTGCATCTCTCTGCCCCACCTTACTTACTTATCTTCCTGTCTGTCATTTCCCTTTCTATCTTTCTCTTTCCCCCTATCTTTTCCACTAGTCTTTTTTCTCATTTATTGCTCATTTTCCTCTCCTCTGCTTCCTTTTTAGTCTTTTCATTCGAAAATGTCTCATTATGTCTCTTTTACTTTCTCGTCTCTTCCCTCACATTTGCTTCTGTTTCCTTTCCATTTATCTCAGCCCTGTGTTTCTTCCCGGTCATCTCCACTGATTTTATCGATTTTTTCTCTGTTGCCTGCAGACATTTGGCAGGTAGAGATGCTCAGCTGTCCGAAGCAGTCACTCTTACTGCGCTGATGGAGAAGGCTGACAGGATGTCTGAGTTTGAAGCCGTGTGCTGGTGAAGTTAGCACACACTCCCAGTCATGCCTGCTCCATCTGCAGCTGCTTCCTGGAATATATCGTTTATCGCTCCACAGGTTAAACATGGCTCTTTTCTAACAAATATTGCACACATCATTAAATTTTAAGCACTCGTTTCTATTGTCTAACTTCTGCCTTCAATCTCGAAAGATGACGAGGCATGTAGTTGCATTAGCCCGCAGAGAACCAGGCACAGATGTTGGGAAAATAAAATGTTAATTAAAAGGGGAAGACCTACTGTATCTTTATGAGAGATCTCCTTCTGGCAAGGACTGATATGTGCTATGTCTTCATCTGGCAAAGATTTCTTTAAGGGAAACCTTCTTAAATGAAAGCCTTAGATAAAATATTTAATCATTTATCTTCTACACCCGCTTATTCCCTAATTCGGGGTCTCAGGGATCTGCTGGAACCTATTTTTGGCTGTCTCTAAAAGGGCAGAGGGCAAAGGTGTACACCCTGGACAGGTCTTCATTCCATCACAGGGCCAGTCACACACTCACACTCACTCCTATGGGCATTTTAGAGTCACCAATCGAACCTGGGACCTTTTTGCTGTGAGGCAACAGTGCTAACGACTAAGCCACTGTGCTGCCCTAAATAAAATATCGAAATTTTAATGTATACATTTGTATACAATCAGGTAATAAGACAATCCCTTAAAGGGGATTATCCCTTAAAGGTGCTAATTGAAAAATTGGGATTAGATTTCCAGTACAACCAAGTTGCCACTGCTGGGCCCCTGAGCAAGACCGTTTACCCTCAGTTTCTCAGTTGTATAAATAAAATAAATGTAAGTCGCTCTGAATAAGAAAGTCTGCCAAATGCTGTAAATGGAAATGTTAGAAAGGAGAATTTGTTTCCTGGAGGCTCACTGTGGTGCTGTTCTTCCACTAGAATGTGTTATGAAAAGTCTTGCTGTCGAATAAACCCATCAACCAATTACGCCTGCACGATAACAGAAACGTTCTTCCGCTCATTAAGCCTTTATTTTTTGATTTAATAATAGTTTCGAACAAAAGAGGGCTTCGGTACAGCCGAGTTAAAGATTTACTGTGCAGGAAGCAAGACAGTAGTGGGCGGTTTAGTTTAGTCAAAAAAAAAAAAAAAGAAAGATAAAATGCAATGATCAGCTGCTATTGCATAATGAGTAAAGAGTAAATGGTTTCAAATATTTTCACACGTAGGTTTCGAGCATCTCTGAATGAACAGCCTACACCATCCTCTGATTATAAAGCCTGGGAGCAGTTGCTAAGCTACAATTTTTTTTGTGCCTACCATATTTACTGTAATGAAAAATTTGAATATTTCTTGTCTAGTTTTTTTTCTTCCGACTTTAAAATGATGTATCGGCACACGAGCGCAGTCCCACTTGGAGAAAGAAAAAGAAATTGTACACAGCGCTCATAGGTAATCAAATGCTATCATTGCTAACAGTCGCTAGAAAGCCACCCACATTTTTCATTCACTGGCAGGACACATTCAGGAGCCCCCGTTTTGTATTCGAAACGGCTGTGCTTTCGTGAGAGAAAAGGGAGGGGTGCGGTTTTGCAGTGTCCTTAAAGCAAGTCAAGTGTTCTGGCTAGCTGTGGAGAACAGAGGCGGTGTCCAGAGAAAGATTAAAGCCTGCGGTATTCTAGTAAAAGGTCTGCACCTACCTACAGATTAAACCTTTATAAGTCGATTTTGCTGTTATAGACTAAAATGCTAACACACTACTACAAAACATTTAACATTTAACAACCCAAATGTTGAAAAGTACAAGGTGCAGTTTACAAATCCAAGCAGTTGGTCGTATTATAAAGGTTAATCCTTACCATCTAATCAAACCCCTAATGACTTTGTTCCTTTCTTTAATCCCAAACATGAATTTCATTAGCAGTTAGCATTGTATCTGCTGTAATTAAAGTGTTTAGAAACTGATTGTGTGTTTATTGATGAGCTTAATCAAAGCCCGAGTAACAGTGATGGTAGTATCGCTTCATTATTCTGCAGATGTTTTGTACTACATTATTATTACTATTTTTTAAATTAATATATTGATTATTATTGTTAGTGCAGTTATTAAGGTGTTGGACTGCTAATTGGAAGATTAGGGTTCGATTCCCAGCACCACCAAGCTGCCACTGCTGGACCCCTGAGTCAGGCAATTTGTATAATTTGTATAATTTTCTCAATTGCTCAGATGTATAAAAGAGATGAATGTAAGTCGCTCTGGATAAGGGCATCTGCTAAATGCCCAAAATGTAAATTGAAATATACTTTTTCCTAATTAATTGTATTTATTAATTATTACTTTATTTTAATTAAAAACATAAACGTTTGTTCTTAGTTCAAAGAAAAGCAAAGACAAGCAAATAATGAAAAAAAGTAGAAACTAAACACAATCTTGCTAAAACATTTTATGTAAAATATTTTTTGCTTTTTAATTAAAATTTACTTTTGCTTTTAATTTCAATAATTTAAAAAAAAAATTCAAAACTTTTTTTTTTAGATTGAAGTACCCATAGTTTAAAACTTTTACAATTACAGTGTGTGTACCAGTGCGACTTACATTTATCTCTTATATTCAACGGAGCAATTGGGGGTTAAAGGAGCTCAGGGGGCCCAGCAGTGACAACTTGGTGATGCTCAATCTTTCACTTAGCAGTCCAAACTCCTTAACCACTGTGCTACCACTTTTACTCAGGAATATTTGTCTAAATTGTGAGTTTAAAAGTCGTTTTCCAGGAAAATAACAATAATATAAGGTACAGCCAAAGTTACACAATAAACACAAGCAATTTAGTACACTCAATATGTAAATCTACACAATAAATCCTAACAATGCAATACAATCAGTATTTAGAGACACACAATAAACACTTGCAGAGTAACACACTAAACATCCAGAAGTTACACAACAAAGGTTTGTAGTGTAATACACTCAGTAGGATACACAATAAACTCTAGCAGTGTAGTGCACTGTAAATCAATCACACTTAGCTCCTAATAATCTAGAGAACTGAGTGTATTCACACCCTGAACAGGTACACTGGGATCTTTACCAAAATGAATTCTTTGCCATTTTCAACGCAATCACAAGCAGCAAAGCTGTGAGGTTGTTCTTCAAGTCTCTTAATCTTTACTTTTCTTCTCATCACCTCTCGAACACAGAACTTGGCAGCAGCACTGTTTGGAAACATGCTGTCCCCTTGTGTATCAGCATGTGTGTAGGGTCACTGTGAAGAATGTGCTGGGTCAGAAATTCCAAATATATCTCATCTGCTGAAAGGAATAAAGGCACAATGCATAAACTGAAGTGAACACTTATATTTGTAGTGTTTGATACAAAGACACCATCTATAAATATGTAACAGTTTATTGAAACAGGGCAGCACAGTGGCCTAGTGGTTAGTACTGTTGCCTAAGAGCAACAAGGTCTCAAGTTCTTCCCGTGCTTGCGTGGGTTTACTCCGGGTTCTCTGGTTCCGTCCTACAGTCCAAAAACATGTGTTAGGTTGATATTAGTGATTCTAAATTGCCCATAGTAGTGAGTGTGAGTGTGTGTGTGGCCCTGCGATGGCCTGGCGACCTGTCCAGGGTGTACCCCTCCTGCCTCTCACCTTTTAAGAGACAGCAGATCCCAGTAACCCTGAATAAGGGAATAAGGGGGTATAGAAGATATTTTGAAGCATTTAATGCAACAATACACTCACAGGTAGGCTGACTGAATAAAAACACTGGTAAATCCGAGATGCCCCTGGATATTCATTAGGTCTAAAGTTTTAAAATCGTCCAGTCAGTTTTTCAACTCATTTCTGAACAATACTTTATGATCTAAGCCAGTCTTTTAATTAGCATACATCTTACTCATATCTTAACTCTAACCCTTTTCTCCTGCTTCCGAACTATTAACCTGCTGCTCTATATATATTCCACCCCTTGACAGGTGCCACTGTAACAAGTCAAGTCACCTTTATCTCTAGCGCTTTTAACAATCGGGATTGTTTCAAAGCAGCTTTACAGAAATACATCAGAAACGACAATATTAAACATTCATTAGGACAGTCAATTTGATTGATATCTATGAATTTAGAGTCCCCATGATCTTCTACATTATTCATCTTTCCTGTAAATGGTTGTAATGGTTAGCTGATCTGTAGATATTTTGTACAAAGAAAACTTTTCCTGATAGCATATTAACATTTCTTTTTCTTATAGGAAATGTGCACTCGATTTTTCCTGTAAGGCTTTAAAAGGTATTTGATGATGTTATTAATAGACAATTTTTTAGATTTTTCTAGAAAGTTGTACAACCCAAATTCCGCAAAACGTTAAAAATATTCGAAAAAAATTTAAACTAAAAGATTTCCGAATTACATAAGACAATATTTTAATCACAACAGATAATAGTTTGCAATTATTTGCAATTTTACGTTAAGGAGCGTTGTTTTTTAATGTATTCCGCGATTTCTTCCGCACTCTTTCACAGATCTGCTCATCTTTACTTCTAAGAGACTCTGCCTCTCTAAGACATCCCTTTATAGCTAATCATGTTATAGATCTAATGTCAATTAACTTAATTAGTTGCTAAATGTTCCTCCAGATGAATCTATACAAATTGTATTGCTTTTCCAGCTCTTCCTTGTCCTTGTGCCAACTTTTTAAAGATCCTGTATCAGGCATCAAATTTGAAATAAGCTTTTAACAGTTGTGTTATCTACGTTCTACTTAGAATAAAATATACCATTATTTGATTTTATTAGAATTTAAAAAACGTCCCGATTCTCCGTTCTTCGGGTCGTATGACCAGTGCTTTAAAATAATAATGAAAATATAAATATATGTATATTATAATAACTCTGACAAGGTTTCAGCTGCACATATCCTATAGAGTGTTAAAATCCTTTTTGTCCTTGACATTTTAATGTTGGGTGTAATTGAAATTCTGTATTTTATGAGCAGCACTGTAGCCTAATCCTTCTGTACAAATGAAAATGAATTAGTCCAGAGTGGCAGAAAGACTTTCTAACAAATACAACTGTATAAAAAGCTCGTTTAAATAACTATACTCAATAAAGCTATTTACACTTAATGATTTCAAAACCTCCCCTGTGTTTTGTGCTAAAATATGATTGTAAAAGCAGAGATAAATATTTCCTGGTGTTAATCATAATTCCCATCATGCCACTGTATAAGAAAGAGAGCCAGCATCCTTCCCAGCAGGAAAAATGCAGGAATTAACCATGATTTTGACATGCACAGCCTGTTGTGTTTCCTTTGGCACTTCACAGGTTTGTGAGCACAAGATGTATTGTGAGATGAAAGCTCATCTGTGCGTACCGAATGCACAAATGGAGTGATCCGCACCACATGCTGCTGCGCATACACAGCCAATCATAATGCATCATCTATATGCATTCATAACAAGATAAGACTAAAACACGCATGCAAATGGAAGAGCGTGGACACGTCAGTGTGAAATCTCCTTAAGACCGCACTCGCAGGTGTTGTCAAGGCAACTTAGCCTCAGCTGTGTGAATTTAGCCTGGCAAACTTGTGGAATAGATTAGCATCCTTATTTCATTTTCATTCAAATTAATTTAAATATACTCACTAACAAAAGGAATCAAATGGAATATGATGTTATAGTTAAGTATTCAGTAGGTTGGTGACATTTAACCGACATTTTTAACAACAGCACTAGATTAGAGTATAGAATAAAGAGTATTTCATTTATTGCAATTTACCTGGACTGATATTTTTTATTTTTCGAAAAACACTACTATTTATCCGCTTTACAGTCTTTGTATATTGTAGCATCATAAGTTTTTCTATACAGGATCTAAAGACCCAAACTTTTTCTCAGGATGACAAATTTAACTGTCTCAAAGCACAGAAAACCTTCATGCTTACACAAAGCCAACATCCTGAGTCCTCCTGACTAAATGAGCACAAATTCCAACAGTTACACTGTGGAATTCAGTGTAAAGCCTTTCCAGAAGTGGGTAAAAATGACTAAAAGTCTGGAATACGATGTGGAACAAGCAAAAGTGGGGTTCAGGTGTCGTTCTTAGCTACACTAGTCTCAGCCTCAGATACAATTCCTAAGAACTAATCCAAGACTTCTATTAGTCGCACTAATTGGTTGAATTGTAACAGGGATGTGTGTTTCCCTGTGGTTTTCCTTTCAAAAATCGGAAACACACACCCATGTTACATTTTACCAATCAGTGTGACTAATAAAAGTATTTCAAGTCTTGTGCACCACATAGATTAGTTGTTTGCCAAGGGTTCACAGGAGTGGCATCTGAGACTAGTGTAGCTGAGACTACACCCGAACCCCACCTTTGCTTGTTTAACATCCTATTCCAGATTTGCTGACTTCATGATGCTCCACTTTCCTTGTGGTAGCCATCCTGTTTACTATAATAATAGTTTGCTTCAATAATTTATATATATATATCTATCTATCTATATATATATATATATATATGTGTGTGTGTCATGTGTGTGTGTGTGTGTGTGTGTGTGTGTGTAAATAGACACGCTATGGTTGCATGTCGTTTTTCAGGAAAATAAATTAATGACGGTGAACAAACCAATTAATGATTGTCAGTCAGGCATCCTCTTGATCAGTAAATCTGCTATGGCGTCCAGAACATCTGGTTATGGAAAGACAGACTAAGGTACTTCTGGATATTTAATGAAGATATCCCATTGTGGAATATATTCTAAGCGAACAATCACTTTACTAACATTTGCATACATGTGATACCTTTTCTTTACAGATGTAAAGCTTTTATTTTTACACTGACCCTTAAGACTTTTTCCCAAAATGTAAAGTAAATCTTAGCAATTATATATTTTGGGGGGGTTTTTTTAACAGTTTTTGTGGTGCTAATTGAAAACAATTGATAATTATGAAGAAAATATAAACAGAGCCTTCAATAAAGGTGCCAATAAAAGAAATTAAGACAAATCAGATTTAGGTACTCGCTGGTATATAGTATGAAAGTATATTTATTTCTTTTAGTACTAATGTTCACAAGACTGCATCATTTGAAAGACAGGAACAGTGACAGGAACTGACTGGATTAGTGTATGAAGTGTAAGACATTCTTGTATTTAATTCACCAGTGTTACACATCAGGGTTTACATATTTTATTTCTAACAAACAAAATACACAGTATCTGACATACGCATTTTTTTTTTGCCTTTCTGAGTTCCTGTTTATTTCAGTTGATGATGGTTCTTGGTATTTATGCAAACATACATTTTGTGATCTAATCTAGACAGGCAGTCTGTTAAAGTACATAAGAAAGATAAGGAAGTGACAGGCGGTTTTAGTTCCAGAAGTTTCGAGTTACGTATACACATTCTTTCTTTGTATACTTTCTTCATATCTCTGAAATCACTGAATAATGCAATACTTAGCGACTAATTTATCATGTGGGACAAACTTGTCTATCTTTTTTCCCCTAAATCCCTTACCTATGATGGCAAAGCAAGTCATGTATTGATTCATTTGCTGCAGAAATGCAATACGTGGCCTGTGGACATTCTGACACCTGTGAATACGGCTGGCAGCCTCTTGTCATCTGCGCGATTGCAGAATGCAGAAGTAAAAGAGTTACTGAAAACCCCTAGCAGCTTATGTGATCCACGCCTGACCTTCCCAGAGGAATACTTTTACAGCTGCTTCTGTTTTGCTTACTCCTGACTTTGTATTTGTGGGATGAATGCATTAAGTGGGTCACAGCTGCCACGGGAAGTACATTTGGGCTTCTCTGTAGGACTTTCCTGAAACTAAGGGGGGGAATTGAACAACTCGGTTTTAAACCTATACCTCTGTTTCTTCCTCATGACCCTATTTCTTATCAAATCGCTTAAATGTTAAATCATTTATTTACCAAATAAAGCAGGCTTTTGTTTCTTGTCAGCCCCCAAAGCATCATGTTTATGTTATATATAAGAATATTCCATATGCACTGAAACACGTCAATATATGTGATAGATTCAGTATTTAGACTTCGTCTTGCTTGTTAATTAACACTTATCAGCATGGCTGCCTGTGTACTGTCAGCTCTACTGCTCCGCGGTGGAAGATTTAACAGTCAGTAAACACAGAGATTGACCTCTTTTTTTATTTACTTCTCACAGCCTAAGCCACACAAACACAACACTCACGAGATGTGTGACCAGTGATTAACCTTCTATGCATGTTGTCAAAACATGTCTGCATTTCTACTATGGAAAACATCATCAAAGTGATGTTAGAAGGACAAACCCACCTGACTCCTACTATAAAGCTGCCACACCGTAGGCATATAGGATACAAATGCCGAGGTGCATCTGAGCACAACGGCTATAAAATAATACCGTGGGATGGCTGGAGGTCTGAAGATGAATGATCTCATCTCAGCTTTTCACCATGATCACTGAAACAGCACTCGGTCTGTCAGTCAAACTTAGAAAAGAAGTCTAAGAAGTTCTGAAAGGCTGTCAGCACCGAACTGTAAAGAACAGTTTGGAAGAGGTTCTCTGAGAATGAAGTGAGAGCCGAGCTGAACATCGCAGCACATGCAGATTAAGAAGTGCCGAGACTTGTCATGTTCCTTTTCTTTGTTCTGTCAATAAAACGAATGCCCACAGAATACACTAAAGAGTCCAAAAAAGAGGTGCACATCAAAGAACCCACGCACACCCTTGATGTTGGTGGCTTTTTTTTCTTGTGGGTAGTGCTGTTTCAAGCACTTTTTTCGGTACACACTTTGGTGCTTGAACGTGTTAAATTTATGCAGTGTCTCACACACACACATATACTGTATATATATAGCAGTGTTTTTACTGTAATATTGTACACGTTAAATATTTAATCAAGGTATAAACACTGTAGCAGTGACATTATTTTTTAACTGAAACAATCAAAGCCTTAAGTGATAATAAAAAGCGCAAATTTTTATCATTCTAATTAGGTACTTGAAACACCACCGCTTAATAAGTCGAGAAGTGTCAGGAAGTCTTTTATCTCTTGACTTTCTTTCATAACTAAGCACTCATTTGGAGTCTCATTAGAAACAGAGAGCAACCAGATAATAAGTTCCATAAAGATTTGTTTTATTTAAACAGAAATAACATTTTAAACATTTCAAAAATGTGTTATGCACTTTGTGATCTCACTGACACTGATGCTTTAACTGATGGAACTGCTGATCTTTTTTACATATACAAAATGGATCAAAATGACTGCATCGGTCCAAGTGGACAGAAAGTCTACAGTAGCTTGATGTCAGGCTTGTCGGATGCATTGCCCTGCCAGGCCACCGGCGAGGTTTTATGTGTCATTGTTCTAGTCCATGTGCTCAATGTTAGTTTGTGTCTTGTCATGTGATTTATGTCTCGTCATGTGTCATGTCTCCATTGGTTTATTTTGGTCATGTTTTCCTCATTTTGTTCAGGTGTGTCTAGTTTAGTTGATTGTTAAGTTTTTGCACCCCTGCGTTTCAGTCTGTCTTGGTCTAGTTTTGTTGTGTGTTACAGTCGGTATCTATGCAATGTTATGCTTTGTGTTTGTCTCAGGTCTGATTGTGTTAAGTTTCATGTTTTTGTGGGTTTTTTTACATTTGGTTATTAGTTATTTCAATAAAAAAAAATGCGTTTGCATGCAACCTTAGCTTACGATTCGTGACTCTCAAGCAATTACTTTTTGCAACTGTGGTAAACAGAAAAGCATCGTATAACTACATTTTCAAGCGAATAGCGCTATAGCAACTGAAAATCACATTAGAATCCACTCTTATCAGAAAGGAAGCTTCAGTAGGCACATATTAACTAAAACCGAACAGCTAAAAATCGGAAATAGACAACACAACAGTTTTTAGTGGTTAAATGTATAGTTTAGTCCAGTTTGAGAGTAAATTTTACTCCTAATTTAATGTTTAATATAAACATAAAGATTTTAACCAGTATGATTTTAAGCATTGCTCCTCTGCCACAGTTTTGGCTGATATTAGATTCCAGATGTTCTTTATGCCGAGATGTGTAAGTGTACCTGATAAAGTGGTCATTGTTAAGGAGCACATGCCAAACACTCAGTTTGGTGCATAATTATTGCAGATATTCCATGGGTCAATGGAAACTAAAATAAGAAGAAGAAGTAGCTAAAGCCACCAGCTCTCATTGACGAAAACGTTATTTGTTCCAACATTTTAAAGCTTTTTTTCCTTCAAAGTACTTCTTTGGTGTAAATTTGTTTTACATTTACATTATTTGGCAGACGCCCTTATTCAGAACAACTTTATTTTATTAATACAACTCAGATCTTCCAATTAGCAATCCAACACGTAAATCAATGCACTACCACCTTCCCACCATGTTTTCTTATAAAGTATCTCCACCGATGTAAGAAATTAGACCTTACAACAGTCCAGTTCAAAGCTTTAAAAGTGGACCAGCAGATCACTGAATGATCCTGAGACAAAAACCAGGTACATCACAGCAGCTTTAAATGCCGCTCTAAACTCCTGACTTACATCATCTGTTTGCCAAATCTTTATTAATCAAGAGCTCAGTCGGGTAGGATGTCTTTATGTACTCTTCTCTTATTCTTACAGCTTTTTTATTTCACAGCTTAAAGGATTTGTACTGATTCAGGAACTACAGTAAACTATGAGGCCAAATTCTTCAGGCGTACGAAGTGACTGCCATGCAAGCTATACACCGGGGCTGGCTGTTTTCTATAAGCAGGATAAAAGTGATGGATATTTTTAGTTATTAGAAAACTGAGCCATATGATAGAGGGAGAAGTGCAAGCTATAGTATCATCTCACAGGTGCTGTACAAATCCGACAGCCCCAACACTATTAAAAAAACAGATGGCATAAAAATACATTCAGGAAGAATTTGGCATTCTTTGCTCGCATCTAGGATTCTTGTCATGGTGTTTCACAGATAATAATATGTGAAAATAGGCGTATCAGTCAAAAGGCAATTTATTAGCCAACAAAGTCTGCCAGATCCCACCATCTGCTTCTGTTGGAACGAATCCTGAAATTCGAAAGCCGTTCTTTAGTGGGTTGGCAGGAAAAGGTAAGTGAGTTTTTCTTTACAGAGAAAAGAACTATTGATAATCAATGTACAGATTTCAGATTTAAGGGATGCATAAACCTTGATGGTGTAAACCAAAATATTTAGCCAGATTTAGGTAAATATGTATTAAAAACATGCCTCTGATAGTCTGTGTGCAGGGTTGTGTGCATTTGTTGGTGTTTGGATATTTTTGTGTCAAGTCAAGTCAAGCTTTATTGTCATTCTGCTACATGAATGGACATATAGATATAAACATGCAACAATAGAAGTATAAGAAAAACAATTAGTTGACTGTACAAACCCAAACTGAGACTGTACAAAAACCTTACAGACCTATACAACAATTGATCATCTGTCTATACATACACTATGAATAGTTGACTGTATGTGACTGGTTTAGTCCGTGTGTTTGGTAAAATAGCCACACGGACATCAGCTGACTTTTCTTTTTTTTTTCATTTACTGATAAGACACATTATTATGCATATTCGGTGTGAATTCACCCTTTCTCGTTTCTAGAACATGAATGTAAAATGCAATGTAATTAGCATGTGCTTTAAGTGCATCAATGAACAGAAAACTGATCAAATGCAGAAATAATTTACATTTACGGTATTTGGTTCTTTCATTTATCTCCTTTATACATCTGAGCAATTGGGGGTTAATGGCCTTGCAGCAGTGGGATCTTGTTGGTGCTGGGAATCAGTCCAACACCTTGATCACTGAACTACCACTAAATAGCACAGAAAGTTCTTCCTTTAATTTAATACTGAATCTAGAAAGATGAGTGGATTAAAGTGGGTGTGGCCTTTTAGTGGCATTATATATATATATACGCACAGGTGAAAAAACGGTTCTTTCAGCTCGTCACAGTACAGGAAGTGGGCGTGTGCTTCAAATGACGTTAATACAAATTAGAGCACCTATAAGGGTGTGTGACCTTTGGACCAGATCAAAGAATGTGGGCGTGTCCTGTTTGTCAATTAATTCACATGCCAGATATAAATATAAAAATATCTAATGTTTTATCTAATGTTTTAAACAGATTATGAAAGTATAAAAAGTGATTTTTAAAGCAAGAATGAAATTAGATTAATCAGAGCTCGTCCATAACCCACCACTTTCAGAAACATTACTTTTTATACCTGTTACATATACATACATAAACTGAGACTGTAAAAGGGGGGAGGCGGTTAAATAAAGACATTAAAGGAATTAAAAAGAGTAAAGTTGCAGTAATGTCTAGAAAGTTTTTTGTGTTGATAGTTTATAATGACCTGTAGAATAAACATGATTTTTTTCCCTGGTTTTTAGCTCAACAATTTAACGCCCTAACCTATTGAGCCACCACTGCCCGTAAGTTATATGTTGGAAAAAACATGTCTAATAAATCCATCTATTTAGTTAATTAGTCAATTGAAGTTGTAACTGGGTTTTTTTTTTCAATATAAAAGTTTACATTTATAGTATTGCTTTTTTTTAATGGTTATTTAATTAGTATTACTTTATTAAATTTTTATTTAAAATACCAGATTTTTGCTAAGCAAAATTAATAACATTTATTGTTTTCTCAAACATGATATCTTATTTCCAGCTAATTCACCCCTGCATCCGCATATACAGACAGCAGTGACACAGGCAAAATGTCGTATTTTTTCCATCACACCAGGTTGGTGATTTTCTACGCACACAGAATAATACCTGTTTCTTTATTCACTACATACCAATGAAGCCTAGTGTTTGCTAAAGCGCACTTTATAAAGGTTTCAGATATTCTTTTATTCATGAACCCTGAGGGTGAACGCTGTTGAATTTTACATTTATCTAAAAGTGCCAGACTAGCAGTAAGAATAAAAATACTGCTTGATGATTTCAGTTGCATACTTTATCTTTTGTTTTACTTTATAGTACGACTGCAAAAGCCTTATAATATAATAATGTTGCATGACTAATAACCGGATGCAACCGCACGCAATCAGACCTTTTTTGTGACATTTTCCAGAAATGTCATTCGAATAATCACGTTAACAGAAGCATGTTTTGGAAAATTGGTGTAAACAAAAATTCTCTGGGTTAAATGAACACATACAATGTTCAACATAAGTCTTATGCTGATGAATAGTCAACACTGAGGATGTTGCTGTGTAGGCAGTTTTGTCTATTTCCTCCTACAAAGCCTGAGCTGAGAACATTAATATTCACAACCATCATCAATATTGCGAATAATTTGACAATCCTGTGTCCTGAAATTTATGTAGCTGCTGTTTCTTACAATGAAGTACAATGAAGTGCATAATCTTTATTATTTTTTATAGTTTTGTGATTCTACTAGTTCCCTTTCAGGAACTTAACACTGTGTCATAACCCACCACCACCCTTATCCAGAGCGACTTACATTTATCTCATTTACACAAGTGAGCAATTGGGTGTTGAGGGTCTTGCTCAGGGGCAGCAGTGGTGGCTTAGTGGAGCTGGGAATCAAACCCACAATCTTCAGATTGGTAATCCAACACCTTAAACTTGAGCCACCACTTGCTATCCTGCTATTACAGCTTTGTGTGGCTTGTTTGGGAGTTGAGCACACAAGGTGAACCTGCCTCTTTTTGATGAAGCTTCAGCCATGAGGCTTACAGATGGAGCTGGGGGAGAGGGCTTAGAGACGAGCTCAGCTCTTTTGCAACCCCTCACTAGCCCAGTGCCTTCTCGGGAGACGCAATCTTTTCCCTCCTGAAAGACAGTCTGTCGAGGTGCTGAAAGAGGCCGTATTCGGCCCCGCCCTTCAGCAGCAGCCACACGGCTTACGCCAACATGACCGGGCAGAAGAAGCAGGGCTATCAGGTGATACACAGGGTTGAGCTGATGCTAGCAGGCTGTCATCCTTGAAGGCTCCAAGGCTGCCTTCTAGGCTGTTGAGAATACCTCGGGCCTAGTAAGTAAGGCATGCCCCTCAGAAGGGCAAAGGGGCTGATACAAACCCAGTTCAAAAACTGTGCTGGACTGCAGACCTAAAGAAATACTGCTATTGATTTGATTAATTTTTATTTTCTTTTAATAAACAGTTACATTAGGTGAAATTCAGGAAATGCAACATCTGTACTGTTCAAGTAAAGGATTGAATAATCAGGCTCCAAAGGCTCTGAGCACAACCACTGAAGGATCGTGACATTTGAAGTTGCTTTTTTAATATGCAATAGCATGACATCCCTAAATCCAGGTCCTGTTATCATACTAAGAAGCAACACATGAATTTTTCATACACTTCCAGGCATAGTTGGAAGCATCGCTGCTCTACCCTGTTTTCCTGAAATCCTCTGCAGTCCATGACTACAGTACATTATGAATAAAAATCCAGAAATAAGCCAACAATCATGTTTTTCTTATTATTAATTAATACATGCGCTAATTCTTAGTGCATTCACAACTAATAAAATATATATTGATAAAGTCTTTTATAATCATCCATCAATTATAAAGTATGGAAGCATCCGATTTCAGACAGGGTCCCTATCTTTTCCAAGTATTTGTTCTAAATACAAATTTCCAAAAAGACATAACCCATAAATCTACGCACAATGTTCTGAAATTATCTACTCTACATATATAAAATGTGATTATGACAATTAGACAGAACATAAGACTACTCGAATTGCTTATCTTGTTACCTGTAAAGAGGTGGAATATAATAGGCAGCAAATGATGGACGTGATTCTGCCACGTAGGATGTGATCCTGGATTAACTTGCAACCAATCAACTGAATCAACACTTTAATCAACTAATCATAACCATCTGTTGTCATCAGTGAGTGTCGACCAAACCCGCATGTTATGATTGGTTGATTGAAATGTTGATTCAGTTGATTAAAATGTTGAATCAGAATCAACAAAGGATGTTAATTCAGGATCACATCCTACTTGGTAAAATGATGTCCACCAGCAGCAAATAGAGTCAGTTCTTAAAATTGATTAGTGATTTAGACAAGGCGAGATTAGAGCGTAAATATTTGATCTGGATTGGTTTGGGTTGGGTTGTTAATATGGTCCTAGAATCTCATCGATAGAGTTACATGATTTTACTATGTGTACAGGACAGGTCCAAAAAAAAAAGAATTACTAAGATTAATAATTTACTACTAAAGTCATTGTTTAAAGACATCCCTATATTTCATCTAATCTATGACTTCTGCTTAAAGATAAACAGAAAACAAAATACTTGTCTCGGAATTCACAAAACATTAATCATACTCTTTTGTTTGGAACATTTATGTGTTTGCTTTGAGCTTTTTTAATATTCAGAAGGTAGCGCTTGATAAATGTAGCCATACAGGGAACAGATCATCAGTTTGTAAGGTTGGTGTGTTTTTCTGAAAAACAGAATATATAAACTAAAAAATAAAGCAAAAGAAATGTACGCTTTAAAAAAATGTCAGCAGCATATTACACTCTGAAAAAAGGTTGGGTTATTCACTTCGCTGTTTTTTTTGCCAAAAGACTGTAAGCCTTTACACATAATACCGTCGCCATTTTTTGTTCGTTTTATATCTGTGACTAACGACACTAATGCTTGTTTTATAGCCACAACAAAATATGAAACATTTTATAGATAAAGTTGTAAAGATAACGATTATATCAATGTAGCATGATAGCATTCCAAACAAAAAAAAAAAATAACCTAACAAATTGGTTATTTTATTATCTAAGTTATTGGGTAAAACTTATTATCCAAAGAAATGGATTAAAATAACCCAACAATAGGTAGATGCTATATCAACCCACCATTGGGTCATTTTTAACCCAACTGTTTAAAAGTTTATGAGTTTACTTGTGACAATAATTTAGATCATTTGTTTAATGATTTTTTAGTTTGCATGGATAATAACCTTATGATTATTTTGGTATAGCAGTTACTAGTTACTTGTAAAAGTTCCTCACTGGATGCTACACACCACTAGAAGAACAGCAGAGGAACCCAATGAGAATACAGCAGCAATTTTCCTGCTCCCAACTCTTCAGACTTTCACACTCTGAAACCCTCTTCTGTTAACAATACCCTTTGAGAATTCTCATGATGCAACAATAAAGCATTTGTCTTTATAAGCTGTCACAGAAATCCAGGGCCAAATTGGCTATGCTGGGTCTCCTGTCAATCATAGAGATATTAGCCAGTTGTGAGAGTCGGTGAGCTCCTGTACATGGAACAGGACAAATAAAGCTTTTCTTTCAATTGTGCTATGTCTTTTACACAGCAATAGTGGCAAATGGATCTGACTTCATATGTCTTGGAGGACGTAGGTGTTATCCTTCAAGCTTCATGATTGGTAACGGCTGTGTGGTAACGATTTGGCGGATGGGTTAGTGACAAAATTGAGGACACAAATGGTGCGGGTGGGGGGGGGGGGCTGGGGTTATATATTATTTGCATTATAAAGAAATGGCTGTGTTTGTAAACCCTACTGAAAATCAGACAGGGTAGGGTAATTAAATCAGAAGGTGAGGGCAAAGTAAAAAAAAAAAAAAAAAAGAAGAAGAACAATTGCTTGGAAATGCGCTCTGAAAAATAGGAACACCTTCCAGGGGGAATGGAGCTGGTATTAATAACAATCAATGTAAACCAAATGAGATTTTAACAGGTACAGATGCAGTCCGGGAATAAAATAAGTGGGAATAATGTACAGATGTATTTACAGCATTTGGCAGACGCCCTTATACAAAGCGACTTACATTTATCTCTTTTATACAACTGAGCAATTGCGGGTTAAGGGCCTTGCTCAGGGGCCCGGTGATATTTTGATGGTGCTGGGAATCAAACCCCAATTTTCTAATTAGCAGTCCAACACCTTAACCAATGTGGTACCACAGACTAGACACACTTTGAGCAAAATCTATTGCTTAATTTACTATTTATAAATTTTGTATTCATTTTATAAATAGCAATAAGGTAGGTGGTAACACAGTGGTTAAGGTGTTGGACTGCCAATTGGAAGATTAGGGTTCGATTCCCAGCACCACCAGGCTGCCACGGCTGGGCACCTAAGCAAGGCCCTTAACCCCCTATTTCTCAGTCGTATGAGAGAGATAAATGTGAGTCGCTCTGGATAAGGGCTTCCACCAAATTCAGTAAATGTAAAATTTAATAATGAAAAAGGAATAATAATATATAATAATTGAAACTTATGGCTAAAATAGTGTGTGCCAAATAATTCCTAGATGTAGAGCAAGCCATCAAACAGGTTTTTGTTTGGAGAAACAAATCAATCGCAGGATAGAAGTTCCATCATTGGAAAAGTTGTCCTAGCTCACTCCAGTCAATGATCTAACAATGTTCCATTTACTAGGCTACGTCTTTAATCGCAGAAAGTACGGCACCATATTTGTTCTTCTCTCTTGGGCTTAAACATCAGTTATCGTGAACTACTTCAGAAAGCCTCCATACATGAAGAAGAAGAAGAGCAGAAGGGCAGCTCTTTACAAGGCATGCCGTGTAGAAGTGCTAGACAGCTTTTAAATAAGGTTAAAATTATCCTGATGTTCAGGGTAATATAGCACCAGTCTAAAGTTATTAAAACAAGTTTTTAAGTTTCCAGTTGTACGTAAATGGCAGCCGAGTTAAGTGGAAGGTCTGCATGCTCATGCTCCCGAAGAGAAAGTTTCCACTCATATCAGAGATGTAAGACTCAACAAGGCAGATGGGGCTCTCGAAAAATGAGTTTGATTTCAGTAAGCATAGGGAAACCCTGGAGATACAGGGAAAATTTAATGCACGCACCATTTGGTCCTTTAATTTCAGCCTTCTGACTGAAGGTACAGTGCTCTATGGCTGACTGCTTCTTTTCCTCATTACAAAGGCTGCTAGGCGCACTCTGGAGATATTCCCCCTTCAGGTTTACGAGATATGACTTATTAAAAATAACGAACAAGCTCTTCATAGAAAAAAAAGCTTTCAAAGTTTAGGTTTGAGGATACGTCACGAAATGGCTAAAAGAATTACAAGGAAAACATACCTCGAAACAAATAGTAATTAATTTATTAATGCTTTTTGAAAGAGGGAGTAGAAAGAAGAGAGCGAGAAAGAGAGAGTATGAGAGAATGAGAATGAAAGGACTAGACAGATTCTAAGGAACATTTTTTCATTACTTCTATCCATCCAGGGTCACAGGGATCTGCTGGAGTCTATCCCAGCTGTCACTGGGTGAAAGGCAGGGGTACAACCTGGACAGATCACCAGTCCATCACAGGGCCACATACAGACAAACAACCAAAGACACACACACACACACACAAACTCCTATGGCCATTTTAGAATCACAAATCAAGCTAACATAAATTTTTTAGACTGTGGAAGGAAACTGGAGCTTTGAACCTGGACCTTCTTGCTGTGAGGCAACAGTGCCAACCACCAAGCCACCGTGTTGCCCTTTATTACTTTCCGTTTTATCGTAAAACATGGGTTGATGTACTAAAATAAATAAATATATATATTAAATCAGTTTTATCCCATTCAATAAAAAACATTTCAGGCCAAAATATATTTTGAATATATGTGAAATATATGTTGTATATTTGATGCTTCAACTAAAATATATCTTAAAACATATTTTAGGGTCAAGAACATATAGACTCGATCACTTTATATGATGAACAGATTTTATTCAGGCTTCTATCTACACATAAATTTTAATCAGCGAACAGAAACAGAAGCCTAACCGTTCTTACTTGATGTGCATGGAATAAACTTCATTGGTTTTTATAGAGGCTCAATTATGATGTGTAATAACAAAAGATGAGCATTGGTCCTTTTATATCAAGCAAGTTTTCCTAACTGATTGCTGTTTATTTGTGGTGAAATTTAAAATTTAGCTGTGATTGTTGCCTATTTTAGATGCAGAAGAGATTTTCGATGTGTCCAAGAGGAGCTTTGATTGCAGTGAATTCTAAGCCAGGGAAATTTAGATCTGAGGTCACAGGGATCTGCTGAAGTCTATCCCAGCCGTCTATGAAAGGGCGAAAGGCAGGAGGGGTACACCCTGAACAGGTCTCCAGTCCATCACAGGACCACACACACACTCACACTCACTCCTATGGGCAATTTAGAATCATCAATCAATCAACATGTTTTTGGACTGTGGAAGGAAACCGGAGAACCAGGAGTAAACCCACGCAAGCAAGGGGAGAACATGCACACTCCACACAGAAAGGCAACAGTGCTAAAGACTAAGCTACCGTGCTGTCCAAAACATGTATATGTATGGAAATATATTTTGAATTTTTTTTTTTTAGATTTTTTGTTTAATTAGAAATATATTTTGGCATAAATTGTCAGAATTGTCAAAACGTTTGGAACATCAAGTTGTTTTTTTTCTGTAGACTGAAAGCATTTGGGTTTGAAATGAAAGGATAAATAGAGCATACAGAACTTGTTTTGTGTCCTAAAATGTTTATGTAAATATATGAAAATATATCCAATGTAGCACAATCAATTTTTTTGCTGTTGTTTAAATATGTGACCTGTTAGATTAATGGTTTAAACTGTAAATAGCTTTTTACATCTTGGTTTAGGTTACCGGTTTTACTTGTAAAGACTGCATTTATGCTATTAAAATAGAGAGCTTACGATTTGAGGAAAGCAAGCCATTTTGTAGCAGAGAAAAAAGTCAACCCAATCCGATGCATTGCATAAATATGGAATGTAGCCAGAAAACCAATTTGGAATGGCCTGAAAAAGAAAGAAATCACTGGGGCCACATTGAGCCAGAGTCAACAAACATGTTAGCCAAAAACAAATTAACTCAAAGAGCAGCTGATTACAAAAACATTGTAAGAGCTGTATAAGAGCTGTAAAAAACCACACAGGGGGTTGGGGTATCAAAGTCCACTGTTGGAAAACAAGGATCGGCTTATGATTCAAAAGATGCAAGCATCTTTGTGAAGCATGGTGGAAAACCTAGCATCGCTTACACAAACTTTTCTAAAACAGAAGTACAAATTTTTACTAATGATGTAATTAGTATAAAAGTTTACAGGAAAAAAATCATCCAAATTCACTAAAATCGGCTAAAGTAAAAGCCTGGAAAAGAATCACAAAAGAGAAGAACCAACAACCTGGTGATGTCACTGAGACTTAGGGCAAGATACAGATATTGGAAGTAAGGAATATATAACTTAATATTAATTGCTGTTTACTTTAACACTATGTGTTCCTTTACCTTTGCTAGCCTAAGAATTGGATAGTCTGTTACAGAAGGTTTTATGTTTTATGTAAACTAACACACCTCGATGTACAAATACTAGGAAATAGAAAGCTGAAATCTTCACCTCTTAACTAGACCTAAAACCTAAATGTATTTGGCGTATAGCACAAACAAATTAATTGGTCTGTCTGTTCCAATATTTATGGAGGGGCTGTATAATCGATCATACATTTGAAAGAAAGAAAACAAGCAGTAAGCAGCAAACATTTCTTTCTTGTGCAGCTTCTAATTGTCTTTTGTACTAACCATTTAAATATTATTTATGATTACACCCGAGTGTTTAGAGATCCAGTTTGTGCTATAGTGGAATAAATAATGCTGGCAGAAATTGCTCCACTATGATGGTCTGCACATGAATACTGTGATATTTATGACCAATTTAGATGCTATAAGTCAAATAATAAAATATAAATGTCATACAGTAAAGGCCGGTGCACCGTTAGCTTTTTCTTTTTTTTTTATTTTCATGTTTCATTTTATTTTTCATGGAAGAATGCTTCATGCCTTAAAAAGTGCCCGAGGCCCAGTTCTCTTTAATCATATCTCAGGAAAAGTGTGGAATGGTTTAGCTAGCCTTTTTCAAAGGACATATTAGTGGTAAAAGCTTAAGATAGAGCGTTAAAAAAAAAGAAAAATGGAAGAATATTTCATGTAAAACATCACCATTAACAAACCAGGCTTTTCAGGGTTTTTTTTTTTACAGCTGAACCCAGGGACAGATTTTGAGTGAAGGAATTATAATTGTAAAGAAGCTGAAATGCTCCGTCAGGAAAAGAGCTATCTGAGTTTTATCAATCAGTCTGTTATGTAAAAGCTTTTTGAAGAAAATGTTAAATCGGGTTTCGGTTATAACAGATGCTTTCCAGAATCATTTGTCAATCACTACCGCAGTCATGTTTAAAATCAATATTTTAAGAACATAACAGAATCTTACACTTGATCTCCACTTGAAAAAGAACCAATGTACACCTGCTCGTATGGGTGTTTGTTTATCCAATCATGTGGCAGCAGTAATGTTGACCTTGGCATTTAACAGCTTTAAACCATGCAACAGTTGTAACCAATGTTTCTTAAGTTACTATGTTCTGCTTGTTTTCCAGTTACACCTGCCCTACTCACCACTGATTTTAGGTGTCTTCGGTCAGTCAGAGGGTGGGAGATACCAAATCACCAGAGCTCCGTCCATACTATATAATACGCGAAACTGAGTATGCAAGGCAAGTAGTATGTCCTAATCCTTAGTACGCGGATGACCTATTACACCCACACAGATTTTAAAGTATGCATATGATGCACACATTACTATCCCATGAGGCCACAGTAGAGACGACGCGTCATATCCCGAAGTGGTGGAACGCGCCAATACTGCATTATTCAAGTTAGCTAAAAAAAAGGAACACAAATTGCACTTGTTATTTATGTTATTTCTAGTTAAACATTATTGCACTGCTGTGATGTGGAATGTCACATATCAACATGGAACATGTAGCATGTACAAATTTCATTCATACTAGCGAGTAACCATACTTTATAGAACCTAATTTTTTTAACGATCAAAAAGTATGTACGTCCTTAACTGTAGTAAATACTTAAGTAGTATGCAATTTCAGGATGGAGCCCAGGTATTTTTCCACTCCACCTTCATCTGAAATAGTTTCTTCCGATTGACTAAACAGATAATCAGCAATGGGTAATGCAGGGGGAGCTGGAAAAAAGCTCCTTGAATTTGAGAAGCTTTGAGGATAAATTGAGATTCACTAAGCTCCACTGATCCAACACTACAGTTTACATTGCATTCTTTCACCATTACCATATGCTGTAATTAACCAAAACACCCAAATGAGTCTGGTTCCTCTCAAGGTTTCTTCCTTACTTTATCTCAGGGAGTTTTTTCTTTGTTACAGTCACCACCGGCTTGCTCATTAGGGACAAACTTACACATTTTTACTGTTACTGCATTCTGTGTGAAGCTGCTTTAAGACAGTGTCTATTGTTAAAGGCTCACGAATAAAAATTAGAACAAAGTAACATAAGGAACATGAGTCAACCAGCCCTGTTATTTAGACTCTTTTATGTATTTTTTCTTTTTCTTATATCTACCACATAATTGGCTAATTTAACACCTGCATACATGGGCCGGGTGTTTAGTTGTTCTTTGTAAAGCTTATTTCCATGCCATTCTCCTAACATTTTCTGAATACTTTTAGTTTGGTCTGGAATTATCTTGCAATGTAGAGTAATTTAATCACTGATATAACAACAGTGTCAAATTAATCTGCTGCATGGAGCCAAAATAGAGTCAATTGTATACGCCAAAGTAATAATTTTAGAAAGTTGCCAAATAGACGTATGACAGTCAGATATTCTACTCAACAATGTCACTGATCAATAAGCAGCCAGATTATTTTCATAGTAATGAATTGAATTGATTTAAGCTGCAGTGATTTCTAATTGTTTAAAGTCACTGAACGAAATATCACTTCTCTAAACACGGTCACCACCCAAACACCTCGAATTTAGTTAAAGGCTCTCATTAATGCCACTTTGACATAATAATCATTCAGCATGAATGTCAATCTCTCAGTCGATTTAAAAAGCCTGATCCGCATTAGCTGTATTTTTCGATTCTTACATCTTACAGTTGCTTCATTATAATTAAAGCGTCTTAAAAGCTGGAATGAATTAAATTCTAATTTGAATAAAACATCATTTGTTGTATTTTGAATTTTTGCCATATTCAGTCTGGATTTATGCAAATTATGCATCCATTTTGCCAATGTATCAAGCTGTGAACTAAAACTATTACATAAGAGCTTATAAGTAATATGACATTATGTACACATTACCAATGTAATTTCTTTCTAGCAATTATTTTGAGAAACATCAAAACTTTCAGCTGGGTCAGAACTGTTTTTGTTTCTAAGCTTTTTATTCAGAATAAATTTAAAGAAATATAGTCACCAGTAACAAATAAAATGTAATCGATTGATAGAAGCTGCTTCAGTTCCAGCTAAGTAATCAGAGTGATATCTGGTAAGGGAAATAGGTGTTGCAGAAAGAAGGAAAACAACCAATTACACTGGAAATCACAGACTGGGTATTGCAATTACTGCCAGGTAATTGGGAAGGATGTCAATTTTAATTTGGTAACAGGTTTAATTGGGTTTCCAAGTACTAATGATGCATTATCTCCTATATTTAGTTCTGTATAGGGGTCTAAAGAAACCCTTCACCTGCAGAGTGATTATATGCATAGTAACGATAGTACTAAATAAAATAAAGACTTCTCTCCAATGCAAAAAAATATCATTTTAAGGCTAAAAGTCTACTGCAATTTACTGAACTTTAGTATTTAATGTATGATAACTAAGATGCTATACTTTGTCCAGGAAAACTGATTCTCTTTATAGTAGCATTCATATCATTTATAGCACAGCATTTTAAGTAGACTGAATGACTGTTTAGACACACCATCCATTAGCCATTTGATGTTTTATTATAATGTCCTTTTTTTGTTTACTTTTTTATTTAAACCCAAGTACATTTTTGCTTCTGATTTAAGTGTTTCTAAATATGATATTAAGCATAAAATAAAAACATTTTTAAAAATGTGCAAATTGATTTTTTGTTTGATGCTAGGACATGCTAACGCCCTCTTTGGCAAGGTACCAAATGAATGTGTAGGGTAGTAAGGTTGTGTATATAAAAGAGGGCAGGTGGACATTCCTTTAAGTGTGTTACATTCGCCTGTAATGAAACATGAACAGCAGTTTAAAATGATCTGTTTGGCTGGTTACACAAATCTCAGAGACAAATTGGCATTGATTTTAGATTATTAGTCATCATTATAATTCTTGAAACTTCTCCTTTTTACAGACTTAAATAAAATGATCTTATCCTTATCCTTGCAATGATTTTGAGATTGAACTGTCTCTACCCAACTGTATATTTGTATTCTAATTGCCTCAAGCAAAAATGACATTAGCATAAAATAAGCGAGGATTTAATAAATTATAATTATCTCATTCGCATCAGTCTGATCACAACCAGTGCAGACATGACAAATAAACACAAGCACAAACAATCGTTGTCTCTTCATTTGACTAATTCACTGGTTAATTTCATAAGGTCTGTACCGCTGAGTAAATTTCCCACGTTTTTTATTAGGTCATTCCATTTTGATCGCTATCAGCTTCATGTGCGTAAGACTGTTTTTTTCCCCTGGGACAATGCAAGGCACAGCATGGGAAATTAAACATCTGATCGCAAACTCAGTTGAATTCCAGTGCTATTTGATATTCACACTTACTAGCAGGATTTTACACTCTTTTAGACTGACGCATTGTTAAAGCATCGGACTACTAATTTGCAGCGCTGGACATGTTACTTTAAAAAAGTAACTGGTTATTAGTTATTAGTTAGTTAATAGTTACTTTTCAAAAATAGTAATTGAGATACATCATTATAAAAGTAACTAACTACCAGGGGAAGTAACTAATGTTTAAATATGTTAAATAACATGGATGCCCCAATATTAATATGTTAAATGAAATGGATTCTAAAAACAATAAATTATTATTATAAAACATTGTACACTAGTCTACACTATTTTAAAGTTGTGGTGGCAAGTGACAATGTCAAGTAATTTATTAGATTAGAATTACTTACCATTGACTTTTTCTTCCTGATCATAATTCTTGCTTTTCCAGGAAAAAGAAGTGTCTATATTTTCAGTTTGTACTACCTTAGAACTCATTGGACTTGTCAACGCTCTGATTCCTGTAGTACATCCAAATTTTATTCATACTACCCATAACTATACTATATAATATACTTTATTAATGGCAAATGATGGAAATATACCCTTCCTAAACCAATCAGCATCAGTTGTGTGTCCCTTCCCACCCCGAACACACCAGAGGAAAGATCTTTTTAACTCCTATGGCTGAGAGAACCTACTGGGAGGAAAACTCCCTCCTACGTCATTGAGTTTAAAAGTTACACAACATTTTAAAAGTAACACAACATTTTATTTTTAGTAACTCTGTTTATTAATAACGCCATTACTTCCATCACTGGTGATTGGAAGAGTTGGGCTCTCAAATTACAGAGCTACAAATCTGCCAATGCCCTTGTTGTATAGGTGACATTGCCAATGCCCTTGTTGTATAAGTGAAAGTTACATTGTCTACTAAATGCTATAAAAGTAAATCTTGCTTAATAATGCTTAATTTATGCTTTTGTCCAGAGTCGGGGTGTTAAAATGTGCTTTAGGTAGGAAATTAAAAAAACGTTTCAGCCACAATTTAATTCTCCACAATTTTCATGTATCCTGGATTCCTGGATCCTAACCCTTGTCACCTAAACCTTCATTAATCCCCTGCTTCGCTGTCTGTCACTGCAGTTTGTTCACAAGTCACAAGTTCAACAGCAAGTATACTGGAGAAGAAATAGGCATTATTGTGCCTAACAGCAACGCAAACAGAATAAGTATTGTATTCTTTGTACTCTTGTATTTATTTCTCCTGTATAATTATTTATTTTGTATATTAATTCCTCTTGTATATTTCTATTCCTCTTTTATATGCATGATTTTTTTATAATATCTAATTTTTTATTATTTATATTATGACCAACAGCAAGTCAATTGCATTATAATTTCATTCTTAATGTGTAATTGTATTGTATTTTATTGTATTGTATTGTATTGTATTCTATTCTATTCTATTCTATTCTATTCTATTCTATTCTATTCTATTCTATTCTGGAAAAAATATCCAAACCTCTCAACTGCAGTCACTCGGGCTGATTTTTAAACCTGCCTTAAAACATAGTATCACAATAATGTATACTTGCAGTAGTGTTTCTGAACACATGGAATTCCATCACGCTGCTTTCTTACACAGACATATGTGAATTGTTGCCAGAAACCGGCGTACAAAAGCGGAAAAAAAGAGTTTCAAATGAAAATAGATTACATGGTCCAACCATTCACAAAGCACAAGCAGATAGATATCTATTCAAAAATAGTGCCATGATTCTTAAATCCCCGGTCTATCGGCTGCCTACTGGCTGTGATATGTCCTGTGTCCGCCTATGTGTCGACACTGAATTTAATTTTAAAAAAAGAGAGAGAAGGATTACATAGAAAGAATACCTAAAATGTGCCCTTGTATTTTATTGTGTTATTAAATGTAGAATTTCTTCAAGGGTGTCTTAGATTTCTCCTTGGGTTCAGGGTTTAGTTTAATGAACTTTAGGAAAGTTGAGATTGCTGGCTTGTGATTAAATGCACTTGCTGCACTGTGAACAGAGTCTCAGGCCACTATCTTTCCTTACACCTGTGTTAGATCCTTTTTTATTTATTTGTTCGGTTATTTATTTATTGCACCGTGTCACTTCACTTCACTTTATAGTGTCACACACACACACACACACATACACACACTCACACATATACACATATATATAAATTGCTATTTGTTATAAATAAGCCACTTATGCACTTCTGGTTAGATATGTATATATAAATAAATAAATATATATATATATATATATATATACATATATATATATATAGTCAAGACCAAAATTATTCATACCCCTGGCAAATTCTGAGTTAAAGTTACTTTTATTCAACCAGCAAGTTTTTTTTGACCGGAAATGACACAGGCTTCTCCCAAAAGATAATAAGACGATGTACAAGAGGCATTATTGTGGAAAAAATATTTCTCAGCTTTTATTTACCTTTGAATGAATGTCCAAAATTATTCATACCCTTTGCAAACTGTCACAGTCTATGGGAAAATCCAAAGTTCTATACCATTCCAAATAGTCCAAACTGTTCTATAAACTGCAGTTTTAATCAACTCAACAGGTGAAAAACAAAAGCTCTCCGCTGTTGGTTTGTGAGCAGTCATGGCTAAGACAAAGGAGCTCACTAAGGGCCTGCGGCTGCGCATTGTGGCTGCTCACAAGTCAGGAAAGGGCTATAAGACCATATCTAAATATTTTGAAGTTCCAGTGGCTACAGTGCAAAGTATTATTAAAAAATACAAAATACAAATACAGTGTTCCGCACTGTGAAAAATCTCAGAGGATGTGGTCGGAAGCCAAAAGTGACACCTGTGCTGGCCAGGAGGATAGTGAGAGAGGTAAAAAAGAATCCAAGGATCACCACAAGGCCATCCTGATGAATCTGGGCTCTGCTGGTGGCAACATCTCAAGGCAGACAGTCCAACGGACACTGCAGACTGCTGGGTTCCACGGACGCAGACCAAGGAGGACACTACTTCTCCAGATAAGGCACACAAAAGCCCGCTTGGCCTTTGCAAATGCTCATCTGGACAAAGAAGAGACTTCTGGTCTTTTGTTTTATGGTGAGATGAAACAAAAATTAAATTGTTTGCCCACAATGATGTAGCCTTCATTAGGTGTAAAAAAGAGGAAGCCTTCAACCCTAAGAACACCATCCCCACTGTCAAACATGGTGGTGGGAACCTAATGTTTTGGGGGTGTTTTTTAGCCGGTGGACCAGGGAACCTAATCACAGTAAACGGCACCATGAAAAAGGAGCAATACATAAAAATTCTCAACATCAACATCAGGCAGTCTGCAGAGAAACTTGGCCTTGGGCACCAGTGGAGATTTCAGCCTGACAACAACTCAAAACACACAGCAAAAGTGGTGAAGAAATGGTTAGCAGACAAAAACATTAACGTTTTGCAGTGGCCCAGCCAGAGTCCTAAGTATTGAGAATCTGTAAAGGAAGCTAAAGATCAGGGTGATGGCAAGGAGACCCTCCAAGCTGAAAGAGTTGGAGCTCATCGCTAAAGATGAATGGGCAAAAATACCAGTGCAGACATGCAAAAAGCTGGTCAGCAATTATAGGAAGCGTTTGATTGCTGTAATAGCCAATAAAGGCTTTTCTATTGATTATTTAGAAGGGTATGAATAATTTTGGACATGCCACTTTTTGTTCAAATGTAAATAAAGCTGAGAATTTTTTTTTTCACAATGATGCCTCTTGTACATCGTCTTTTTATCTTTTCCGGTCAAAAAAAACCTTGCTGGTTGAATAAAAGTAACTTTAACTCAGAATTTGCCAGGGGTATAAATAATTTCAGGCTTGACTGTATATATATATATATATATATATATATATATATATATATATATATATATAATATATATATAAATATAAATATAGATATGGATATAGATATAGATATAGATATATCTCCTTCTTTAGTTTGCTAAGGAAACATGGAGTGACTGTACTTGTTAGCATGACTGTTCCTAACACTGACTACATTTGCTTTTCATTTTCACACTCAGGAAGGAAACATTGTTCATAAAAGGAGTTTAACACTGAATGCATATTAATTGAATCACGCATTTAAATATTGTTGCGGCTCTGAATCACAGTCTCTTTGAACAAAAGCCATTTTGACACAGTATGGCCTATTTCACTGAAGCGTTTCCTAAAAAAATAGATCTGTATATCAGATCTCTGGAAAAAAAACGCCCCCAGATGAAGCCTGTTTTGCATTAACAAACCACCATGTACTCAAAAATAACACATTAAAGCTCCATAAGAGATGTGAGAGACGTCAGCAAAAAATGACACCCACTTACATACATACACACAGATGCTCACATGGACCTACGCCTAAGGGAAAGAAAAAAGACCTCATCAGACACTGTATATTTAAAAAAGCTCATGAAGTCTAATTTCAACTACAACTCTTTCTCCTTCCAAAGGCAGCTAATATAGAGTTAGTGAGGCAGAGGCAGAACATTCATCCTTGCACTATACCCAGGTGTTCCGGGGCAAAAGTTGCTTTGAACGAAAAGGATAGAAAATTATGCTTAATTTTAGTTAATAGAAGTTAATTAATAAAGAAAATCTAAGGACCATATTATTTTTAAAAGAATCTTTATTTTACAGCATTTTTGGCACAAGTGTCTAAAACTTTGAACAGTTCTGTAGCTTTGCAGGTCGTTCTCTTGGAGCACCTTGGAGATTCAGTTCTTATGGATTTAGTTTGTCTCAGTTTGCTCATGTCATTCTGGACAGATTGGATGATGATGATGATGAAGATGATAATGAGATCAGATCTTTATGTGTTGTTGTCAGACATGTCTGTGGATTATTTTTTAGTTAAACAAGAACAAAAGTGTTGTCCACAAACATGAAGTTCTAAATGTTAATCCATATTTTGATTGCAGGGGATCAACAACTAAAAATCAAGTCAGGAATCTTGCTGTGATTCTGGAGTCAGATGTTAGTTTTAGTAATCATGTCAAAGCCAAAACTAAATCAGCATAATATCACCTCAAAAACTATGCTGGTATTTAGGGTTTTGTTTCCATTCAGAATCTGGAGATTCTTGTTTATGCTTTTATTACCAGTAATCTACTCCTGCCTGGCCTTCCCAAACAGACCATTAGAACTCTGATGCCAGGATTCTGACTAAAACAAGAAAATCTGAACACATCACACCAGCCCTCAGGTCCTTCCTACAATTCTTAAATTTCTCTGTTTTTACTAATGTGCTTCTTTAGGATCATTTTAATTTCTTCTTATGTAAAGCACATTGAATTACCCGGTGGTGGGCAGTCTATCAAAAGCTGACCTACATTTAAAACCCTAAATTCTAATATTTGTTTCATTAAATTGTATTAATTTATTCCCAACAGTTTATTTTCTTCATTTCCTATCGTTTCTCTTGTTGCACCGCTTCCAGTATGTGGATGTGGATGTTAGATTTTTCGTCCGTCGCTTGTGGGGCCTTTTCGGGTTGAGGATGGAGTCAAGCTCAACTCCCAGTCCTACTGCCAGTTTCTGGAAGACACCTTCTTCAAGCAGTGGTACAGGAAGAAGTCTGCATCCTTCAAGAAAAACATGATTTTCATGCAGGACAATGCTCCATCACACGCGTCCAAGTACTCCACAGCGTGGCTGGCAAGAAAGGGTCTAAAAGAAGAAAAAGTAATGACTTGGCCTCCTCGTTCACCTGATCTGAACCCCATAGAGAACCTGTGGTCCATCATGAAATGTGAGATTTACAAGGAGGGAAAACAGTACACCTCTCTGAACAGTATCTGGGAGGCTGTGGTTGCTGCTGCACACAATGTTGATGGTGAACAGATCAAAACACTGACAGAATCCATGGATGGCAGGCTTTTGAGTGTCCTTGCAAGGAAAGGTGGCTATATTGGTCACTGATTTGTTTTTGTTTTGTTTTTGAATGTCAGAATGTATATTTGTGAATGTTGAGATGTCATATTGGTTTCACTGGTGAAAATAAAAAATTGAAATGGGTATATATTTGTTTTTTCTTAAGTTGCCTAATAATTATGGACAGTAATAGTAACCTGCACACACAAATATCCTCCTAAAATAGCTAAAACTAAAAACAAACTAAAAACTACTTCCAAAAATATTAAGCTTTGATATTAATGAGTTTTTTGGGTTCATTGAGAACATGGTGGTTGTTCAATAATAAAATTAATCCTCTAAAATACAACTTGCCTAATAATTCTGCACTCCCTGTATTAGCAGTGGCAGATTGATAATTTGTCTGTGATAATCAAGACTGTGTCTTGAACCATTCAGATTTTTAAATCTGCCTCCCGAAGCCAGCTAGCTGGCGCACAATGACGTCAGCATTTTTCCATCCTCTGATTGGTTGATTAGAGTAAAATCCTGTAAAGGAAGACTCTGAGCAGGATTCATGTTGCAGGTAAAGCGTTTATTGAAAACAGCAGAGCAGTTGAAAAGCGTAGTCATAAAGTAGGCAAAGGTCAGTACAGAGTAATCCAAACCATAGGCAAATAAATCCAAATCGTGAGACAGAGAATAATCAGAAAAGGAAGTAAACCAGAAGTACTACACACTGCTAGTATTCGGGCTATTGCGACCTCTGGTGGCGGGAGGGTGGAATCGTTACAATTCCTACAGCCAAGCACATACTAGCGAAACACGTCTGTACAGTTAAATTGGAATTTTTACACCCACAATGGGTGACAGAGAAGGAGAAAATGACTTGGTCCTGGACATACTTAAAAAGTTTTCAAGGCGGACTTTTCTGGAAAAGTTAGACATTGTGAGGAGAGTTTGGCTAATCCCGAAGATAAGTAGCTTGTCTAAGATTGGGAAAGAGTTTGTTTACCACTTCCAGACTAGTTCTGATGAACGGTAACGCTGGCTTACAGCCTTTAACTGTATTATATATTTATTTAAAGTTTTGGTGATGTTATATTAATAATAATACAGTTGTGGTTGTATTGTAGAGGTTTGGAGTCTTAATGGGGTTTCTTGCTTTAATAAAAATGTTCTTTATTTTTAATACACAAAACCTCTCTCTTTCTGTAATGCCATGCTGTGTTATATTGTGTTTTTGTATAGTATTGATAGTTTCTCTAAATGCAAAGTGATAGTGGTGGTATTAAGAGGTATATCAGCCGGGTAAATCCCTACTGAAGGCCCAGGTACCCAATGCACCACCCACCACTGGAATTACCACTGTGTATGAAATGTGCTATATAAATAAACTTGCTCTTTTTTATTCAAATTAATAAAAAAAAATGAATGTTTGTGTGTATGTATGCAAACTAATATTTCCTATTGACACACAACAGCAAAAGATAGAAATAACTGACTTTGACCCATTTTTAGCTGGTGAAAATACCAGTTCTAATCATTTTGTCCATCTCTGTAAATAAACTGATCAATGAATAATACAACATAAGACATTAAGGAACAACAAATAAAAACAAATTGCAATTAGGGTTTGACATTTAAGCTAGCATGCTAATTTCAAATGATTATTTATTAGAAGTTTAGGACGGAGTTGACGCTCTATACCCCCCCTCCCCTCCAGGGAGTCAGGAGTATTCACAGGATGGATGACACCTATCAGAAATTGGGAGCAGCATCTCATGGTCTTGCATCAGCAGCATGTCAAATAGAATGAGTAGCACTTCAGGATTCTATGACACCAGCTTTTGGATAGCAGAAGTCAATATATTGTGGTGAAATGATTGTTAATTCTGTTTGGAGCAATCTATTTCATATAAGAAATATTGCATTTAATACAATGCAGAGAAAAGTTAGGGGAGTTGAAGAGGAAGTGTTGATAACAATGAATATACTGTCACATTTACAGGTTGTACGAAGAACTAAATGCAGCGGATGTACTGAAACATCCAGCCTGCAGCCTGACAATATAATAATCCATCGAGAAATTGAATTTTACCCGTGTTATTCGAGAATGGTACATTATTTATCTTAGCGAGATTTTTTACTTCTGCGCTTAGCACATAATCTGGCAGTAAAAAGACTTTCTTGTACTTTATGTGTCTATTAGGAAAACACGGACTGCTGATCTCCAAGATTTTACGCATTTTATACAAAACAACTTTTGATTATTTCTCTAAAATTCATAGAAAATGGATTGAATATGTGGTTTAATCAATTTCTACCACATATCTACAATTATCTAACTATTTTAATAAAACTAATTAAAAGTACTATTAAGTCAGGGAAGCCAGATTAAGGTGGTTTAGACATGTACAGAGGAGGGATAGTGAATATATTGGTAGGAGGATGTGAGAGATGAAGCTACCAGGCAGAAAGCAAAGAGGAAGACCAAAGAGGAGATATATGGATGTGATAAACGAGGACATGAAGTTAGTGGGTGTGAGTGAAGAGGATGTAGAGAATAGGGTTAGGTGGAGACAGATGATTCACTGTGGCGACCCCTAAAAGGGAACAGCTGAATAGAGAGGAAGAAGATTAATGCAATGGGTATAAGTTATCAGAATGTCTGTGAGAGAATATATTTGTAAATTTTGTTCAAACTTTTCTGATTATGCATTAAATTATGCATAAAAAATAACTAATGAAAACCTTGATCACATCCATCGCAAAGATTAAGATCACCATAATTGGTGACCTGAAGATTCATATCATTGGCATTAATTACGGAATATGAAAAATGAATAAAGCAAGCCAATATAGGTCCATAAATACAGACAGGTAAAACTAGCCAACTAACTTAAAATTATAACAAAATAATGTTGGTGTATAATCAAAGCACATGCAGGTCTGTCTGTACGTAGCCTTAATTAAATGCCTCATAATGTAACGTTGTAAATGAAAGGATGTGATTTATACAGAGGATAAACCAGCTGTTAAATTTGTCTTTTTTGCCATTTTGCAATGTCTTTGATCACCTGGCTATAATATTAAGCTCTCTTTTGTTCATATTTTGTTCATCATATTTACTTTTCATTGACATATAGGTCATATGTATTTTTTAGCTTTTTTTAAACTGCTAAATATTTTTATTAGCATAGGAGTGAGTCAAAAAAAACCTTTTACTTTATTTTATAATATTTATTTATGTTATGTTTGTGCCCTCTGTGCACTTGACCTTTTAATATAATTATATACTAGATATTATAATTGACTTCTGTGAGTGAAATGCAAATAAGCTGTGGAGGAGATTATTAACATATAAACATGAAGTACAAAGAAAATCAGCCCTATTCTAAAATGCATTCAGCTTGACTTTTGCAAGCGTTTATACACAGCCTTTCACTAGAATGAAAAACAAGTCACAGTGTTTGGACAAGCTTTGTTGCTTTCTATAGATTTGTACTAATGATTAAGATGCCATTAAAATTCAGATGCCAGGGCATGTTTTTATGCACCGTTTATATGCATTTTTTAATATAAAATGTAATTATCGTAACAATCTTGAATCTTGCCATTATTTAAAATCATTAATATTCTAAAATTTTAAAATATTTGTTCGAGCCATTTGTGTTTTATTCAATAAGATATTTTCTGTTGCCTATTTTTTAGCCCATATGTCTCAGTGGCAGGTTAAAACAACCAATTTATTTAGGGAGAGTAGAATTTTTAAACCTCACAATGTCCAGCAAGCCTGTATACACTAGTCAGTGAGAAACACTGTCATTTCTTCATGAATTATGAATAAGACAATAACATTCAAGAATGGACTACCAACATATGACATGTTGGTCTATCCAACTATTTGGAATATATACTGTTATTGCTCAATTATTTACAACTAAACAATATTTAGGATCATATATTTTGCTACCATCTTTTTTGAATGCAGCTATAACAATGATAATAATACTAAAAAAGACTAATAGAACATTTCTGGAAATATTTTTTTACATTTTCTGTGCTTTAAGGAACATAAAAAGCAAAGTTGGGACAGTGGTAATTACCAAAATAAGCTCAAAAAACAATTTGACAATAAACAGTGGGCCTGGGAATCAGCAGTAATTAGGTTCCTCTTCAGGAACTCGAGCTGCATTGAAATGCTATGGGAAAGCTTTTGCGAATACAATCTGAAGCACGTGTAAAATCCTTGTTGACCTATAATCAATTATAAACACCAGAAAGACAGAATCTGCAATGTTCAAACAGAAAGGCTGGGAAAGATGGGGGGAAAAAAAGGATCACAAGCAAGAATGGGGTGCGGTTTACCATTTTGTGAACAACTGCGTGAGCAAATAGCCAACAGTTTAGAAATAAAGTTCCTTAACATATAATTGCAACATGGAATTTTTGTAGTGCCTCATCTACAATTCATATTATCATTAGAGGATTCAGAGAAATCTCTGCACGCACCTTTACAAAAACCAACAATGAATGGTCCGTGACCTTTAAACCCTCAAGCAGTACTGCATTAAAAATAGACATAATTCTGTAAAGAGAGTTCTGTAAATAGTTCATCGCAATATCTACAAGTGCCAGTTAAAACTGTACCATACAAAGCGCAAGCCATACTTCACATATTTCAAATTGTTTTTGGAAATCATTGACTTTGTGTCCTTCGGGCAAAAGAGGAACGAACCATCTAGATTCCTATCACTGCAAAGTTCAAAACTCAGCATCTGTGATTATATGATGGTGTGTTCGTACCTATGGAATGTGGGTATCTTGCACATCTGTGAATGCACCATTGATGCTGAAGGGTATATACAGGTTTTAGAGAAAGTTATGATGCCATTTAAGCGAAGGTTTTTTTAATGACACTCCTGTTTATTTTAGCAAGACAATTTTAAGCCAAATTCTACCTGGTACCTGGTCTAACTAAGGCCAAAGATTTATCTCTCTGGGCCACAAAAGAAACAGCCATAGCAATAGACTGGTGAATGTCAACTTTAGTGGCCACGGTTAGGCACCTGTGGACTAGCCTTATAGAGATGCAGGACAGGACAGGACAGGGCAGTCCTGCTAGACTTCATAATCTTTTTCTCCAGTCTTTTTGGTGATGCCATGGCCACGGTTGTCAAGAGTTTCCAGAAGGCAAAGACGCAGGAAGTGGCCTTTAAACACTAATTGGAAAAAGGACTAATCTGAGAACAATCTCTCTTTCAAAGAGGAACAGGGTGAAAAGGTCGGGTCTCCAGGGACTAAGACCAGCATCGAGTATTGTGTCTGGTGTTTCAAAAAGCAACTGAGCTGCACATTTTGCTCAAACCTTAACTTCAAATTTTTATATATGTTGTGGATATAAAACCACTAAACCAATCACAGTTAAGCAAAGTTACATTTAAAACCACCTAAAACATCTCTAATGGGTTTACTATAACTAAACTAAAACTTTATAGTAGGCTAGACCATGTCGAGTCTAAAAGACCTCGTTTTGTTTAAGACTATATGGTTATTAATGGCATCCAGCAATCCAATATGTATCGGTCATGAGTCACTGCATTACTGAGCAAAAAGGCACCACCAGCTTCTCCATTTACTTCAGTATTCAGTGTAAAATGTAAATGAGAGCCAGCATTATATATAGTTGTTTGGACTGTGGGATTTAATTGTCGCGTAGGTTTAGAATGCTTTGAAAACTTCAGAGTGACTGCTTATAATTCAGTGACTTTTGCCGATGCACAAATTGGCTCTTTTGTGCATGTACTTGATATTTAAATAGGTTGCGAAATAGGATATCTTGGTGCAGTATGTTTAAATAGTTTTTAATAAAAAAAAAAAAAATTTGCATTTACCTTATCATTAACGTATTTCCAGTGGATTACGACATACATATTTAGTGCAATACTGTTCTTACTTCAAACAAATATTCTAATAAGAACACAGACTCGGGACACAATTAAAGATACCTTAATATTTAAAATCCTTTGGGTCTTGTGCATATATTAAATGGTATTTAAATTTGGTTTGTTTTTGGTTAAAACATCCTGTTATAAAAGCTTTATTTATACTATTTATCTAAATCATAGTAAAATTAAAATGTTTCCAGGTAATTTAGCATGCTTTTATTTACTTAACATTTTTCTAAATGGGAAAAAGTCACCTGAATACAAGACGGGACAGAGAAGTTGAATAGAGCTGTTTGGTCACCCAAGCCTTGTGCAGCTGGACACGACACTGCTGCCATAGTAACTGACAGTGGCAGGGATGTGAACACTGGCGCATTTCCACTGCTGGCATGTCAGGGGGCGCAATACAGCAGGGGGTTGATCACGTTCTAATCCAACAGCTCCTGGAGATGGAAGATTAATGGCGGAAACAACACACTGTGGGAAAAAAAGGTAAAGGGGAAGTGATTGCCAGCCAATTTTATAATGATGACAGAGGCTGCAATTTCAACCACAGGCTAGCATTTGGTGCACTCTGGGTTTTATATATATATAATCTAAATAAACTCAATTAAAGAATAGACAAAAAAAACAAATAAACAAATGAATAAATAAATATATAAAACATATACAATTTTTAGGAATAAGAAGAAATATACAAAACTTAAATAGGAATTGAACTAAGAATTTTTTATAACTTAGAAATTTTGTTTTCTTACTCCTAAACAGGCTTTATTTTCATTTTTATTTGTTTTGCTAATCCATTTGCCTGCTGATCCACCAAAAGACTCTCTTCAATTCAATGGCTTGACAATAATATTTAAAAAAAGATCAGGGTTCGATTATCAGCACAACCAAGTTACTGCTGCTGGACCCCTGAGCAAGACCATTGCTCAGTTGTATAAAAGAGATAAATATAGTGACTCTGGATAAGGACGTCTGTCAAATGTGAATCAAAGAACCATATACTACAGATGTATTTTAATTAAGACAGGATAATTTCATATTTAAACAAGTGTTAATAAATTGGGTCCATTTATTTATTATTTTATTTGCTTATTTATTTTTTAGTAAGAAATATTCTGGTATGCTTTGCGATGGATTTTAACATACTGTTCTTGGGGCTGGAATGTGCAACAGACTTGACACCAGTCCAATCTCAGGGTGTCAGGTACACACAATCACAGCTAGAGGCAATCTAAAGTAGATGTTTTATATAACAGAATGTTTAAGTAGGTGAAAATCAAAGAACCTGGAGCAAACCAAGTAACAAGGCAAGAAAAAAATGCAAAACTCAATACAAAAAGTAACCTGGAGCTCAGAATAAAAATGGAAACGTTGGAGCTTGGGGGATACAATGCTAGCCACTCTGGACACTTTCTTATAATATATATCATTTGTAATGGTAGTGTATGTGTATTGTTCGGTAAAGCAGGAAATACAGCCAGAAAAAAAGACCGCACAAGCAATAAAAGCATTTTGTGAATTTCTTCATTCATCTTTTATACCCACTTATTTCCTAATTTAGGGTCACAGGGATTTGTTGGAGTCTATCCCAGCTGTCTGGAAAGGTCGCCAGTCCATCACAGGGTCACACACACACACACACACACACACTGCAATGGGCAATTTAAAATCACCAATTAAACTAACATACATGTTTTTGTTTTTTACTTTGGGAGAAAACCAAAGTACCCGAAGTAAATCCACACAAGCACAGGAAGGAACATACAAACTCCACACAAAAGACCCCTGCCCAGGAATTGAACCCTGGACCTTCTTTCTGTGAGGTAACAGCGTAACCACCTTTACGTGAATAGTCATTTTGTGAATTGTTTCCAAAAACTCTAAT
The DNA here is from genome assembly GCA_005784505.1 of Bagarius yarrelli. Classification (NCBI taxonomy): domain Eukaryota; kingdom Metazoa; phylum Chordata; class Actinopteri; order Siluriformes; family Sisoridae; genus Bagarius; species Bagarius yarrelli. Next base: position 5,121,900 of record VCAZ01000002.1, read on the forward strand.
AAGTCTAAAGGTAATTTTGTTACATAAACAAACCCTGCACATTATGTAGCACACAAAGTAAACAACAAAACTATCCTACAGTGATAAGGTGCATAATTTAACTGTGATAACCTGGACTGATATTAAATTGAACAATAATAATTAATCATTTTTTAACCATAAAACAAAAAGAGAGAGAAAAAACTGGTTTCAATTTACTTAATTTAGCAGACGCCCTTATTCAGGCGACTTAAATTTATCTTTATTTTTTATACATATGAGCAATTAGTCCAACACCTTAACCACTGTGCTACCACATCCCCAAATTCCCCATTCTGGGCTAAGATTAACTGCCTGCCTATAGAAAGAAAAAAAATACAACCGAGTTCTTATATTATTTAAATATTCAGAAAAGTGAATATGATTTAAAAAGCCAAGTCAAAATTACTCCCAAATTACGGTGATGACAGTAATGGCGATAATTACGGCTGTTCTCTAAGCTGTAATAAAGGGTAAATGAGAGAATAATTGTAACACTATGTACAGTAAATAGGTGAAAGAGTATAACTCTTCCATGTCATGGTTCCTTTTAGATGAAATACAGTGCAGAGGTATAATACTTGCCTACCTAATAGTCCAATTCAAAACAAACCAGCAAAGCATTGTGGGTATTTGCATTAGTTTTAGCTGTCAGTTATACAGACTTATGAGGAGTTTTTTTAAACCTTGTGTATAGAAAGCCAGCCTATTGAAAATACACAATGCATTTGTGTTTACCTTATCATAAATTTATTTGCTGATTTGTATTAATGCTATATCTATAGATATGAAATATTTAGTGATCTTTTTGCTTAGTGGTCAAATTGAAAGTCATTTTCAAATCCCTGCTATTATTTATTGTGGATCTATTGTGTGAGTTTGGTTAAGTTAGTGCACTGCTTGAACACACTGGTAAAAATGAATCTAGTTTTGTAATGAATCATTTTCTCAAAAAGCCGTCAGAAAGGATTAAAAGTTAGGATTGAGTTTTCCTACCACAGCCCAAGTTTGCTAACCAACCAAGAAACTGACCCCGAATCATTGTATTCTCAGTGCCTGTCTAAATTAATGAGGGTTGCATCAAAAAGGGCATCCAGCACAGAATTTATGCCAAAATCAAAAGACGCAGATCAATGATCCGCCATGGTAACCCCCGCTGAGGTTACCACAGCTGCCAATGGAAAAAGAGAAAGTCACTATTATGAGTTTTCTGTGTTGTTAACTTCGTAAATATAGTTTGCATTTATGTTTTCATTAATATCTAACATAGGTTGTGTAAGACTATAAGCACTAGGATGCTAAACACTAATTCTCTATAGTCTCCAATGGGTTTTTGTCTTTTACGTTAATTTTACGAAATGAATATTTGTTAATTAGGAATAGAAGACGATCGCTGTAGAAATATGGCCTCGAATAATTCTCAGACTTGGGCTTTGCCAGTTATTATAACAAACTGATAAAGACATTTCCAGCTCTTAAATCCCTTCTGCACCTGAGACCCACTTGGCTAATAAACAGTGCAGACTGTCTGAATCTCAAAAACTGGAAAAGGAGGTAATCCCAGCTACCAATTTTATGTTCTAAGAATGTCGTTTAAACATTTTGTTTTAGTTTTGGGTGCGTGATTTAAAATGTCCAGTTTGTTTAACGTTGCTAGAATGTTATTTTATGACTATTTTATTGTGTTTTTTAAGTTTTCTCTCAACACTTTGAGAACATTCAGTAACTACAACTAATGCCATAAGGACGCTTTAAATTTTAAATCTCTTTTAAAATTTTTAGAACATTTATCAAGTACAAATAATCCAAGAACATTGTGCCAAGAACATTTTCTCTAAACATTACAAGAAGTTTCCATGAATGATTATTATATTATTGTATAATCATTTAAAAACATTTTATCCTAACATTAAGACAACTATTAAAGAATGTTAGCAAAAATTATGGGAATGGTCTTTGTTAGCTAGGATGTTATTATTTATCAGAAATATGTCTCTGAACTTTCCCACTAGAAATTGATGTGTGATTGCCTGCAAATGAAAAAACTGCAGACAAAAATTTAAAGTTTCTAGCACAGATGAAAAAAACCCATTTCAGCTTCTGTTTAATGATTCTAAAAGTATTTTTTCCATGAAAAATGTGCCATTATCCATCGAGGGGCACAGTGGAAACCCAGAAACGCTCAATAAAAAAATGATTTTAGACATATTTTTATTTAAGTAAAAGTAAAGATGATGTTGGATTTGAGATGGAAATAACTCCTGAATCAGACACCAGTCCATCACGGAATACACATATTCACATACTCCTTTATGGCAATCGATTGCTCAGCATTTTTAGGCTGGTAAAAGAAAATCAGAGAACAAAGAAGAAATCCATTCACAACGAGGATGTGAAACTCCACACAGGCAGTAATTTCAGCTGAGAATTGAGAGAAGAAAATGCTAATAGCAAGTAAATGCTTTCACAGTAAAGTTATTAATTATTTTAAAAACCATGTGCAAAGTCAGTTTGTGCATTTGCATGTTTTATTTGCATTTGTCCTTGCACTTTGCTGCATGTGTCATTGCAACTTGTCACATCCATACATTAATAAATAGTTATATATCTCTGAATTTATGTCATACTTTTAAATATTCCTTTTGTATTCTTTCTAATAGGTTTCATTACAGGACGCTTTGCAAGCCAATATGGCTATGTTTACACTGCAGGCAACTGTGGCCCAAATCTGATTTATTTAGCCCACATTTTCCTGGTGACAGTGTGAACACTACAAATCGCACGGAATCTGATCATCTAAGTTCCTATTTGTGCCACTTCCATATATGGTATTAAATCTGACACAGCTCAGAGGTTTTGCAATGCGACTGCAGTGTGAATGGTCATGTCAGACAACTTTTACATCATTTTACATCAATCATTGTGCCATCATTCTGCACTGCCACATAACTGCACACAGTTGATTTATAATTGATTTGGCTGAAGGCATTTATGTCCCTTGTTTTCCTTATCCTCTTTCTCCTCAACGACTGCTCATTAATTTGCTGTCGTCCGCTGCACATCGCTGTATAAATATAAGAACGAAATGTGTAAATACTGCCTTCAGTGTCTTCTATGTTTATTTTTCTGTATGACAGGACGCTGTGTTAGATGTAGTATTTGTATATTTTGCATGCGGGTCAGTTTAGTACCGTGATCAGTTCATAGTGGAAATCTGATTCTGGCCAAATTCAGTATTCAAATGTCACATTTCTAATGTTGAAATTGCCACATGTGTTTCTTCTTTTGGACCACTGGTCCTTTTGATTCAAGAAGAGATGGAAATCTTGAAGAGAAAAATCAGCAATGCATAACAACCGCTCTGCGGTGAGTGCAGATAGCAGAGCAAGGCCTGAGGAATAATAGACTTGATTGAATTAGCCATCCATTTCACACCATGCTAATAAATCTGGAATGCCTTGATCTCACTGGCATCCAAAAAGGAGGTTTAAAATAGAGTGAGACTTAGAGCTATAGCAATCACACAGGACCTGTGCCCAGAGATAGTCTAGTATCAGTGAGTTAATGCACAACTGCTTGGCTGCCGCCTGGACCTTATGGATTTAATCTAGCTGCATAATCCCAGGGACTTTTCCTGCTCTGATTGGAGGGTGTCTGGGTCAGTGAGATGCTCAGCAAGAAATGTTTTAGCATTGTAATATCTTAAAGAGACAGGATAACAAATGTTGAACAGTTGTTTTCTACGAAAAAAATATATTAGAATTTCAGCTGGAAAAAGGGTACAGAAGAAGGGTAATATCATACTGACTAGTGACTGTGTAAAAAAGAAGAACATGAAAAAAGAAAGCACAACCTTAAACAATGCTGAGAATAGCAGTCTTTATAAGGCTGCATTTACACAGCATGTATCAAGTGGCCCAATTCAGATTTTTTTATCACCAAAGTGGCACAGGTTAGATATGACTCAGGAACATGTAAGCAGAAAAAAAATCACATGGATTCCGATATTTTCAGAGAGGTTTCAGGAAAGAAAACTAATCTGAATCAGATATGTGCATTCGTGTCTGCTATATAGGCAGACTGTAAAGATTTCTACTGAAGCGAGTGGTATTAGAACCTAAAGGTGCAGTTTCTTAACAATAGTGACAAAACATACACTAAACTTGACTTGACTTGAATAACATAGCTTACCTTAGCATGGACACTAAACATAAACACTTGACCAAGCAATAAACAAAACAACAAACATGTACTTGACTAGAACACACTTAACTCAATTTAGCTTGATTTAGCTTGACAGACTCACGACAGCGGTACAGGGACACAACCGAAATCCTAACACCCATACTCCAACCCAATAAACATCTTAAGGAGGCTGGTGGAGCGGAGGTGGTCTAGGGAGTGGGATGGCGGGCCAGCCCCATGAAGCCCCCAGAACCTCAGCCCCTGGTCCACAGGGAGGCTGTGGAGACCGGTGCTTAGTCTCTGGCATGGAATATATAGTCTTTCGGTCTTTTAAACACAATAGAAACATACATAGAAACATAAAACATGAAACAAGAACGTGAAACATAAACCTTAAACGTACAGTTCAGATTTTTACTTGTCAATGCCAAATGTTCTACCAAGCTGCAACAAGGCCTTTTTAGTTCCGCCTAAATAAAAGGCGGGAAAGGTTGTTTTGCCGACCTTAAATATGGTGTAGGAAGCAAAATACTCAATAATTATCTCCTCTTCATCCATTCTTTTATTCTTTTCTATTTTCCTTTCCGGTGAGTATGTCTACCTTAGGTTGTTTTGCAGTGTATAGTGTAAATGCAGATATCAGAAAGGGGTCAGTTTTTTAGGAAGATGTAAGTGAATATAGTAACACGATTGTATTTGGGCATCAAGACCTGCAGTGTAAATGCAGCCTAAGTGTTGACCAGAAGAATTATCTTCAGCGGGGCATATGCCAATATAAAAGACACATTACTGGCATGAGCTAGAAAAAGACAAATCAACTTAATAGTTTCAGTGGCAGTAGGACAGGAGGAATAGGAAGCTGGCAATCAAATTTGGTTTTCTGTAGCTGAAAGCTGATATTTGCTGGATATACATTATGTACCTAGGAGTAGTGAAAACGTGTGAATGCGCAACAGCCATCATAAATAAATTCATTTAACAAAATCTTAACAAATATATCAGATGTAGAATAAAACCCCCAAAAGAAACAATCTGCTCTCTTTGAGCTGTGAGATAAATCTCCCCTGATGCCACCACTTGGAAAACAACATCTAGACCATAGATGTTTGCTTTATTAACAGACAACTGAACAACATTTCAATGCCAGTTCATGGTCAGTTTTTAAACTGGACAAACAGCAAGTTATGCTGATAAAAAACTGACTTTCGGGTGTCTTCTCATGCTGTGTGAGATCAGGCACTCAACACACACTATCATCAAAAGAACATCCTCAAACCGGGTGTTGATCAGTCAGACTGCTGATGTTTGCCCAGCGCTAGCTCTGAACAAATACGACCATCAATCAGTAGCAGAGATAGTTAACCAGAAAAGATCATGAAGGTGAAGAACATTACCATCATACATGACATGGTCACCAACTAAGAACCATAAGAGTTAGATCTAAATACAGAAGAATGCAGCTCTTGGCACAGCTCACATTTTTTTTAAAGGCATTACTATTAGGCAATAAAGGTGTTTGGTAAACTCTTGGTATACAACTGTCAGTGAAAGCTAAGAAAAACATGAAAAAATCAAGAAGAAGATTCAGAAGAGTGAGACTCAGTTGTTTTTGTGGAGGAACCAGGGGATCATAGATAAAATTAGCTAATGTAATATAATCGTTCTCATTAATGCTTACTTCTAAACATTTTTAAAATATGATGCAACCCCTTACAGAGTTCGTCGAAGCTTCCTTGTGGTTCGGGACCCCCTTTTCGGAATCGCTGTTTTAGAGCATTCTTAAAAAACAATACAGGTTTGTTTCTGCACATCATGTGGGTATGGTTGAGCTTCTGTTTATGTTCGCTGATCCAAGTTTATGTGTAGATAAAAGCCTAAATAAAACCTGATAATAAAAATGTGTTTTATTCACCATGAAATATATTTTGGTTAAAATGAAAAATATGTTATATTAAATTGAACTTCACAGATATATATTTTAGGCAGATTTTTTTTTTAATATGGATTAAGGAATCTATACAATAATTAGAACGTTAAATAATAATGAAAAAGAACAGTAAAGCATTGAGAAGGGAGCTGATTGTTTTAGAACAGTTTGTTAAAGACTAGTATTGCGTCTTAGCGCAAATAGCATTTCTACTCATTGCTCTGTCAGGGGATCCTCATGCACATTCATGTAGTGTGGGAATGAGAGGAGAGTGAATCATAAAGTGATAAGTATGTGTGTGTGCAACTACATGACTTCCATTTCTTTAACAATGCATTCTGCAGCTTACAGCTTTGATGAAGCCTTCAGGCCTCAGGTTTGTGCATTGATTTATCACTATTCCTGTCTCACTATGGTCTTACCTGAAGGCTGAAATAGGGTTCCTGTAGGCTCGCACCAAGGTATAAGTCAGTAGAATTTAAAAACCGTGACTAATCTAAAAAGTTTTTCATGAACCTGCCTGCTTTTATAACCCTGGCAGTGGTCTTACTCTCAGTAAAAAGTTTAATAATATAAAATACATGGCTTTATTGATTGTGCCTGCGGGTGGAGATGAGAAACATTTATTTCAAATACATATTAGTTTACTCCATTGTTATTATTACATTTTTACAGAACAAAATTTGTAGCTATATATTAAAGTGAGCACTGATAATTAACGGCTTCCGAGCTTTTGCCACAACCATCAATTGTGTGTGTGTGTGTGTGTTGGTTTTCAAGGTGTGTTCCTGTTCAACCTTGCAGAACAACTTGATTTCCTTATTAATTCCCTTTATGTAATCCACAGTTGATGGACCTCGCAAAAGCATGACACGTGTAAATGTTAAAACCAACAGGAACATTAGTGCAGAAAACTGATACCAGCACGCATACTAATGCCTAGAAAAAACATTTTCCTTCTATTTCCTTCCTTCATTTTCCTTCTTAAGTCTATGGTCACACATAAACTCTAATCCTGTAGCATGTCTGCCTAAAAGCAAAGAGCATTTTAATTAGATCCGAGCCGGCAGCAAGCATGCCTGCAAACCTCACAACAGCTTTGCGGTAAAGGATTTGATGCCTTGTCATTTCTGTTTAAATCAAATTAACACTGCAGACAGATGATGAATGTAACCGTTATTTAACTTGCCAAAACATAAATATTTGTAACAATAACCTATAACATGACCTCTGACTGGCACCTCCTTCTCATTTGCTGGTTTTTCTGTATATTTTAGCTTTGAGGAAGTTATATAGGTTTTATTATCGCTGACTGTTAAACTGAGTATTGATCTCTTGCTTCGTGGTATGGATTACTTTCCGGTTATCCTTTGGCCTTGTTTAATGTATTGATTATATTTTAAGCGTTTTTGTTTTGTTTTGTTATTATTGGATTGCACTGTGAACTGCCGGAATTTACACTATATGGCTAAAAGATTGGGACACCTCGACCAGCACATACCCACTCATACATACACACTCTAGTCCAAATAAATGTTTATTTTTACACCTGCACAAGTAAAATGCGTGGCTTTGGCGATTTGTTTATTCAGCCAAATCCCCAAACTGTTGGGTGGGAATGTCTGGGGTGCAGTGAAATAATTTAAGGTTGGGCCCCCAGCCACACCCATTGCATACTATTACTACTAATAAAAGCCCCAAATAAGGGGCACCCCTGGTTCTTGTACTGATATTTGTCAATGTTATGATCACTAACCCATCTTCTTTTATTTCACATCAAATACCTGATCAACGAAGATGAGAAGAAGGTGATTCTATTCTGTCCTTTTTCCAGAAACAATTATGCATGCAGCACACCATTCTCTTTAAAAGCTTGTCTTTCCATTCTGACAGGTTAGGAAAGAAGAATCACCTAATCCATCCAGCTGAGATATATGAGAGTGAGGGTGTTGAGTAAGCAGACCTATTCTCTTTCATATGCTGTCGCTGATACACGTACGAAACGCCCTTGCACATAAATACAGGCATCCATTTATTCGACAGCAAGAGCACTCTGGAAGTACCTTACCATTTTTGTGTGTGAAGAATGCGAAGAGGTCCTCGAATGCTGCAGAAGAGAAAAAGAGAGAGAATACAAATCATTTCTAAGCTGCCAGAGCCTCCCGTCCAACAAGAAATAAGATTGATAGCATTTTTGCGGAGCCATCAGAGGATTTATTCTGCAATTAGACATCTCCAGGTGGCATGCGAGCTGTGAGACTGTCTCAAGCTTTGTTTACCATGGCCATAGGTAAGCCCTTGACAGCTGGGGTTCTCCAACTGATGGGGGACATCTCATCATGCCAGACCTGTGGCCTCGGATGTGACGGAAGGGATCCACCCCACGTCCTTGACCCCGTTGATTTTTTTTTACAGGGTCATGGTGTCTGATCACAGAGAATAGATGTAGACAGATGCTTCAAGGTGCAACAACTTTCAATGAATCACAAACTAAATTAATGCGTGGACAAATTGGCAAGAGATACTGTAGCAGCATTCAGGAAAGCACATTTAATTTCTTTAATTACTGTCACTGTGACAAAAGATATTATAGTGCCCACACAAACGGAACTGCATATGTTAAGAAAACTCAGTGACTGGTGGCTTGTTCTTTTGTTCCACTGAAATATAATTTAAATTAGATTTTTAATTCTTTTATAAACTGTATGCTGTGTAGGTTGCAGTATCGGCCACTTATCTGCATATCGGAACTTTCCCCCGAAGACAATCGGTTAGATTTTTAATAAATTAAACAAAACCTATTTTAATCAAGCTTTCAGAACTGCTACACTAAAGAAAGAGAGACAAAGAGGATTGGAGAGAGAAGTTTACTTTCTATCATGTCAAGTACTGAAATATTTTACTGCATAATATTTTACATACACAAATAATAACCTGTGCCCTGTCATTGTCAAGACTTAAATAGCCTTAAAATATGCACTGAACTCCCAAAGACGTAAGCACAGCTCTGTTCTGTGACTGAATGGCCTTCTTACGAAAACAAGGACACCAAAATTTGTTGTTTTTCTCCTCAGTCTGTTTGGGCTGCCACAGCGTGAACTGGGCCAGCGATTAGAGATTCATGCTCGGTCTCTCTGGCCTGACCAAAAACACAAAAACAACAGGAAAAAAATGTTTTGCAGATGGTATGTCGAGGAATTTACAATTTAGGTGCACATTTTTTCGTCCTGTGGCTTATATAATGTGTCTAAAACCATGACTTTCAACACCTTTTTATTTTAGTATGCTTGTAATCTAAATGAGACAGGATTCCCCCTTCATATAATAAACCAATTCAACCTTCTAATGGTAAATCAAACTAACACCAGCAGAATGTGTGATCTTAATAGGATTTTATAGAAACACAAATATCTTACGTTCGGATAACAGGTCAACCAACAGTGTGGAATTTCTAAGGGGATATTATTAAGAGGAAATTTAACATGTTACCTCTAAGATACGGTCTGTTTTTAACAGTTTCCTACTAATTATTTTATGTGCTACAATTTTTTTCAGGTCACCAGTCCATCACAGGACCACATACACACACTCACACTTACTTCTATAAGCAATGTAAAATCATCAATCAATCTAACATACATGTTTTTGAACCGTGGGAGGAAACAGGAGAACCCAGAGTAAGCCCACGCAAGCATGGGTAGAACATGCTAAAAACACACAAAAATGCCAATGCCTGGGAATCGAACCCGGGACCTTTTTTCTATAAGACAACAGTGTTAACCACTATGCTGCCCCATAAAAATAATATTACAATAAATGTCTGTATGAATTTTTTGAGATCGGAACAATAAGTAGTTCAGCTGAATAGAATAGAATAGAATAGAATAGAATAGAATAGAATAGAATAGAATAGAATGCTTTTATTGTTATTGTTCTGTTGTACAAAAAGTAATTACGGCTCTCTCTTGAAGGACACACAATCACACAAACATACAGAGAACACACGAAACCCCCATTGAAAGATTCTGGCTTTGACAATCTGAACAGTTCCACTAAGGCAGTTCTTAAACACTAATGCACAGAGCATAATATAATGTCAGTTATACATAATGTGCACATTATTAGCATATAGAAGCGCTAGTTGTAGCCGGGATGTTTAAGATGTGTGTACGTAGTTTACAGTTGCTGACGAAGGTCCTGACTGAATCCCAACAGTATTCCACTGTATAAATGTGTTAAACCACTGGGTAGAATCTTCACCAGCTACTTCTAGTCTCAATCTTATCCAACATATATAACCACAGGAAAAAGGTTGGTATTGCTAAGTCTATGAAATCCCAAACCACCTTAAATTAAATACTGCATTGGTGTGAATGAAACATTCTATCAAATTTTCACCTTCTGAGGGACCACAAAATAACACATTACTGGTACTGCTTTACCAGCTCACCTTACAGCACGTACAATAACGCAAACAAATCATGTTTTATTCAGAACCATTTGCTAAATAAATGAAATTAGTTGTTTTTCTTTGCTATTCTGTACCGAGAAAAGCATGATCTACATAAAGGTGTTTAATATTCAGACGTCATCTCAAAAAACCTGAACGGCCGCTCGTTGTTCTATGATGGCAGTTAAAATATTATATCTCTATAATATTTTTTATTAATTGTCAGTCTCCAAGGACAGTGTCCATTGATTTTATAGCTTCGGGGTGAATAAATAAATGTACACTAAGCTGAAGGTACTCTATGTTTGTGAGTACAGTTTAAAGAATAAACCCTGGCACAAAACGCAGTAACCGAAGACTTAATCATCCTAGCGGTAAATGAATCTTCTTCACACGTGTATCTGCTGGAAAAGATAAAACAGCATTATGAGAATCTGTTCAGAGAGATAAGACAAATCTCTGAGCTCTTTCTTCAGCTCCAGGTCGTATGTTCACCAGCATCTGATCAACAACCTACATATCTGCTTTTGTGTGTAGACAAGCCAGGACAGGGTTGTTCTTTGGGGGGTTTTTTTCCTGTTTTATAGAGCGCCAACACGCAACACATTGAACAACAAATTAAACACAAGCCTGTCAGTCCACCTATTATTTAATACAAGGCCAGTAAAATTATAGCAATGCTGGCTTCTTGAGACAACGACTGTATCATCTTTCAGCAGGTTTGATAGAAATCCAGAGGCAGACAGTGTGTCATCTTTTAGTCTGATGGAAAGACATGACATATACACTGACACTGTCTCATCTTTCAGAAAGACATGGTAAGTATGAGGTCCATGTCAGACAAGACGAATGCGGTACATATACATGCACCTATAAATTGCAAGCTTTTATTCAACACCCACGCAGACGCACACCAATACCCACAAACCTACTGCAAGCTCACATATCTCATTAGCTGAGCTGACCTTGAGGAGGATAATGAAAATACAAATGAGTTTCCTCCCCTTTACCCTTCCTTTCTCCACCCCTTGATTTATTTGATGCTGGTAAAGTTCTACTTCCTCAAAGAAAGAAAAAGAATGGTGCTTTTACTGAATTCACCTTTTTTTTTCTTTCTGGTCTCTGATAAACCATGAAGTCCGCCTCTTCATGGCCATCAAAGCGTAAGTGACCTTGGGGACATTTCCCACTAAAGCATGCTTGACTCTGAAAAGTAGTCCAGTTTGACCGTTATTGAAAAACTGCTTTCCTGCCTGCAGCGTCAACAGTCTCATCAAGAAATTACAGCATTCGCTTGACATGAGCCCCAAACTGAGTCACACTTAGAGCAGTGCAATCTGCCCAGTGACAGCTGGACTTTAAATAGTATTAGAGTAAAATTGTATTGCACTGAATTGTACAGTTATGGTTTAACACCAGACACAATTTTATGGTGTAATATCAGACATAAATCCCCTTCTTTGCTTCACTACACACTGGGAGGTAAATGAAACAAAAACAAGCAGACATATTGTCTTTTTAGACTAGAGAACTGCGTCTGCGCGAAATGCTGGAAGAAGCTCAAGACTGTCTGGACTACAAACCCGGTGGGACTTCAGGGCTTGGGCAAAAGACAGCCTTGTTGGAAAGATCTTCAACTCCGGCATTAGGATATGACATTTGGAAACTGCTGAGCGTTAAACAACCGTCAGAGAACTAAGATCTGACACTAGGTCTCATTAGAGATTAGTTTTGATACAAACATGCTTCCCTTCAAATCCTTAATGACAATATGAACCTAGAAAGAACTTCATTTATATTTTTTTATTAAATTCGTAGACTGGCTGGAAGCAAAGGTTTTTTAAGTAATGCAAAGTAAAAGAAAACTTGAAAATATAAACAGCACAACACTTTCTACTTCTCCTAATTTGGTACCTTGGACCTCAGTGGGGACTTACCTAACTGATACGCCTCTAAATACCCCCACTATTACGTTACGATTATAGAAACCAGCAGTACTATACAAAAATGTAATATAACAATATAGTTTAAGTTACATGGGCAGCACTACTGATTCTGAAAGCCGTGGGCAGATTAGATTAACATGGCAGCACATAGAGATCTAATTGGACAAAAAATCTAACATCCACATACACGTACTAGAAGCAGTGCAGCCGAAAGATATGTTCTGAAATAAAGAGAATATACTGTTGGGAATAAATTAATACATATCATGTATTACACGTATTAGAATTTAGGTTGTAAAATGTAGGTCAGTCCTTCTAATAGTGTTTAGGCCAGCAGAAAACACCTTGCTGGCCCTGACGGCCCACCACTGTCACTACCAATATCAATACTTTTTAAATACTTTTAGATTGATTATAGATTAGTTATATTCAATAATTTCATGGTTTGCCAAGCTTGATGTGGCTAAACTCACGTGTTCTGCACTCCTGAGCTCTGAAGTCATCCTCACTAATCACCTTTGGGATGAATTAAAAAGCCAACTGCACCCCAGGCCTCCTCGCTTAACATAAGTGCCTGATCTCACTAACACTATTGCTGCTGAATGAAAATAAAATTCCCATATTGACGATCCAAAAATCTGGTAAAAAGCATTTTTTTTACAGTGTGGAGGTTATTAAAGGGGTAGGAGTGACAGTAAATCTAGAATAGGATGTTTGCTACAGAGAATTTCTGTTCTGTACCTTGCAACTAGGTGCTTAAAGGGATTTTTGTACCTTTTTTTGTTAGTATTCGCTTATATCAGCCAGGATCAGAAAAGTCGCATTTATACAATAACAGACTCTAATAACGTTCTACGTTTTGTGAATCGCATCTTCATTTTCATTCGACAGTTGAATAAAAAAATGGCTGCAGGTAATATCAGTGAAATTTTTTGTGTGCCATATGTGTCCTTATTGCCGGATCATAAAAGAAAATGAAAACAAGATGCTAATAAAACTCAGTAAAGCTAATTGTGATGAAAAATTGGCCATACACAGACATGCATATGAGATTATTGTCCTTCCCTTCAGCATGCATATGCTGCCTGGTGATTGATTGTATGATGAATAACACAAATTAAAACAGCTCACTCATGAAAAACAAACATGTGCATTTTATATGAGACAGGTTTGAAATATAAATGACCCAATATATTGGCACCCCCTACTAAAGTCATTGTTCTGTGAGGAAAAGGCCTATAACTGTTAAATATTACACTAGTTTAAGTATAAGAAGCAAAGACATCTGTAAAGAATTAAATTGACTTATAAAGCCATTGATTAGAATTTCTTTAAACCTACTCAGTGTCCAAGGACATAAGCGGCAAGACATTTGACAGAAGTACTTGTTTTATAGGATTACTTAGGGATCATTTCTCTGGTCTGTGTCCATAGCTGCATCCATTATGTAATGATGAACCTGTAGCTTTTCAATTACATCTGAATGATTCACTTTCTAATTACACAATGAAAATTAGACGATTTTATTCACATATTTATACAGATTTCAACACCGCCCCTGCAATGCAGTACCTGCCAACTAACTTTAGACACCTTGTATTTAATGCTATGTTTTGTCTGAAGCAATTTATAGTGTTAACTACCGACTCATTAAAATGATCAGCAAAAAGAAGAACATTTTTGCCAGTGGATAATTTTGTACATCTCAGACACTCAACAAATCCCATTACAGATTTAGAAAAACATTCTTTGATGCAAAAATTGTACCAAATTTCATGTAAACAGTTGTGTTTAACATCAGCCTATTATATTGCTGTATCTAAATACTCACCTTACAAGTCAGAATGAGTCAATTAATCTCAGGAGAAAAGGGGGATTATTTGGACTTTTTGTTTCCAAAAAGTAATTTCATGTTTTGTTTTGTTTTTCACAATGATATTAATTTTGAGCATTTTGTTATGCACAGGTGCAGTGAAGCTGGATTCATTTTATTTTACAAAAAATTGATTGCACAAATAATAGTTTTTATAGTCTGAAATTTTAGCTTGATGAACAAACATTGCAAAAAATAGACTCCCCAACAGCTGTGCAATTCCCTTATTTAAAGAATAAAAAATAACATGGCAACTGCAATGTTGCCTAAATCTATATAGAGGATGTCCAGGTGTGCAATTAAAAATATCACGAAAAAATAAAAATGCAAGCTAGACAGCAACTAATATTTCTTGCTGTGCCAAAAAAGAACACATCAAGAAAACTTAAGAATAGAATGCATGTTTACTGTCCAAAAGAACAACAACTCTAAACACAGAGCCAAATGTACACTGGATTGGCCAAGAACCAGGAACCCAAATTTATAGGAAAGGCCCGGTCAAAGCCAAAACCCCAATCTGATCAACAATCTGTGATATAACCATAGGGCAGCACGGTGGCTTAGTGGTTAGCACTGTTGCCCTACAGCAAGTAGGTCCCATGTTCGTATCTTTCTGTGTTGCATGTTCTCCCTGTGCCTGCGTGGGTTGACTCCAGGTACTCCAGTTTTGTTCCACAGTCCAATGACAGCTGGGATGATAGCAGATTCTCATAACCCTGATTAGGAATAAGCCGGTATAGACAATGGATGGATGGATGGATGGATGGATGGATTGATGGATGGATAGATGATATAACCAGTGGCGCGCCCTATTGACCAATATAACCGATAAAACTGCGTTGGTCGCAGTGTAACACACCTGAAAATCTGAAATCTAATCAGTGGGGAAGTGGTGGCTCATGGTTAAGGTGTTGGATTACCAACCCGAAGGTTGTGGGTTCGATTCCCAGCTCCACCAAGCCACCACTGTTGAGCCCCTGAGCAAGGCCCTTAACCCCCCGAATTGCTCAGTTGTATAACAAGGGATATTGTAAGTTGCTCTGGATAAGGGCGTCTGCCAAATGCTGCAAATGTAAATCTAATCAAAAATACGAGAATCCGCATATGCAAAACTGATAACACATTTTTCGGATTTGTAGTTGTACTTACAGGTGGCAAGAAGGGGCACAGCTTCAATTCATAATGCCCAAAGAAAGAATATAGGGTTGGGGACCACTTACTACACCAAACATGCTGTTAAATTAATACTAGTACTGTTACTACAAATACAACAGATCTCCCTAATGTGCGTAGGCTATTAGAGTCACGTTAACTCCTCCCATCATTCCATATTTTACAGAGCAATATGGAGAGACGCTGGTGTGTGCGTAAATATGGAGAGACGCTGGTGTGTGCGTAAATATGGAGAGACGCTGGTGTGTGCGTAAATATGGAGAAACTCTGGTGTGTGCGTAAATATAAAGGGATGCTGTTGTGCGTAATTATTATGGAGAACTCTGGAGACTCTGGCGGTGTGCGTGTGCGTAATTATGGAGAGACTCTGGCGTGGCGTACGGAGAGACTGTGTGCGTAGATATGGAGAGACTCTGGCGTGTGCGTAATTATGGAGAGACTCTGGTGTGTGCGTAATTATGGAGAGACTCTGGTGTGTGCGCCATGACTAAAGATAGTCTAAAGAAGAGACGATCAGATCGCAATACAAACTCTTCTTAATGAAGCAAAGAAACAGCTGGCACGATAACATAACTATGAAAGTGCTTACTTTCTTTAGTCCATCAAATGTAATGCAAACTAATTGCATACGTTTTATCAGCGTATATAATCCTGCAATATCATGTAAATGTAGACTTAGAATACTTGTTAATGAATCGTTTTCCTATCTGCGAAAAAAAAGGTGGTAATGATCCGAAAAAGTCGACTCTGACTGGTGAGCTGAGCTAAATGATTCACTAAAAAGAGTCGGGATCCCCTCTGTATTCGACAGTTGATCTTCTACTTGCTTAAAATCGTTACCAGATTTGGTAGCCAAGCATTGTGGTGGAATTGCACAAGAAAACCTGTGGTAGGGATCTTTGCAAAATGGGTCAAAAATCGACAATTTTAATATGCAACAACAATCAAAATAACACACACTAATTAAAACCAAACCTTTGTGTTTTTATTATAACTGATTATATAAGTTGGAAAAAATGTTATTTTGCTTAATTATGGAGCAAAAAAAAATTTATCTGGTAAATGCTGTGGTGTTATTCTTCTGTTTATGTTATATGTACATGTGTATTGTTAGTTGCTTAGAAATAAAAACAAAGCTATAGTAAATAAAACTAATAATCCATAATAAAATTATTAATCAAAATTAATAATATATATAAAAATATTTTAATATATCATTAAAGTTTTGCTGGAATGTTTGATACAACTGTTAAAAATGTTTAGTTCTTAATAAGGCAAATGCTATTTTAGGGTGTCGTGTGTAGTTTACTACTGCCACCTGCTGCTTATAAAAGGTAACTGCATCTGGTGCTAAGTTTATTCGGACGCTTGCTAGTAGAAAAGCACATGCTAACTAAACAGAATTTTAGAAAATAGAGACTTATATAAAGACTGAAATCAAATGATGGCATGAGTTACAACAAAATCTCATTCTTAATCTTGTGTATGTGCTGTGTTTAATATTAAATGTAACATTAATGTTCCAATAGTGTTTGTTTTAAACTGGTGGTTCCCACTGTACTGCGGCACTACCAAATACACGGGACCCTTAAAGAGGTCTACCAGATATAAATACAGACCATAACCGTTACCATTGTTGCACAATTTCAAAGTTCCTATGATATGACAGTGATATGGGTTTGTGTCGGTAGAAGTGTTTTTTTTTTGTTTGTTTGTTTGACATCCACCCCAACCAATCCACCCCACCCTCCTTTTTTAATAAAAATGACACTGGTGAGGTTAGAAGATAAAACATAATTTAAAAAAACAAGAAAAGAAATGTTGACTATGATACCACAACCCTGCCAGTATCTCTGCTGAGCTGAAAAATCAACATTCGCTCAGTCATGGGTCCTATAGGGAAAATTCCAGTGATGTATGGGCACAACAGGTCAGTTGCTTACACACACAAAGTCTGACTGCATCATTCCTGCTATTTGTTTATCACCCAAATGAGGATGGGTTCTCTGTTGAGTCTGGTTTCTTCCTATTACCATCTCAGGGAGTTTTTCCTTGCCACTGTAGCCCTCAGCTTGCTCATTAGGGACAATCAGGGACAAACTGATTTCTGTTTCATTCAGATTTCATAATTATCTTTGATTGTGTAAAGCTGCTTTGGGACAATGGCCAAAAAAAACACTATACAAATAAAATTAAAATGAATTAAAATAATTATATACTTATAAGGTGAATCTGTCGAATGCTACTTGACACCATATTATTTATGCTGCTTAGTTGTCGAATTGGTACTTGTTATATTGTATGTGACATTATAGCATGGATGGTTGTTTTAGCTGCAGGATTTGTATTTACATTTACACCATTTGGCAGACACCCTTATTCAGTGGTAAGGGCCTTGCTTAGGGGCCCAACAGTGGTAACTTGGTGGTGCCAACAGGCCAACACCTTTACCACTGCAGTACCACTACCTCTATTTATATGAACCCAGTTGTATATAATAACATATAATATTTATTTATGGATTTTATTTAACAAGCTGCATTTGCTTCAAAAAGAGGAAAACGCAGGCTGGTGATGGCAAAGATATGGAAACACCTCGGAAAACACACGTACAATAGATTCTCCATTATTGCTGTAATAATCTTAACTCCTCTGTCTAAATTGTGATCAGGCACCGATTAGATCAGCTGAGGAGGCCTGGGCCAAAATTGACATACCAGTTTATTAAAGATGAGTTGTGGAAACACTGTAGTACTTCTGCTCCAACTATTGTCAAGCTGGAACAGGGTTTCCAGTAAAGGGAAGTTGTAATGCTCTTGCATACCAAAACATCTTCTACAATTTTGTGCTTCCAACTTTGTGGTAACAGTTTGAGGAAGAACCACATATTGTTTAAATGGTCATGTGTCCACAAACCTTCAGCCGTGTGATGTATTTAATGTATTTATGAAAACATATGTTGGAACTGTAACTAGATTAAAAAAAGGGAATAAAATGATTAAAATGTTACGATCAACAAAATGTTTTTTTGTGCACTAAAACATGACAGAAAAAACAGCCGTGTGATGGTTGTTATATGTTTATATATAACAAATAACATGTCTACAACATGTCTCGTGCAAAAGGGAAGAGATTTTATTATAATCATTAATTTACTAGGAAAAAATACACTTGTTTTTGCACAAGCATCCTGTCTGAAATAAGGCACAGCACAGTTTATGAGGATTGACAAATAACATGCATGCATGCAGTATACACAAACTTGATGTCATTTAAATCAGATTACAATATAATAAAACTTAAAATAAAACTTAAAAACATAAAAATGATATCAGTATCTGCATAAACTGTCGCAAAAACATTTCTCCAGTCGTCTAAAATTATTCCAAAAGCATCCGTTGAGACCAGCTTTTTTAATTAGAGCTTAATTTGTAAGTCATTGCAGGTGGATGGATCAGCAAATTCGAATGACTTTTTGTTAGTTTATTGCTTGCTACAAAACAGACAGTACAAAACATTTCTTGAACCAGAGTCTGTAGCTCTATGGCTGATTCTATATATCATTTGACATTTTAGAAGCTTAAGAAAAAAAAGAATCTCTTTTCCGCATCTTATTAAAAACATATTTCGTTTTTATAATTCAGTGCTTGCCAAACTCTTACAATTTACTTACTACAAAAAGTACTTCCTTTTTTTTACTATAAATAAAAACCCTGTTAATTACGGTAATGTGTAGAAATGACCTTGATAATAAGATTTAACAATAACTGAATTAAAAGTTGCCAAAAAGTCCAGTGGCTTGCATAAATACTGAGACTTAAATGACCCAAAGCGTGATAAATGATCATTTATGTTTTCCTCTTAAAATTATGGTTAATTTTTTTTTAAAGTATTAATATATTTTCTCAGAGAGAGCACACATATCTTTTTCTGCTTTACATTTTATTACTAAAGAAAAGTTACTTCTTGTATCTTACATAGGTATGGGACATAATTTCACTCATTTAAAGGCAAAGTATGGTACGATAACAGATTTAATGTAAGAATGATGGACACACATTTTGGTAGGAAAATGAGTATTTTATGTGTAAAAAAGAAAATGATTTTAAAAGGAAATGATCATACATCATCATAAATCTTATTCAGCTATATAAGACCCTTTTACAAAGAATATTAGATTGTTATAAGAGAGCACACATATTTTAAGTAAAAAATAATAATAATAATAATTAAAACCATAATTTTAACCATTTGGAAAAAAAAGCAGAAAAAAATGTCATTGGAGACCAAATGCACTCGCAATTTAAAAAAATCACTAAATTTGTATCATTAGATACAAAGTCATGAAGTAGACCCAGGATCGATTTAAAATAAAAAACATGCCAATGTTGTAGTGAGCAAATGAACAAAATAGTGTTAAACCTGAGGATCTACAGCACACAAGAGTCTCATATCCCACCTTGGTAATTGGGGTCAGAGCGCAGGGTCAGCTCCCCTGGAGCAGAATGGGTTAAGGGTCTTGCACAAAGACCCAACAGTGGTGAACTTGGTTGTGGAGGGGATTAAACCCCATCGGTCTTCCTGGTCTTCCAATCAACAACTCAGTGCCTTAACCATTTGAGCCACCACTGCCCAAAATGTAAACAATAACTGTTACACAAATATACTATTATGATTAGTTTTTTTAATAAACATATAAATGCATTGTTGATTTTTACTCCAAATTTAAAACCCATGTAAGTATAATACCAGTACCAAGCATCTAAACTCCTGTAGGCCGGAACTATACTATGGAGAAAGGCGTGGCTTTGGCTTTTATGACGTCATTTCAAGGCGGCGCTACCTAACAGGTGTCTTCTCAGCAGCACTGAAAGAAAAAAACACACACACGCCACTGAAAGACACACGAACTCTGTGATTTTTTTACACATGCGACGGCGGTGTGCGCCATGGTGCCAAGGTGCATCGGAGTATGTGTGCCTTTATTCGTGCTTGGGGTGGTTTTTGACGTGGTCGGGTTGATTGTGCTGCTCGTCGGTGCTCTCGCCGATCTGCGCCTGGACGGCCGTTTTTACGGTGACTTTCTCATCTATACAGGCTCCATTGTGGTGTTCTTGAGTCTCGTGTGGTGGGTGCTCTGGTACACAGCGAACGCAACGATCCCTTCGGAGGATCTAGAAAAAAACACACTGGACAATTTGGCGCAGTGGGCGCGCACATTCTCCACGAGGCTTTCGCACGTTGGTGTCAAACCCATGGAGGTAAAAGAGAAGAATAATTGCGTCGATGCTCCAGAGTTGATGAATGAGTCCGTGCCTGTGTACATTCACATTCCCAATAAGACTCCACTACAGATCCCAGGCATGGAGATCTACCACAATGTAGCTTTCGAAAGTATTGACATGCCAGCACCAAGTGAGAATCCGGTGGACCTGGATATTCTGAGGACCAGACGAATAGAGAAACTTCTTTGACCTGAATAATACTTTATGTAAAACATTCCGGAGTTTTTTCTGGTTCCCTTTTGTGCCGTTCTGGTGGAACTTAACAGTCAGGTTTCTCTCTTCCAGATAGTATCAGATAATTGGATTCAGACCGTCAGCCTTTTCTATACCCTTCAGCACTTCATATGATCAGTTCCACAGAAGTGGCCACTGTTTACTCAGCACTTTAATATTAAAAGCATCACTGGAGTTGAACAAATGGAATGTGCTTAAGTTTTGAACTCTTTCTAGGGGGTATATCTTTTTATGTTCATCAAATTATAGTCAAAATAGGAGTTGTGTTATTGGGTTTTGTAGAAGAAACACAATGTCACGTTTTCCTCTGCCGAATAGGAAAACATTCAGCGGAAGCTTCATGGAAACTAAAGTTTAAGGTTTAGCTTGTCATAATGTCCTTATAACAAAATAATTACCACACAGCCACACAGTACTATTTCTTGTAGCTGGGGTAAATTCAGTAATAGTACATTTAAAAAATTTAAAACCAGTTATGTATCTCAAAATCAAGTATAGTTGTACGATACACACTAAGGCTTTATTCTTGTGGTTTGTACTACTTTTAACAATGATGGAAATTTTTCTGTGCATTATTTACTAATACGTTTTATAAATCTTGTAAGTTTTTGTATAAGAAAAAAAACCCAATGATGGTGTTAGGAGTGTTTTGTGATAATTTAATTTGCTACCAGCCACCCTTTATTATTTTATTCAGATCAGGTAAGAAGTTAACTTTTAATGAGTTCTTGTAAAAATGAAATCATTGTTTACTCTGTCAGTGTAGCTCAGTATGAGTCAGCAAAACCTCACGAGAACCAGTTCTGATGTTCTCTTAGCTGTATCATGCTTTCTAGTCATCTTGGTTTCCCTCTTCTGGATATCAAGTATCAAATGTTTGGATCCAGAAAGTTAATCTGCTTTTAGCCTTTTCTACACTTTCTATACCGACAGTACATATGATCCGTTCCACAAGTTTTTCCTCTTACTTCCTTTTATAGTTATTCCTAGATCTTATTATTGTTCTTCTGGATCTAAGTTTTAAAGTTAGGCTCATACTTTGTACTCAAAAACATTTGCATTTTTTTTTCCAGTGTTATAAATCAAATGCAAATGTCTAACTGAAAGGATAGGGCTATAATGGTGTACATTTCTTTTATTACTACATTTTATTGCTGTTTTTTTTTTATTTACTAAGTAAAAATTGCTGTTGTTTCCCATTGCACTGTATCTCAGTATGACAGCATTTACAGAAATTATCCATCTTTTTATTCAGGGAACAATGTTAAAATATTGCACAATGATTCTCTGTACATTAAACAGAATAGATTTTTTTATTATATATAATTGTTTGTCTTGATTAATGTTTAGGAATTAAATATATTTTATGTGAGAGAATGATGTGATGTGTTTTGATCTAAAAAGGAGAAAAGTACCAACAAGACTAAATTTAAATAACATCAAGTAGCTTCTGACTCTTAAGACATGTTTTTTTTTAATAAATGTTTTTAGGGTTTGTTTTTTTTTTAGCAAAATTAATTTATAAAGATTTTTTTCCAAATATGATACATGAGGAAAGATATAATTGAATGAGAAAATTTTGTAGACCCAAACAGTTTTTCAGTATAACAATGCCCCTGTGCACAAAGCCCTTGAGCCCCATGGAGACATGGTGTGCTGTGGTTGAAGATTTCTGCACAGAAAACTGACTGAGACCCCACTGAACACTTTTGGCATAAAATTATTGTCTTTAGTCTTTAGTTTTCAAACTTGCTAATCGTTTTGTAACTGAATATGCAAATGTGCAAACACCTTGGTCCAAGATCTATTAAAATTATTTTCAGTGGAGGCTATTATAGTGTGTTGGATTCACTCTGGAATAGAGGAAGTGGTAGCTCATGGTTAAGGTGTTGGACTACCAACCTGAAGATTGTGGGTTCAATTCCCAGCTCCCCCAAGCTACTGCCTTTGGGGCCCCTAAGCAAGGCCCTTACCCCCTAATTGTTTGGTTGTATAAAAGGTTGCTCAAATGTCACAAGCTTTATTTGCATAATCATTGCAATAGTAAAACTTTCTGTACATAAATGCTTTTTAGGGGTTTTGGAAAATCTACATGACAGACAACTTCCCCATAGTGAAAAATCAGAGACTGTAACAGTAATGGCTTTGGATTGCTTGTATTTTATATTTAATATGTTTTGTGGTTTGTCAAAATCTTTTCAGCATTATTATCATCATAACTTAAGTGTTTTGCATTCCTTTCCCTTCGTAAAATTTCAGTTGGGATTTTGTTACTAGTCTCCTGTTAGGGCTGTGTATGAGCAGGAGCCTCACGATACATGATGTGATACAGCGATCACACACATATCAAGGGTGACTTGTATTTATCCAATTTTTACAACTGAGCGGGGGGAGCAAATCATTTTACACACACTGGGAAATGTAATTAAATATTAACATAAATGTAAATTGGTTTAAAGAGTAATTGTAATATGTATTAATACTTGAGGTTAAAATATTGATACACTATTGTAAAAAAAAAATCCTGGTATAGTTTGCTGTATCGAAATTTTTACACATTTCTACACAATTTCTTTACATTTCACAATCAGTAGACTTTAGATAGCATAAATAAAGCTTTACTGTTACTATTACATAATTTGTAAAAGTTCCTTAATGTTTGTTTTTTCCAGTTATTTAGATTTTTTTTGTCCACACTTTTTTTTATTTATCCAATTAAAAGGCTTTTATTATTAAAATTATTTCCCAAATGCCAAATTCATTTAAATGTTTTCAACTTACAAGATGTATATATGTATATATATATATTAGATATATATATATATATATATATATATATATATATATATATACACACACTGGGAAAACATAATATGTATATATAATATATATATAGATATATATATATATATATATATATATATATATATATATATATAGGCTTCTATGGGTCAAAGAGAACAGTTGACTCACTGTTTATTTTCTATTATATGACTGTTCTGTAGAGTCTCTCATTTCAATATGGCCAGATTTTGTGACCGTTTGTTTCCGTGTAAAAAGTGTTACTACATGAAACACAAACTACATCCTGGTGAACTTGGCACCTGACATGTGATCAAACGGGTTTTTCATACGGCACACCCTGTTGCTTTGAATAGAGCCATTTGACCCATATCAGATAATCCTGTTACATTTACAAAGCAGGTGTATAGATGCCTCCACTGGAGATAAGCCAAATAGATTTGGGAGAGGAATGTACTGTACCTCAGGCTATTGATAGTTTTAGTTAGTTAAAGGCTTAGTTATTAAAATGTCATTCCAGTATTTCCTGGGTTTAGGAGTGGTTATAGATGTTGCTTGCAAACAAAATAAACGCTTGAGTTGTTCTGTATACTATAAACAAGACCAATGCCAACTCAGCTAGTTGGCATTGGGGGCCCCCAGAGATCTGTTTTATTAGTAGTGACAGTGCAGAATCCATGTGGTAGGGGGCCTGACCTCATATTCTCTCACAGGGGCCTAAATTGCCAATGACGCCCCTGTCCTGCATCACATTTTTGCGTCAGGTCTTTTGTCTGAAAGACTTGGATGGAATTACAGGCCAGATTTTCTGTACACATCAAACATGTTAGACAGGCGTCAAGATATCCAGTTCCAACACCTCTGAGCAGGGCAACACGACACCAGCAGCAGCACAGAGCCAGACGAGATGAATAGTGAGATCAAATTGTATTTGATTGTACCTACGTGCCCTGTATTTATCCAGAAAATTTTATCTTTTCACGTGTTCTTTCTTTACTGGCCATAATTCAGTGAACTGAAGTGATTTCACCTTTAATGTGTTTTTTTTATAGTAAAAGTTTCTTAATGAGATTTTCTGTATTTCTTAGCAAATATGCTGTTTGTTAGTGTAAAGTTAGTTTGAAGAGATAATAAAATGCTGTCTCGGTATCAAGCTAAATATTTTGCCATTAAATTTATCATGGCAGCAAGTGCGCTGTTGGAGTGTTGTAACACTAGCCAATGACACCCTCTTTTTTCTGTAGGGAACAAAATACATATTACACTGATTGGGATGGGAGTATGTACTATGAATACAACTGTATCAATTATAAAACATTATCAGTGAGTCAGCAAAATTAGTAAGCCATTGTGTAATTGTAAAATGCTTGCCAGGTTGCATAAAACAATAATTACTAATAGTTTTATCTCTTGTGTTTGTATTAAGCAGGACATTTTGTCGCATTTGGCAGACGCCCTTATTCAGAGCGACTTTTACATTTATCTCTTTTATACAACTAATCAATTGAGAGTTAAGGAAATTGATCAGGGGCCCAACAGTGGCTACTTGGTGGCGCTGGAAATCGAACCCTGATCTTTTAATTAGCGGTCCAACATCTCAACCACTGTTTGTTCTACTTGTTTTCCAGCTCTCCCTGCCCTACCCACTGCTGTTGTGTTTAGTCAATCAGAAACTTAGATACTATTTTAGATAAGGGTGGAGTGGGGGAAGACCTGGTGATTCGATATCTCTTAACTTTCTGATTGACTAAACACACCTGAAAAAGGTAATCGGTAGTGTGTATGGCAGGAGGAGCTGGAAAACAAGCAGAAAAAAAAAACTTAACTAAAGGAACATGCCCTGGAATTTAAGGATAAGCAGAAATGTGTGGAGGCATGAGTGATGATGTTTCTTTACACATCCAGGGTCTCCGGGTCTGACCTTCAATTTACTGTCTGTGCAGAATTGCATTAGGGTTTTGAAACTATGGAAATTTCAGTGTCATCTGTTAATCAACATGTGACTACACCGGTTTCAGTGTGGGGGTAGGGGGTAGGTGTCCACTGGAGTTTCTCTCTTTTTCTTGCTTCAAATTAGCTCATAAATGCCCACCCGCATTTTACTTTCATTTTCAAATTAGCTGTAATTGGCAATTCTGCATCAATTGCTTAAGCGGAAAACAACAAGAAAGAAAACAACACTTATTTTCAACACAAAAGTTGCATTAACCTAATAAATATCTCACATGACAAACCAAATTTGACTCCTGGCTCAGGACGCTGCATCGCATAGCTGGTTTTCATTTAAAATATATTTCTTTTACTTACATAAAATAAAAAAATAATACTTCAAAAAATAAAAATGATGGTGGGGCGGGGAGGGCATTCTGGTAGAGCCACGATGGGCAAGTGGCATAACCAGTTTAACACAGTCAACATCGACATTGCAGCAAGAATAATTTGCATGTGACTGTGAGAGTGCCATTTGGGTCATTTTTCTAGGTCATGAAACTGTAAATTGTGCACACAGAAACAGGCACTTTTATATAGTCTGGCTAACTACACATTGGGACAGATTAATCAAGTTTTTTTAATGTTATCATAATCATCATCATCTTCTTCTTTTCCTTTCGGTTGCTCCCTTTCAGGGGTCACCACAGCGAATCATCTGTCTCCACCTAACCCTATTCTCTACATCTTCTTCTCTCACACGCACGTCATGTCCTCGTTTATCACATCCATAAACTTCTTCTTTGGTCTTCCTCTTTGCTTTCTGCCTGGTAGCTTCATTTCTAACATCCTACCAATATATTCACTATCCCTCCTCTGTCCAAACAACCTCAATCTGGCCTCCCTGACTTTCTCCCCGAAACATCTAACATGAGCCGATGAACTCGTTCCTAATCTTGTCCAACCTTGTCACTTCCAAAGAAAACCTCAGCATCTTCAGCTCTGCTACTTCCAGCTCTGCCACCTGTCTCTTTCTCAGTGCCACTGTCTCAAAACCATACAATATAGCTGGTCTCACCACTGTCTCTAAACCATACATCATAGCTGGTCTCACCACTGTCTCTAAACCATATATCATAGCTGGTCTCACCACTGTCTTGTACACCTTCCCCTTGATTCTAGCTGATATTTTCCTGTCACACATTTCAGCCTGCCTGTACTTGCTTATTTACCTCTTTTACACACTCTTTATTGCTCTGGACTGTCGACCCCAAGTACTTAAACTCCTGTACCTTTAGCTCTTCACCCTGTAATCTCACTGTTTTATCTATGTAAAACACAAACATAAAATAGTGAAGGTTTATGTGTTTTAGACACGTTACCCTAAAACATAGATCCTTAAGCAGGATCCTAGGCTGGAAAGTGGATTTTTAAAAATTCATGAACCACTTAAAAAGCATTTAAAGTCAAATAAAGTTAAAATAAATAAGCTTACTTAAGTTATTGGTTAAGTGATACAGCAAAAAAGAACAAGCTACTTACATTGATGATGATGAGAAGAAGAAATGCAGGAGGAGAGAAAATGCAGAGAGGAAATGCAGCTCTAACATGAGACAATGAAGAAATGCAGTTCTAAAAGAAGACATCACAGTAGTTGTCATGCTAATCCAACGAGCTTGTTTTTTAGAATTTAATTATTTTAAATGAATTGGTTTTCTGTGCATCCAGTCATGAGGCAT
This sequence comes from Bagarius yarrelli, assembly GCA_005784505.1. Lineage (NCBI taxonomy): Eukaryota > Metazoa > Chordata > Actinopteri > Siluriformes > Sisoridae > Bagarius > Bagarius yarrelli. Next base: position 5,149,461 of record VCAZ01000002.1, read on the forward strand.
GTTATGAATATATATATATATATATATATATATATATATATATATATATATATATATATCATATATATAAGATATATATATATACACATAATATACAACACACATACATACACACACACTGCTCAAAAAAATAAAGGGAACACTAAAATAACATCATAGATCTGAATGAATGAAATATTCTTATTAAATACTTTGTTCTTTACATAGTTAAATGTGCTGACAACAAAATCACACAAAAATTATCAATGAAAATTTATTAACCCATGGAGGTCTGGATTTGAAGTCACACTCAAAAGTGAAGTGGAAAAACACACTACAGGCTGATCCAACTTTGATGTAATGTCCTTAAAACAAGTCAAAATGAGGCTCAGTAGTGTGTGTGGCCTCCACGTGCCTGTATGAACTCCCTACAATGCCTGGGAATGCTCCTGATGACGTGGCGGATGGTCTCCTGAGGGATCTCCTCCCAGACGTGGACTAAAGTATCCGCCAACTCCTGGACAGTCTGTGGTGCAACGTGGTGTTGGTGGATGGAGCGAGACATGATGTCCCAGATGTGCTCGAATGGAAATCAGGTCTGGGGAACAAGCGGGCCAGTCCATAGCATCAATGCCTTCGCACTCCAGCCACATGAGGTCTAGCATTGTCTTGCATTAGGAGGAACCCAGGGGCAACCGCACCGGCATATGGTTCTCGCAAGGCGTCTGAGGATCTCATCTCGACAGTCAGACTACCTCTGGCGAGCACATGGAGGGCTGTGCAGCCCTCGAAAGAAATGCCACCCCACATAATTACTGACCCACTGCCAAACCGGTCATGCTGGAGGATGTTGCAGGCAGCAGAACATTCTCTATGGCGTCTCCAGACTCTGTCACGTCTGTCACATGTGTACTCAGTGTGAACCTGCTTTCATCTGTGAAGAGCCACAGGGCGCCAGTGGCGAATTTGCCAATCTTGGTGTTCTCTGGCAAATGCCAAACGTCCTGCACGGTGGACTGGACTGTGGACGTCAGGCCCTCATACCACCCTCATGGAGTCTGTTTCTGACCGTTTGAGCACATTTGTGGCCTGCTGGAGGTCATTTTGCAGGGCTCTGGCAGTGCTCCTCCTGTTCCTCCTTGCACAAAGGCGGGGGTAGCGGTAGGTGTTGCCCTCCTACGGCCTCCTCCACGTCTCCTGGTAGCACCTCCATGCACTGGACACTACGCTGACAGACACAGCAAACCTTCTTGCCACAGCTCGCATTGATGTGCCATCCTGGATGAGCTGCACTACTGACCTGAGCCACTTGTGTGGGTTGTAGACTACGTCTCATGCTACCACTAGAGTGGAAAGCACTGCCAGCATTCAATACGTGACCAAAACATCAGCCGAAAAGCATAGGAACTGAGAAGTGGTCTGTGGTCACCACCTGCAGTTACCACTCCTTTATTGGGGTGTCTTGCTAATTGCCTATAATTTCCACCTGTTGTCTATCCCATTTGCACAACAGCATGTGAAATTGATTGTCAATCAGTGTTGCTTCCTAAGTGGGCAGTTTGATTTCACAGAAGTGAGATTGACTTGGAGTTACATTGTGTTGTTTAAGTGTTCCCTTTATTTTTTTGAGCAGTATATATCTTAGTATATTAAGCATTTTAAATACTAAAATGTTTTTTTCCTCCACAGGAGCACAAAATGAGAGTTTATCCGTAACGTCTAATGTAAAGGAATGCACATAATTTTTTTTCATCTACAGTTCATTTCATAGAGGAGGGTTAGGTAAAATTGAGAGAACTGGACTGGATCCCCTCACAGTAAATGTAAAAAGTGTTTTTATATTCTTATATATAACTCTATAACTAAATTCAATTTAATTTATTTTATATAAAATGGTACATCTTTAAAAGTGGGTTTGCTTTCTTACATCAAGCTAAAAATATTTTTAGCAAGAGGTACCCGTGGTTTAAAACACATTTTGTGGTTTAAAACAAACAATCTTGAGGGTTGTGTTGCTTTTACATTTAATCAAAAGATAATTATGTGGTTACACAGCGCCATCTAGAGAAAACATTTGGAAGTCTTCTCCAGGTTCAGGGCAGAATTCTACGAACCAGCTCATTTTCAGCACTTGCAGAAATAAAAACCAGACACAGTTAGAACAGAAATTATGGAGCTTTTAATTTATGTAAAAAATGCATTTACCCACTGAAGCAGAACAACATCTACCACATATTTTTTTTTCTTGTGGAATACATCTCATTCGAGCAATCTTATTCAGCTGTCTGAACAACAAAAATAATAACAGGCAACTGTCAACTGTAACAGAAAGTTAACACAGCCATAGACATAATGAAAACATAAAGGGGTCTCGGGGTGTAAAGGAAATATAGCATTAATGAATTTTAAGTGCAGTGTGGTCCGAATCAAATTAGATTCTTCTTGCCCCAAACCCTCCTCCCTCCCCCCCCTCCCCCATCTCTTCCTTCTTAGTTCCTTTCTAAAGAACCAGCTCAGGTACAGTATATGCTCTCTACTATCATGCAAGCGCTGATGAAATATTTCAGTGAAATACAAATGGAAGTTATAATCCTTATTTTATGTTATCTGTTAAAATCTGAAAAAAAAACTATAGGAAGTGGAAAACATTTCGGATTTGTTTCGATTGAAGTAAAACAAGTCCTATATTAATAGTGTTTTCTTTGAGGAAGAAATTACATTCACTTCTAGAAATGTACGACTCCATACGTTTAAAAAAAGTGAAGGAGGAAAAAAAAAAAAAAGTTTAATAAATGCCATTGAAGTCACATTAGCACTGCTTTTGTTGTTGAATACATGTGCTGTGAAGAACATAAATACAGACAAATTATATCCTAAGATACACATGTACAACAAATTACTGCATATCTACTAAGGACTGGATTAGGTAGGTTGACATTGAGCGAGGCTAGCTGCCATGATAGAGGATCAATCTCCTCATTCTACTTTTGCTGAAGAGAATCGTAATTTAAGGAAAAGAAAACTCATTAAGTTGCCACTGTGTGCAGATTCACAGCTTCACAACCAAACTCTTTTTACTTAAATATTTTTTTTTGTTGCTTTTTAGCAATTTATGTGACCTCTTTAAATTTAACCCATTTTATCAGTATATTTTAACAACTTGCTGGATATAAGAAGGATGTGTGTCTATAATTTAGATCTACTGCATGTACAATATAAATCCATCAAAGTTATGCTACGGTTAAGGTAAACCATAGATGACCAGCCTAAATGGAGTAATTACCTGCATACACAGGAATGTCGGGATCTTACCTGCTGCTTCCTGAAAGTTAAAACGGACCCATTATCTTTCCATTTCTTTAGGCTGCCAGCTATTTAACCAGAAAACGCAAAATCCATATCACAATCTCTTCATCCTCGAGGTTCTGCCCAGAGGTAGAAGAGATGGGGGCATGGACCTTCCTGCTAAATTTGATCTAACATACATTTTATAGTTTTAAGTACACTATATCAATATATGTATGCATATGTCAGTGAGTACTTAAATATTTAGCTAAAAGGTCTCCTGTCACTTTCTTGCCATCTTCTAGTTGTCCTCCTCACAACCTCATCGCGTCTTTTCTTAACTCTGCACACCATTTGTCTGTCTGTGCCGTGTGTAAAATCTGTTTACTCTCTGCTCAATTCTCTTCTCACTTTCCAGTTTGGCACCTTAAGACTGAACAACGGATAACTTGGATTTTGTGGTGGGTGTGGTTTCAACTAAGAAGGGTTTGGAAGGTTAAAGGAAAGTGACGTTGGCAGCTCTAATTGGTGGTGTCCCTCTCTGCTGCGACGGGAACGGCCGCCGTGTCCCCTCCATTGTCAACCTTGAGCCGTTTGAGGTCAGGCTGCTCGGACTGGTCGCCGTTCTGCCTTTTGGTGGGCAAAGAAGCTGATGCCGAGGCGTGAGTGGCCAGCATATGAAGAGGACTGGCTGTTGGGCACAGAGGGAAAACAATACAACAGAAATGTAAAATTCAGGACTGCATAAGATTGATTTTCCAGTTTGTTTGTTTTTTTTACTTAAATTAGCAAAAAAAATCTTATTTTAAATTTCTATTAGTAGAAACAATTACAATTATTAAACAAATTGTCTCAAAAATCGTCTGAATATTGCAACTTTTGCATTCACTTGAGGGCTAAAATCACTAGCCCGATGTCCCGGTGCTATTGTTTCTTTCAGTCAGGCTACCAAAAACAATGCTTCTTTGCCCTGCCGGTCAGACTCTCTCATAGTAAAAAAAAAACAAACAAAAAAAACCCCCTAAAATAATTGAGTTATTTGATTGTGAATTTTATGGCATCTTGGAGAGAGTGATCATGTAACCTGTGTATAGGAAGCAGCCGTACTGATTTTACACAAATTTTTCTGTGATGCTCCGGATGTGTTTCGCATGAGTACCTCACACATCATCCTGCAAGTCATTACTGTCCAGGCATAAGTTAAAATCTCGCACAGCAAGCTTAAACATGTAATAGAGATAGCATGTTCAGTGGAAAAAACATCTGGAATAGGAGGTTCAGTTAAAACCAAATATTTGTAGTGATTTTTATTTGTGTTTTAAGAAATGTTTTCGATTGACCTCTTTTCTCCTTTAATATATTATGTTTTGTTTTTTTTTATTTAAGCTACTTGAATTAATTTTTGGCAACCAAAAAAATGGAAAGTACCTGCCATAAGGGTTTTCAAGGAAATGAAATGTTTGCCAGCCCTGCATTTCTGTGAGTGCAAAATTTAGCAGGGGCTGATTAATGATCATTTTACAGTGTTGTCAATACTGTCAAATGTTGTAGAGAGGGAATTAAAAATAAATAAATAAATACATAAATAATTACAGTCGCTCCATGGTTTAAACTCAGAATTACATTATTACTGCCAAAACTAGGAGCTCTATTTCCACTACTGGTCATGTGAAATGTGTGGTCATGTCATGTCTCCGAGTGCGTATTTTCTCGAAAAAAAAATAGTTTAAATATTTTTCAGTACCGAAGAGTTATTTCTTGTGGGAGTGCCTCAACTAACAAGACTGAAACAGGAATGAGATACGAGCCGTTTCTTGGCCGATTTTCTTGCTTTGAGTTGCAAGCTATGGTTCACACTCCAGTTCAGCTGGTGGCGGTAATACATAAATTGGATTGTCAATCATTAATAAACGACACAAGAAGAAGAAGAAAGAAAAAACGCTTCAGACACCCAACCTCTAGCTGACATAGCAACGCAACAGTGAAAGATGTTACATCCACCCAGCATCGAGTGTCTTACTTGATAGCTAGTCAGACATGCACGTTAGCAAGTGGAGTAAATGCTGTACATTATACTTTAACTAGTTTATTACAATAACTAGTTTATTGCAGTATTGTTTTTATACAATATTCGTTACTTATAAGTATATTTGTCTTATTTAAAAACGTTTTTTGGGGACCCGGAACAAATTAATGGCATTTCAATTCATTTTAATCAAAAAAAATTAATTTGACATACGGGTAATTTGAGTGACAACTCAAGTTGCCACTGTACTTAATTTTTTTTGATAATCTTTTCCAAGCTGCCCGCCTGCATTACCCAGCATGAACAAACAGCAGTAAAAACAGTAATTCTGCCTGAAGACGTGCGCAGGTTTCCATTCGAAAGATACGTTATAGCTATGCGCCAGAGTGTGATGTTGATACACCTGATACTGACCCCTGGCTGTCACATCATCACAACAATCTGTGCACTTACACACTGCACAGATGGCAGCGGGCAAAGTTTTAAAACATTTTCAAGTCTCTAAATAAACATGCAAGAACAACAAGAAGGTTAAATAATTGACTGAATTCAACAATGAATAGTTTTTAAATTGCTGTACAAATGAATATAGTTTAGCCGAGTGAAGCGATGAGAGAGGACTAGAAGACTGATGTTTAAATGCCTTTTAGGAGTAATCAGAATTTTAACGTTTAACTTGTAATTGAGATGCATTAAAAATAAGAGGTCCTAGTCAGCCAAAAGCTATTTTTCCCCTTTTTTGTAGCTTTTTTTTGGTAATGCCTTATTTTCTGAGGTTGCCTGTACAGCATATGTAGAACAAACACTGCAGAATTCTTACCAGTGTTTGTTGATCCTTGGATTGCTGCCACTACATGTGTGCCGTTTTGTGTGATGGCCTTAACAGGAAGCTGATGCTGTCCCAGTGGTGCCTGCTGCACTATAGTAACTGTCTGTATGGGAGTGGTTGCAGATGTCTGAAGGACACGAGTAGCTGCACCTATAGAGGCAGTTGTGATGGCAGGCACAGGTTCTACTTTCACTAGAAGAAGAAGAAGAAGAAGAAGGAAAAAATAAATAAATCAGGAAGTGAAATAAACTTGTATTGCTTAAAACTTACAATTCTCTTTAATAGTAATTTACTTTAAATGCAAAGTCAAAAAATTTTAATATTGCTCACCTTTGACCTCTTGATGATCTCCATTTTCTTGTGGTTCTGTTTTGCACACAACTTTCTCTTCTGGTGTGCGCGCATTGGCTGTAGCAAAGCCTGTAACTGCAGTCACTGAGACGGCAGGGATCTGGTGCACCACATGGAGCGTCTGCATGATGGGTTGCTGGGAGGTGGAGGTGGTGACTGGTGTAGCCACGGTATAGCTCACAGGTTTCAGGCTCTGTGGAAGCTGTTGCTGGACGGTAATCAGTACGGGCTGGCTGGAAACTGGAGAACCTGCAAAAAAAACAAAAACAAAAACACATTAAATGAAGCGTCAGAGGAACCCAAGTATAAACTGTTTCGATTGTGAACAAAACTTCCTAAACACCTCCAAAACAAAACTCTACTGTGTGTTACTAGACATAATCAAAAACAGCACCAGCTAATTCACTCTTGGTGGCAGTGTTGCAACCTTTTAGCCCCAGGGAAATAAATTCCATCCTGAGCTCCGGTAACAGCCTCTGAGGAGTTCCTGAACATGTTTTTGTTGTGTCTTCTTGATTTATTCTGCACTATGACTAAACGAAAGTGTCCCTGGGTGTGAATAATTGTGTGATGTCTTTATGTGCTCAACTGCAATGAACATGACTTTAATTTATTGTATTCCCAGCTCTTATCCCATGTTTACCAGATTGGTTTCTCAGCACTATGACCCATACCTGAATGAAGTACCTACAAAAAATTGTGTTTGTTTTTCTAAACCATGCTAATCTTTCTGTAAGGATTTTTTGCCACATCTGTGTCCCTATTTTTAAACCTGACTTTATTCATACATCTATAATTCTGCCATATAAACTTGCTCCTTAATTACCCAACCTATTGTTTGCAGAAAGCCTGGGCAAGTTTACAATGGTAACAGAAAATCCTTTTACCACAGACATACCAAAGTATATTTTAATCAGTAAATATCTAACTGCAGAAAGATATACTCTGATACCTGATATCTGCAAAATACAGGAAAATAATTTCTACTCAATTTTACACTTACCTGGCGTGTTCTGTGCAAAGCGAGCCTCCTGAATGACCGCAAGTTTTGGCTGAACTGCAGCAGCTGGAGCAGAGGCAGAGGCAGGGGATGGTTCAGGGTCATTGGGAACAGGAGAGCCTTCTCGCGACAGGCTGTCCGGAGTCTGTACACCACTAGAATGGGCTGACAACGCCCCTGTGTGGTTAGGAGAGGCTGGGGCACTCCTGGAACAAACAAAATGGAAAAGTTAACTAGAAAAAAATCTTGAAAATGAAAAAAAAAAAAAAATAAGGATTAAAATTTATATTGATGGAGAGTAAGTTTTAGAGGCCTGTAGCGTTAAATACCGGGAGGACTGCGGGCCGAGTGGTGTTCTGAAGCAGGGAACGCCACGAGGCCGCCTTTTACGGAAGGCCTGATCCATCAGCTTGCCCTCAGTGGAGGGGTCTATTCTCCAAAATGAGCCTTTGCCAGGCTCTTCTTGAGATCTGGGCACTTTGATAAAGTAGCGGTTTAAAGACAGATTGTGGCGAATCGAATTCTGGGGGTGGGACAAAATAAAAATTAATTATAAATTGAGTTAGCTTTACTCATCTAAATTAAAAGAGGTCATACAAAAAAGTAACTTGACTGGCAAATAACCACAGCTCTTAAAAGGTCAGTAAATACAAACCTGCCAGCCCTTGTCTGCAGTTCTGTAGTAGGGGTAGTTTTTAGTGATGTGGGTGTAAATTCCATTCAGTGTGAGCTGTTTATCCGGAGCCATGGTAATCGCTTGGACAATCAGCTGGGCATATGAGTAGGGAGGTTTGGAGTCATCCTGTTTTAAAAAAAAAAACAGGCACACATTATATTTTACTAATAAAAGTATAATGAGAAAGCAGACTTGCTTTGCTTTAAAGTAGGGCGTGATTAGCGTGAATTTTGCAGAAGTCTCCTTCCCTCAAGGTGTTTTTATACTTCTGCTGGAGAAACACTGCATTAACACCATGTGGTTAACAGCTTTGTATTCCTTGATGAACCAACTTTCATAACATTTTTCTATGAAAAAAGACAAAATTGCATCAGCACTCTGCAGAAAACTTTTTGGCAGATCATATTGTTTAGAAACAAGCATCATGTCCAATACTGGAGTAACTTTCGATATTTAGTTATTTATCCAGACTAAGGTTGCACCAGTATCAGTAAATGTTTAAAAACAAAACTGTGATAGCTTTGAATTTAGACTAACTTTGGTGTTCAGACAAGCGACTGACTGGTGCTTTTAAATCCTTTCTTCTATATTACAGTAACGTTTATCTCGGGTATAGCTACCAATTTATTATTTAAATTATTTAAATTAAGGATGCTGACTTTATACAAGTGCAGCACAAGATATTTTTATTATATTTGGCTAATATTAAGTAATGTTAAAAGTCATTTTCTTTAACGTTAACTTTATACTAAATCAGGAGTGGCTATAGGAGCTTTTTCTTTTAAGCAAACGCTCACAAGCCATACTAGCATACCAGTGTACTAGCATGACAAAAACAGCAACACCTATGTGCAAATACGCTAGCCCGTCATCCCGGGCTATTGTGTGTTCTAGTCGGGCTACCAAAATGCATCCCCACCCTGCCTGACGGCTTCTCATACGCAGGAAAACATATACATTAGTGCTTCTGCAGTCTCTTACGAATGAAATGAAGTAATTATGTTGTCTGGAATTGTGGCACATTGTGAAGCCACTATTAACATGAGAGGTATTAAGGTCTCGTTTTTATTTTTTTACTTTCAAATTGTGCATAGGGAGCGGCAGCACTAATTTTACACGATAATTGTCAGTGACGCAACGGATCTGTCGCGCACCAATTTATCCAACATTGTTCTGTCAGTCATAACTGTCCTCACATGACGAATAAAATCTCACACAGAAGCTGAAACGTGATACACACATGCTCAGTGAAGAGAATTGCAAAAAAAAACACAGGCATCTGGAACAGGATGTTCATAAAGAACCGATACGATATACGCTATGATATATATTTTAGATTTGAGATATATTTTATATTTGAGATTTCTCTGTTAAGTGGAATTTATTCTATACCTGGGAAAAGATGTGAATTGAGCACAGTTTTCAATAAGATTTGTCCAGACAACTATAAAATAACATTCAGTAGAGTTTGTACAGTTTAGTTACAGTTGAATTTTGGTCAAACCGCCCACCTCTAAGCGTAACCATAGTCTTAACAAATAAGTGATAAAGTTGTCATACCTTTGGACTGTCTCCTCCAGAGGCTTCTTTGTCATTTTCAGACTGCGAATTGTCCCCTATGAGCTCAGCTGTAAGTCCACGACCTACTCTATAACTGGACAATCCGGCTCCTCGAGGACTAGATGGACAGGAGTTCGCAGCACTTAGAAAACACAAAAGGATGGAAAAATGCACAACGCTGATTAAAAAAAATCATGTTTGTTTGTTAGGGTGAGTTTAATACAAAATCGTTAAATTGCAAATTGCCAACATGCATTTGGTCTCAACATGTTCAATCCCTAGTTTTGTAGGCATAACAGCATATGTTCTTCTTGCATCTCGATGTAGAGGTTATTCTGTTACTAGAGGATATAGTCACCACATGGCTGCCTGTCAATTTGATAGCATTAACATATTGACGTGAAGGACATCTGATGGCTGTACTGCAGTCGTCATCTGTTTAGTCTCTGTTTATGTGCTGAAGATTGAAACAGATAAACAAATTTGCTGCTCTGGATTTTTGCCTTAAAGCCAGTTTCCCAAGACATTCGCTCACCCGCACAATGAAGGATCAGGTCTTGTTTAATACACTTTGAGGCAAACTGACATGATTTTTTTTTTCCACCAGTCCCAATAAAAACCCTTGTAATCTATTTATCGGCAAGCTGCCTAGGTACGCAACATTATTAGACAGAAATTTCCTAGTGTTAAATAAAAGCAGACCCGCAGAGAGAGAATAACATTTTGTCAGTTTAATCATTTTAGCCGTATTTGCAAGTGGCACTAGATAGTGGGCAGAACTGATCCTCTAAACATGCCTCATAAAATTACTTTAAAAGCAAACACGACCAGTGAAAACACACTTATCCACATCGATGTTTTGCATCTTATTAAACAGCAAGTTAAAATTAAGTGGTTACCGCTTGTTTGGAGGAGCATTTACATTTACAAAAAATTAAGCACTTCAAGGCTTAGTATATAATGACCACTTGTTTAGTTTATTAGTTCCTGCTTTAAAGAAAAATCACATGTATAATTTTAACTTCAAGACTAATACAGAAAAACAATTATTAGAAACCAAAAATAATTCATTTTCTTTGTGTCATAAGAACACAAACAGCAAAGTATTTTAAATGCCTTAAATACAAATTATGATTATGAAGATTAAAAATATTTCTCATTTACAAATATTATACATTACACATTACGTCAAATACTTCCTATTTCACTTTTGCCACACTTCCAATCTAACATCTTTCAATGGAGACGTGTCACTCGAAGCACCTGATTGTAATTGTCTACAACAGCGCAACTACAGCCAGACCTGCGTTTTTTAAAAAAAGATTTAATGCTTTATTAATGCTACGGGAAAACTACCAATGGGCTGTACTTCCTGTTATTAGTCTAACATGTTAAGAGTAAAGCGGCCTAATGGAACAGATAAATAAAGTAGTAATTATGCACCACAACACTAGTAATGGACACTAGATCCCAAAGCAACAAAAAAAAAATCAACTTGTATTGTAAAAAAGGAGTGACATCCCTAAAATAGCCATAATTATGTAATAAAAAAAACATTTCGAATTATTTAGTCACAGACCTAATTATCTGGGGTAACCAGCCCCATCCATGTAATCAGCACTGAACCCCTCTAATATTAAAATCTTAATCAAATTGTTATTAAACAGCGCTCTGAATTCATGCACAGTAACAATTCAGACCTATGTAGGGTTGTGTAAAAATCGATACAGCTAACTATCACGATATTTGTTTTCACAATAGTGCATCGCTATTCTAACACCTAGTACAGATATAGTTCATTTTTTTAAAACTCATTTACATTTTCGTTGATTTTTAAAACCCTTCGCCTCAGAAGTAAATTTGCTAAAGAAATTCAGGCGCCTCCAGCTTTGCATTTGTTGTATTTTTATAGTCATTTGTTTTGCTTTTTTTTTTTTTTTTGGAAGTATTGCACCGATTCGGTTTGTATTGTTTTGTGATCGATTTTATTGTATTGTGATCTATGTATTGTATCGTACTGGCCCTTACCAATACACAGCCCTTGATAAAAGTGTAATAAATGAAAATTTAGGTAAGAAAACTGAGATATTGTAAAGTTCCAGGCACATGGTGGTGTTAAAAAAAGGACTATAAATGTCTAAAGAAACAGGGCTTACACAGTTCTGTAAGAAGTAATGTTTGCATCAAACTGCAAAGAGCCTTCTGCCCTTTAAACTCCAATAAAACCAGACCAGTTAATTTGCTGAAAATCAGTGACAATAAACATCAGTACTAATAAATTCGGGCATTGCTACCTTCAGCCAGCAGCTTCGGTTTTAAGTTTAAGAGGGCAGAGTAATTTGCCATATACATAGGCCTTGATTATACTTAATTATTATCTGTTAAATAAGGTCCATTCTACGTGTTTATTAATCTGGTTCTCAAACCTGTAAAACAAAAGCAATAACGTCTATTTTAAAAGTATTTTAGAAACCCATTTTAAAACCTGTTCTAGGTAGCAGACATTTATTCTACTAAAGTGTGCGACATATCCAAGGTGTTGTGTTGAAATAAATAAGACAGTGATAAGCATATAGGATGCTGTCAGACCTTCTTAACCAGGAGCCACTCACTGGGAAAAGCCAACAGGGTTGAAACTGACACTGACTGCTTTAGTGCACATCATCAGTCAGTGTGTCAATCAGTCGGAAAAAAATAAAAAAATAAAAAAATAATCGAACACATGGACATGATGACTAATAACAGCATAAACAAAACAGAAAAAAAACACTTCTTTACTTCTTTTTGGATTTCAACCAATTGTGTAAAAACTAGCATTTAGACCACACACACTACAATTGTAATTTGAGAAAACAGCATAGAATAAAAAATAAAGTTGTGAAAGAGTGCACAACATTAAGAAGTAAGAATGTAAACACATACTTTACAAATGATTCAATAAGTATATCTTGGCTGTAAACAAATTCTATTTTTGCCTTCTATTTTTGTTTGCCAACCAGTTGATTTATTTACAGGGTTAAAGACAGACAGGTGATTTGGTTCCAATTTTTTTTTCTGCCTCTTTAAATGACTCTTCACATCCCAATGGCACTCACTAAATATATATATTATATGTGTTTCTGTGAAAGACGTAGTAATGAAAAAAATACTACTGTAACGTCCGAACATTACAATAGGCTTTCCTACATGCATGTCAACATATTTATCTGCGTACCGTTGCACACCCTGTTCACGCAGACAGGATAAGTCATCAGGCAGGGTTGCCAGATTGAAAAGTTTCCTACCCAGTTCAGCAATTTTTAATATGATTTTGAGGGTAAAAATTGGTTTGGGCAAGTGTACAAAATGTGGGATTAGTTTGGCAGTTTTGAAACATGCACATTTTATAGGCTAATTATATAACAGAACCAAAGTGTAACAGATGACACCAGAAATAGAATTCATTGCCGCTTATGTCAAGTTTAACGAATGAACAGTTTCAACTGTCTGGCATTACTTTTATCAGCGTGTTCTCATACTGCGAAAAATAATAGCTCATGCAGTTTTTCCACCTCGACAAATTAAGTTAGCCCAACTACAGCAGCAGTGTGTAAGCCGGTACTATTTTTAAGTTTAGTATTTTAGTACTGTTACTAACTGTACGGTAAAGTTTTCTCACCAGTAAATGACATCATGAGGTGTGGGTTTGGACTGTAAGGGTGGGTTGAAAGATTTCAGTGCTAGCAGGCTTTAGTTAGCCCTTTCCAAAATGTCCCACTGCACCTTTAACAAAACTACATCTAACCTGAAAGACTCTGGTCTTGTACAGGCTCTGGGACACATGAAAGTTCCTTCCTAATAAAAAACAGCTGCAAAGCCAACTGTCTAAATATTAGGATGATTGCACAAACACTTGAAATACGTTTCTGTTAACATCACCAGCTCAACCTCGAGTCCACCCTTACAAGTTGTGTCCAGGTTTCTTAATGAGGAAGAGATCTCATCGATGACTCCTCGAATAAAACTTGAGAAATTTCCTTCAAAAAATCAATAAAGCCTATTGTCGGTGATGTAATAAGAAGCTCCTTCACTTTAACCAGTCTTGTCTACTTTTTTCCTACAGGATCACAAGACTAAAGCTTGTGACTTCATATGTCAAGGTTCACCTAGCTCAAGAAAATAAAAAAGCCCATGAAGTAAAAAGTATCCACTACCAAAAGAAAATCTTTCACTAAGTCCAGTCGGTCCGATTCCATTAATTAGTTACTACTGGGTAAATTTATAATTTGGTCTGAATAATTTTTTTTTTTGTTAAATGTCATTTGAGGTTTCCTGGGTATAATTATAGCTACAAAAATAATAATGATATGATTATTGTTAATAATAATAACAATAAAAAGAAGAAAAAGAAGAGCTACAGCTGTTCAAGTTAATAAATAAACCTTAACTCATCAAGGCTCAGAATCAGAAACGAAATGCACCCCGAATCTGGATTACTCATCCTCATAATAATAAAAATAGCAATAATAATAATTAGTAAAGAAGAAGAAACATTAATAGACAAATACTATTTAAACTTCAATTCTACTACAAATCATACTACAAACTTGAGAAATACCAGGATTTTTCTTTTAGAAGCAACATTGCACATGGATATGAATATAGAGGTGATGATTTACCTGATTGTCCCTGTTGGAGAAGGAAGAGGACTCATCAGGTGGGCAATGTTATCTGGGATGTTTATGGTCAGGGGGGAGATCTGAGGCTGGACAGCTTTCACCGGAGACTCTGGGGTATTCCTCTTATCCTTCTTGATACTGGACAGGGCAGTGAACGTGATCTTGATGTTTGTGCTTGGAAAGCGAAATGTGCACCTTTAAAAAGAAAAGAGGACGACATTCAGAGTTCAGTAGGACATGCTATCCTGAGAGCTCGGCGGCAAAGTGTCTATTTTGCGGTTCTTCGACAAAGAAAATCTGAGATGTAAAAAAAAAAATAAGTTAAATTCTAATTAAGGTAGCAAAGACAAGTAGTCAACAAGGCTCATGTCCAATTGCCAGGCAGAAACAGAAGCCACAAGCAACTGTAGTTTATATATGGATACCAACATGACCTGCTTACATAAGTCATATCCCTTTTTGTTAAATCATCAACACAATGATTTAAATAAATACAGATAGCATAACTAAACCTTTTATAGGCCCAGACAAGACTGGATTAAACTTAGTGGCATTTAGTCTGAATCGTGCACCTTAGCAATACGTTTAAAGTAATAATAATCGTAATAATAAATAACATTTATATAGTTAAACTGTTGTTTTACATCACTATTACCATATCGATCAAATAGATTATAAAAACATTTGTCTGTGAAAATCTCCATTTATAACAATAACTTTAATGCAGAAACAGCTTTGGGATGTTTAAATAAAGAAGTTCTTTGTTAATAACTTAAATGTGACTGTTATTAATCTACATTAATTACAACTCAAATCAAATGTCATTCCTATATCAATATTTTTAAGCAGTATTTTGCGTTTTGGTAGAAAGCAACGCGTTTAATTGTATGAAAACACAAAGTCCTGATATTTCGTCAGGGCTGCAGGGATGATCACAAATCGTGACTTTAATCTCATACAATTAAACAGATTTTTTTTAATATATAAATTATAAATCCACAATAAAGGAATCAGATACTGAAGCACTGCGCACAATTAAGCAGCTAAAAAGGGTTAAAGGACAGGATGTTGCTTTGAAGCTAAACAGGTTTAGCTATCCTATTTTACATTTCTGTTTACACACACCAGGAATATAGCTCCAACGTCTGCCTTAGGATACGGGTATTGTTTTTGAAATGCGGAGGGTAAGTATATAAAACAGGGACTGTTAATGAAGAGGCAATAGAACGTTAGCCGACATGCTAATCAACGCTGGTGCGGCTTTAGCAGGAAACATGAGAGACGTGTGTTGGTCCAAACAGACACGTGCTGCGGCGCAAAACAAAACAAAAAAAAAACAGCGGGACAAGCGACTAAAATGCGTTTAGCTGTGATTTTCTGTTATTTCGTGTCTACTGCGGTTGTGATTGTTGCATTGGTGGTCTTACACTCGGGGAAGCTGGAGAGGAGGAGCCCCGCGTCTCTGAAATACCCCGTCCACGAATACCCCGTTTTTGCCTAGGCAGCGCAGGTAAAAGTCTCCGCCGCCGGCGCCGTCCTCACCCGCCGTGAAAATCTCCAGGTGTCTACGGGAAATGAAGCTCGAGTGTCCCATGCTCACGTCCACCGAGCCCTGCGACGAGTTACGGCCGATGGTCACCGAGCGCTTCTTCATCATGTACTCAAATTCACGGCCCTCGAGCCGGGCCACTGCCGACCCCGACGTCCCCGCCATCTTTTTTTCTTGGCAATAAGTCTTTTGACGATTTAAAATGACGAGGCTTTTCCGTGGGGTGGACGTGATGACTTTTGTGGTGAGTGTAGAAATTTTAAAAAATTTGGCTTTGGGGGGAATCAAATCGGAGGATGAATATGAAAACGGAGGAGAGTGCCAGTGCGGGGACAGCGGCTCCAACCCACCGCCGCAACAGAGAGAAAGAGGACAGGATAAAACCGAACCAAACAAACACTGGAGGCGGGGATACCGGTGACCGACATCACGACGGACCAATCCCGTTGCAGATGATGTAGGCGAAGCGGTTTTTTACCGGTTAGAGGCAGAAAAGCGAGAACGTGTATGTGTGTAATGTGTTGAGTTAGGTTGCACCTCAAGCCTGACACGCATGTTAATGGTGTGCTGTATGAGGCGGATTGGTGAGATTTGCTTTAATATAATAAGAAGTCGCAAACTTTTCTTAAATAAATCAAGTTATAACGATCAAGGTAGTAAACACTACTATTAATGTCACATCATCTGACGAGAGATTCTTGACGGATGTTTTTGACAGTACAGTCACTGACATTCTGATACAGAATGCTGCCATGCAGATTACCTGTGTATAAACTAAATTACTTTGGGGGGAGGGGCTTTTGTAATAAAATACTATTTTATCCGTCAAAAGACCATTTTGACCAATATAAGATGTCAGACACATGCATGGGGTAATGGTTATTAATTAACTACCCTATAACTATAAACATATACTCAACAGATTTCACACTCGGTTTAGTGAAAAAAAAAGTCTGCAAATCATATTATTGCAAAGATGTACATCACTAAAACGCTAAACCTTCGGTTATGCCACCAGTGCATTTATCACATCCCCAAATTTATCTGTGATTCTAATAAAATATAAATAAATCAGTTAAACGCACCGGTCAGAAGCTACTGATGTTAGTAAATATATGACGCAATTGGTGGGCGTGACAAAACTATTGCCCACTGACAGATCAACCAATCATCCGACTCGGTTTTACAATCGCGTTTATTTGATACATTGTGAACTGTGTATCCCTGCACAACTTTAGTCATAGCGAACATTATAGCATGTTTAAACTGCATTTTGTGTAATCAGTTGTACATTTACAATCACGACAAAAGCAAAAAAAAAAAACAAGTTTCTAATCAACCAAATTAGGAAAAATAATTAAGTGATTACAGTTCAAGAATGTAGGTTTTACCTCTGTGTTTAAAAAAAAAATCACCTTAGTAGGACAAAAAAAGGTGTGGGGAAATTCATTTTTGTTATTATTACTAATAATTATAACTAATAAATCTTTCCAGATCTGTAATTATATGCCAAACATTAAAAAAAATCAATTCAACTTTTTTTTTATAATAACATAATAAACCAAATTTGTTTTAATAGAACACACTTCTCATTCATGGAACAAATATGGCTATGCACAGTCTATTAAAATGCTTTAAGCAAATACTAATGTGCTCTGACAGACTAACTCTCAACACTTGTGATTAAAAAAAATAAATTTGCACATACATGTAAGTAACAATGAATTAAAAAAAAAAAAAACCACATATCTACATTGTAAATGTTGCTCTGTTGTATTATACTATACTGTGGCAGATACATATGTCCGGGCTTTTGTGTTTATACAACACATAAAAACAAAACCTTGGGCTACCAACATTGTGCATATAGATAGTGTGACTGATGAATAAGTATACACTTATCCTTCCTCTTCAGTAATGACAGAGGCACTCACTGTAGTAGGTTAGTTGATAAACAAATATTTTTCTAGCCAACTGTATGCTTACAAAAAGCAGTTCTCCTGGAAGACCTTTTAACTTTTGTCATTCAAAAATAGGCTTCCATCTTCTCACACAACTGAATAACTGCAGTCAGTTTATTCATCCATATCTCTAGGGGTCAGAGAAAACTGGCTATTGAAGTTGGAGATCTTGTGGTCTTCCTGCGCCAAGGAGTCACTCAATCAGGAATGCCATATAAAGTTATTCCTCTGACATTCTTCAAATTTAAAGATGTCAGGAAAAAAAATGAATCAACCGAATCCAAGAATGGTCTGTGCTCAGATCTTTTCATCAGTCATTTCTAAAAACTGGGCATACACATCCCTGGAACACTCCCCTTTTTGGTTGAACAGGAACTTGTAATAGCTGCCATCAGCACAAATGGCTGGAAAAAGGAAAAACAGAAAAAGTAGTGGTTAGTAATTGTGCTCAGAATATCAGCAAACTCTTCAGTAGAAATGACTAAACACACATTCATTTATAAACTACTTTCTCAGACCAGGAATAAGGTTTTCCTATCGTTGTGTTACACCTAATTCGTTGATTTTTAACTAAACATTGCTTAAAGAACACATTCTTTACCTATGACGGCATTAGGCTCCGTTCCAAAGGCACAGACACAGGGTGAGCCGGATGGGACCTGGAATTTTGAGAAACTCCACTTGGAGCTGAAATACTTCGGTAGGAAACTGGCTGAGGCCAAACTATTTAAATTTTTTTTTAAAAAAATCAAACAAAACCAGAACTAGGTTAAGCAATAAATCTTAAAAAAGACACAGTCAAGCAATCTAAAGTAAATATCCCGCAAACGCCGTCAGAATTTGATGCAAACCTTGATTGCTTGTTCCTTTTGGGATCTTCTGCAGCAAATATGTGGACAGTTCCATGGTCACTTGACACACAGATGAGAGATGCATCCTGATTGAAGTTAATGCTGCAGAAACATGTGTTGGAATTGTTCATTACTCATTCTAGACACCTGTGTGTTGTTTGAAGTCCTGCAACACAGCATAATATAACAAACAACTCACCAATATATGTTTGCAGTCTGTGATCCTCGTCGTAACTCCTGAATCAGATGGCCTGCAGATGTGTCGAATATTCTGATCAAAGTCCCCTAAAGACATAAAAAGCAAAGGTGAACAAATCATTTACCTGTCTATTTACTTGCTTTGTGCTAAACACATTTTATACAGGTAAACGTAAGCGGCTAATAGGTTTCAAGTTTGCATGAAGACTTCCATATCCAAATCTTACTTTTTCTGAAGCTGTGGCTATCCGTGTACCCTGGAGGTTGAGGGCAATACAGCACAGAGCTCCCTCATGGGCAGGAATGTCCACCGGCGGCCTCTCGGTGTTAGCCAGGTCTATTATCTGCACGTGTCCAGAGTGTGTGCCAGGAAACGCTAGCAGAGAATTGTTGCTGTTTGGACACAGAACACACAAGCCTGCAAAGAGAATCAAACATATAAACTCATCAACTATTTGAATGAATATTAGAGTAAGGAAAAATAAGTAAGTTACAAATAAGTATTTATAAAAAAATGTATTAAGACCAGAAAACTTTTAATACAACATACAAACATAACAAATGAACCGCAAAACAGTCTTTATACATGATATGACACACACATTTGTATGTGACATAAGTGTTTACACACAAATTGTGAAGTTTATAACAATTTAATTTGGGACAACATTCATATCCCATCAAATCTACATTTAAAAAAATCTACATACACAACTAAAATGATTGTTGATAAATCACTTAGTGCAAGTTTCTTAGATCTATTTGCAAGACTTTCTCTCAGGTAAAAAAAGATTAAAGTTAACAAGTCATAATAAATCAAACACCACCACCACAAAACAGTTAGTGTGTATAGTAGCCGATATGCTGCACTCGCTGAGCTGTATTACTGAAAGCTTTAAGCCTAACTTTCACTATCAAGTCAAACTTGCTTTGGTATAAAAAACATTTTCAGACCTGATAAAATAAGACCAATTAAATGTTTCTTTAGAGTGAAAAATCGACACAAACCTTTAGGGTTGTAGCATGTTTCAAAAACATGCAGCTGATGAGGATTGTGTGTAAAAGTAAAGACTTTAATCATTGAATCCAGGACCACCACAATTCTGAAAATATACAGACACAGAAAATATCTAACTTTATGTATATCAGTTCATGCTAGCTAGAAGCAACATTTATACATCCTGGATGATTAGATTTAGCTTAAATTGTACAGTACTCATTTCTAAACCTAAAGTTATAGTAAAGATTTATTTCAGGCATATATATTTAGCAATATTAGTGCTTTAAGAAGACATTAAATCATGTAGGTATTTAGCTAATGTTGGATACTAGTTTTAATCGAATAAATGTACTGTAAAAACTGTAAATGACAAACACATTTAAGACTTTTCCAAATTTTGTTATAATTACATTTATACTGAATGCTTTAGATTTAGTTTTTCATTGACTTGTCTGAGACAATCATAATTTTAAAACAGATCGTGATTTTTTTTTGTTGATTAACCACCATATTGCCTGAAACTAAAATTTTTTTAATTGTTGACTATACCTTCTTGATTCTTAGCTGCATGACTTACAAATGACTGCTAGTAATTCTTGTTTGTGAAAGACATGCCTTGACAGGAATTTATTGTTGGTGGCGGCATGATTTTAAGCTATAAAAAAAACCATAACGAAAATGTCATTAAACAATTAATTACTAGTGGAACAGTCATCTTTAATCATTTTTAAGTCTAAATAAACAGTCCTATTTCCTGCATGATCGGAATGATGTCTCAAATCACAAAATGACTAACAGCTTTTTCTGTATTATAAAATTGTATTGTATGTACACACACACATATATACACACATACATACATATACATATATATATATACACACATACATATACACATATATACATACATATACACACATATTTATATATATATATGGGGTGGGTTTTATGCTGTAGTTGCTCAGTCCAATTGGGAAACACTGACCCGTTAACACTGAAGATGTGTCAAAAATCGTTAAGTGCACCTTTAAACAAGAGCAGTCGGTTTATTCAAAAAGGTCAGTAGGCTTAGTCCCAACTTTACCTAATGCAGTACCACCCAATTCAAATCAGACAGAGAAAAGCAGTATAAAATACATTCCTTATTCTTGTAAAAACAAAAAAAAAACAAAACAAAAAAAAACGAATCGCTTGTCAGGGTGTTATTACAGTATAGACCAAATGAAAGTGAATTAAAAACAATGCTTGAAATAATCTTTCCAAAATGAAAAATACAAATACCTGTCTCTTCGTAGCTTAACAGCTTTGACTTCTGTGGAAAATTCGATCTCGATCACAGTCTTTTTCTTGAGGTCGTCCCAGATCATAACTAGTTCATGAATTAATAGAACACACATAAGTGGCTTTTTTAAAAACATTTGTCTGCTTTAGAAAAAAAAACAATTCATAAAATGACCTTTAAAAGTAATCAAAATTACATTTCTATTTATTTATTTGTGTATCTTTAAGTGAAACATTTTAACAGCACATAAAATAAATAAGGACACAGACACTAAAAGTGGTTGCCTCCGGCATGTTATTTAAAGACGCTTGGGTATCACAGCTCTTTTTTTTTTTAGGTCATTACATCACAGATTCTTTCTTTTGGCATTTTCGAAAACTGTTTTATTTTTGTTTCGAAACAACTTTGTTTAATAAGTGTGTTCTTGCATATTCAATTCAACAAAGCTTACGGCCACACTGACTTCTACAAACAAAATAATTTTTTCAAATTAACAAATCACATGATTTGAACATAGAGACAATGTTATTTTTCACATACTATGCAAGAGAACATACCTTTGTTAGGTGGGTATTTGGGCTTCTTGCCTCCTCCGACAAGTGCAAGGTAGTTACAACGAAAAAGCATCTCAACATGTCCGACTCCACCCTCAAGAAACTCTGAAAGCCCATAAGAACATCAGTTTATTTCACAGGACCATGTGTTTTAGCAGGAAATAATCTCCTTAAAATCAGCAATTACTACAATGATGTCATAGTTTACATTTTCCAAACTCTTACAGCATAGCTTTAACGCAGCTTCGGCTGTGGTGACAGGAGATTTTTTTTCAAGTTGTTATTTTTAAGCAGTTCTACAAACAAAATTGTGTACATTCATCACATACAAAATATTTGGCAACCCAGGCTCATAAGCTAAAATGCAAGTGGACAATATTTTTCAGCCCACAGCATGTAATATCCAAGTGTAGGTGTGTAAATGATTTAATTGTGTGTACAGTTAAAATCTCATTGGATTCTGAAAGCAAGCAGACAAAAAGAAAAATCCCACATGCGTATGTGAGATATTAAAACCATGGCAAATAACATATTTTGCTTGTAATTACCCTACATTCTGTGTATAGTTTGCCTAAATGGTGAATAGAGACAGGGCACTATGAAGGTTTTCCACTTCAAACCAAGGATTTTACTTTGTGCACAAAGGGAGGAACAGGTTTGGGCCCATTATCCTGCTTGCATGATCTTGCTGCTAAAGCCAACAAAAAACCCTCTAGATCATTGTTGGGACCACAAATGGGTATGACCCTCGGGTGTCCACATGCCTTTGGCCACATAGGGTATGATTAGCAACTCTAATAACTTGCTAGCACTTCTGAGACTATTGCTTAAGCTGAAAACACACCAAGTTGTTTAGACTCGGCTGAATGTAAAACAAGCTTTAAGTTAATGTAGATTTAAGAACCTGTCCGCCGTCCATGTGTAATCTTACGTCTTACGGCAAGTTAAATGTGGCTGTAAAATTAAAAAAAAAAAACAAGTCTCAAATATTTTATCAAAACAGAACAGATTTTACTAAAACTTTTTGTATCAGCGGGGCTGAATTATTAAAATTGATTGACTGTTGGTTAGCCAGATGTCTTGGTTTTTTTAATTACTTATGGTTTTTCTTTATTGTATACTTAAACAAGCATATACTTAATGTGGCTATTTAATTTAGTTTTAGTTTCTTCAGCTAATTTTTCAGCCATTTTTTAATCTGTTTTTGTCAGCACAGATGTTCATCCTCGTGGCTGATTTATTTGTTGTTTACTGTTCTATTAATGTCTATTTTCACTTGTCATTGCAGGATAAAGGTATTTACAGAAAAGATGTTTGGAAAGTTTTTGAGTATTAAATATAAGAACTGCAGCCGCAGCAGCTGCTTTGTGGGGTCCTTCACTTTAACACGCAATAAGACCTCCTTACCATTCTTCTTGGTAAGACATTTTGGAGGGCACATTTGCTTAAGTTCAACTCTTGTCTGGTGTTTTCAAGTGCATCAAAGTTGATATATGATTAACAGCTGTTTTTCACCATTTAGCAGGAAAGCTTGTGTAAGTCAGCATCTTGTGCCTACAGTCTGTTCGAATCTGGATTTGAGGAGAAGTAATCCAGTAAGGAGAAGAGGTAATGCAGTGCATAAACGCACCGATTACATTCTGTTGCCACTTTTTGGAGATGTTTGTTGACACTGCGCCATGTGTTACAGGCTGGATGTAGCTAAACCTGACGAACAAAAATGACTTTTGATACTGCATTGACACACACACACAAGCATGGTCCTCCTGTTAATCACAAGCATTTTTAGATCTGAAAACCTCCCTGGGGATAAAAATAATTTACCCAGGTTTAGAAACATAAAGGGGAATATATATATATATATATATATATATTAACTATTACAACTCGCACAATGCCATGGAAAGCAGTCCTGGCTAATGTGAGTGTGTGTATTTGAAGTGCTCTCACTGGAAAATCATGTGCTGGACTGTAGACCAAGTTTATTTCCTCCTTTTATAGCCTTCCACTTATTTTTAAACCGAACTGAAATGAGTTAATTTTGATGTGGCCTTTATGTATGGGTTATGACAGTGCACAGATCAGTGAAGTTTTCCTCTGCAGAAGTCACAGTGATAGTTAGTGAGGTTAGTGATCTGTCAAGTCACATGTCACTCAGCAGCAGTCACCTTGCTTTTCCTTTTCTTTGAGAGGATCCGTGTTGTAAACCCTGAAGCCATTTTCCATCCCACATGCAAAACATCCTGAAAACGAAGAGGGGGGGAAAACATGAAGCTTTAAAATGTGTCCTTTTCCAACCGACTGTTTATTTCTGACCAATCAAATCCAGTACAGTAGAGGCGTCCATTCAGTAAAAAAAATAACAACGTTACACATTTTTAAAAGTAAATGTTCGCATGTTTCGTATTATTAACCAATTTTTAGTTTATGCTAATGTTGCTTAATGAAATATAAATATTCGGAATATAAACAAACCAAATATAGCCGTTTGGCTAACTATCTACCCAGGGAGAAATAATCGAGCGGTCTTTACAAATTTGACAAAATTCTAAAAATTGACATTTTTTTTCTAACTACTTTAAATGTGCTTAAAAAAAACAATAATCTAAGCTATCAGTTTAATATGACATTTTACCGTCATTAAGTCGACACCATACTACTAGCTTGCATGCTAATAGAGCTACCACTGGCTGTCGACTTAACGTACGGCACAGCGATGGTGACGTTGGTTAGCTTAGCTTAGCTCGGCTTATTTTAGCTTAACAGAAACAACATTAAAAACCCCCTACCATGATCTTGGTTGAATCCAGCATACAGAAGTCCGTTTCCGTGAGGGTTGGATGGTAGTAAATTCATGGTGCGTGAAAATTATTTACCCCGAAACTGTCAAAAAGACACCATTCCTTAATAATTACGCCTTATAGGATACAGGAATAGGCTTTGCCGTATCAGCCAGCGTTCCTATTCCCCTCCTCCGCTCAAACATTCGTAACAGGAAGCTAAACAGATTCACAGGAAAAATAATCAAACCGAGCAACGGATTAAAGATGCTGTATGTGAGGATAACAGCTTGTCACCCAGCTGACGTTCACAACACATTTAAGGGCTAAATGGAGCTCATTACTCGCCGATTTAGGGGAAAATCTTAAAAATAATGGGCGTCTCAGTCCTAAATTTAGAATTTCTAAATGTTTTTTTGTTCTAAGACTATTTCACAAAGCGTTTAAGCACTAAAATAAACATTTTACATTTAAAAAACATTTAACCACAATGAGTTTGTCACAGACGCAGTCACTTTACCAACAAATCAGCTATATTTATTCTACTCTTTTTATCTTTTTATTTTATCCACTAGTAGTTTACAAGGAGCACACTTGTACGAATTAGGGATGGGCGAATTGTATCAAAAGAAAAAAATTGATCCTCAAAAACGAATATCGATCATTTTTGTTTTTTAAACAAATGATTTCAGAACATTTTTATAGAAATAGTATGTCATATAGTAACATTTTAAATGGTTTGTTTGAGTGCATGGCTGCCAACATGACTGAAAGGAAAAGAAGCATAATCTGGAGTTATTTCACTCTAGTTAATATTGATAAAGCTTCATGTGACATTTGTCAAAAAACGGTACGCCACTGTGGCAATACCACAAATATGACAAAAATTGCATTTAAAAGCAAAACTCCCTAAAGAACACGACGAAGTACAGCTAAGGCAAGCAGAAGATGTAACACAGACACTTCATCTTGTGGCTTAAGGCAGAGTTCTTTAACTGAATCCTTTCAGAGAGATGGACATTATCCAGGCACCAAGTGGTGATTAAATTATTTGAATACAAAAAGTTGATTCATGCTTATCATAGCTATACTCTGTACAATACAATTTTTTTTATTAAAACCTTTTATACATTTTTATCAGCATATATATATATTTCTGTTACATGATATCTGGTGGATATTTTTAATAATCATGTTTATATTAGTTATAGAATATAAAACGTTTATTAAATAAATGATATAATTTAAGTGTCCAGTAATACCTGATAGTGATTTACTATCATAATGAATTATAAGTGCCTGTAACACAGCTTTAAAAACATAATATATGTTTTATATTTTATAGGTAACTCACAGAGGGCATCAGAAATTAAAAGAGGCATAGGAGATATGATTTTAAGGGACCTCCATCCAATCTCAGTTGTATAGGACAGGGATTTTTGCTCTTGATTAATAGTGTTCAGTACTTTTAATAAATGTAGCAAAAAAGAACTCATGTCTATTGTAGTTTATATAACATCAATAATGATGGTTCAGAAGACACTATAGAATTACTTACATAAAAATATTTTATAGTGTTTTATAGAAGTATCAATATCGGCAATACTTGTCTTGAAAGTACTTGGTATCAGATCGAAAAGAGAATAAATGATTATGCGCATCTTTAGTAAGAATCTGACAATTAGCTGAACATATAACACTTTAATTTAACAATTAGCCTGCTTTTTAAAAGCTTCATTTAAATGTTGCAAGTAACATTTTTTATTTTTAAATCTTTATTTGAATATGGTATACAATACTTCTATAGAGGAATATCTGACAGGGGCGCCTCTCTTATCAGCCAATCACTGTGTGCATAATTAGGACGCTTGCTGACGTCATCATCAGCAAGCGTTCAACCCCGCCCTAAATCTTAGTTTAGGATTTCGCTGTGAGAGTTGTCTCGACAGCTTTGTGAATAAGTTTTAAAAGAAAACTCTTAACACTAAACTTTTACTTATATTATACAGGCCCTTGTTTTAGTCAAATGTATTAAAGGTACAACGTGAAAAGGCGGTATGCAGTGTTAAACGCGTATCAGTTTTAACGCTCTGGCCACCATTTAAATATCATAAGATTGATTGTAACGAAGTCACAATAATGAAAAGTATAAAACTATCACAAATTGTTGCAAGAAATATTAACACCAAACATTAAAAATACTCAAATGAAAGGTTTTTAAATAGGTTTTAAAAAAATCCCGGATTGTCCTCGAATTTACTAAATTTAATCCTAAAATATGGGTAATCGGTTAAAACCGAGTGTTTATTAATCTAAGGTAATATTCTCGTAGGACCAATAATTTACCCTCCAGAAATTTAACACAATAGTCCAAATCCTGCAGTCTGGCTAATGCGAAAAATAGTAAGGACAATGATCAAAAATAAACGCGTCAACATTATCATACGTTTATTATTATGAATTATAAACGTATTATGTCTTTTAACTAATTTTTAGAAAATAATATATAAATTGTTTATAAGGTTTTAAACAGAACCTTGTCGCTATCTGGTTCCATGGTGTAATGGTTAGCACTCTGGACTCTGAATCCAGCGATCCGAGTTCAAATCTCGGTGGAACCTACCTTTATTATTTCTCTTGTTAAGTAATTATTATTTTCCTGTACATTAGATGGCAAGGGTTTTATTAGATATTAAACTTTTTTATTGGACCGTTTAGTCTTTAAGTCACATTCACAGACTCCACAGCATCCATTTTATCAATGATTAGGTTAACACTGAATTCTGAATCCCGTGTTCCTTTATTTAAATGAAAAAAATGTACAAATAAATAAATACAAATACATCATGATATCCGTTTATTTGGTAAAAGGTTAACAATTCAATTACACCCATAATCAACATTTTTATTTATTTTAAATATTCGCCCGGAAGTAGTACGTACCGTCTTTCAATTCAACATGGCAGCCTCCATAACAAGAAGTTTGTATTTCTCGCTGTTTGTACAGTTCGCAAACAGGACTGTATTATCACGACAAATATTATCTACAATAAACTGTACTACGTTTCTAGTTCGCTGCTTAGGTAGTAGTCGAAATGTTTTTACCAAGTACTGGGATTATTCACAGGTAAGATGTAGACCAAAATCAATAGAACAGATTGACTTTGGCGTATTGTTTATAACTTTAAATCACTAACTGCAAGAAAAGTACAATTCACTAGTGCTTTATATTTAACAGGGCGATCAACCTGCTGACATTCCACTTGGTAAGTACTTTATATATATATATATGTATAGACCCAGATAGACAGAAAGACAGACAGATAGATAGATAGATAGATACTTCATTCATCCATCGCATCCTTCCGGAGGGAAATTTACAAAATATATATATAATAATATCTTGTTTTATAACAGATAAAATCAAAATAACATATAGTCGAAGCAGCGGACCAGGAGGTCAACACGTAAACAAAGGTATCATGGATATTTAAATGGTAAAGTTAACATTTATGATAATTAAATATTATGTGCAAATCATAAATGAGGCAATTTTTTTTATTGTCTACAATTTTCTTATCACTACACAGTCAATACAAAAGCAGAGGTTCGGTTTCATGTTCAAACAGCAGAATGGATTCCAGAGGAGGTGAGAACGGAGATCCTCTTAAAGGTAGGAAAAAAGCAGTGCTATTGAAATAATGAGATTTCTTATTGGTATACACTCTAACTCCGTATATATCTGTATTTACAGAATAAAAACAGGATAAATAAAGCTGGTGAGTTAATAATAACCTCAGAGGTTAGTCGAAGCCAACAAAGAAACCTGGATGACTGCGTGCAGAAAATATCTGAGATTATTAGTGAAGCCAGTCAGCGACCACCTGAGCCATCCGCAGAGGATCTCACCCTGAGGGCAAAAAGGTGACTAAAACTGATAAAATTATATGTTTAATAAAACATATTTGAATAATAGAATAGTAATATTAGAATAAAAATAGAATTATTTTTTCACATGCAATACCGGTTTTTTATTCAGCACACCATCTTGGTTGCTTCTTTAATTAAAGGCCTTTTTAAAAGCAAGCCTTTTTAATGGCTTGCTTAAAGCTGCCTTGCTGTTCTGTTATATTCTTTACATTTTTTTTGTGCTCCTTTCGTGTAATAATTCAAATTTGTCCAAAATAATCCAAAAAGTCATTTCAACCATATGAAGCAGAAGCAGTACATAGTGGGGATGTGTGGTAAACTGGTACTGGAAAAATACTCCTGTAATTTTTTTTTAATTTTAAATAGTACAAGCCAGAATTTTGCTAAATTCTGTATTTCAAAAGCTGATGTTCAGGAATTCACCTATAGCTGCTACTATTAAGCATCTGACAGAGTGCAAAATTCATTAATGCTTTTTTTTTGGCTGCCTGAGTCTAAAATCTGCAAACCATCTAAAAAGTGAGGAAGAAATAATAAGAGTTTAAAATAACAGTTTAAACATTTTAAAAAAAAAATGCATTAAGTAAACTCTAATTAATCTAGGTCATTAATTTTAGTATTGTTCCTGCCATTGTATTAGGAAAGGGTTATATTATGTTCTTTTTGATAGCTTAATTTTATTTATCTTATTAAACACGATGGCATGTCATTTACTCGCGTTTTTACAATTGTCCTCTGTATCGCACATGACGTAGTTCGCACACAAGTGAGAACACACCAGAGGACATTGTACAGTTCAAGTAATTGTTTAGTTATTATACTGACTGTTTTATGTATCTGTGTGGATGTGAGTAATCCCTTGCAAAGCTAGACATTAAATACGTACATGAGATTAACCAAGATTAATAAATATTACATATAATCATCATTCACTTTGCTGATACATGACATCTGATATTTTAAATATAATTTCTTTATTATTAATTTTAAAACCCACAGATAGGAAAAAAGACACTTGTTTAGGGTGGAACTATTTCAGAATCAGCGACAAAAAATATATATATATATATATATCTATTATAAGATGTACTACACTCTGGTATCGAACCACAGCCCAAATTATGGTATCGAGCCACCTTTAGTACACAGTAAAATGAAACAATGTTTTTCTAGGACCACAGGGCAACATAAAATAAAACAAACCGACACAAAACAAAAAGAGCTACAGACTGGGGAATAAATTCATTCTAGCAACATAAAGTGCATAGTGTTTTTTGATAGGTTCCTATCATAGTCTTCATAATGTTGTTTGTCTACGTTTGGAAATATCCATGAACAGATGTAATTATACTTTGTAATATACTAAATAATGTACTGGATTTTACAGCAACAATTATGACGTTCATCAATATCATTTATAAATTGTTAAATATTTCTACTACATTGATTTACCCAAAAACACACATACAAGGTAATGGGTTATTTTGTATAAATAAATAAATAATAAACTCTTAAATAAAAAAAAGTCACTGTAAATTAGTTGTTAATGTATCTCTTTAATTATTATTATTATTATTATTATTATTATTCCTCTTTTTTCCCACAGGTTAAAGAAAAGAAATTTGGAAAGGCTCAAACAAAAAAAGATCCATTCTTCAACGAAGCAAGCACGACAGGTTAATTTTGACTGAGTTAATATTTATATTTTTTGGAATTGTTTAAAGTTGTACCTGTATTTTCGTTTCATTACTCTGTGACTAATATTTAATCTGATAGAAGAACTTTTTTTACCACATGTTTATTCAAAGTGATATTACCTATTTGGGAGTACTGTTTAACTGCTTATGTTGTAAATAAATGTCATTGTCATCTTAAATCCAAATTAAATCATGATTATAACGTTATAATTACTGCCCATTGTTGTTTACACTTATTTGTTTATAGTAATGAATTATATTCACGTTTGTAAATCATAGCAGAGTATGATTTTCTTTAATTAAATTATGATTAATTTATGAAATAAAGGAAGAAGGGGAAGGAGGAAAAAAAGGAAAAGATTAAAGGGGTAAAGGAGCCAGAATTTGCCACAAGTAATTTATAGGCATGTGTTTGTATTTGTTTTAACATAACATTTTTACACAAAAATTCACACAGTCTCCACTAGTTGGCAACAATGAGCTCCAGAGTTTATGTCGATAGACGTAACCAGCATTGAGGTATTATTATACACATTATGATGCGCTTATGACTTTTAAAGCGTTTAAAGAGTTTCTGATGATATGTTGCTGCATGGTCTCTGATTGTTAGAAAATAAAATCAAAATAGACATGACTAATTGTCACAAAGTCCTTCCTTATAGATGAAATAACTATTTATGGTGCAAACCTATTCAAAAAATCAATGCGACACTGATTTAGTGACAACCTGTTATCTGGGATGAGCCTACCAAGTCTTAATTTTTATCTCTTAATTATGACTTTTTAAATTAATACATTTTTTCCTTTGGATTGTCTATGTTAAATTAATATTAAATCATTTACAGCCCCAGATTGTATTGCTTTTAAAACAATTATTTTAAAACAGTTACATCATTAAGAAGAAAAATTAACAATTTTAACACATGACAACACGACTTAATTACAAAATATATAATGCTTTTAAGTGTCATTAGAATACGCAGCATTACAAAATCTATATAAAATCTATTTTTAATTATGATTAATTTCATGATTAAACGTACACGATTGAATCCAAAGACAGAACAGTAAATACGCGAGTGCAAGAGAAACTTGAAAGAGATGGAAGGGAAAAGACACAAAGGCTCCTCCATTCGATTGAGGTGAGTTGGGCGCAGACATATATTAATGTTAGTTTAATGTTAGATTTGGGAAGAAAGATGGAAAGGATTTTGGGATTGTTGGAGGAAAGTAAAACGTCTTCGCGAATTTTATGGTCAAAATGGGGAAAAAAAAAAAAAGATAGCAGAGGATGGTTTCGATCCATCGACCTCTGGGTTATGGGCCCAGCACGCTTCCGCTGCGCCACTCTGCTGACCGATGAAGAATAAGACCATATGCTGTAGTTAACACTACGGCACTAGATGGCAGTTATCTGCTCGTTATAATTTAAAATTATAGCTGGATTTTAATGTACAACGTTTTAGTCATTAAAAATATTTAGCCACGCTTTCAGTTGTTTTAACCTGGAAAGAATAAGAAAACACGACCACGAAGGGACTCGAACCCTCAATCTTCTGATCCGAAGTCAGACGCCTTATCCATTAGGCCACGCGGTCTGTGTAAACGATGCAAACGTTTACGGTGATTATGTACATTCCAACTGTAAAAGTAACTACTTGTTACGGCCTTATCAATTATTCGTTTTATAAAATAATTTTTAAAAATTCGACTAACTTGCACTCGAACAGTTACCACAAGAACGTTCGTTATCGCATCCCAAAATTTTAAGAGATAATTTATTTACACATATAAACACTTAATGTGAGACCAACATAATCCGCTCGCTCCGCGGGTGTTCGTTATATGTGTTTATAAAAAGTTCATAATCTTTTTTATTTAATACAAAAAATAGACAAACCGGCAACTAACAGTTGAACAGCAAAGTTTTACATGTCGGAAATACTCAAGATAATCAGAAAATGGTTTTTGTTCTTTTTCTTTATTTTCACCGTCTTATTATACCTTCAGGGTTCTTACAGTTAAACAACATTAACTATCCACAACTTTGCTGTTTCAGGATGCAAATATATATATTTTAAAATGCTGTTTTGCCACAACATCAAGTCCGATTTTAGCGTTAGATTTTGACCAATATTTACAACAGCATTTTAGCAGGGAAGTCCAATCTTCCGAATAACAGCACTATATTATCATTTCTATGAGCTCTATTTTTATTCGCTCCGCTCACATGTAAAAGTCACAACTCAAATTTACTTATTAGCTCAAATTAACCAAGGCAAAGTTTACCCCAAAAAATGTACACTGTTAAAACTACTTCTATTTAAAAATGTCAGAACACTTAATACGAAAATGCAGTATGCTTAACATAGTAAATGAAAACATTTTTTACACTTTTTCAGAAATATTAGTCTTGAATTATGAATTAAACTAATATTAAATGCAAAACAACACTGTACAGAAATCCATTTAAATCTAAACAAATCTTTTTTTTCAAATCTTTGATGGTTTGTTTCCTAATGCTTATCAGAAAGTCTCTGGAGCAGGGCAATGATGGTGTCTTGCTTGGATGAGATTAATTCCAATGCTGTTGCCATCCTCCCCATTGATTCAGCCATGCTACCTAGAGTTCTCTCCTGGCGCCGTTCACGAGCATCCTTTTTGCGTTGACGCTGCTCATCCAGACGTGCACGTTCTTCACTGCTGGTGAGAAAATTGCGAAGAAGAGCAGTACGTTCACCCGCGTTTCCCTGCTGCTGGGCAAAGCGAGAGGCAGTCGAGCCAAGCTGAAGATGCCGAAACCTCCGTTTCAGTGGCTGCCTTGTAATCTTGGAGGCAGTTTTGGGGGAAACAGTGGGCATGGAAGTGTCAGTACTGTAAGCAGGGCTTGGGTTTGGGGATGTATTACACAGCAACGGGGATGCCACCAGTGTAGGTATTGGAGAAGGGGTGGTGAAGAGTCCACTGGGGAGCAAACAAGGGGTGGCCACTGCAGCGACTGACACGCTGTGTGCCTGGGGTTCCTCAGACCGCTCGGCCGTTTTAGCTGTGGCTGCATAACTAACCAGAGTGGCTGAAGCAGTGTCGTTCTGATTGATTTTTCTTTTTCCTAGCACTTTGTCCATCATCTGTAATTTAAAGCGACACAAAAATTTTATTGATTTTTAACTATTTTAAAATATCTGCAAATGTTTTGTTCAGTTTACCTTGTATTCACCACTTGTATCACTACTTCATACCTCAAAGTATTCCCATGAGGTCTTGGCCTGGCCTCTGCCCAACCTGCTGCGTTCTTTTACTCTCTTGTATGTGACAATGAGGTTGTTCCATTTTCTTCTAATCTTTTCCACTGGCAGTGAGTGGCCGAAATTCTCCAGCTCACTCTGGACGTTCTGAAAGAGACGAGAGCGTTCATGGGAGCCGTACATGTCCCAGCAACGATGCATCGCTTCAATGAGGTGCACAATAGCACGATGGGTGAACTCGGAAGACGTTGATACTGCTTCAGGGTAGCCCCGTGCTGCAGTACCTTTTCTTGGTTCCTCCCTGTTTACCACTGCAAAAAGTATACTTTGGTTAGTAATAATTATTGCATTCAACCATGTGTGAGTGCATATTTTGTGAATACTAATACTGTTACAAAGCTGAAAAAAGTTCTTAATTATATTGGTATTATAGAATGAAATAGATTGCTTTTGTTTGTTAGATGATGTGATATGCTGCTCAAAATAAACACATTAACTCTCACAAGTCACAGTCTCTTTAAATAAGCGTGTTAGACCTCAATGCTTACCTTAACCTTTTTGCACTTATTTTTAATGGCAAAGCTTGTAATAAGTGTTTTATGGCCTCATGTCAACAACCTCACACTCTATAAAATGTACCCTTTTAACAGCATCCTTTTTTTGGACAGATTTATCAAGAGTTCATCATAAAATACGTCCAAATCACTGTAAATGTTTTTCATCAGCTTATCAGTACTGCAACATTAACTAGATATATGAAATATCGGATACTGATATTAGAGCATTTTTGCAAGTGCTAATACCAAGTCACAATATTGATATCGATGCATCCCAAGTCACTATAATAACATAATATATAATCATTTTTTAATGACTTTGTTTTTCATGTTTTTTTAATAAAAAGACTCACCATTGGGCACCTTCTGGTCTCTAAATACAGACACAGCGCTGTTTATACCGATAGGGTCTGCAATGCATGAAAATATAAAGGTCATTAGAGAACGAGGTTTATTTGATTTATAGTATTTTAAAGGCATCGAGAATAATATGGGAGCTAATAATGCCAAGTGTCTAAACATATGATAAATTGAAAACGCAACACTGTCTTTATGACTACTGGACAAAGTGTACTTTAGCCCTTATATTGTGTTAAGGTCAAATTGGATCTGTGATTTATGCATACACACACATGTTCAGTATTCAAGTTGAAAATGTTATTTTTAACAGACACACAAACAGATATTTTAATTACATGACAAATAGTAATGACTTTTTCTACATAAATCTGTGCGGGACAATTTTGACCCGTAACACAACAGATGTCACTATGGTTAATAATAATATATTTTTTTAAAAACCACACACACAAACAATTTATTTTGGAAATGTGTTCTAATATTATTCTAGTATAGTCAGATAAAATAAATACCCATTATCTTTACTATAACAAAATATAATAGGTGAATGCAAACATTTTAAAATAAAAATGAGTGATATATTATTAGATAAATAGACCATTTGACCAACTAAAAAAAATTAATCAGTATTTACATGGTTATTTGCTTGGTATAACAAGTTAGCTATAGGGTGAAAAGCAATCATTGTTTTTTTGAGCTTTTTGGGCTGAATTAACTCATGGATCAAATTTCACACCAATTTAACAGAAAATATGTGAGCAGTTTTCTAACACATCACAAGGGGTTAACAGGTACCACTCACAAAGTAACACAGGGCTCGACTCCTTAGGCTGCTCGACATGGTGAGGCGCAATTACAGCAGAAATGCTCGCAGACGATTCAGTTGCTCTTGGACTTTCATCACAGGATGGAGACATATCAATTTCAGACGATTCGGTTTTCAGCGACACGTCCATCACTGCACTGGGACTGAAATAGTGCGTGTTAAGTGATGTTATGGTTCCGAGTTATAGTCGGGTTTAAAACTACGCGCAAACAGATATCGACGCTTCCTGCATGCACTTTCCTAAAAGTGCGTCAAAAATCTCCGTATAGCGCCAACTATGAAAGTGTCATATTATTTTTGTTTAGTCTACATCCCGAAGTTCACAGTGAAGCACCCAAAAAATATAATGGCTGCACCCTTCACGATGCAACTGCGCAAATTTTCTGCGTACATCTACAATGCTATTGGTCGCCCCACATTTACGTCACACTGAACGCCTGCGCTTTTGCAGACGCAATGCGCAGACGTCAAGTTTTTCTGGACGGCAGGTGGAGCCAAAATGTGGAGCGTTTCTTTTTTATATAGTTGCTATTTGTAATATAAATTCTTTATTTATTTATTTTAGTAAAGCTTATTGCCTCAGGCTTAATTATTGAATTTTTATACATTGTTAACTTTAAAGCATTTGACTAATTTTTGGAACAAACATTTCAACATGCATTTTAACCAGTTATTTTAAACTTATTCATGACTGCATATATTGGCCATTTATTAAACATCAACAGATACTGTAACAGGGAGGGTTTTTTTCAAGTATGTAATTTGAGTTGCAATAATTGAACTATTTAACCCAAAATTCGGCCTATTTTGGATTTACGTTATCATCACAAGATTAAATATGAATAAATTTATGGGTGTGTTTGTATTGGTTAATATTTATTTATTAAATATTTGATTTTCAATGTAAAAATAATGTAATCTAAACAATTAAAAAGGGCGTGACAGATCATGACATAAGACTGGCATTACACACAACATACCAATACATATTCACCTCATAAACAACACAAAAACAACTACAATATTTGCATAAGTATATACCAGTGTACCATTTCATTATGCTTTAATGCTTGTCAAATTAATCCACTAAAACCTTTTTTCTGAACATGACATCTGATATATAAAAATATGCACTACTCTGGTTAGGCTTAGGGTTTATTTTTAGAGTTATGGCTAGGGTTTAGGGTTAGAGTTTAGGGTTAGGGTTTAAGATTGGGGTTTAGGGTTAGATATAGGGTTTATGTTTAGGGTTAGGGTTTATGG
Organism: Bagarius yarrelli; assembly: GCA_005784505.1. Taxonomy (NCBI): domain Eukaryota; kingdom Metazoa; phylum Chordata; class Actinopteri; order Siluriformes; family Sisoridae; genus Bagarius; species Bagarius yarrelli. Next base: position 5,185,878 of record VCAZ01000002.1, read on the forward strand.
TCAGTGTTTAGGGTTAGGGTTTATGATCAGGGTTAGGTTTTTGGGTTAGGGTTTAGGGCTGTGGTTTAAGGTCAGGGTTTAGGGTTTATGGTTAGGGGTTAGTGTTAGGGTTTAGGGTTAGGATTTAGGGATTACGGTTAGGGTTTATAGTTAGGGTTAGGGCTAAATAAGGTGAAAATGCATGTTACATATTTTGCCTTTTTTGATGAGGTCAGGAAGTACCTAGAAAAGTACCTAAGAAGCAAAGCAAGGTTCTGGATGGCACTATTAAATTTGAACTGTATGCTTTGTAGATTAATTGTTTTAAGGTAAGAACATTAGTCCAAAATTACATTTTACATTTGTCAGATTTTATGCATACTTCTATACCACAGTGCTGCCTAAATCTTTAATCAGATTGGTAAGAATGTGTTGAAGTTTAGGCTATGTTATGGTTACCCAAAACATTGAGTATTTTAATTTTATTTTAAAGCGCCTACATGTTTTATGCTTTGTTAACTCCAGCTGAATGTACATTACATTTTTTTAGAATTCTATGTTTAAGACAAAACATCTGAGCTTCATGAATAAACCGAGGGCATATCTGCAAGAAGGAAAGAACACGGAGGAGCTCTTGATACAGAGTTTGAAGCAGATTGCAAGACTGCGAACCATCAGATCTTCAAAACTAAAGCTTATTTCAATGTATCATGAAGTACTGTACTATTTGAAACCTGTAAAACTAAGAGTGTCATGGTGGATGGATTTGCAGCTTGAAGGAAATTGAAGCTGCACAGGGAATGCAAACGGAAGCTAAGTTTTACTTGTTTTTTCCACAAGAACTGAACTTGACATCTTTATATACCTTGCATGCAGTACAATTTTCTATATAATGCATATGTGGAAATTACTGAACAAATTCTGATTTTGAGTTTAATACTTAATTATCTAATATGCTATTAAAAATTCTTGGGGTTTTGTTTTGTTAGTCTGTATATTATGTTAAATATGTATAGACATGTAATTGTACTTAAAAAAGATAGGACTTTTTAATCCGTCTGGTCTATTTACCAGTCCATTTTAAGCGACTAACCCAGTCATCCATTCCAAAGCAGATGTTTAAGGCTTTCGTGTTTAATATGTAAAGCAAATAATCAGCAGAAAATCTAGCATGTTTGTAAAAACTATACTCATTTAGGAAATCTAGCAAATGTATTATTGTTTTATTATTTTGTAGCAAAGTCGAGCCTTTGAGGATTACATCCATGTTTTATGGAATATTTCACACCTGAGATAAAAGTGTTTGCTGGGCAGCTTAAATGTTGAGAGTCACCAATCAAACACAAAGCTCACCGAGAGCACAGAGCTAATCGAGTTAATCATCCATCTAAAAGCTGTGCTGTTGTGTGGGATTGAGGAAATGTTGGGACTCCATAGACAGCTGGCATTTTCCCTGCTACAATGCAGGTACCTGTGATCCTGTTTACTACAAAAACAGTGCTAAATTTGTCATACAATCTTTTTGCTTTTAAGTATCTAAGATGTCAGTATGTATATTGTTCTTTTGTACAGATGGCATTTAAACTCACAATGTGTGAAGACATGCTTGCCACAGCCAGGATAGTCCTTGGATACACCTAGTATAGTAAGATAAACAAACAATTAAGCTTTCTATCTTTTCATAGCATCTTGCTTAAAGCAGTCCTAGTTTGCATTTTGGTTGAATTTAATAGTCCTAACTGATTTTGTAGTGAACTTATACTGTATATTTTTACCCTCTAATAGCCTGTCCAAATGGCCACTTATGTGTTGTTACAAGCTAAAACTGCAGCTGCCATTCTTTCTGTTGCAGCATTATAGCATTCTTTAAAGCAACTATAATGTCTATAAACATTTAGTAATATTGAAGCAGTTTAAACGATACAATAGACTTTTCTCTAAAATAGAGCCATTATGCTATGAGTTAAATAATAGTTAACAATAGCTAATGTTAACAGTCTTCTTCTCTATTCAGCTATTATATTATATTATATTATATTATATTATATTATATTATATTATATTATATATATATATATATTATGTAATTGTTTATTACATTATAAAAGTTTTTTTCCAATTCCTCTTCAAAGAAAGATTTTGTGTGCATTTTCCAGGAACCCCTGAACTCCTCTGAACTAATATCAGCGCTGTAGTCGCTCAGTGACGTCTGTAAGACCTTGTTGGACATGGAGGTTGCTTTTGGCTTCCCGGCTATAACTGGATGAGACGAGCACATGCCTCAGGATTAGTTGAAGAGGGGACTACACATGGAGAGTCAGATTGCTCCACATATCTGTGGTTAAGGAGATAATGATATATAAAAAAGATTACATTTTATATTATATAAACGGTTCTATAAAAAGTCCAGAATTTTTTTTCTGATCTAGTGTGTTTTCCATCACAGGGTGTGAAGACTTTGGGAAGATGCATATTGAAGCACTGTGTTCTATGGCAGCTCTTTATTTCACACAATCTGAGCATATGCTTCGCTTAAAAAGGGTAATGTACATTTTGTTTATAATACAAGATAATACAAGATCTATAATATCTTCATCAAGTGATTTTTTCTCTTCCTATTTAAATCTGGAATTACAGCAGAGAAAGCACTAGGAGAAAAGAAGAACTTCTTGACTACGAGCTCTGTAGGTGTCTGGCTACTTGACCTGATACCTACACACCTTCCTGGAGGTAAGAACAAAAGCTGATTCTATTAGACATCAGCAGGTTTTTTATATGTTTACTGCTCTTCTCCTTTTTTATCAGCATTAAAGAAACCCTGGTCTCCTACATAGAGCACAAAACCCTTAATGTTTCTCCAGATGTGGAAGAAGCTTTCCCAGACTGTGGGGACCTGTAAATTTATTATTAACCTACATACAACAAAGATAAAGCATTACAAATATTTCATTAAAGCATGACTATTATGACAATCTATCAGATTGTGTTTATTAAAACTTTTAATTAGCGTTTAATTTTTCAGTTTGGGAAGCCTCAGGGAATAGTCAGCATTTTATTTTATTATATATTAATTTAAATTATTTGATTTTATTGCACAAAAATCTCATGGAATAAAGGTTAATGATCATGTTTAAGTTTTTCTTTCCCTTCTGCTTTGTTTGTTTTTATGTCTTTTTGCTTACATTTACAGCATTTGGCAGACGCCCTTATTCAGAGCGACTTACATTATTCCCTGTTATACAACTGAGCAATTGGGGGTTAAGGGGCTTGCCCAGGGGCCCAGCATTGCTGGCTTGGTGATGCTGGGAATCAAACCCGGTCCAACACCTTAACCACTGCGCTACCACTAACACTTTTTGTTCTGCATCTTGATGCGCTTAAACCACTGGATGGAGCTGTGGGCTGGTTTACTTTTCCTTAATCCAGCTCTAAAATGTGCCTTTTTATAAGTAGATTATTTGTTTACTTGGTATCATATAACCAAATTTTTCCAGTTATGTTAATTCTGTTATGCCTACTATTCCAGAACGATCTTCTAAATGATATATTTCTTATTCCTCTATTAGTGAGTGAGTCATAGCCTATGTATAATTAAATTTAGACTAACTAAGATAAGTCACTTATTAAATCTAACTCTCTTTGATTGTTTTACCGTGTTACACTTTTACTGCAGCCTTAAATGCAAAAAAAGAAAACGCAGTTGCACATTGTACAATAAGCCACTCAAGCCTTGCTATACACTGCCGCTTTATTCATTGGCTTCCACTGAGATAGATGAGTCACCACACATCTCCCCCCAAAAAAGCCAGAGATTTTTTTATCTAACAGCCATGCGCACTCTCCTATTTGTCTTTGTGGACTGTGAGATCTTTGCTTTTCACAGCCAACGATAAACCTAACAAAAGTTAATTTAAAGTTCTTTGAAATCAGACACTAGTAGTGAATCTCTGTTATGTAAATCCTAGTTTAATGATATGAAATGAATTGCGGCATTCTACAAATTATAACCTGAGATTAAATCTGTAATTAATGAGTTGTTGTTGCTTAACCACGGATCAGAGCTTGGACGGTTTTTTTAAACACATCTGGAATAATGATAAGGAAGAAAAAAGCAGTTATTTCAATCAGGTACAATTAGTCAACCCCGGTATAATTAGAGTTCTTTGATTGCGGTCTTTTTAGTCTCTCCGCAGCATCTGTTTTTTTCTGTTTCCTATTTAGCTGTCTGTGTGTCATTACTAGAAGGGTGATTTTAAATAGCCTTTTCAGCAATCAGCAAATTATCACCATTCTTTATGCCAGTATAATTTTTGGATTTGAAACCCTGTCCCCAACAAATAAGCATATGCTTTATGTTTTCTTAAGGAAAGCAGAAATAATCATCATTCTAGTCCCAGAAATTTGACAGTCTCAACATTGGGATAAGCAGACTGCTGAAGCATGTCTTTATTTTAAACAACTACAAGTTAAAAAACAAATTACAAACAATAAAAATGTAATTAATGCACCATCTGTGACTAATGGCACCCAGATAAGATTTGTAAAAGTCACATTGCCATCTGCTCAGATTGCTGTCTTTAAATGTATCAGAGTTTGAGAGAAAACATTTCTGTGATCATGTAGTCTGTGATATTCACTATAAAGAGCATGCTGAACGCATTTTATGCCCCTGCACTTTGCTAAACATGGGGATACATTAATTGAGAAATCCCTGTTCGCACAACATAGAGTCAGTAACTCATAAAGAAAGTGGTTATTCAGTAACATGTATGGGAAGTATAAAAAAGTAAATGCGAGTGAAAAATGTGACATAAACCTACATAATAATTCTATTTGAAATATTTACCTTTTATACACAAAGTAATAAGACTCTCAGTACTCATCAAACATGCCTGGTTTAATTATTTCCCAGGCAATAGAAAATGGCAAGACATCACCTTTGATAAAGCACAGCCTTGATTTTACATTATTCAAAATTGCTGAAGAGGAAAACAGGACAAAGAGAAAAGGTGAGTAATAATAAACAAGTTCTACCTTTCTAATATGAAAAGGTTTTATTAAAAAATTGTGCCAAAAATGTTAATTCATTAGATGAATGCTTTATCTGAAAGAACAAATACTGGATACAATCCAAGATGAGCAGTTAACCATTTTTGCTACAGACTTTTAAACTTAGCATCATAACCATTGAGAAATCTTTTGCCACATGTAAGGATGTAGATCCTGATGTTTATAGGCTTTACGTAATAGTATTATTACAGACCTGAGGACGATTCTTTATATTTAGCCTTCAGTATCCACTATGGTAAGCTAGCGTTTTGTGCTTGCATTAATGTTTTTTGGTTATTTCATTTTCCAATAAAAGCTCTATTTCATTTAAAAGGTAGATTTTGTGTAGCCTGCATGGTCTTAAAAGAAAGCACAGAGAGTCATGTGTCTTTAGCGAATGATGACCGATTTTTTTAACGTGTTTATATACCTGAATGTGTTATATACCTTTCTTTGGAATTATTTCAGTTATTAACGTATTATTGCCCTCATCAACTCATATATGTTGTGACCCCGGTGCCCACAACCTCAGGGGACGTCTACTTGTCTCTTCTTTATCTCTGCATTAAACGAAGCTTTATTTTGCTTATTTTCTACTGTGTTTTGCCTGAGTTGCTAGAATATTTAGATGCTTGTCAAATAGCATTAAATTGTACAGAGGAAGTGGTGACTCAATGGTAAGGTGTTGAAATGATACCCCCCAATTTCTCAGTTGCATAATAAAAGAGATAAATGTAAGTCGTTCTGGATAAGAGCGTCTGCCGAATGCCATAAATGTAAATGTACAGCAATAAAACAACTATTTTGCATGTCACAATTTTGAATGTCACTACTGCTTTTACTACTGTTTAAAACAAGTCAACTTTCTTCAAAGCAAATTAAGTTTAACAACATGGAAACAAGAAAGACTTATTAAAATATATGAGGATCCCTTATTATGCTAGCCCATTAATAGTGTGTTGTGATGTTTTTTATTGTTGTGGTGTTTCGTGTTTTGTTATTACCTGTTCGTAATTCGCCATTCAATATGTTTGTTGTTTATACAGGTGCCTATGTGCGACTCATAGGAATGTGTTGTTGCTTCAAAACCAGACAGAAAATCCCAATTCTATAGCCTAAATATTGAATATTTTAGATTTAATCAATATTTCTATTTATATTGGATAAAAAAGGATTTACACTCGAATTAGAGACATATTTTTAAAATCCCTAGTTCAAATAAACAAACAAGAGAAAGCAAACAAGTGGACCCAAGAAAAAGACGTGTTCATTATAACTGACTATAGCAACACATTGCTGGTGAAGCTGGCCTCACTGCTGCAATAGACATGCTTTTGCTTTTTTGTTTGCTGGTGTTTTGTCACAGTGGACAGGGCAATTACCCAGAATACGGCTGTGTGGGTTGGTCTGTCACTTTCCAATAAAATTTTGTTTCTAACTAGAACTGTGTGGGATGAGACTTTAGGCAAAAAATACTAATCGTTTTCTTTGGTCTCTTTTGGTCTATCCTTATTTATCATTGCTAAAGTCAAAAAACAAATTTGTGGTAATACTTACTAAACTAGGAAGCCTATGAGCAGAGAAATAGCGCTGGGAATAATCATGCACAGGTAAATATGGGGGCTGTACTGACCCTCCTAGAGACAAAATATATTTTATTTAAAAGTGTGTGGTTAGGCATTAAATTAGGCTGCTGTTTTTCATATAATTCTAATGTCAGGCTCTGTCTTTGGAACAAATGGTGCCTTTGATGAATGTATGCAGCTGTGATGATGTTCCCCCCATAATACACAGTCCTCTCAAGCCATTGTTCAGTCCTGATTGAAATGATAATATTACTATTGAAGTGGTAATCAGTCATAGAACCAGATGCAGTTACATGCTTCTCTTACAATCATACTGTCACAAAAGTACACTATGATATTATTAAATAACACATTTTTAATAGTGATAAGAATCCTCATCTCTTTATCTCTATTCTTTCTAGCTTATCTTCAAAAACTGTAGATTGTTAAAGACATCCTGCCCACGAACCCTTTAATTCTACTGGATTTCCCAAAGCTCATAGGAATAATCCAAATACTGTAAATTCCTGGTATAGGCTTAATTTGCACAATGTTTTTACATGACTGATTTATAATTACATGGCAGGTTTTTTGTACACTGGCTTCACAATTTCACGCCCATAAATCTGACGCAATCAAAACAATCTGTGATTGGTTGTCGCTCAGCCTGGCCAGTGTAAGTCACTGGTTGCCATCTGAAGGTCTTAATACAAAAAACAGATTGTGAGTGGAAGTAAGGTGTGTACATTTACATGTTTCTATTAAAATACAGTGTAAATGTGATAACAATGTAACAGCAATGTAACTACAGGCTTGGCAGACACCTTAATTCTCAGGGGCGGCAAGTTTGCTGGCATGGCCAATACCAGACGGGGTGACAGGTGGAGCTGGGCGCCTACTGAGGTCTGTGGGCGAGGTTATGATAGATGCTAAAGCCTGTTCCCCTGTTCCCATTCTGCCAGTTGCACCCCTAAGTCACTTGGAAGAGAAGGAGAATCACAGCTAGCAGAGACATATGGCATCTGTTCTGTGGTGAGCACTTCTGTACTTTTTTCTCTTTTCTTGTCCTTTATATGTTATACTATATATGTTAAGCCTCCAACAAGGACTAGCCTATGATCTTGTCACAGATTTAGCTAATATGCAATCATTAATAAGGGAATGCATCAAACCAAACACTGCAGATTCACAGGCAGAAAAGCCCTGGAATCTATAAAACTAACAAACCAAATATAAACCTTGTGATTTTTGTTGATGTTGATGTTGAAGTCTCCCCTTGTTTTTGTAATCTCCCTCCCTCCTCCTTTTTCTCTTTGGTACCCAGAATATCCATTGTAAGTATTATTTTATTTTATCAAATAAGAACACATTCCCTCCTCTGCCTCCTACTCCACTGACTTCATATTACATCAGAGATGACAGGAAAATACGCAAAAAAATATAAAGATGTTGTTGATATTGGCAGAGACAAACACAGTGGGCTGCACGGTACAGACAGCACTATAGTGGTATGATCAAATGCTGTGCTTGTTTCCAATGATTTATATAAATGTTAGATGAAACTTAAGATGTTACTTTCATAAGATTTGACAGCAGTGTTTAAATACAGCATTTATTTCAATGTAATTTTTAGAGAAATGTTTTTTGACATACTCTGATTTTAATTGTATAATTTAAAATCCACTTACTCACTAATATTCTTAAGTAAAATCATAAACAGAACAAAAAATAAGTGGGTAAGTGTTGCAAACTCATATCCAAATACACTTCAATTTCATGATTCCTAAAGGACACAATATGCTGAAGTGTATTTATTCCACTGATTATACTCACATATACACATGCTCCTATAATCATATTCATATCCAATTAACCAGGAAGTTATAACATGAAAATTATAAAAATCCTTCAAATTCATTTAAAGGTCTGACAAAACAGGAACAAATTAGGTGCCAGTTAGAGGGACAGCGGATGAGACTGTCCATAATACATCGAGTGAGATAACGTAGAAGGATGTCGGGCTGATGATAAGATAAAATGCAGAACACAGACGGAGAAAACTACTAAGAGTGAGTGAGAGAGATTGTGTGAGTGTAGGTGGTGGATATAAGCATCACAGCTCAGTATTATGTTTAGCAGTCTCTCTGCCACATATGATGTCATAGCAGCAAATCAACCAATCAGGAATCTAAGACCTCTTAGCTCTCTTTGGCTCCACCCCCCGTGTTGGCTCCATATACTCCACTCGGCTTCACTAGGAAACATACAACGTGCTGTCAGATGAGCAGAGCAGACAGACACATTATCACCACAAACACAGCTACACAGAGAAGGAGTGCATACGTGAAGCTTCTTTCCCTCGGGCTTGACAATAGTACTTACCTCCTCCTTTTTCCTGCTCTTTACAAGCTCTGTGTTTTTTCTCTCATTAATTTTTCTCACTTCTGCTAAATCTCTTTTTTGAATCTTTTTTCTTTCCTAGGCAAATGTGTCCCACTGACAAAGAAAGTACAGGAAGGTACGAGCACCAGCAGAGGAATCATCACCATAACCAGCAGCTACAGCGACACTGTTCTATAACTGTTCACCTCTCATCTGACTCACAGCTCAGATATGGGCTGCTCATCTGGCCGTCTACCCTGTCAACCTCCAGCCAGTGCACAGCTGCCCACTTTGGACTCTGACTCCAGCCTGCCCCAAGATGGAAGAACACCTCACACCACCCCTAAAACTCCAGAGAACCTTTCCACCCTAGACCGACTGACGCAGGCCACAGGAGGCACCGAAAAGTCCTGGTACCGATGTGTGTTTCCCTTCGGAGTCATCTCATTGGTGATAGGTATGGCAGGCACAGGGGTTACGTTCACTTTTAACACCCTGCTTCAAACCAAAGTGGTGTCTTTGGTGCTGCTGGTAGTTGGCTTTGTTATGCTGCTGGTGGCAGCTGCCTGTTGGAGGGTACACAGGGCAAAAAGGAAAGAGAAGAAGGAAGGAGTTTTCTTCAGCGCTGAGCAGGGCACACTATGAGACGCTCTCAAGCTTGACAGGAAACTTTTATGTGTGCAGACAGACACTGAAAACACAATGTTTGAGAAACAACCTTTGCTGAAATTCATATCACTTATTCTTTGCACTGTATTTCTGAGGACCATGTGCAGCATGAATGTAGTTAGGTGTATTCGAACTTTTTCACTGGACATCATCAAAGTACTGATCCCTTACAGTGCTGCAGTCTTGTTTATTCATACACAGGCAAATGTGCCAAAAACAAAGGAGCAAAACTCCATTAAAAAATGGAAAATATTCACCTTTTTGATCGTACTGGAAAAATATGGGAGGGAACGAACCTAGAAAACTAACAGTAAGAGGAGATCCACTAAGGAAGACTGAGGTCAGTAGATTGAGGTAATCGTTTAAAAGTGTTTAAAAAACTGAAAAAAAAATTCTCTTAGAAGACTTCATCAAACACTTGTCCACCCAACACTGGGCCACACTTCCTTATCTGCAGTACAAGCCTGAGAGAAATTTTCCAACTCCTGAAAGTGCAAAATTATATGTGTGTGTAATGTTAAGTACTTTTTGCAAAGTTGTTTTTTTGGTGGTACTGGTGGTGAAAAGTAAAATGTATTTGTGCATGAGTGTTGTCTCATGTGCCTGCATGTGTTAATGCACAGTGTTTGCAAAAGCACTCAGGTATTTGAGTGGGTTCCTTTGCTACCGTAAGATTAAGTGCTTTATAATGAAAAGTCATTAACAGGATTTTTCCTACTGCTGAACTTGGAGACCTCTAAAGAACTGGTGATAACATTCCCATGATTTGGAGTGTTACTATTAAATCTGTGGTTAGTCATGCTGTTGTGTACTGTGTTAAATACTGAGTTAATTCTTTTTGTAAAAAAAAAATGTATCACCAGCTTGATAGATGATTAAGTATATTGTGATAGACAGTCATAATACAGTATAAAAGAGTATGAACAAAATGAGAATGCACACATGTCTAATCTCTAGATCTTCAAGCACTGTAGACTAGCCTTCGTTTTTTTTAACAATCTCTTTTTGTATCTCTGTGAACAAAATGACAGACTATTTTTCTTTTTACATTTAATATTTTCCTATCAGTTTGTAACTGGTTATTCCAGTGTTACAGTTGCATGAGGGATATTTTATACCAGCTCATTGATTTTATGTCTATTAATAGCCTTACCAGCAGAAATGATGAAAATGGTGGCTGGGACACCTGCGCTCCACAGATATTGTCTGGGCTTGATGTAAAAGACACGAAAAAAAATGGTATCTATTATGTGTCCTCAGCTGTGTGCTGACATTGTAGTGCCTGTCTAAGCCTGTTTTTATATTTTCAGTTATCAAAATATACGGAAAAGAAAATGGTGGGAGAATGAGAGAAGGTGGGAGGGGGAGCTTTCATGAGAATTCATTGATAAAAAAGCAGCCGGAAATAGTCCTGCGTGCCTGGAATATAAATCAGCACAGAAAAAAACTAAGCACCAGCCATGGTTTATGTGACATTATGCCTTACAAATCTGTCTTTATTCTTTTGGGTGCAATAGTCATACTGCATACATTCCATAACACAAACATTTTAATATAAAGACAGAAGTGTACTAGAAATTGGGATTTTTACTAATTTGCACCTGAAATCCTTGAAAACTTTAAAGGCTGTTTGACTCAGATTGGCATCCATGCTAAAAACTCACTACTTTCAATATTTTTGATTTTAAAAGCTGCCAAATAGTAAGTGATAATTATAATATATGTAGCTCTTTAGCCAAGACTATCAAGTATAGACTACCTGAATCCAAACAGTATAAGTACTGTGTGTGTGTGTGTGTGTGTGTGTGTGTTTTTTTTTAGGGTGTTGTATGTTAATAGATACGATTATAGATTTTTGACTCTTTACAAAGTGTATTAAATACAAACATCCAACATATCCGATGCCTCCCTGTCTTTATTGAGGCTGTAAAGGGTTTTCAGTAAACCTGAATGCTTTATTGATGGATGAGCAGGCATTTTGTCTGGATGTCTCTAATGCACTTCTTCCAGACAAAAGGAGCACTTTACCTTTTTTTTGCATTGTCATTAATATTCACACAGACATTTCCAACCCCTTAACCCACTCACACTTCTGTCTCTTTTTGAAACCACAAAGACTGTTTTCGGTGCCAGCCACGATCCTTTGCTAAAAATAACTCTGCATGACAGAGTAAGAGAGCGAGCAGGAGAGAGAGAAGAGAGAGAGAGAGAGAGAGAGCAAATACACAGCTGTAAAGCATGTTTAAAGAGAGACTCTTTGTTTGTAACATTTAAAAGAGAGGATAAAATCCAACCGCCTGAGAAATGGTTTTAGCACAAAAATACTCTCATCTGGCTGTTGTGCATTTTGAGAATGATAAATGTTTGGAAATTATACCACTCAACATAAATAACAGTGAAAATTGACAGTGTGCACAATCTGCATTATATGACAAATCGCTCGATATATTCACGCTATAAGAATTTCTAAGAATTAGTGGTGATTCATTTAACCTGTGCAGATGGAACTTGGGTTGATAAAATCTTCTAATTTATGGTTAAATTATTTATTACTACGCTTCCTTCTGAACTCATCTGTAAATAAGACTATTTACTGCTACAGTATGTTATTATTTCAAACCAAAGCAGTACAAGCAGTATTTTAAGATATTTTTTCCAAAAATAATCAATTCATTTAAAGTTTCTCTATCTAACAATTACACATTATTCAGTCTTTTTTTCAGCCTTTAGGTTACAAGCCCCAAATTGACCTTTCTAATTGAAAATTTTTGTTAAGATTAAATGCCGTAACTCTTAAATGTAAATTTTACAATTATAGGGAGATTCTGCGACTCTATGGATATCGATAGCAGTGTCACCATATGCGATGTCAATCTATAATCTCAAAATTTTGTAGACACTCCAGCTAGATCCACCTTATCATACTGAAGGCCAGTAAATATGTTCCCCATCCCTGACTATAAGCCTTGTTTTTATATTAATATTAACTGATTATTATTACCGCATAGAACAGTAATATTAACATCTTAAGCATACAAAAAATCCTCTTTGCAAAAATTAGACTTTTCCATAAAATTCTATCTTAGAGTTCCAAATGAGTGCTGCACCAGGGACAAGATGAGATTTTGAAACAGACTTCATTTATTATGATATAGTATAATAGAAAAATTAATCAGGGATGCCACTAACAATTTCAGGCCCTATAAAAGGATATTAGAAATACTATTACATTACTGCTTGTTAGTACTAATAAAAAAATCTGGGGGTTCTTGAAATGCATCGGCCCTTAGAATTGTCCTAACTCTTTCCCCTATAGCAGCGACCCTAATGTATATCATTGCACTTAAATGTTTTTTGGAACAAATTAAATCTATTGTGGGTCAGAATGGTGGCTTAGTGGTTAGCACTGTTGCCTCACAGCAAAAAGGTCCCAAGTTCAATTCCTGGGGGGCCTTTCTGTGTGAAGTTTTCATGTTCTCTCCATACTTGCGTGGGTTTCCTTCCATAGTCCAAAAACATGTATATTAGGTTGATTGGTTGATTTTAAATTGCCCTTAGGAGTGGGTGTAAGTGTGTTTGTGGCCCTGTGATGGACTGGCGACCTGTCCAGGGTGTACCCCTCCTGCCCTTCGCTGTTATTGTATCACAGCACAGGCATTTCTTTACACTATATATTTACTTATTTTACAGCTGCAGTATTTGATAATGCTTCTGAAAGGAAAAATGTCTGTCATATAGTTGCCTGGGTGTATATGTTGTTAAAGAGGGAGGGAGAGAGAGAGAGACAGAGAAAGAAAGGTAATTTGGTTGCTTTGTTACCATGGAAAATCCCTCAAGTATAGAATAGCAAGGCTTCACACAAGTCCTTCTGAGAAGAACTATTTTTAGAGTTTGTTTCATATCTAAATATCAGCAGTATCAAATCTTTTCGTAAATGCAAACCAGTTAAATATTTTCTCAAACCATAAAACAGCTATGACTAATTACCCATAAACTATGAGCCATTATCTCGAACAAGGCATGCTGCACAGTTCTGATTAATAACAGGAATAACTGCATTATTCTCAGTAAAACATTTATGTACAACATTTTCAACATTTAAAAAAAACCTCTATTCTTAGTTTGTCTGGTTCACCCTTTAACTGATAAGCACATAACACATAAATATGACATATTATCCAAAGAAAAACCTATGAAAGGATGTGCCTTTATACAAATATAATTATAGATGGACTCATTTGAAAGCTAAAATTGTTTCATAGCACACCATGGAGAGTTTTTCTTAAATTAGGCATCCATTCTAATGGTTTATTTATTAAGGAACAGCATGGTGCATAGCAGGATGTACATTCTATCTTTTTATTATTAAATTATTGTTATAGTCATGTGTATTGTACTTTATGAATGATAAAGAAGTAATATAGTTATTGTAATTGGTATTCAAATTGGGATGACATATTGATTAAAAATGTCATCCTTGTTACCAAAAATATAAAAAAAAATAGAGAGAATAATAAACCTGTGTGGGAGAGATAACGACAAAGAATCCTTTTATTAAGCTTAGTGACCACCACACTTCTCACACAACGAGAAGCAACTGGGCTCTGATCTTTCTCTAATCAGAGGTCTTAGCAGCTGTGTGGGCTTCATGGACTTCATGCCACATACATGCCTAAACCATCAATTACCATACATACAAGACACCATGCTCTCTCTCTCTCTCTCTCTCTCTCTCTCACACACACACACACACACACAAACAAATAAATGACAGTGCCAGACCAATCATTGTGACCATTGTGCATTTAGACTTATTTTGTAATAGAAAATCAGTATGAATTAAATACTTGTAACACGATTGTAAACCTTACACTAGAATAAGCCAGAATAAGCTCTGCTGTCTTTAAAACAAACGAAAAAAACATCTAATAACGGTTGTAAGAAAATTACAAAGAGATCTGCATGGACCCTTAGAATCGTCCCAGCCCATAATAACATTGGTGGTGTACGGTGATTTTAATTGGAATATACAGGCATGTAAACACATTAATCTCATTATTCCTGCTCTTACCAAAGTGTGCATGTGTTTGTTATGTAGTTTTGCACTTGACATGTAAACATCCTTACTCTGATTGTTGGAGATAATTGCATTATTTCTGTACAAAGTCAATGAAACATCTTTGAATTTTCTCATTTTAAATTAAACACAATGATTACTATCATATGAAACAATTAGATAAAAGGCTTTTTGGCACTTTCCCCCACATTATTCTAATTATGCTCCTGATGCGACCTTGATGTAATGCACTTTCTTAAAACAGTTTTGACCAGATTTACTCACCAATATGGAATCATGAGTGGATACCTTTTTCTAATTAATATTTAATATTTCCCACTAAGTTAATATTGTGGAGCACCACCCTTTCCTGTTGTATTACAATCGCAAAATCATTCTTTTATGAATACCATGTTTATACACTACATGTACAAAATGATTCTTAACATCTGATTTTAGATCTAGTATAAGATTTTACAGCTAAAATAACAACTGTACTTCCAAATACCTATCATATAGAATATCGAACATAATAGTAGTAGTTTTATTGAGTTTAGGTGTTAGCATTAGCTAAGATGTTTCAGGGGGCAATCAGGGTTCCAGATTATCCCAATAGTGTTTAGTTGGGTTGAGGTCAAGACTCTGTGCAGAACACCTGAGTTTCTCCATTTCAACTCTAACACACATACAAAGACATTCAAGAAACACTCTATGTTTGTGTGCTCCACCAACTTTTGGTCATATGATGTATTATACTGTATAGTACTTGTTTGCAGTTTACTATTTATCCCCTACATCCCCAATGTTTTGCACTTCCTTATGTCTGCATACTTGTGTACACATATATACACAAGTATTTTGGTTCTTTTGGTTCTGCCTGGATTTTGTCTGATGCTATCAAACCATTATTATACAAATATTAAAGCACTTTTGTTCCTATAACTCAATACTAAGCGTTTAAACATCCATTTAGCTACTGTTTTCCACACATATTTTATTAAGTTCCTCAACAGTGACATGTGCATGTTCACACTTTTATTTTTAAATGAGTTTTAATGTGAAATGTCTGAGCGCTTTGTTGCATTCCTTCCTATATCCATGTGTTTTAATATCTAAAAATATTTCTGTTTTGACATGGGAGTAATCTAAGATTTTAAGAGTCAACAGACTTCATGACCTAAAAAAATGGGAAATGGAAAATTGTGGGCCAACGTTGTGATAAGACTATATAAGACTTTAATAAAGGAAATGTGTGCCTGTGTGTGTGTGTGTGTGTGTGTGTGTGTGTGTGTGTGTGTGTGTGTGTGTTTAAAAGCAAGAAAGAAATAGAATTGTTGGCACAATGAAAGGGCTCCTTGACCTTTATTCTCACTTACTTCACCCCTCTGTCTTCAGTGTGACAATGCTGTACCTTAGCCATGCAACCTGGGAGTTTACTTGCATTCTGAATACTAATGCCTGGCTTGTGGATTAGGGAAAAATATCATTTCAGGCTAAAAAGATTTTGGATGTACATGGCAAATAAGTAAAGATACATCATTTTAGGGAAATTAAATAAAACTTGTATTATATTTTATAAGAAGGAAAATGGTCACGTCATAACATCTGTGGTGATGCAGTCTGGATCATGTTTTCTTTTCCTCTTATATATGGTCTTTTCACAAATCATCAACTACTGACTTATAATATAGTATCTATAATATACTATAATATACTATAATATACAGTATACAGTGATCGGTCTATAATTATAATGGTAACATAACAACAAAAACATTCAGAGTAACAAATTCATAATAGGTGTAAATTGATTTTTCATTTTAATGAGTGAAAATAGTATTTGATCCTCTATCAATCAGTAGGATTTCTGGCTTCCAGGTGTCCCCTTTTACAGGGGGCATGGTGGCATGGTGGCTCAAATGGTTAAGGTGCTGAGTTGTTAATCCAAAGACCAGAAACACCTGGGTTCAAACCCAACCTCCGGCAAGTCAACCACTGTTGGGTCCTTGAGCAAGACACTTAACCCCTCCTGCTCCAGGGGCGCTGTATCATAGCTGACCCTGCGCTCTGACCCCAACTTACTAAAGATGGGGTATGCAAAAAATGCATTTCATTGGCTCTGTACACGTACCTTACACAATGAATTGAATATACTTATACATACAGGTAACAAACTGAGATTGGGAGCACTCTCTGCTTGTTTCCTGTATTAAAGACACCTGTCCACAGAAGCAATTAATCAACCAGATTCCAAACTCACTCCTGAGATGTGTGCAAACTTCGTGGCTAACTACAAGAAAGGTCTGACCTTTTTAACTGCCAACAAGGGTTTTGCCACCAAACAAGTATTTTACTCATTAAAATGCAAAATCAGTTTATAACTTTTCTGAAATGAGTTTCTTTTTTGTTATTCTGTCTCTCACTGTTAGGATAAAACTACAATTACAATTATGAACTGGTCATTTCTTTTTCTATCTGAGAGAGAGATAGAGAAAGAAAGAGAGAGAGAGAGCAAATACACAGTCACTTTTGGCAATAATATATAAAATAATTTGGGGTAAACTAGAGCTCTCCTAATAGATTGTTATAAATGTTTTTGTTTTTTTGTTTTTTTTAACAGCTTTCAAATATAGCTGAATATGATTTTAATCCATAAAATATCTTAACACATATAATAATGTCAGGGTCGGCCCACAATCAGTGTCTCAACCTCAATCGGCCCACAATCAGTGTCTCAACCTCAATCTCACAACCTCTATATAAATGTGTTGCTGTAATAAATGAGGTTAAGATTACTACAGCTTGCTTGTATCAAGAATCAATTCATTTACACAATGAATTGCAATATATACCTGCGTGGTCCTTGCTATTAATTTTTTAAATACCCAAAGAAAATTATAAACTACATTCATTATAGAAGCAGATCTTAATAGTAAATGATCAAATTACAGTGCTGTAAAATAGTCTGTTTTTTTTTATCTATATCTTTAATAATGTGTGACAAAGAGTTTGAAAGATCCAGCTGAAGGCTTTATACAATTCCAAACAAAACCTCAGATATATTAAAAAGGGCATATGACTAAACCAGCAGAAAAGGCATCTTGAATCACAGATAATTGCACAGAAAAAGCTCTTGGCTCTTGGCCCTTGTGCTTATTATTAGGAGACACTGACTATTTTAAATCTTGTTTAATCCATATTTTTCTTGTTTGCTTAAAAGTAAAAATGGTGGCTTGTTGGATGATGTAACCTTTGTAGCCATAAATGTGTGCAGGGAGAGAGAGAGGGAGAGAGAGAGAGAGAAAGAGAGAGAGAGAGAAAGCGAGGGGGGGTGGAAAAGCATGGACTGTCATTGCATCCTTCCAGCACGCATACAATTAATGATAGTAGGACAGTGTTGCATTTGCTCTTCAGGCCAGACTAGATAGAAAACCATTTTAAAAAGATAGCAATTATAAGGAAGCAATTAGTGTCTCTTTTTTCTTTTAAAAAACAGTTTGAATTCTAATTCACATCACACACTTATAGACATTGATTACTTTTGTTTCTTTGAAGCACTCATGTTTTTCAGCCAGAAAATCCATTTTTTTTTTTTACATGATTCAGTGATGATTGGAAAAGGTCATTGTGTATGTTATGCACATGTAGAACACTAAATGTAAGCCTCATTCAAAGTGTTTCCTTGCAGCCTGTTGAGTTAAACTGGAACAATTAGCGTATCATAGCTTACATATTGCTAATTTTAATTTAATTGCGTTTCTTCTTTATACCCACATAATTCTAGCTTTCTATCACTAAGTTGATATTATCACACATGTGCCTGGTGGGTGGATGCACTAAGGGTGTTTGGCAAAAATGTCACCAAGAAAAAATGTCAACAGACATCTTAGCCATTGTAGAGGTATTATTATTATAGAGCTTTTTTTATTATAGACATTCTTTAGAGTACTATTAGGCAATTAGGCTATACTAATGTCTGAGATTATTATAAAAAGTATTATGTCAGGTTAGACACTGCAAAAAGGAATAAGACCAATTTATTTAAAATGAAACCTGAAAATTTAGCCATGCCTGAAGAAACATGTGTCATCCCAGCTGAGTCAATCCATTACCCTGTCAGATAGTTCTATTTCCCCTTTACACGGTTACGTTTTGCTTTATGAAATATATATCACTGTTATTTGCTGTATCCCCAGTATGTATTATTTTGGAATGCATAGCTTAGTATTTGATGCTATTAACAAGCCTGATAAATAAACAATAACCATAAATAAACAAACTGATTTAATAACTTAGATTTTCAAAAAGATTTTTTAAAGTCAGAAAAGTTGTGTAACGATTTCAGCCTCCTACCACCAGAAGGCGCCCTCGTCTGAGTACTATCCACTTCCGGTAGAACTTCCTGTTGCTAGCTTCATAAGCTAACAGGACTGTGACCACATTACAAAGTATTGTTTGCTAGTCAACATACAGAGCGTTAATGTCTATGTTCACAGTTATATCGTCATGGTTCACTGAACTCTGCTCTGTTTATGGATTACGTTCAATGCCTACTGGATATGTTTGGCTGGTTTGTGTTTGACTTTTGTCTAGCGATCTCTGCCTGTATATTGACCAAGTCTGTTGATTATTGAAGTCTTAAACAGTCTTTAATAAAGCCTTTCACTGCAAAATTGATTTTACTTCGACATTTGCTTCACAGGTTGTACTAGTAATAGCACTTGTGTAAGTCAAAGGCAAAAAAAAATACTAATATCAATGGATTTGTCAACTGCAATTATCCGAGAAATATATATATATATATATATATTATATATATATATATATATATATATATATATATATATATATATATATATATATAACAAACCTTTTAGAAATTGTATAACTATAAGCAAGCAGCCCTGATATACAGGTACCTGTTGGCATATTAGATTAGATTAGATTCAACTTTATTGTCATTGTGCAAGGTACATGTACAGAGCCAATGAAATGCAGTTAGCATCTAACCAGAAGTGCATATATAATGTTAATTACGTACAACACATACAGTTTGCTAAGAGTGGGAAGTGATGGCGCAGTGGTCAAGGTGTTGGATTGGTAATTGGAAGATTAGGGTTCAATTTTCCAGAACCACCAAGTTTCCAGTTGCTCAGTTGTATAAAAGAGATAAATGTAAGTCTGGATAAGGACGTCTGCCAAATGCCGTAAATGTATAGTGTCTGGTTTAATACATCTTTTAAAAATCTAGACATTATGATCATATTGTTCCTACACAAATATTTTATAATATATAATCTGTATAATTTCCTGTACACCTACTCATTCATTCAATTGCTTTCTAAGAAAAACATGAAGGCCAGACTGAAGTTTGCCACAGAGAATTCCATTATTCTGGAATAATGTTCTTTGAAAAGATGACGGATGAATTATTTGGACACTGCAACAGAGGACATGCAGAATTCCAGGAAAAAAAACTCATACCAACTGTGAAACAATGAAGGTGGAATTGTCCTGGTTTTGAGATGCTTTGCTGCAACAGGACCTGGACAGCTTACCATCATAGAATCCAACATAAATTATACTGTGTATCAGAGGGTGTTTGAGGAACATTTAAGACCATCTGTAACAAGTTAAAGCTGAAGCAGAACTGGACCCTGCAACATGTCAATGACCCAAAACATATCAGTAAATCCACCCAGGACTGGCTGAAAACTAAGAAATGGAGAGTACTGGAATAGCCGAGCCAAAGACCAGATCTGAATCTTATTGAGATGCTGTAGAGCGACTTGAAACGGGCTGTACATGCAAGAAACCCCTCAAACATCTTACAGCTGAAAGAATTCTGCATTGAGAAGTGGGGCAAACTTTCCTCAGACCAATGTCAGAGACATTAGCCAAAGGGGGTAACACTAGATCAAGCCAGAGAAGACAAGAAAAAACTCTTTAAGAAGTGGCATAATGAGGAAACCTTAAACAAGAAAACTGCATGCAATTGACCAGGATTCTGGGTTAAATATAGTTATATTGATTACTCAACACACCAAAGCTATGCTAAATGACTATACTAATTAATCCTTTGTATTTTAGCATTACTGGGTAGAATCAATGAAAGCAGCTATACAAGTGTCACTAATGTATGTTAGTGTTTATTGCCAAACGGCTACACTGTGATACAGAAATTAATAATATTAATACAAAAACAACAGTAATAACAGTGTTTTTAAATTTATATTATGTTATAAGAATACTTGACTGAGTTTTTTTTGTATTTTATTTTTTTTCGAGATTAGTTTTAGGAAAGATTCCAAAATCAAACGACATAAAACATATAATCAAATAAATTATGCAGAAAACATAAACATTAAAATGTATTGTTCAATTGTATGTGCTATTATACTCTGGTGCTCCTTCAAATTTTTTATTAAATTATACCTGCCCCTCAGGAGAATTACCCTATTACTCATATTCTCTACCCCACAGTAGATCAGATTTGGATGACAGCACTCTCATATACTTTAATGTTTAATAATTTTCTTGGCTTAGTTTCATCATTTCTATTTAAACAGGGCATCACGAAATCTTTCTCTAGGAGTTTTCATTTTACTGTGATTTTTTATATTTAGGAGTGTTATTCTCTGTTGAAACACACTGCCGGAAGGATACTTGTATCTTTATATATGTAGCTATACTAGATATACATGCTTTTTAAATGATACAATATTTAAAAATGTCTGCATTATGAAAAACAGTTTAGAACTTTTGTAGAATGCTTACAGGCAATTACGCCGGAGCTAAAATCATTGAATTCGTTGTATTTAATTTGTATTTAAATTTGTACATGGCTTAGCCCCTTCGTATATTGCGGATCTTAATCAGGAATAACAGTCAAAGAGATCTTGATGATCTCAACCTCAGAAACTTCTCATCATGCTTTTGCAGCCATTCCAAAATCATGAAATAGCCTACCGCTGTATATAAGGGAAGCACTGATTTAGCACCGTCCAGTTAAAATCCATATGAAACCATATTTTTTGTGGTAGAGTTTGATTAAAGATAAGTGCAAAGGTTCTGCTCAATCATGGTTTAATGTGAAGATTGCTAAAGCTATGTTGGTTTCTTTTGGGGTTTTTTTAAAGATATACCTTAATTGTTCTTTTAAGGTTTCTCTTTGTATATTTCTTAATTAGATATGTGCATATGTACATGTGCTTTAGAAATAAACTTTGATTGATAGAATGTATTTTAGCTAATCATTTGCATCGGAAAAGGTCAGTGAAAGCGGAGCATCTGCTTCATCCATTATGCCAGAGATGCAAAATTATTTCCACCTCCACTCAGTCAATATTAAACAATTTCACTGAGCAAAAAGATGCAGCATATAAATCTGGAAACCCCAAATTCCTGACTCAAATCTTTCAACTGTTACGGCTTGATGACCTTCATTTTTAATTTTGCGTATTGTAAGAAATGAAAAAGTGCCATTTACAATCGACTATTGTGAATGACTATTGTGGATGTTTTAATTAAGTTTTTATGCTGTAAATGATTAATTACAGTTGTCATAATGTGATGGATGAATCGTCTTTAACAAAAACTCCTCTGTATGAGAAAATAAAAACAACTGCTCATCTTTTATTAAATTTTTGTTCTTTTAAGAAAATGCTGCAGGCTTTGACATTTATTACTTTACTTTGCCAAATTTAAGCTATGTCTTTTTTAATTTTCGAAATGTATATAAAATGTGGAGAAGACACTGTTTAAAGTTGTTTTCATTCAATGTGCCCCATAAATCGCATTACTAGACCATGACTCACAATTCAGTCTGTTTCTGACAGATAATCCAAAGTCCATGTGCGTTCAAGAGCAGAGGTTTGATGAGGCAGCCAGGAGAATGCAGAACCCAGTATGACAGCAGAGTGACTTACAGTGAAGAAACTTCATACATTAATCATTTTCCTAATATACACTTCACGTCAGTATGGGCAAATGCCTCACAGTCTGTCCACAGTTTGTGCATCCAGATAAACATTTTCAGGGCTGTGCTATTACACAATGTTAAGCACAGCATAGCATTTAAAGATACAATCAACTGAAAAAAAGTAGGGATATGGGATACATTTGAGAAAAATATACAGAACATTCTGGAAAATTTGTCTGCATTTTACCTGACATGATAGCAGTATTATCAGGAAAAAACAAACAAAAGCGGTTTGGGCATCAAATTTGTGTTTGTTAACTAGCTGATATATTTACAGACCAGCAACAACAAGATAAAACAAGTTGGACCTTCTTACATTTTTTACTTCTGTTTGTTTAACTTGTTGCCTTTAAAGGTGATCACTATTGAAAGGAAGTTCTTATAAAGTCAAATGTCACTTCAGCCTGGTGCTTTTTCTTTTAATCCACTAATTCCATTGGTACCATTATATCTCCTCTTTGGCACTCCAACACCGGAAAGTTACTGCAGTCATTAGGCTGTAAAACAGCACTTTTAACCAAACAAAGCATGTCTCTGTCTTGTCTCAAAAAGAAATGAAAGGATAGTAGATTCTTATAAGCACCCCTAGGTAACCACTCAATGAAGATAAATTAAGGAGTTGTGAATGGTGAGCATGTGCACTGGATTGCACTATTAATAATTGGGATTTAGGCAAGATGGATCTTATGTAATTAATTAATATGTTGTCGATATTAGATGTTACTAAGCTTTCAAAAGTACAAGAAATTATTTTGACACTTTATTCTTTTCCCTTGATATAGTTATATTATTTTAAACCACTGAACAATTAGTCGCATACTTTTGGCTCAGTAAAATTACATACAGTTAGCAGAGGCGTAGCAATGGGGCAGATAGGGCCGGTAGTTGTGCTGCTTTTCCCTTGTGATACGTTAGCCGCCGTTTTCAAACTAGCACAACACTTACTCATGCATTTGCTAACTTGAACATGAAGAGGATTTCATGGTCTTCCAGCCAGAAGTGAAAAAAGCAAGAAAAGGCAAAAAAGAGGAAACATGACTGTGGTAAATGATAGAGATAATAATGACTTTAGGATAATAAAACAAACAATTGTTTTTGTTATTAATTTTAGCTTTTTTCGGTTAATTATTTGTCCTTTTTCTCCTTTCGGCTGTGCCCTTTTAGGGGTCGCCATAGCAAATCATCTGTTTCCACTTAACCCTATTCTCTACACCTTCTTCACTCACACCCACTAACTTCATGTCCTCGTTTAACGCATCCTTATACCTCCTCTTTGGTCTTACTCTTTGCCTTCTGCCTGGTAGCTTCATTTCTAACATCCTCCTACCAATATATTCAGTATCCCTTCTCTGTGCATGTCCAGACCACCTTATCTGGCTTCCCTGACTTTTTCCCCTAAACATCTAACATGAGTAGTCCCCCCAATGAACTCGTTCCTAATCTTGTCCAACCTTGTCACTCCTAAAGAAAACCTCGACATCTTCAGCTCCACTACTTCCAGCTCTGCCACCTGTTTCTCCCTACGTGCCACTGTCTCTAAACCATACATCATAGCTGGTCTCACCACTGTCTTGTACACCTTCCCCTTGATTCTAGCTGATATTCTCCTGTCACACATCACCCCTGACATGTTTTTCCACTCATTCCAACCTGCCTTTACTGGCTTCTTTACCTCTTTTACACACTCTCAATTGCTCTGGACTGTCGATTCCAAGTACTTAAACTCCTATACCTGCTTTACCTCTTCACCCTGTAATCTCGCTGTTCCACTTTCCTCTCTTTCAATCGAACACATACTCAGTCTTGCTATGACTGACTTTCATTTCTTTTCTCTCCAAAGCAAACCTCTACCTCTCCAGGTTTTCCTCCACCTTCTCCCTCCTCTCACGAAAGATCACAATGTCATCTGTAAACATCATTGTCTAAGGAGATTCCTGTCTGACCTTGTCTGTCAAATGATCCATCAACACAGCAAACAAGAAGGGGCTCAGAGCTGATCCCTGATACAGTCTCACCTCCACTTTGAACTCTGTCTGACCTACCGCACACCTCACTACTGTCCTGCTTCCCTCATACATATCCTGCACAACCCTGATTATTTGTATCTTCAAAATCGGCTTTTATTCTATACAGTATTGTATCTTCTGCCATAAAGATGAAAACTGATTTTTTGTTAACAAATAAACGCTGTGTTTAGACTCTTTTTTGTATGTTATATAAATATATACTGTATATAGGTAATGAAGATATATTAAGAAAATAATCTTTTGGAAGGGTCTCATCTATTAATTTTGCTTATTGCACCACTTCATCTTGGTTCATCTTGGTTGACAGTTAATTTTATGAGTAACTGAATCATTGTAAATGTTAAAAGTATAACTGTGAGGTTCTTGTTTAATGTTTCATGTTTTATGTTTCATGTTTTATATTTATTTTTTTCATGTTTTGTTCATGTTACCATGTTTTATGTTTCTGTTCTGTTTCTGTTTAATGTTTATACTTTATGTTTTGAGTTCATGTTCATTGTTCATGCCTTTGTTTACTTTACCTATTGAATGGGTGGTTATGTGAGGACCTTGTTTTATGTTTTATGTTTTTTATGTTTCATGTTTTGTTCGTGTTTTGTTTGTTTATCATGTTTCATGTTTATGTTTTGTTCATGTTTATGTTTTGTTCATGTTTATGTTTCGTTCATGTTTATGTTTCGTTCGTGATTATATAGTGTTAATGTTTTATATAGTTCATGTTTTATGTTTTTAGTTCATGTTTATTGTTCATACTTTTGTTTACTTTCTGTCTTGTTTTCTGTCAAGTGATTTTCCCTGTTTTTGTGTCTTGTTCTTATTGGTTGATCAGTGAATCTGTACAATAACTTTTAGTAATTTCCATCAAATGTTTAAGTATAAAACATTTAATAAATAAAATTTAATTTAATAGATAAAAGTATTATCTTTTTATTTTGTATCACATGTTTGGCTCACTGAGCATTTTCTGTGTTCTTAATTTTATCATTCATTAGCATCAACACTTTGCTTATTACGCATATGCTTATTACCTGACATTTAGGGTTTTAATGATTTTTCATACCATCTTAAACAGTTTCAGTGCATTCTAGCATGAAGCTTCCATTGTGACTTTTCTGTGACCTCCAAACACAATACAGCTTAATTTAATCAATTCTGAAAACCCTGCAGTTACAGTTACCACACAAGAATCTTCACCATTGTATATAGTCTTGTTTTTACTGCCTTATGCTGCAAAACCCACAGGTGTTCAGACTGATTTTTAATTGGTTAGCATCAACTAACAAATTCATTTCAAGTATTTAAATTAAACAGAAACGTTGGGCCAAAAAAAACAAGTATGAACTATTAGCCAGTTACCACTGTGTAACTGATGCATACAAATGCTGCTGATATCAGTGACAGCAGATGCAACTGTTGCTATACCAACACATACCATTTATCTGTTTCAATATGTCACATTAGGTGAGATTTACAAAACACCTACATGCCAACTATCTGTTTAATTATACATCACAGGGTATAATATTGTTTTGAGGTTAAATAATTCAACTATTCAAGCATTAAATCGCAAACTCAAGTATTAAAATACAAACGATCTATATAATGTATACGGGAGAGAGAGAGAGAAAGAATGGTAGAGAGCAGGATAGAGAGAGTGAATCCATATACACTGATCCGGCATAATGTTATAAAAGGTGAAGTGAATAACACTGATTATTTTGTCATCTTGGCACCTGTTAGTGGGTGGGATAAATAAGGCAGCAAGTGACTATTTTGCTTGTGTGTTCTGACCCAACAGAAAAGCTTCTGTAGCTCAAATCTAAAGAAGTTAATGCTGGTTCTGATAGGAAGTTGTTAGAAAATACAGTGTATCGTAAAGGGCTGCGAAAAGACCAGTCAGAGTGCCCATGCCAACCCCTGTCCACCACTCAAAGCGCCATCAATAGGCATGTGAGTATCAGAACTGGACCAAAAAAGAAGGTGGCCTGGTCTGATAAATCATGTTTTCTTTTACATCACATGAAGCACATGGAACCAGGATGCACTATGGGAAGAAAAGTTCAGGAATGATTTAAGGAACACAGCAATAAGTTTAAGATATTACCTTTTTATTAATGAATTCCCCAGCTCTCAATTTAATCAAACATCTGTGGGATGTTCTGGACAAACAAGTCTGATCTATGGAGACCCCACCTTATCTTACAGAAGCGTCTGCTGCTAACATTTTGGTGCCAGACACCATAGCACACCTTCATGGACAGGGATGGGTAAAGTAGAAAATGTTACTTGAATATAACTACAACTATTTATAAAAAATAATTACTTAAGTAACAGTAAAAGTATTAATGTTTAACGTTACTTGAGTAACGCCCAGATTCGATTCCCGGCCAGGAGCCTCTCTGTTGCATGTTCTCCCCGTTTACTCCGGGTACTCAGGTTTCCTCCCACAGTCCAAAAACATGTATGTTAGGTTGATTGGTGATTCTAAATTGCCCATAGGAGTGAATGAGTGAGTGTGTGTATGTGTGGCCCTGCAATGGACTGGCGACCTGTCCAGGGTGTACCTCTTGCCCTTCGCCCTTGCAGAGGCGGCTGGGATGGGCTCCAGCAGATATAGAAAATGAATGAATGTTAAGACTACTTAAGTAGTGGGTTACTAGTTACTTTGAAAAGAAATTTTCAATACAGAAAAAATACTAACAATCAACTACATAAAATGTGTTAAAAAAAGACAAAAAGCAAGTAAATGTGTGAGATTTTACAGCAAATTATAGTAAAGTGCTCACAGAATTACCCTCAATTAGTCATCATAAAACTTACCACAACATGTTTTCTGAGAGTGGAGCTGGAATTTCTGTAAGCTGATATGGCAACTTCTTTTGGTGAAAAAAAATCATTAAATATGAGGCCATATATGTCCTGTTTCTACTAATATGCTCATCTCCTCTGCCTCTCTGGCTATTATTTTTCAAACTAAGTCAAGTGAAATTAAAATTTCCTAAGATTTAATAGTTATAAAGGAACGGCATCAAATGTAGCGAAGAAAGTACATTTCTGCGACTGAAACTTCAACCTAGTTTTGAGTGTTACCACCCACCTCTGTTCAGGGGTCTATTGAAGTTCATGCCTCAACAGGTCAGGGCTATTTTGGCATCAAAAAAGGGGACTAACACAATATTAGGAAGGTTCTCATAATACTATGCCTGATAAATATAAATGTTTTGGTCAATACTTTCTGTTTCCTGCATTAATATCATATCATTTTATTCTCTGATTTTGTAGACACTCTAATGTCTAAAAAAAACAACAACACTACATGACAAGGTCAGAGTAGAAAAAGTGGAGAGGTAAAAGTAAACACATAAGCCTTGTTTCTGAGATAAAAAATGTTTTTTGCACCCTCACCAACACTGACTTTGAAACAACACTACTAGCTACTTGAGAATCTAATTAGGCAGAGATGCTGCCTGCAGACCTCCAATTTATGTAAATGAAGACGGTGCTAAGTGTAGAGCTACAGTAGGATTTTAAAGTGAATGGCATATCAAGTTCAAAGAAGGATATTATGCCACCAATAATAAGAGAATATGCAAAGATATACACATATAGTCAATATTCTGTCTCGATATTTTACGTCAAGGCGACATTTATCTGAGTCATATCTCGTCTATATGTTTGACACACTGATACAGTCTCCCAGAGCACATGTCTAGGAGCAGTGTCATGGCGACCTGATAATATGACTGTGCATCTGCACTGAGTCCTCTGTTATCTGATATTAGGGGGCTTAGACAGTACATGGTGCAAGCATAAATGCACTCTTTGTGAAACATCACACATTTCTAAAATTAGGAAGGAAATGCAACATGGTGCACCACTCCAAAGCGATCGAATAATAAAGCATTAAGTAGTCAATTCGAAATGAAATGCTGTAGAAGTAGAAGTATCTCATGTATCTGGGGAGACAGGCATAATTAGCTGCATTGAAAATAAGCGGTAACATCATGTTGCACTCTTATTGCTTCTTTCCCTCTTTATTTCCCTATTTTCTGTTTTTTTAAATATGCGTAGATATGGGCATGTGCTTTTTATTATATATGTTTTTATAAATGAGTTTTTGTTTTTTACACCTTTCTGTTTAAACTCTACATACTGATCTTTGTGATTTTTCCTGGAAAGTAGCAGTTTTTGTTATACTCTAGTACAGCCAGGCAGCAGTACAAGTCACAGATTTTTCCTATTCAGATGTATGATAGAAATATTAACTGATGCTCTTGACCTGTAGCCGCATGGTTTTATACACCCGCTGCTGCCACATTATTCAATTACAACATAACTGCATGAATGAACAAGTGTTTTTTTGAAGTGAGAGTGTTAGTGTATTCCCATGTTCATACTACATAAACATTAACAGTTGGCCAAACCATTGCTGAATGCATAATGACGTTTCTGTAACAAGTTTCTGGGGAAAGTGGTGGCTTAGTGGTGTTTGACTGACACCAGAAAGACCGGGGTTCTTTTTTCAGCACCACCAAGCCACAACTATGGGCCCCTGAGCAAGGCCCTCAACCCTTAGTGGCTCATTTGTATAAAAGAGATAAATGTAAGTTGCTCTGGATAAGGGTGTCTGCCAAATGCTGAAAAGTAACAATGTCACCTTCATGTCTGCCCTCAGCATCCCATCCAAGCAGCAGTTACATCTTTTGTCTAAACTTTAGTTCAAATTCATTTTCTGATCATTGTGTCCCATTTTGCTTTGGATTCTTGTCTTGTTGTAGAATATTCATGCATTTACAAAGCTTACATACTTCATCTACTGCATTAATAGATTCTATGGCCTCACTTTTACTCTCATTTAAATTAATTTTTTTCAGAAATGTACTTTTATTTTGCCTCAGACAGACAGACAGACAGACAGACAGACAGACAGACAGACAGATAGATAGATAGATAGATAGATAGATAGATAGATAGATAGATAGATAGATAGATAGATAGATAGATAGATAGAAGACACATTTTAATCACATTAATTACATTAATAAAATTACATTTATATTTAATTGTTACCAGATATATTGATGGAGAACTGGCTCATCACACTTTTCCCTATTTTAAAGCTTCATTACCATGCCAAAATAGTTCTATTAACACATTCATGGGTATATTAAGGCAAGTTAGAGACATCCCGGAGTATTACTGTTATTTATTGAAGCAAACAAAAGGGTTATATCGGATGCTAGAATTATGCCGTTAAGCCAGTCAGCCAAACATGTGGCAGCAGCACAATAAAAAATTTCAAGAGATCATCTTTTTATAAAAATATGCAAAACAGGATAATAAATTATACCACTATCAACGTCACAAGGTTCAGTTTTTTTCTTTAGTCTGAAGATTGATGAAAATATCACCTAAAGCTCTTGGTGTATGTAAAATGTATGTTAAATCAAAATCAAAAAGCAGACATCTTTCTTCAAACACTATACTTCAAACTACAAAAAAACACAGTTTTCAATAATACTGCTAGTAATATGTACTAAGGCTTCCTTTGAAGAAAATAGTAGCACCAAGCTTCTTTCTGTGATGCCTAACAAATATAGAGTACATTTTGGAGTACCTTTCATCCTTTTTCCATCAGCAATATTTCAAGATTTCTTCAGTAAATATAATATGTTACCAGAGAAAGGAATGACAGCTGCTAAACACTGATTTGGTTTGATCGTGATGATGATGAGAAATTTATTATGCGATCAGTGTTGCCACAAACTGCAAAATAACCCCCCCTATAAGAATCATATTATAAAGGACTTGTTATGAATTTATTATTGCAAGATTGCTGCAGGCAATAAAAAGGTTTTGTGTGGTCATTGCAATAAAAGTATTTTCAGTCATTTGTATAAAAAGATTAACACCCAGTAAGATGTTATAACCTACTCACTGAATTTACCAAACGCAAAAATATCTATTTCTTGACATAATTTCAAACAAATGTGTTGTATAGTTTTGTAACATAAACATTCTGCTCCATGTCACTGAGTGCATAACAGAATTGCTGTACAGTTGTCTGCTGCACATTCAGGCGATGAATCTCCTTTCTATCACATCCCAAGGGTGCTTTATTGGATGCAGAGCTGGTGACTGGAAACCTCACTGGGGTGTACTGAACTTCCTGCCATGTTAATGAAGCCCATTTGAGATGTATTGTTCTTTCTAAGGTTATAGCCACGATCTCTTGGGTCTTATTTAATTCCTTTCGAATCCAGTTCTGATTTTTTTTGCCTGTGTTCTGAGATCTAATTTCTAGAGCAAAGCCTCACTTTGTGCTTTTTTGATACGATTATTTTGTTGTGCCACTAAATCTACAATATGCTTTTTTCTTAGACTGTGGTGTCATTTATACCATTGGTAAGACAGGCAGCCGGTTTAATACAGTTGCATATGGAAAGTAACTGTCTTTTGGGTTCTGCAGTTTGGATTTGAATCTGTAATGTTGAAAGATAGATAGATAGATAGATAGATAGATAGATAGATAGATAGATAGATAGATAGATAGATAGATAGATAGATAGATAGATAGATAGATAGATAGATAGATAGATAGATAGATAGATAGATAGATAGATGATTAAACCCACCTTTTTCTCAAATACCTAGCATTTGACATTTAAAAACTTAAGGAAATAAATAAATCTATGCTGCATTTTCAACAGTTTTTGTGGGTTGTTATACTTTGATTTGTGATCTAATGTACCAGTACTGAGCTGTTTCATGATGTGACTCAAAGCACTTTTGTATGTATGTCGCGCTGGATAAGAGCATCTGCTGAATATTTTTTAATGTTAATGTAGACAGACAGACAGACAGACAGACAGATAGACAGATAGATAGATAGATAGATAGATAGATAGATAGATAAACAGATAGATAGATAGATAGATAGATAGATAAACAGATAGACCAATATCTCCAGATAGATACACTAATGATAGATACATTTTAGTCTCATTTAGCGTCCACCAAATTCTCTGGGCTTTGGAAATTGTCTTTATTAGCCACAAAATGATTATAAAACACACTACCGTTGGGTGAAAAGGTTGGTGAAAAGGTGCAAGGTCGGCGGTTCACTCGGCGGTTCATTCATTATTATTTCAGTTCATCAATAAATGTGTTAAGTAAAGTTGAGGTCAGGGCTCTGTGCAGGACACTTCAGGATTTTTTCAGATCAACCATAAAAAACACTTGTCTTTATGGAGTGCTTGGTGCACAGGGAAAAAAATATATAATTGCATTGTTGTGCTAGAACATTATATGTTTGACTTTAATAGCATAAGGAATACACAAACATGCACATGGAAAAATTTTATTGCCATTCGCACTTCATCTCTGCTTGATATAAATATAAATGTTTTGTATACACAGAGGAGGATGGAATCATTGGGTTTATTTTACAGGGAGTAGGAGAACAGCCGAATGAACTCTTTCCATCTGCTATCGTGTCATCTGTTGGCCATGAGCTGACATGCTGGGAGAGGTGACCTTGTTCTCATGCGACAAGAATCAGTATGCAGTGATGAAGTGTAAACCAAGCACATGCACGGCCAAGCATGGCCAAGAGTGTCTTTGAGAAACAGTGCCACCTACCGGTGGGTATTATTGCACACCAGATGCAGAGCTGTAGCTGTTCTTCAAGTGTAGATTAAAATGATTGCTTTTGCTCTTTATGACATGACAAGTACAAGAATATGAGAGAGAGAGAGAGAGAGAGAGAGAGAGAGAGAGAGAGAGAGAGAGAAAGAGAGAGAGCTTAAAACTGTTATCTTTAACAGTACTTATAGTAAAATACAGTTTTCTTTGGAAACAACTACCGGGTAAAGGTTTAAAAGTGCAGTTTGTTTTAAGAGGCATTACAATCATGCATAGTTTTTTTTAACAGAAAGCACAATAAAATACCAGGACTTTTCAAGTCATTTTACAGCATTACCATCATTTAAGGATGAAGCACCATGTTATCCACAAGAAAGCAGCATTTAAATATAGTTCAATCTTTTCAACGCCGCATTTTCAATCTTAAATCCATTCATAAATAGAGATTGTCTATTATTTGTCTCTATAAATAGCTTACACAGTCATAAATAAGGGTATGAAGACATACAGAGACATACATAAATGTGTATACATACAGAGACGGGTACATAGTTACACAAAGAATAGAACAAATATAATGTCGAATAATTTAACAAATATCTTTTAAAATAATTTAGGTGTCATTAAACCGAGCTCCTTGTGTCAGTGTCACTGGAAGAATGGGTTATTATTGCATAGGTGGACCCTGTTGAGGAGGTTTTATCACAGTCACAAGCTGCCAGCAGCAAAATTATTTAACTTTAAGATGCCTAAAGTTCTCTATTTAAATTGGACACTGATACGAGGACTCTATGAAACAACAAATAATTACGCACGTGTATAAATAACAAACCATTTACTTAATTAAACATTTTCAAAATATATTTGAAATTGTGTCTGCTAGAAAAATCTAATGTTTTTCCCAAACACCTGATTTAAGATTTAACAAAATGGATGCAGCAAAAACTTTGTCAGTAAATACAAGAAGGTAAAATACCCGGAGTCGTTACTTTATACAAATTACCTTAATTAATGGAATTCAGAGAGATTTTACTTATGTGTTGAGATTCTTATAGCTGTAATTGGTCCTGTGTTGAATTAGATGAGGTCTTCACGTTCTGTTTCTCAAACTCTGCAGTGATTTCAGATATAGTCTTTCCCTTTGTTTCAGGTAAAGCAAGACTGATGAAAATGGCTGAGACCACACACACCCCGCAGAAAGGAACGAAACAAAACTGACCCAAACTGTTGACTATAAAAGGAAAGGCCATTCCCACCAGGAAAAGGTTGAGCCACATCATGGAGCCGGCTATCATGTAAGCTGCAGGTCGAGCCATCTGGTTAAAGAGCTCGGTGGGCAGTATCCCGGTTACCCCAGCAGGACCCATGCCAAAGCTTAAAATGTAAGCGAAGACACATGCCATGCTTAAGTAGGGCATTCCACTGACTTTACCCTGCAGAGACAGAGCCAGAGTAAACACCACTGCCCAGACTGCCATAAGCACATACCCACCAATAAGGAGCAAGCGGCGACCCAGTTTTTCAATCAGGAAGTTGCACATTATTGCAGCAGTGAATTCACAAGCACCGGTTCCAATGGTAACGTATTGTATCTTATCCATGGGTATTCCTGCCTCTTGAAATATGTACGAGGCATAGAAGTAGATGGAGTCGTTCCCACAGAGCATCATGGAGCTACTGGCTGCCATGACAGTGAACAGCTGACGCCAAAGACTTCGATCAGACAGTAGTTCCCACAGCGATTTGGCTCGAGTCTCACCAACTGCTTTCTGCTCCTCTAGCATTTCCTCCAGCTCAGCGTCAGACACCTTACAGCCTCTCAGGCGAGTAAGTGCATGAACACAAGCATCTCTGTCACCTTTGTCGATGAGCAGGTAGCGAGGGCTCTCCGGGAACAAAGGCAATGTGAGCAACTGGAGCAGTCCAGGAACAGCGTTACTGGCTAGAAGATACGGCCAGAGAGCTTCACTCCCTAACAGTTCACTCAAACCCATCACCTGCCCCAGCAGGATTCCCATTGCTGTGAAAACCGCAGAGGAAAAAGCAACAGCACCCCTCAAGGCCTTGGGAGCACTTTCCCCAAAATACATAGGCTGCACATTCATGCTTACTCCTGCATTAAGTCCAACAATCAAACGAGCAATGATGATCATCTCAAAGGATCTGGCTGAGCGACTGCCCAGGGCCATGACTGTACTAACCAAAAGGAAGGAATTATTCAGCAGCAGGGTTTGTCTGCGTCCAAAACGAATAGCCATTGGACCAGCAAGCAGTGACCCAAATAGTCCCCCAAGGGAAAAAGAAGAAACTATGATAGTCCAGATAAAAACCACCTGATTGGAGTCCAGAGGAGTGCCCCACCTCTGCATACACGTCTCATTAATAAACATCTGGATGTAGGTAGTGGGTGCATTGACAATGGCCAAGTTGTAGCCATATTGAAGAGTTCCCCCAATAGCAGCAGAGCAAACAGTCAGTGCAAGAGTTAAAGAACAGCCCTTATCAGGCTTCGATGATCTATTCATTTTTAACAATGATGGACATGTACAAGGGGTAATTTACAGACACGCGTCTTATACTGACACAAGCAAAGCTGTTGTAAAAGCCGGAAAAGAAAAGCAAACACCTGCTTTAACCGGCTACTTGGAGTGATGTGAAGGACGAACCAAAAACACTTCCTGTAGACTGGGATGGTTTTCAAAATAAGAGACCAGTGTAAAGACTATGCTTTTGGGGGGTTTTACAGTTCTGATTAACACACGATGTGACGTATAAAATAGATCAGTTAAATGTATCATATATTAGTTTACATTTATAATTATGTTTATGATTTAAATAAAAAAAAACTTTAAAAAGTGTTGGCAGCGGTGGGATTCGAACCCACGCCCCCGAAGAGACTGGAGCCTTAATCCAGCGCCTTAGACCGCTCGGCCACGCTACCATGTTAGAAACCTTTGTTGGAAATATCTAGTACCTAGTATTAGGTTAGCATAGTTTGTTTCTTGAAACGTCTCATTCTTCTGATCATTTTCTTTAAATCAAATTTCCATCATGTATTAATAATAAATAACCATTAAGTTATTTTGCACATCTACATCCTCAATGTTTTCTCATTTACACCAATGCAGTTTGTCATCAAAAATCAAAAGTACTCGCTTACAGTAACAACCCACACATCTGTCTCTGAGGTATATGAAAGAATTGTTTTATTTGTAATATAATTTATATACATTTTTAAAAAATTTACACAACAAAATATAACACATTCAATAAACTTAAATAATAATACATTTCAGAATGTGGCTTTGTTAGGGCTTCTCTTGGTTTTTCTCTTTGACTTGGTCCATCAGGTCCTTAAAGCCTAGTTTTTCCAAAGGCTCCTTTGACATCAACTGCCTAAAAAACACAAACGCACCTGAAAGTAAATAGTTGTCCGGTGGATATTTTATTTGGCTAATTATCTCTCCAAAATGGACGTGATTCTGGATTAACATGTCTTGTTGATCCTGAATCAACATTTCAGTCAACTAATCAAAACCATCTGATGTCATCAGTGTGTGTAAACCAAAGCGCCTCGATTTATTTTTGAACGTTTCCCTTTGAAATAAACCGAGTAAATGATGGATAGCTTTTCTGGAACAATTTACAGACAATAATGATTTCTGAAATAACATTAGATCAAAACAGGAAATTAGACAAACTATATTAAAATAATTTATGATAGTCCAGGAACATCATTATTGAATTTAGACTGTATTGATTATAATGATTTAAAACAAACATTAATGTAATTAGACAGTGAATAACCTACTAAACAACTAAATGTTCTGAAATGGTGAATCTGTAGAACCTCAATAGAGCAACATTCTTACTATAAAACAGGATGTTATCTTAATTAATCAAATCACAGGCTTGTTGAAATTTAACAATCACAGATCATATTTTTATAACCATAAATTTGAAAACAAAATCTATGAATTTACTTTTTATTCATTCTCACACACCTAAAATGTATTTTACTGCACACACACATTTTTTGTTTTGGTCACAAAGGCAAGGGAAACTTTTTATTCTGTCCTGCACCCCTGTGCATATGCACACCGACCAAACTATGGCAAGCCCTTGAAAAAATGCATTTACACACACACACACACACAGAATAAGCGCTGAAAACTAAATTACTACGTCTAAAGTTGACTAAACAGTTTAGTCTGTTACATAGGCACTGTCTGACGCACGTATGTATGCTGGCTAATTTGTTTAGTTGGAACAAAATGGACATCAAATTAACATCAACTTTAAAATTAACTGTGTGGCAACACTTTGCAACGCTTCCACCGGATAAAGAAAAAAAAAGGCAAAGTGAATTACTCAGTCAGTGGCGGGTTTATTGCCAATTTTGTGCCTGTTCTCCGTCAAGGATACCACAGGGTTTCGCACACTGTTGCAGGTGCTTGAGCAGAGAGACATTGTGCCCTCACGGCGTTATTTACAAGTTCTTTATAACTGTAATAATAATCTGAAAATTTCATGTTCCATTCAGAGCTTCTTCATCCTGAACACAACTTTTTATGAATTTTCTTTTATTGACAACAAAAACATCTTTTTTTTAGGACGGATGACGACGACGATGTCATACAGAAATTCCGACTCTAAACAAAAAGCGTAGAAACTCCAGATTTAGTTAAAATGTAAAGATGTTAACATGTATTTTTACAGCAGACAACTTAGAAAAAAGTTTGGAATCGGATTGTGACTCCCAGAATCGGAATCAGATCGAAGTACTTAAAGATTCCCACCCCTAAGTTTACACACAAAATAAACTGCACATACATGCGGTATGCAATTGTATAGCATCAGTAGAGCATGTAATGTATTACAGGTGTCATTTCAATTATTATTATTATTTTATTTTTTCATTATACATTTATAATATTACATGTTGGTATACAAGGATGAAAAGTGGGTAGTGGTGGCTCAGTGGTAGTGTTGGAGTGATACCAGAAAGACCGGGGTTCAATTCCCAGCTCCACCAAGCCACCACTGTGGGCCCCTGAGCAAGGTCCCTTAACCCCCAATTGCTCAGAGAGAAATGTAAGTAGGGTCGTCTGCCAAATGCTGTAAATATAATATATATATAATATAAAAGATTCGTAAATGGATTAAAGGCGGGTTTGGTTGGCACACACCGATGACATCAGATGGTTATAATTGGTTGATTGAAATGTTCATCCAGGATTAATCCAAGATCACATGCTATCTGGCAAAATCAGGTCCACCTCTCCAGTCTCCTTACCTGTCCATTCTGCACTGCAGGTACTCTTTAGACTGTAGGCGACACAGAGTGCTGTCAAAGTTGTTGTCTCTCAGACAGCGCATGAATTTTTCTTTAAACGTTTTACATTCACCTGTAAACACAAACATGGCGTTTGGGAGACATGCTAATAACAACAATTACACACTAAAAACATTAGTAACTTGATGTCTACGGTTTGTGTCTCATTCCTAACTTACCGAAATGGTCTAAAGGAAACGAGCCTTTGTCAGGGGGACGTGGTTTAAATGATTTTGTGCCAAAATTCATTGCCGTCGACATTGTAGATATTTTTTTTAATTTTTCTATTGTTAAAATTGCCTTTCACTTAAAAGTTTGATCGTGTTTGTTCGAAAGGACCTCAAACCGAAACACCCTTACATCACTTCCGGCTTCTACACTCCAAAATAAAAGTGCGGTGTTTCATAATGTATTCTACACGGTGTCTGCTGATTTAAGAAACAGTCAGACATTCACTTTAAAGTAAAAGAAATAATAAAAAATACACAAGACTGTCAATTAAATATCCAATCAAATAAATAAAGGCCTCGAATTTACCTTTTGAGCGAGACCATAATTTAATTATCACTATATAACAATCAACGCTGTGGCTGTAATGAATCAATTCTCTAAATGAACTCACTGTTTGTTACAGCCTATAAATTCTTATTTGATAATAACTGTATGTCTCAAAAGGACATTGTTTATCGTATGCTTTAACAATGAGTCGAAAATACTTTTTAAATCATTAATAATGCTTTTTAATAATTTCTAGTTATATTAAAACAGATGTTGCATCTGAATCTAAACGGGTTTAATTTTTCAGTTATTATTATTAGTGTTAAATAAATTTAATAGGATAATAATAAGACAATAGTTATATTATTAGGACAATAAGAAAACATGTCTTCTGTCCTCAAGAATGTTGTGAAAACATTTTCTAAAAAGGTTAAACACACGTCGAGCTACAAAATCCTCGGTATAAAAATGTTATAATATTTGTTTGTTTTTTTAAAAAAAATAAACAAAAACAAATTATTACATGGATTAGATAGAATCCAATATTTTGACCAATACTTTCAATATTTTGACCAGCATTGTGATTAAAAAAAATGTATTTTCACATTGTGGCAAGTTTAACTGCTCAGTATTTTAATAATTAAATAAGTTAAAAAATGTTTAATTATTTGTTAGCTGATAATACATGTTTCATAAAGGCAATAATTGTGGTCATATCAATGCTAAATTTGTTATATCTGATTAGGAGTGTCTTCTATTTGGGCTATAAATTTTGTATGATTTGATTATATTATTTTTTGTAAACATTAAATGACAAGATTTTAGCCTGATTAGGCCGTCCTCTGCAGCCTGGCACACTGGCTTATAATAATTCTAAAAAAAAAATTAAGGTGTGGTAAGTGCTAGAAGAATACAAGTTTTATTGTGTGATAAATATATATAAGTATAAAATATATATAAGACAAATTGACACAATAAAGACTTTATTTATATGTACAATTTAAGAAGCAATATATACAACAGTTTAATAAATTAAATTTTCAATAGGGGCTCTTAGTGTTTTGGAACTTGACAGGTCCAGCTGGTTGAATCAGGATTGTACACAAACTCTGTCCTGTAAAAAAAATAACGTTTATAATGTTAGCTCTGAGATACATTGCTATATTTATCCGCATTATAATAGAAGAGGAAAATCGTTATGCACTTTTCTTTATCGAGCGAAAGACAACTCACTCTCTTTTTTGTGGCTGACCGTTTCCTCGACACAGCAGGCCCTCATCACATGGGCAGATCTGGTTAATGCTAAATGCCAGTCCTCCATCTGGTACAAAGCAGCTCTCGCCCAATACCAGACGACGCTTACACACTCTCTCACCATGATGGCGGGCGCAGCACATCGAAGCTCCACAGTCTTTGTCTACTTTACACCGGGCACCTGAGATCATGAGGTAGAAGGGTCCATATTTAGAGAGTGATGCACAGGCTGAACTCCTATGCATCGTGCACTTTTGTGCTCTTAAACTACTTTACATAAATTAATATTGCCCCTACCTTCCTGCCCTTCTGGAATGCTCCGGATGCATTTGCCAAACATGCAGCTCAGTCCTCGGACACACTGGGCATCTCGTCTGCAATATTTTCCTTCTTGTCTCAGGGGAACACACAAACCAAAGTGGCGGTCGCAGGAGAAACCTTTTCCACAGGCACGATCATGATCACACGCCACCTACGAAAGATGCGCACATTTAGGACCAAAGTCATGCAACTGCATGTACATTCAGCAGCTGGTTTAAC
This sequence comes from Bagarius yarrelli, assembly GCA_005784505.1. NCBI lineage: Eukaryota > Metazoa > Chordata > Actinopteri > Siluriformes > Sisoridae > Bagarius > Bagarius yarrelli. The sequence continues at coordinate 5,225,857 of VCAZ01000002.1, forward strand.
ATCTGAGAACTGGTTTTCTTGCTGGAAGGGCTGTTTTCATTACAGTTTTATTTTAAATGTGTTCTTTTGTTTGTGATCTAAGCTTATATAGCATATGTACAGGCTAGTTATTGTCATTAAATTCAATGTAGTTTATGTTACAGCTTAAAACATCATGTGACATGTCACATTTTTTAATACCAAGTAATTACTAAAAACACTAACTCACCATGTCACTCTTTTGGCTGTTAGGAGATGACTCTGTCTCTCTTTCTCTCAGCCCCATCGGTCCTTCTTCTGGTGGACTGTATGGCATCGATAGCACCCAGGCCCAGATCCGTGCTTGAACAGCTGACACACACATACACACCAAGAGGATGTGCAGCAACCTTGCAGTAGCGTTCATGTTCAGTGCTTACACAAGTCCAAAACAGTCGGCGATACCACTAAAATAGCTAGAAAAGCCTTGTTGTTGTTGTTGCCGCTGTCGTCACTAGCCGGCAGTCAGTCCTCTCTGTGAAGCTCTTTGCATTGCATCAGTGGTAAACCAGCGCTGGACCTTTATATACCCAGATGTAGCACCTCTTTCTCATGTGCTTGTGTTTTTTAAAACCATGGGATAGGAGGAGACAATTAGTAGTTACAGGATTAGCAAAATTGCTTGCGCCGCCCCTCGACACCCCATGCTTAGGTGACCATAGTGAATTTATCAGCTGCAGAGGTGAAAGGAGGGGGAAGGGACGAGGTCGTCTAGGTTAATGGACAGATAACAGGCTCTGACAATGGGGCAAAGCTAGAAGCTCACCTCCATTTACAGACATACGCTGGGTGAGGCTCCTAATGGTAGACAAACAGTCCGTAGAGGCCTGGAGCATAGAGGGGTTGCTTGCTGTTGACCTCAGCCCCTGCCTCTGGACAAACAGTCCCCCTAAACCTGTATACAGACCCCCTATAGACCCCTTCAACCCCATGCTGGGAGTAATTTGCAGGAGCGCCTTCCACAGACGACCCTGGCGATCTCAGTAAACATAATTATCATCAGCAGTCTGCCACAGGAGCAGGACTGGCATTGGAAACTGACAGTAGGTTTCTGGGGTTTCACTAACCAATTTCTGCTTAATATTTAAAATATCCATATAATCGTATTCTACTCATACTGACATGATACTCATCATACAGAAATGTAAATCAAATTAGACTGGGACGTATCAAAAATGTTAAATGAAAAGAAGAATGTTCGACATTTACTGAGAATGAATCTGCTGTAGTATATGTTCTGCATCTTTAGCATATGTTCTGCATGTCTCGTTCATTCTCTCTCTCTTACATTTGTCTAAAGAAAACATTATTTACATTCTGCTTTATATCTTCCAGATTACTATGTAAGGCCTTGCACATCATCTTTGTTGTCATTGGCATTTAAACCTACATTTTGGTCCAGTCAAAATAAATCTGGTAAATGTTCTGAAAATATGCTGGTATGGGCCAAAACTATTGACCTTTTTATGTTTTAAATTACTGACATGTCTTTTTTTGCATAGTCTTGCACCAAGCAAACCTCAACCAAAAACCACGATTTAAATAGCTACAAAAAGTAGTCATAATAACAAGAAACTTATAGCAGCAAAGCAGTTGACATGTTTTGCTAAAGCGGTGACAGGCCTTAAAGATAATGTTAAGACCCAGTTGGTGGATAACATCTAATTCCCCAGTGTGGCTGGATCATTGTGAGGGTAAGCAGACACTTTGTTTGCCATGTACGCATCTCTTATCTGCTGTCTGGTTGTCTGCCACTAGGTCGTCTTATTAGGAGCCAATTAAACGACTTTGTCAATTAACGATGACTGAACTGATAAAGAGACAATAGAGAAGGTCAAACCAGACCTGAGTGTCATAACAACTTAAGGTATTGTACGATTTTATTTATTATTTTATTCATTATTAATCAATCATGTATGACTCATTATTACATAAAACATTTTTCTCAGAACATCAGGAATGAAAGTGGTGTGAACCGGTGCTTTTATATTACTTTAAAAGGTCTTGTGAAACAGAATCTGTTTTGTTTGTTAGTTTTTTTTTGCATCAACAATATTTTTTAACCAACTGTCTAAACAGACCATTATAACAGGATATCCTGACATGTAATTTTAGACGTGCAAAGGGCTACAGGGAGCAGATTGTAGCTAATCAAACACAGACTGTTTATTTGGATGTATCTACACTGTTGTTTGACTACAATAGTTAGTGCTAGTTAGACTAAAACTTTTTTTATCTACACTAGCCAATGTTTTATGCTGTTTATGTCAAAGTAACCTGTATTTAGAAAGTCTGAAAAAGAACTAATTCGTGATTGTGAAAAGTACAGAAAACTAAGACTAAGCTGCAGCTTTAGCTCCCATTAGCACAAAGCTAACTGGCAGTTGAAGTAGAATTTTCCAAAATATTTCTGAATAAACTAAGTCTTTGAATAGATAGATTAGCTTGATATCAGTTCTAATAGAATTTCTTTTACTACAGTGTGCCTTAACACTTTTTCTTTAACAAATAACGTTTAATTATTTGTTGGTCATCACTGCAGGGGGTGAATCACTCGGACAACATATAATTAGCTTTACATTAGCGATCTCCAAATAACTGATAGATTTAGCCATTGTAAAACAATTGGAATCCATTGTAATGATGAGCAGCCAGTGCGTATTGTGTGTTTGTTTCTTCATGGGTTCATAAATGAATGTGACTTTAATCAATGGGATTTATTGCTATTTTTATTGTCACTCGCTCTGCCCAACTAACAGAACAGGGTATAATTGTTAGCCATTGTGTAATTATCCTTTCATTATTTTTAAAGCATTGTCTTACCTCTTTATGTATGCACAGTACGAGTCTGCTCTGACTGTCTGAGTGCCATTAGGAGCCAATTAAATACCCTTATCAGTAAATGATGACTAAACTGATAATGAGGGTGAGATATTGTAATCAGGCTAGAGGAGTGTGTGTGTGTGTGTGCGTGTCTGTGTGTGTGTGTGTATGAGAGTGAGTAAACGTGGGCTGACCAGGGAGATGCGAGAGTTTGTTTCAGTCTCTGCATTTATTCAGTAAAATATCAAATATCGATTAATAAAATAGATCTGAATGTCTCATACAGCTCATGCTAACAAGATAAAATATGTAAATGGAAATACACATACGTCATCTTCCACATGTACACATGTATAATATCTGCCTCAACAAAGCACAGACCAAAAGTAAACTAATTTACACTGTGGACAAATGTATTGAGACGCCTGACCATCACATTTATCAGTGTTTTTTATTTAATACATCCCATTCCAGATTTCCTCTTTTAATCCTATAATAAACTTCACACTACTAAAAAGACTTTTTTATCAGACTTTGGAGCATAACTGTGAAGTGGACCTCCAGGTGAGGCAAAGTGGCAAAGGTGTTCAGTGCAGTTAAGGACGAACCTCAGAACGCTCAATTTCTTCCACACCAACTTTAACAAATAATTTCTATAGGTCCTCAAGGTCCAATAAAGAATAATATCATGTCACAGCATATAAGGACATTCAAAATATAGTTTACACATATGTGTGTGCTGGAAACTTGTGTCCACTAGTGTTTATCCAAAATACACAAGAATATAAACAGACAAGAAGCCAGTAATAATAGATGCATAATGACAGGTAAAATACTATATTTACTATACTATTTAAACATCAAATAGATATGAGACGCACCTTGCATTGATCGAGCAGGCATGTCGGAGGTAAACTGAACACAAGTTTCGGAGATGACATATACTTTCTAAATGTGCACATGTGTGAGATGGTTGTGAGCTACAGGAATTATTCCAATTCTTATCCAATGCAACTTTGATCCAAAACAGTTTATTTCGATACACCAATACTGTAGTTCCAGTATATGATGTTATATTGATTTTACGGTGATAAAAAGTGGTGCTAATTTGTGTTCATTCTACTGTACCTACAGCATCTGCTTGGCCAAACAGTTGTATTAATTTGTCATTGATATAGACAAGCAGGCATCCCATCCTCCGACCATGTTGAATTGTTCAGCATCACTTTAAACTATAGACCAATATGAAGCTTTATGTTCATTGGTTCAGCATGGTCTGGATAAAGTAAACATCTTAGCAAAACATTGTTAAATTAATACTGTTGACTGATTTTATTTTATTAAGGCAGCCGTGACTACATTATATCTGTAATTTAAATCGGTTTTATTAACAAATTTGTTATGTGTTATGGTTTTCATAGTAACAACTGATGCACAGGAACTTGATCTACGTGGTCTGGTGTGCTATACATAATCTAATGCTAATGATAAACAGATTTTAAATATGTGTTATATCATAAACAAATTTTCTACATGGAAACCTCACTGTGGTATGAAAGGAATAACGTGTTTTGGGATGTGCTGTGACAGGAAAAAATTGTGTGGTTATTGTTGTGGTTATTTTCTACATATGGCATACAATTTTGTTACTATCAACAAAGTTAATATAGAAGCAAACATGTTGATTAGCATTAAAGTTTTTGAATATACCAGTGCAAACAACAGACCACATTTTCTATTCAGCATAATTCAACACAGACCCTTATGTGGAAAAGGCCAATACAGATGTGTGAGCGTTGTACACAAATTAACTGGTCTAATGTGTAACTCTACCTTTAGCAAATTTCTCTTACACTCTTACACATAGCATTGAATTAGGTGTTGTTCATGACTGCAGGGGGTGAATCACTTGGGCTTATTGTTACAATGGCGATTTACAAATAACTATCAGAATCAGCCATTGTAAAACAGGTGCGATCCTTTATGGCGATTGGCTAGTTGGTGTGTATTGTATGTTTGTTATTGTGTGTCCTGAATGTGGATTCGTTTAATGGATAAAGCCTGACACATTATGCTTGTAGTCACAAGCACCTGTTTTAAAATAAAATTTAAGTTTTAAAAATATTTATTATTCAGACAGTTTAAAGGTACATTTGAAGTATTTTCATTTTTTAAATATTTCTATGCATTATAGCCAAGGATTATGAAAACATGGTCCTCACACCCATATGTGCTGTTTAAACATCCAATCCAACTAATTTCCTATTTGTTGTTATAATAATTTTAACTTTAATGGAAAGATTTTCTACATTTGTAGAGCGAAGCAATGTGTGTGTTAGGTGCCATAGTTTAGTTGTCTAGTTTATCCCTAAGTTGTTTATTAAGGTTTAAGGTTAGAGTTGCATGCTGGACGTTCATGTTCTGCACAGAAACCTTGGCAAGCCATGTCTACGTGAAGTTTGCATTGTGCACATTGTAAACAGGTTTGGATCTTTTATTTTCAGTGAAAGCACTGAAAGGATGTTAGACTGTAAATGTAAAAACTTTGGTGAAAATCTTTGGGCCAAGTCATCTTCTGTTTCTACTGCTTGTTAGTTGTCAAAGTTAATCTCATTTTGACGTTAACACACAAACACTTTGAAGTTAAAACAATAAAAAACAATAAACATTTGAACAGTTTTTCCATTTTTTTTTAAATCTTTGCAAATAATCTCCCAAATTACCTCATACCAGCAATCTGTTAACAGACTGATTTAATGGTGGGTCAGTTATGCAGACTATTGCAGGTCTAAAAATAGAGGGTTTTAAGACTTGTAAAAAATACTAACAAAACCTAATGCACACTATAAAACTACAAAGTGTGTTTTCAACAGCTTGTTTGTTGATAATTACGTGTTCCTTGGTGACATGTTTGCATAAAATGGGTTTTATATGTTTTAGCAGAAAACCGGGTGTTCTCTGTTTATGTAATCATGCTGTCATATTCTGGGAAATTTGTACTACATTACACTGACCAACAAGAGGCCCTGCGATTGACTGGCAACCTGTCCAGGGTGTAAATCTGCCTTTCACCTAATAACAGCTGGGATAGGCTCCAGATTAGGAATAAAATGGTAAAGACATTATATGTTGAAAAAAATATATAAAAAAAATATTTACCCTTGTTGATATCTTTACTTATTGCAAATTGCAAATGCATCACAGGCAGATCACATTCCACAATATCAGTAACACTTTCAGACACAGGCTCATTAAGAGCGAAACATCTGGGTCTGCATGAGATTTCTATTTTTAATTCATCTGATTCTGATTTGTTATTTCTAACAAATGTTCTAGCACTTACTTTTATTCTGCTTCCTATAAAACCCAGAATTGGGTGCATTGAGTTACATTTGTGTACACAAGTGTTATATGACATTACTGTGGACATGGCTTCCAGAGTTTTTGCTTTTTTTATATTTTTATGTTCTATTCTTGCACACAGTCATGGTCCAATGTGTATGATCTTTCATTTTTTTATCTCGTACATTTGGTATAAGTAGCTTTGCAAATCCAACTCATATATTTACAGTATATACATTTATAATCAATTTACAGTTTTTCTTAAACCGCTGCTCCAGATTTCCTTAAATGTGAAGAACATTTTTGTTTGTGACTTCAAGAGTACAAGGCTACATTTACACTGCAAGCAAATGTGGCTCAAATCAGATTTATTTTGGCCCACATCTGACTCAGACCTGGTTTTCTTATGACAATGTGAACACCACAAACACCACACCGCAACAATTCTGATTTGTGCCACTTCCATATATGGTTATAAATTTGACACAGGTCATATATTTTGTAATCTGACCGCAGTGTGAACTGATATGTCGTAATTAATGAGACTTTTACGTCATTTAAGATGGACATGCGCCTTGATTCTTCACTTGTGCGTTACTACAAACAGTTGATTCCGGCTCCGTATCCACACACATCCACTTCATACTGAAGTAGCAGCCACTGCTCCAGAACATGCTATTATTAAAATCTTTATCCCCTTCCTCTGCAATGACTGTTGCACATTACCTTAGAAATGTAAGCACCTAATGTGTAAATGCTGCCTACAGTTTCTTCCATGTTCATTGTTTGCACATGCAGGTCAGTTTGGGATCATAATTGGTTCACAGTGGAAATCTGATATTGGCCACATTTAAAACAACAATGTAAACAGTTATACAAAAAATGTGATCTGAGCAAAAATTGGAATTGAGTGAGCCTTGCAGTGTGAATGTGACCTGTAGAATTGTACCATATACAGATGTACTGGTGCATTATATTAGCCTTTAAAAAGTAATTTTTTTTAGATTTTCACTATAAAAGTCTATATTGGCTTTATGAGGTGGTCCTGTGTGTGCTATGAATTTTTCATAATGTGCTTATGTACTGTAGGGGCCTTTTACTAGATAGCTACCAAAACATTGTGATGGAGGCATTAGTATGTGTACTATTTATCATGGAATAAATCAAATAAAATCTAGGACTAAAATTAATATTTCCATATGCCTTGACAACACATAAAGAATACATAACTTTGAGTACCAGTTCTTGTATACTAGCTTGCTCTATTCCTACTGCTTTTGTCTTCATACAATATCTCAAACCTGTTTCTAATAACAGCAAGGCAAGCCGAAATCCAGCTCTAATAAGAAACATGCAACAGTCTGCTGCCAGATGAATAGAGAAAATGTGGGAGATGGGGGATAAGGAGAGGATCTAGAGTAGGGGTTATCTAGGCTTCTCATAACGACTCATCATCATTTTGGAAACAGATTTTGTTTTTTTGTAGATATTCTTCATTTTGCTCATACCTACCACAGGCGGTTTCCAGTTTAAAAACAGGAACAGTAAATCTTTTAGTAAATCTGTCGGTTGACCATTAACTTCAAACCATTTTTTAAGAATTTCTTGAAAATATCTGTTGTTGTCAGTGAGAATAGAGATACAGTGCCATTTTAATATGTCTGTTTAGTTTACTGCTGGGGCAGCACAGTGGCTTTTCACGTTTCCTCACAGGAAGAAGGTCCTAGGTTTGTGTTCCTGGCAGTGGCCTTTCTGTGTGAAGTTCCCTGTCCTTGCATTTACACTTACATTTTCAACATTTGGCAGACGTCCTTATTCAGAGTGACTTACATTTATATATTTTATACATCTAAGCAATTGTGGGTAAACGCGTTGTTCAGGAGCCCAGCAGTGGCAACATGGTGTTGCTGGGAATCTAGCCACGATCTTCCAATTAGCAGTCCAACATCTTAGCCACTGCGCTCATTTTTTGCATGGGTTTACTTCGGGTAAAACATGTATGTTAGATTGGTTAGTAATTCTAAATTGCCCATAGGAATGAGTGTAAGTGTGTGTGGTTGTATGTCTGTAGGTGGCCCTTTGATGCACTGGCAACCGGTTCAGCTGGGATAGGATCCTGTGAGTCCTGATTAGGATTAAGTAGGTATAGACAATGAATGAATGGATGGATAGATTACAGCTAAGAATTACATTTCATGATATAAAATGCTGCCTTGATGAGCAATCAAGAGCTAAGAAATGGTTGTTCTTTTGATTATGACATAAGTACATTCAGCTGTTAGTCATTTTAAAGGCTAAAATACTTGGCCATTTTGTTTTATGAAAAACGCCAATGTGGTTCATTTGCTTCAAATCATCTACTCAAATATGCATGTTCGCTGTGTGGACATGATCTGGTTGAAGGTCATGGATTTGAAACAGAAGTGTTCATTCTGTTAAATCTGTTTATTTACACTCATAAATGCCCTTATAATTGATTCCGCACACTACATCTGGACTGTTTAACTGGAAAAACCACCAACATTGCATAACTTCGGTATGACATGCCAGTTTTAGTAGAAATTGCTGTATCTAAACCAGCATAAACAGAGTTTCTTTTAAGGAATGTCGGAGGGAGAACGTGCTTAAAATGTGTGCCCTTATGAAATTTTTCCCTAGAAATGTGTGGGAAACAGGGAGGATTTTCAATCTTTCACTGACTACTATACACCCAGTTGACTGATGAATTCATCACACTGCATTGAGAACAGCACAGGATGTCACTAATACCCTTTGGACATCTTAATTGAACGGTATTATTTAGGGCTTTTTTTCTCTTAAGGATTTGTTAGTAGGTTGTATTATTTTTTACAGATGTTTTGACATTTCCTTTTAATTGTACTTGCTGTGTGTGACAGGAAATCAATTTTTTTCTGTTCAGTCACCACAACAAGAACGATAAAAACACAATCTGTGAGAACATGGCTGAACTGGGACAAAATAATCTATCCTGGCATTTTGGCCCAGACTGACTGACTACAAACAGTCACAAATACTACCCATCTTTTTATACCCTTGCAGCATCTGAAGAGTCTGTTTCTTTATTTTTAGCAATTTCCCTGTGTTTCTTCTTCATCTCGCTATTTATTTTGACAGATACACACTAACCCTGACCCTGTCTCATGCGCCGGTCTGTCTGAAAAAACTTTTTCGACAAATACATTACATCACTGTCTTTATAACTAATTAAGCAATTATAACTTATTAATTAATTATAATTAATTTAGCAGAAAAAGTATAGGCGGATAACAGTTTTGTGGGCCCATCAGACAAAAACAGTATGAGATGCATTGGCCCAAAAAGTACACCGGCAAAACAGGAAAATATCTTGTCTGCCAGATGGCCAGTCCACCCCTGTGTGAGAGTGTGTGCCTTTGCAAAAGATGTCTCTCATTTCCTAAGTCTGTGTGCATGTGTGTGTGTGTGTGTGTGTGTGCGTTTGTATGTGTGTGTTTCCTCATGGGTTTGATTTTGGAAAGCTAATCTCTCTGTAGGAGTATTGGCACTTTGTGGTGCTCGGCAGCTGTGTGGGATCCTTTCGAGTTGTTCCACTTGTTCTTCTTACGCTTTTTAAAGAAGTTTCTGCTGAATTGTTATCCTGTTCTTACCATAGTGACAAGTTATGGGTCAGGGAAAGGGTGCAAAAATATTAGCATTTGCCTTTTTTTCTACTGTTATACAAGTAGACTCGGGGGAGCCATTTAGTTAAATATTGGATAGCAAGTATAAATGGAATGTTTTTAGTTTTCAAGACCTCTCTGTAACAGTTTGTTTAGTTTTATAGGAACACAGACAGGGTTGTATGAAAGATAAGTTTAACTAAATTTGCGACATTAACTATTAATTGTGTGTGGTATGAAATGGCAAATGTCAGGGCAAACGTAGCAATAAAGACTAACTAGGTGTGTGTGCACAGGTTTGTGTGTGTTTGTACCTTTAGAAAGTCATTTCCATTAGGTGGCACTAGATACAGCTCCAACACCATAGCTTCTCGTTTGAATGAAGGAGAGAAGCAGAAATATATGTAAATATTTCTGAGTTAGTGTCTGCCTACCCCCCCAAAGAGAGAGAGAGAGAGGCACGAGAAAGAGAGAGAAAGAAAGAAATACATAAAACGAGGAGGTGTAGAACTCTTTTTTTCAGCTGGTCTGCTTTTCTGTCCCGCCTTGAACTCTCGCATTACCATGACTACAACATCCGAGAATTCGGTAAAAGGAGGCACAGCAACAGAGTGAAAGCGTAAGGCAAGAACCAGGTTTTCCTTTTTTTCCTAAGTGGAAAAGAGTGAGAGAGGAGGGAAGAGTAGTGGGAGGGGAAGAGACAGAAAACAAAGTAGAGTAGGAAAAGAGTTCGTCAAAGCGTACACTAAAAGAGGAGCAAGGTGACACAGTGGGAACAGAGGAGGTAGAAGAGAGGAGAGGAGGAGGAAGAAGAGGAGAGGAGGAGGAGGAAGAAGAGGAGAGGAGTGAGTGAAGGACTAAGAGAAAGCTGGTCATGGGTCTGTGCGCTGTGCTGCTCATCTGTCTGTCTCAGGCAGAGCTTGCCAGAGTCTGGACTCAAGAGCTATCAGGTAAGAACTTCTGCATAAACACGTACATGCATACACACACACACCTATACACACAGGTCACAGTCTTAATACATGTGCAGAAGTGTATCATCGCAGTTAGCATAAACAGGTCTAGATGTTAAGTGTAACAAGACCTGTAACTGGGGCACTACAGAGCATTTTTCAAATAATTCTCCCTGGCATGTTATTAAAATAAGAAAGTGTTACTTTAAAAAATGCATCTGAGGTAATGGTGAGCTGCTGGTTTTTGTTTTGTTTCTGGGAGTTCTGCTTTGCAAGTGAGTATCTGCTTCCTTTCACTATGACTCGGTGCTGATACTTGTGTAAACTTGTGTGTTTTGCCTCAAGGATCTTTATGACTCAGAGGAAATGGACAACACACAAGCTGAAAGTTGAGCTACATCTGTTTGTGTCAGGTTTTTTCCTGTACTGGCCTGGTTCCACAGCAACACATATGTGTGCGTGTCTGCGTGTGTTAAGAGTACACATAATATAACACTCATTTGTCTACACATTAGTAAAAAACCTGATAATAAAAGTTCCACAGCAATAAGTCAATGCAGCTGTGGTATAAGATAACTTGATCTTCTGCTATTGATAAAAATATTTGTTTGTAGTAGAGAAAAAATGCAACGTTAATATCTTACTATTACCACATAATTATTTAAATGCACACTTTTAATTTTTAGAAGCTCTATGTAGCTTTATGTAGGTTTGCAATACAGTCTTTTGCTGAAAATTTGACTTTATTACAGATTTTAGAGTCCACCTTAAAACTGCAAATTGAGCAAACTCTTCTTTGTTTATTTGTCCTTTAACTGGTATAGTCATTGTAGCAGGAATAACTGTGGATGTTTCATACATATGGTCTTGTTCTCGTTTCAGTGTTTGTATCAATGCGTGTGTGTGTGTGTGTGTGTGTGGAAGTGTATATTTTTGTCCTCCTTGGAGATGCTGTATTTTTAGCAGTCCTGATTCTCGGCTAGGCAGCACTGCTCCACTTTCTCTGGCCCATGTCCCTCCTGTGCCTCTCTTCTCATGCTGCACCCTTACGAAACCCAACAGGCACAAAGTATGCATGTGTGTTTGTGCAGGTGTCCGCATCCATGCTTGATCCTGCAAATGACAGAGTTACTTAAGCAGCTACGTCAGTCAACTGTTAGTCCAGAACATGATTTAAAACTATGCTGTATATGACCCATTTCTACACCTGGATCTATATGTCCTATCTTTCCTGTATGCCCCAGTTCTTCATCATGCTCTGCACACGTAGTAACCCACTCTTTGCTTGTGCAAAGTTAATTCTGCCCTAAGTAAGACAACAATATCTGGATCAGAATTAATGTTTTGAGCACATCTTGTTCTTTTGTTTTACTGCCTTGTATGTGCGGTTGATGTCGATTGCCTGCTAGTTTGTATGATGACTATCTTTTCTTTGCATGGGGAGAGTCTGTTGTCAGTCTCCTTTTCTGACATTTAAAACAATAGCCCAAATTCTATATTTAATCCTACATTATAATATCCTATAAGATTTTTAATCTCATTCTTTAGTGCTGTCTCTCTTAGTTCTCAGTTCTGTCATGGTCTTTAACAGTAGTCAGTTCTCAGATATCCAAAAGAGGTTAAACTACTTATGGATTTAACACAAAGTTTTATGTTTGTATCCCATGATTCTTGCCATATACTAGACGAAATAAAAGATAACAGTTCATTAGGAGCCCATAAACCAATTTGTGGTTAAGGGTCATGCTTGGTAAAGGACAAAGCATTGGCGCTAGACCTCTACAGCTGCAGTATCACAGAGATGACGGATATGAAATTAAATTTCAAGTGTTGTGATACAGAAATAAATTATAACAAGCTGACACTAAGCATGTTTCCATTCTAGCACATTCTTTAATTTTGAAAGGTTCTTGATGACATTTGATGTTCATCTGTATTGAATTTAAAGCATCATCTTAGACACGATGCGCTGCAGCAATGTTCTTTTTCAATCCTTTAGTTCGTTTTTGTTTTTCTCTTATCAGCACAGCTGAATGTGTTTGGGATTGGGTACTATGGATACAGTCTACAGTTAAGTGCCAAATTGTGATCTATCCTTCTGTATACAAAAGAGGCCCTCGTTCTTGCTACAAATCACACATGTGGCGCTTATAACTCAAACGATTGGCTCTGATATGTGTTTGGTGATTTAATAAACGTAAAGTGAAGAGCCAGACAAATTTATCAAGTTTAATGAAGGATTTACAGTTCTTACTTACAGGATTTACTAATTTAGAAGTTTACTGTTGGATGCAAATTATAATCATACTCTTAAATATAATTAAAAAAAAACATTATATTGGTGGGTGTATACATACAGTCATGTGAAAAAATTAGGGCACCCCATTAAATATTAGGTCTTTGTTAAGAAATGCTCAAATATCAATGTTTTAATTTTTCTCTGGAAAAGAAAGTATTACTCATTAAACAAAAGATTTCAAAAAAAATGTATATTCTAACTGAGAAAAAAAGTTAGGGCACCCTTAATAGCTAGTATTACCCCTTTTCTTAAATAAAATGAAGACCAGTCTCTGACATCGGTCTGAGCAAAGTTTGTCCCGCTCCTCATTGCACAGCATTCCTTCAGCTGTAAGATGTTTGAACGGTTTCTTGCATGTACAGCCCGTTTCAAGTCGCTCTACAGCATCTCAGTGGGATTCAAATCTTGTCTCTGGCTTGGCTATTCCAGTACTCTCCATTTCTTAGTTTTCAGCCAGTCCTTGGTGGATTTACTGATATGTTTTGAGTCATTGTTATGTTGCAGGGTCCCGTTCCGCTTCAGCTTTAACTTGTTACAGATGGTCTCAAATGTTCCTCAAACACCCTCTGATAAACGACATAATTTATGGTGGATTCTGGTGGTGAGCCAGCCAGGTCCTGCTGCGGCAAAGCATCTCAAAACCAGGACACTTCAACCTCTATATTTTACAGTTGGTATGAGGTTTTTTTTCCTGGAATGCTGTATTTGGTTTACGCCAGACATGTCTTCTGTTACAGTGTCCCAAAAATTACATTTTAGACTCATCTGTCCAAAACACATTATTCCTGAAGTCCTGGACTTTGTCTACATTCTCTTTGGCAAACTTCAGTCTGGCCTTCTTGTTTTTCTTAGAAAGCAAAGATTTCCTCCTTGCACACCTTCCATGAAAGTTAACTTGTGTAGTCCCTTTCTAATTGTAGAGTGGTGCACTTTCACATCAACAGTAGCAAGAGTCTGTTGTAGGTCCCATAATGACACTTTAGGGTTTTTGGTGACTTTTTTTAGCATCTTGTGGTCTGTTCTCGTGGTGAACTTGCTTAGTTGGCCAGATCTGGGTATGTTGTCAGTTGTTTTGAATGTTCTTCGCTTGTAGACTATTTTGCTGGAATGGCTGATTTTGAAATCTTTTGAGATCTTTTTAAATCCCTCTCGACTCATAAACTGCTACAATCCTCTTTCTGAAGCTCTCAGACTGGAGATCTTTCGATCTCAGCATGGTGTTTACTATCACTTCAACAGTCAAGAGCACACCAAACTAAATGTTTAAATAGGGCCAGCCTTCTTTAAAAAGCTTATAAGTACATTTAACATTTAAGTAACAATGTTCTAATCAAGTGAATGTGATGCGATACACCTGTGTGTGATTTTAGCCATTTTAAGTGGGAATAAATGTTGGGATGTCCTAATTTATTCCTCACCAGAGATTTTTTTTTTAAAGTAGATTTTACAGAAAGTTTTTAAAAGTCTTTTCTTCAGTTTAAATTGTTTAGTTATATTACTTAAATCTTTTAGTATTGCTCTTTAAATTGATATTAAATGTCCATGTGTCCAAATATTTAAAAAAAACACACAGGCTTTCATAAGGTGTCCTAATTTTTTCACATGACTTTAAACCTGAAAAAAAGTATTAATTTTGTGTAATTTGTTATGGATATCAGGACAAAGTTAGTTAGTGTAATTGAAATAAGATTCAGAAATAAGACTTTTTTATAAACATTGTATTATTTGTATTGTAATGACACCCTCGAAAAGGATGTAATTTACTATGATTTCATTTATTTTTTTTAACCTTGGAATACAGTAATGCAATGAACTACTCACTGTTACAGCATATATTATTCATGTAGACAGCAAAAACCTGTTAAAAATATTTTTTTTTTTACCCTGGTCCTAAATGAAGTTGCCAACTTGCTCTCTCTCTCTCTCTCTCTCTCTCTCTCTCTCTTTTGCTCTCTTTTTCTATTTCTGTACCTTTTCCCTTCTGGTCAAAAGCTGTACTCCAAAGACAATAACCAGAGATTGAAGAAGATACAAAAATATCGGTGGGCAACCACAGCAAAGTCTAAGCAGTGCAGAGCAGCTCCAAACAGACACTGCAAGATAAAAGAGGGAGAAAACTGGATGAAAAAAACTTGAATCCCCCGATTGAGATTATCCTGCTCCTAAAAGACAGAGAGGTATTTGGCAGGAGATTAAAGTACACTTATCCTTGATTTTATTCAGATAGCATTTGATACTGTTAAAATTGCGCACGTCTGTGTGGGGAGTTATGTTTGCGCAACAAAGACTACATGTCTGTGGGTATGTGTAATAACTTCTAAACGTGCAATAAACGTTTAAAGTAGCTTAGAACCATGCCAGCCTTAGTGCTATCCTTTTAACAAGTTAAACAGCAATGCTGCATGGGTAAAACCTTCGAATAATGGTCCGTTGTTAAGAAGTATTATCCAGTAAGTAATAGCTAGTACTACATTAACACTGTTAACTAATATAGACGCAAGATCAACTCCTTATTGGTTGTCCGATATTTACTAAATAAAAATAACATCATTGAAAACTATTTGCAAACTATGACCAATTACTAAACAATTACTAATCACAGCAGTAACTACCCCCGGCTACAGCTTAAAATTGTGACTCTTTCCAAAACATAAATGGCTATGTTTTCTGTTTTTACCTACTGCTTAGTAAATCTCACTTCTATATTAGTTAACAGTATTGAGTTAAGTCTTAGTGTAGTATTACCTATTAATTCCTGGATAGTTACTTGTTAACAACAGTCTAAAGTTAACAAGTCACCTTTCAGAATTTATTCAACAGTTTTGTTGGATGGCTCTAAGAAATACAATAGTTTAATTATTCCTTTTTTTTACCATTTTGCTTTTATTTATAGGACAGACCGAGATTAAACGCGACAGAGGGGGGCAGGGGGGGGGGACTGGAAGGGACCTGAGCCGGAATCAAACCCAGGTCGCAACTGCACAGAGGGGTGCCAGCTCCTTAACCCACTACATCATGGCGCCGGCCATTTATTACTGTTTTAAAGATATTCTTTTAGGCATTTCTGCCTTTATTGACAGGACAGAGAAGCAGGGGGACTGCTCCATTAGTTTCTCTTTATGCATTTCTGTATTCACTCCTTTCCTGTCTGTCACCTCCTCTTCCATGTAACACCTTCATCCTTATACTTTAGTTAAGTACAGTATGATAGTCGCATACAAATGTGGTCTAAATTATCTGATAAGATGCCCAAGCTTGTCAGGCTTATCAATGAGCAGCAATGAATCAGGCTTATCATTAAAACCAGCTCCAAAGCAACACACTATTCCTCTCCCTCTTCAACTTTGTAAATCCTGTGACATAGGCTACTACAACAGCTGTGAAAAAGATTTATTTGTAAAAAGTATTTTAAGGTAAGTTTCCAAAAACATTACATTTTTTCCTGGCAGATTTGTTTAGTAATGCAATCTTATTAAATGTGCAGCATGTGTCAACTACTATCCAAGTATGGGTTTTGTCTTGACTAATCAGGATTATTTAGAAACTAATCCTTTCCTTCGACACTGCTCTGCCAAAGACATGTCTCTATAAAATGCTGCTGCCACCACCACCATGCTTCAGTATAAAGAAATTATTAGACAGTTGATGAGCAGTATCTTTTTTTTGCAAGATGTATCACTTAAAGTTTAGTCCTAGAGTTACAATTTTATAATATGAAACCAGAGGTTCTTTTTCCAAAGTCTCTTATGCTCAGTCAACTGCTGTTTGGCACACACTACGGAGGCAGCCGTACTTCTTTTTCAATAGTAGTTTCCCTTTACTTTACTATAAAAACCTAATGACGCATTTCCGATTTTGTTGTCAGTCTCTGCAGAGGACATCTAAAACTCTTTTAAAGCTGGAGTGTGCTCCTGGAACATTCCTTGCTTTAGGAATGGTTTTTATACCCTTAACCAAATTTAATATACAGCTTTCCATCAATTTTCTGCTTTTCATGAATTGTATTCAAGGTTGTGTTTTCAGTTTTATGTAGAACCCAAACTGAAGGATGTTAAAATTGTTAAATATGGTGTAGGATGTTGAACATTTAATATTTATCAATTTAATTTAGATCGGCAGAACTGTAAGCAGATCAGGTGATAGGTTTGTATTGTTCTGATGGATATCAGTGGAGAAAGTTTTTATTTGTATCCTGTATTGTTGTATCCTTAATCAGAACAAAGATATTATCTAAAAATAGTCAAGGCATAGGCAAATGCCAGTCAATTAGGACCAGGGACCAATCAGTGTTTATAAGACAGGTGGTATATATGAAAATGTGGGAAAGGGGTGCAATGGGTTTGCTAATAAATGACTTATTGTGGGTTCTTCAGCCAAGGCTTGGACTTTAGGTTAGTGTCACATAGAGATAGAGCCTAGAGCCTTTATGCAAAGAGAGAGTGGCAATCAGTGATTAAGCATAAAGATTTCCCTGAGATAGACTGGCAGAACAACACTTGAATGTGAAAGGAATTGCAATGGATTTACTAACGTAAAGCTAAATTTGTGGGCTGCCCTTTGAGAGGACTGGGGGCTCAGAGAACCTGATGGATTCTGTTACATTTGCAGTTTGGTATTGCCACAGTGAACAGTTTTATGTCATTTTTCCTAGCCTGGTCCAGTTGCATGGGTTCTACCATAATTGCAAATAGTAATATAATGACTTACTAGTGTCCCGACTAACGAGTTTTCGAGGTACGATTTTTGCTTTGAGTTGCAAGTGGAGACGTCTGATCTCCAAGGTAAATGCTGTACATTATACTTATACCAGTTTTTTGCAATTCATTCTATTGTATTGTTTTTTATACAATATTCGTTATTTATAAGTTTATTTTTTTATTTTTGGTGTTTTTTGGGGCACCCAGAAAGAATTAATGGCATTTAATTCATTTCAAGGGAGAAAATTGGTTTGACATACGAGTATTTTTAGTTACAAGTCGAGGCACCACTGTATATAAAGTGTCACGATCAGAGTGCGTGCAATCAGTTGTAGTTGTAAGTTGTAGTTTTGTAGTATGTTTCTAGACCGCACTGTGCTCAGAGAAGTACTCCAATCCTAATTCAATCAAAGACATGACAGCCATGGACATTTTAATTTTCCTATTTACGATCCATCTTATGATTTCTCTCCTGCAGAGCAAGTCTTATTTTATTTTGTCATGGTCTGGTGCTGTTCTGGACATGTAATGAGAATGATGTTTGCTGCTCTGTTCTATGCAACGGTTGTAAAAGAAGTATGCATTTAATGCAGCTCTGGAAACTTGATCCAAGCCGCATGTGCCAAATAAAAACTGCATAAACAACAGACTCTGATCTTTTTCACAGGGCACATATTTGCGCGTGTGCACTGAATCAAAAAATACAAACTTGTAATTACACCAAACATAGCAGACCAAGTTGATTCAATTCACTATATAAGTAAAGGCTTGACCACTGCTAAACATTAGGTGCATATTCAAAAAATTCGTTAATTATTTTTGGCAGCTGTGGCAAACTTTGTAATTTATAGCACTGGTATTTCAATCACAGCTTTGGGTGGGTCAGTATCAGATATTTTAACCCGATTTTTATGTCCAGAATTACTGTTTTCTAAAGTGTGTCCTCACATTGAGCAGAAAATAGGTTTAAAAGATGTGAAAAATGCATCTATGCCAGACATTAATGTGACATCTAGATATTGGTCAGAGTAAAAGTTTTCAATATGTCTTTTTGAGGACATACCATTTGTCTGTATTTATTAGAACCATGATGAGTGGCCCTGCGGATTTATTCCAGAGATCATCATTTTCTCTAACTGGGACACGTATACTTTTTACTTCTGCACTCCCATTAACTGCTACAATCCTGTCATGGTATTGCAATAGGTAAAGGATGTATTGTTATCTTCAGAGCGTAATGGTTTGATAATCCTATTTTAAAAAGAAAGAAGAAGAGAATGAGATAGAGTGCACAGACGCACTTGATAACAGATGCATCATGAAAATAAGGTCTGGATA
This sequence comes from Bagarius yarrelli, assembly GCA_005784505.1. Classification (NCBI taxonomy): domain Eukaryota; kingdom Metazoa; phylum Chordata; class Actinopteri; order Siluriformes; family Sisoridae; genus Bagarius; species Bagarius yarrelli. Next base: position 5,244,986 of record VCAZ01000002.1, read on the forward strand.
TTGTTCCAGTGAAGTCCTGCGATATCTTTCACATTACTGGAAAGAATGACTTGGCAGCATGATTTTTAAAGGACCTGTTGCTTAGTTCACTTTGGAGATTTCTTTGATAAACTAGGCTTTACCTGCAGACCCGGAGGCATGTAGGTACTGCAGGATTGTGTTTGATTGTATGGTAGATTTTTACCCCGTGTTTTAATAGAATTACTAATTTGTCATTATCTAAAACATTGGAGATGTGGAAGACTTTAGTTTAAAAAGTAAATTAGATTAAATACCCATCTGATACATGTTTGTGCAAGTTTAATTAGAAGGATTAATTGGAATTCTCTTTGTGACTTTTATCACCACTGACTTTGACACCTACACACACTCTGAATTATAGAATTGCAACAACAGCAAAAGCTTCACATGTGGACTTTTTTAGCCTTACAGATGACGAGCTGCAGCCTTGCTTCCTAGCAAACGATTGTATATTACAACAAAGGCTTGTGCTGCTAGTTTGTCCTTTTTATTACTATGACAATAATAGATTAGCTCACAAAAGGGACTGTTGTTGTTGTTGTTGTTCTTGGAAAGATCTCTAAAACTAAGCAAGCAGGTTATTTTAGGTCAGAGTTCTGTACACACTAATGACAGAATGAGGACAATTATAAACACATATGCAAACCATTAAAAGCAGAAATGAACAAAACTGAGCAATACGATTTACTGTGAGCATTGCCTATTCCTAATTTAATAACATAATTTTGGTGTGTTTGAAAATGTTCTGGAGCATGTTTTGGGTTTCTTCTTTCCATTTTTTTTCCTTTCTTTAATCTGTTAAATACACAAAAGCATCAGACTTTTCTCAATCCCCAACCTGCACAGGGAAAAAACAGTCAGCAGTGTCCAAGGTTCTGCACAAGCCAAGTACTGTATTTCAGATGTAAAATCAGGCATTCGTGTTATGCAAGGCACTTTAAAACTAGGGTTAGGGTTTCATATCAATATTAAGAACCTTGTAAATATTGTCTTAGGAACAGATATGAAGTCATTAATCCGATATTATCCCTATAATATGAATTGTTATTCACAGACTGGCTGCCATGTTGCTGGGTATGTGTATTTGTTTGGTGTGGCTTAAAATATTTTGCGTTTTTAGGTTCACTGCATGGACAATCAGATGTACAGATAGTTAGGAGAGATGAGCAGGAGTCAAGACGAAATACAGAGAACAGAACAGGCCAGGAGGCAAACGGAGGAGGCCTCGCCATCGACACTCTGCCCGATAACATGACCAAAGTGGTGGTAAGTTCTCTTCTCCTTTCTTCCGTTCTCTTAAATTGTCTTCTCTTTTTTTTCTTCTTTTCGCTTCTCTTCTTTTCTCTTCACCTCAATTCTCTTCTTTTCTTTTATTTTCTCTTTTTTTATTCTCCTCCTTTCTCTTCTCTTCCTGTCTCCTCTTATCTTGACTCACTTCTCTTCTTCCCTCCTCTGTCTCTCTTTCTCATTTCTGATTCCTCCTTCTTTTTATCTTTTTGTCAATTACCATTTCTTTTTCTTTACTCCATCTTTTTTTTCTTAGTTTTTTCTTTAATCCATTTTTGTATCTACTTCTTTCTTAATTGCCTTGGTACCTCCTTGTTTCTTGTTTCTCTGCATTTTTCTTTTTCTCTTATAACTTGCTCTATTTTGTTGTCTCTCCTTCTATTTTTTTTTCTTTTCCTTAGTCTTTTCATTTCTTATTCTTTTCTCTTCCTTCCCTTCTGCAACTGTCGTTGCTTAAGCTGCACAGGCTACAGATGTGCTGCATCTCCTCACTTGTGCCACCTGCATTCATCCCTTTAGCATATGTTCTTCTTCAACAGCAGCTCTGCATTTAAACTATTAAAAGGTGCTGTGATTTGCCCTGAGAAATACAGATTACACCGAAATTGCATTAAAGAGTCGCAGGCGATTTGTACCACGTTTGTGCAGAATGATGGATGAAAATCTTTTGTCCATTTCCTCTACTATGCACAGAGAAATCTCTAAATGGAATGAAGGAGAAAGCCTGTGTTGATGATCTTTAAATATCTTAGTGGGCGGAGGATAAAAAGATCTCACAGCAACCTTGGATGTGTGGGTTTATTTAAGTGTTTCTCTGAGCTTTTTGTATATTGAACCGAATACGAATGTGTTTTATAAACTGTGTTATGCTTCCCACTCCACAAACCAAATTTAAACCAGATTTGCTAATAGTTCTGCCAACAGACACATTTTTTTCAAAACATGCTAAGGTTCTGTTGTAATCTTTTAATGTGTATGGGTGTGTAAGCATCTTAGCACTCTTTTAGGATATCCACAAATAAAAAAACCCTGTGATTATCATGTCTACAATTTTCCTGGGTTCTTTATTGGTTTGTTTAAGAAGTATCATGGTCAGCCCATAAACCCTAAAAGACATTTCTTAGTTACAAGCATGCAGGGATAAACTGGAGCTCTATGAAGCAGGGAATGGCGGCTGTTGGAGTTGAAGGCTTCCCCCAGAAACAGAAGCCATTCTGGGGCGAGTGTATCAGAAAATCTGGGTCGTAAGCAGTTATCTGGAGCACCGCTGCAGTTGTGTGTGTGTGTGTGTGTGTGTGTGTGTGTGTGTGTGTATGTGTGTGTGCGTATGTGGGAGGCGCAAGAGGGAGGCTGCTTTTAACTGCTCCACTTTCGATGATACCCATACCTCTTCACTGTATCGTCACCATCCCTCTCTGTCACTTTCACCTAGAGAATACATTAATAACACAATGGAGAGCTTTGAACATATATCATGTATGTGTAAGTGTATGTGCGCTTTGCTTGCAAATCAGATCCATACATACACTTTTCTAACTTTCGTTCTTGGCAGGAGAGCTAAAGCTCTTAAGATCAATTGAGAGCCAAACTTCTGTCATTCTATTGCATGTCTTTAATGACCTTCAAGTGTCTCTCTGTACATGTTTTTACTAGAAATTGTGCAAGCTCGACTTTGAGCATTATTAATCATTAGCAGCAGAATTCTCGGTGGTCTGTTAGATGCGATTGTAAATTTTATGTGCTAAAAAGTGTTTTAAATTGTGGTTTTGTGTGATGTCAACTTGTATTCCGTTAATAATGTTATTTAGGTTTATTACCTTTTTATTGACTTAGGATTTTTTTTACAATAAAAGCAATAATAAACAATACATTTAAAACACTTTGAATGAAAGAGACTTTCCCAAGCAAATTCCCATAAAATATCCAAAAAACCTCTAAAACACATTTAGAGGGAGTGTCTTTAATTTTTTAACATTGTTTATCTTTTTGCTTTCTTTTCTCATCTTAATTACCTCACTCAGGAGGACGCGCAAAAGTATTACTCATGGCGTAGCTTTGGCCCTGAGGACAGACAAACTCAGGAGCTCTGGGTGGACCTGAATTCTGTCCAGGAGGGACAACTCAGGGTGCACGGCATTCTTTCAAACACACACCGACAGGCAGCGGTAAGAATCATGCACCGACACACATTTCATCACCTAAAAAACATTTATAGGCTTCTAATTATATGTCATACACATAGGTGTGGTTATAAGCACAAGCAAACAGTGTTTTCTTTTATAATTATCTTTTTAGGCGATTTAACATTTATTTCCAGTTTTCTGTTTTTATCCATTCTGTCTCTCTCTCTCTCTCTCTCTCTCTCTCTCTCTCTCTCTCTCTCTCTCTCTCTCTCTCTCTTTCTCTCTCTCTCTCTCTCACACTCTCTCTCTTGCTTTCTTTCTCTCAATTGTTTTTCATTTAATCTCAATTTATCTTTCCCTCTCTGTCTTTTTCTTTCTCTCTCCCATTTTCTCTCTCTCTTTCTCTCCTGCTGTCTTGCGCTCTCTCTCTTTCTCATTCTCTTTCTCTGTTTCTATTTATCTCTCTCTCTCTTTCTCTCTTTTTCTCCCTCTCTCTCTCTCTCTCTCTCTCTCTCTCCTCTCTCTCTCTCTCTCTCTCTCTCTCTCTCTCTCTCTCTCTCTCCCTCTCCCTCTCTATCTCTCTCTTTCTATTTCTCTCTCACCCGATCCAGCGGGTGGCCCTTTCCTTTGACTTCCCCTTCTATGGACATCAAGTGAGGCAAATCACTATAGCAACTGGAGGTAAGACACTCACAGTCATATGCAGCTTTAATTTTTTTCTCATATCTCATGTTACTGTTCTTTTTGTATGTCCCAAATTGTGTACCATGTACCAAATGTAAATGTACCAAACCAGAACACATCAGTCTATAATTTCCGAATGTGTGTTTGTTTTGAGTTATTTAATCTTTAAGAATAGACCAGTTCGTTTTGTCGTTTAACAGCTGTAAATCGTCTGTTGCTTCTTGAATTAGCATTACAAAATGGAGCACTAAGAAAAAAGACTTTGGTGATTAATGACTTGGTCTTTCATATCTTTCACTGATGAGAAATACACAATTCTGCCTGGCTACATGCATCCTGGATCTGCTCAACTAATTAACTTTTATAATTATTTTCATATCACTAAAGTGGAAATAGAATCTTACCACTGTGGGATACAATAGAAGAGTCTATAGCAGATTATACAGGATATAAAACTGATTCTTAGCGGTTCTATTTATTTGAGTCTCATTTTAGAAACTCTTTTTGTTTAGGGTTCATTTTCACTGGAGAGATTACTCATCGAATGCTCACAGCCACCCAGTACATTGCACCTCTCATGGCCAACTTTGACCCCAGCTTTTCAAGAAACTCCACTGTGTGCTACTTGGACAATGGTGAGTGATGTCAATTAGACATCATATGAGTCTTAGAGCTGCAACCCTTTACCTGACCTTTGAATCCTGGTTCTCCAGGAGAGGTGTTTGTTGTGCAGTGGGATAAGGTGAGGCTTCAGGGCAGAGAAACAGAAGGAGCCTTCACCTTCCAAGCTGCTCTTTACCGCAACGGGACCATTGTTTTTGGCTACAGAGATGTGAGTTCTGCAGGACACGGTCAGAATGCCTGAAGCAAGATAAATAACAGAGAACCCAGAAACATGAGAAAACCTTGTAAGAGCACTTGGCAGCCAAATGTTAGGGCAAGTGGAATATAAACTTCTAACGTTTCAGGTTCAGTCCAAGACTAAAAATCAGATCCAGGCCTTTCTTCTGGCCTGGGCCGTTGTTTACAAAATATCCTAAGGCTAAATGTAGCTCATAACTTGCCAATTTTAGCAAATGTGTCCAATGTAGGAAATTTAAGCGTGCCAGTCCTAAATTTAAATTTTTGCTCTTAGACTATTTTACAAAGTGTTTTATAAAATTAGGATTATGAATTGGGAATAGTGAGGAAAAATCCTAAATCACTAAGACCTTAGTCGGAAGACTAAGACTAAGTCGGAACGATAATGAGCTTTAAAAAGATATCATCTTAATCGCAAGGGTAATCGCCCTTAATCCTAGTTTAAGACTACTATTTCTTGATAAAAGTTTGTCTCAGCAGCTTTGTGAATAGGTTTGAGGAGAAAGCTCTTAGCTGTATATATTTAGGAGAAATTTTAGTGGTAAGATAAAATGTTTTTTAAATACAGACCCTCAACTTGTTAGGAAGTTTCTTCATTTATTCCTATTCTAGTGCTGGAACATGGCCAGAATAAAGTTTGATTGTGCAACAATTCCTGCCATATTTAGAGTTAAATATTTAAACTGATATACACTTTAATTCCAAGAAATAGATGTAAATGTATTACTAAATACTTAACATAGGATTTTGCACATACAGTTTTCCATGAAAAAAACCCTGGGTTATCTGTCGTTAGGTGCCTTTGTCAGTGGTAAAAATCAACTCTACTGAGCACCCAGTAAAAGTTGGTCTGTCTGATGCCTTTATGGCTTTTATTTCCTCCCCACAGTCGCCAGGTTAGAACTTTTTATTTCTCTTTTAAACCCTCTCATAATTATAGTGCAGTGTTCTTCCTGTTATCGCTAATAACGCTGGTGTTTTTTCCATTTCCACAAAAACAGAATCAAAAAGGCGGACAATCTATGAATATCATCGAGTTGAAGTCAACACCACTGAGATTGTAAACCGTTCTGCGTTCGTGTTCAGCCCGTTACCCAGTGAGTCTATGTAGTGAGCAAAACAGAATACGGACTGCTTCTACATTTCTGTATACCCACTGAGATGTCATTATTTAGGCAACGTTTCCTGTTCTCTCCTTTTTATGTTGATACACTTTAGCCTGCCTACAACACACCAACTGCGACCAGTGTCTCCACTCCAACCTCACCTCAGGCTGTGGCTGGTGCAACATCCTGCAAAGGTACCTCCTCCACAAATGATGCTAGTTAAAAGTTTATATGGCAATAAAGTAACTCTTTGTACAATTCTGTGTGTGCGTTTGTGTGTTTTCAGATGTTCAGACGGGATAGACCGGCATCGTCAGGAATGGCTTGAATTCAGCTGCTCAGAGGAGGTACGAAATACCTGACCACCACATTCACTATTTACCCAGCTGGATAAGTGAATTGTTATGTTTCTTAATTGCGCAAAAACAAAATATTTATGATGAAACAAATTATATATATGAATGTATGTGTTTGGGATGAACTAGATACCTATGAAATAATTTATATTACATTTAGGGGTTCTGAAAAGGACCAATGCAATTTGGGGGCCCCCAGAGCTCTGATTTATTAGTAGTGACAATACTATCAGTAATGTTTGGTGTGAAATGGGTGTGGTAGGGCCCCTAAACTCATAATCGTTATAATCGGCCTAAAATTGCTAGCATTACCCCTAATTACATTACTGCTACTACTGTTAATACTAATAAAACAGTTCTCCGGCACCTCCAGCCTAATTTCCCCCCACTAAGTTACGTCCTGCTTAAATGAGCACAAAATTAGTACAAATTTACACTGTTTTTTATTCTTAGATGACATCTGGCTCAGAGAAGTTAACTTAATTTGTGGGCAAAATAACTTTTTCGTAATGCTTTCTTTGTGTAAAATACAGTTTACGGGTTGCTTTAGTGAGATGTAGCTGTAAACTGTGTTAGGTGACAATTATATTCCAAAGTACTCCCAAGCTCATGGGGCTGTGTCTGTTACAGTGGCATGACATTTACTAATACAATAATGCCTGACCTTTGCGCTAATTTTCCATGACTCAATCTATTTTCACAAATCTTTGCAATATTGCACTGAAAAAAACATTGTGTTTTGTAATGACTACCGAATCTCTTACACATGTGTTGAGCTACGACACATTCTTTCCTGCCTTTGGTGAATGCTCCTGTTTATGCCCAGTTTTGAGGACCTGTTATCAGTTAACCTGCAAATCGTGGAACAGTGCTAGTTTACATGTATTGCCTTTTATAATTTTGCCTTTGTTCGAACTTTTTGAAGTGTATTTTAGGAATCGACACATGCCTATTTTAGGAACGTGTTTAAATTTTTCTGAAAACTTAAAATATGTCACACATCTGCCCTTTTGTAAAATAATTAGTCTAATTATGTTGCAAAAAGTCAGCTGAACATAACTTAATTCCAGCCAAAAAAATCAATAATGATTTTAAATAAAGTACTTTTAATGCATCTTACCAAAAATTCAGATATATATTGTATCTGCGAAGAATGATCTAAATTATCCCCAATTGGTATTTTTCTGTCAGGCAAAGGAAGGCACTTGTGATGATTACATTCAAGGAGGTGCAGACAGTTCAATAAGCCCATTCAGCTCTCCTGTTCCTGCCGCTACACCATCTCCTGCAACTAGGCCAGGCAGTCCTGTAACTGAGGGTGAGTCATCTTATGCCACACGCACACATGTACAATATATGTCATGTTCACACATGCCATGCGGTTTATTTGAAGCAATTCCTTTCATAGGGTCATATCCTGCTGATTAAAATAAACTATTGAATACTATAAAATATGAAAAAAATAATATTGAAAAACCTGCTCATTATATTCATACGTGTATTTTAAACATCCCATATCAGCTTCAGCCTCACTCTTATTTTTATAATAAGCTACAAACTTCTGCAAATGTTGTCGAGTAGAGCAATGGAATTTTACCATTCGGCAACACTATTAGTGAGTTTAAGCTCTAATTTTGGGTGAGGATAGCTGGGGTATTCAGTGGCGTTAAGTCAAAGCTGTGCAAGAAACTGTATGTTTTTTGCACCAGTCTTGACAAAAACTTTACAAAATTTGGATCTATTAGTTTAACTGAAGAAATAATGTCATGCTACAACATACAAAGATATTGTGGCAACAATTTGGGGAAGACACACTTATTTAGATGTGCTGGTAAAGTTTATGCCTATGTTTGCCTATATGAAGAATAAAAATGTTTTAGATTTACATTTACTGAAATGCCATCAATGGCTAACGAATGCCTTTATATCAATACTTATCCACAAATACTTTTAATCACTGGGTCTGATCAAGCACACATGGGTAGTATTATTATTATATTTACTATGCACTATGTGCTTAGAATATTACTTATTGGCAGGTACTGGCACTATGAAGTCTTGTAGATTGTGCATTAACATGTTGTTGCTTATTCCATGTCTGTTGAAATCATCTTGCATGGACGCTTTTGCTAAAACTGCTCTTGTGCTATTTTGCCTCTGTCTCTGTCCTGCTATGTCATGAAATTCTGTCCCTGCAGATGACACCAACCTTCTCTTTCACCACTATGATAATGGTGAGTCGGCCACTGTGTTAGTCTTTTCAGTTAAATAGGAATTAGTTTTTGTAGTGATTGGCTGCAATGTATTTGAACATTTAGTTTTTTAGTGGTTGACTGCAATAAATTTAAACCTATTGTCATCTGGGTTAGGATTAAACATTTGTCACACTGCTGATGTCACCAGTCCATGTGCGGCTCAAATAAGCGCCTGTTTTCTTTTTTCTTATTCTCACCGATAGTTTGTATATAAAGATTTGTGGTTTTGACTGACCAGAGTAATATCCAATGTGGTCTTCTGCTGTTTTAGGTTCTTCCAGTGAGGAGGAGCCTCCAGAACACACTGCAATTATCGCAGGTGTAGTGGCCGCCCTGGTCCTACTGGTTTTTCTGACCCTACTGGCTGTGTACTATATAAACACACACCCTACTGTCGCCCCTCCGTTCTACCTCATGCAGGTATATCTAATGACTATTTATATTCTATAATGCAACAGCTTAATGGTTTAAAAAATAATAGAACTGATAATAAAGGGCAACTGTCTTGTTCATTTGTAGCGCCGAACCAATAACTATTGGCCGTCCATGAAGTTTCGCAATCAGGGCTGCCATTCCAGCTACGCCGAGGTTGAACTTGGGTTTCATGAAAAGGATGGATTTATTGAAGCGGAGCAGTGCTAAGGAGGCAGGACTTCCTCTCCAAAGAAACCAATTATCTGTTTTTTGGGTCAAAGTTTTTTTGGTAACACAAAAACAAAAAAGCCAGTGAAGGGCTGTTAACCACCAAATGGACAACAGAGACTGTGGATACTTACTTTGCAAGCTTTCTCTGTCGCCATAGATTCGACTGTCCTTTCTGCAACACCTCTTATACTATTTGTTTATTCCTTTTGTTAAGGAACAGGCAAAGGTAATGCCAAATGTGCTAGCTATGTTCTTGGTTAACACAGTGAGAGTCCAGCAGTTTGTGTACAGTACAATACAACTTTGTAAAATTTCATTTTGTTTAAAAAAAGGTTTTGTGTTTTATAATATGTTCAAGGAAAAAAAAATACTCAGTTAGCCACATGGACTGGACTGCACTTTAAAAGGAATTAATTCAGTAGTAATAGTTATATTATGTGATCTCTTTTTTTTTTTGTTCCCTAGAATCAAGTTTCAGTATTGTATCAAAAGCAAGTATTGTAATCAAAGCAATCTTTTCTATAGACAGATTTCAAACACCTACAAAAAACTATACTGCAAAGTTAGAGTCATGTTTGTCTAGGCAATGGTACATAGACAAACATAAATGATTATAAATTAGGCTGTCCCCTAGATTACCTCAGCCCCTTCGTTAAATGTGTTTATTGGGTTTAGGGTAAAAAATATGTAGATGTGCAGGTGTTTTTCAGTTGTTCCGGACAAAAATGTGAAAAGAATCCTAAAAATTAACCAACTAGCATAATTTAGTTTTCTTTATAATAGATCTGAACTGATATGGTTATTATGCAGATATTGGGACTCGAGGTTGGGAACTCAAATTAGGTTGCACTTGAGTCACACATTGACTAATGACTTTAATTGGACATGAAGATGAACACTTGGAAAATTTTACCGAAAAGATTTTGGGTAACAATATTAAAATCAGCACTTATAAATTAGGGGACATGAGACTTAATCAAACCCTAGCTAAAATACTTGGGACTTGTCTCAGTCATGCGGTTTGGTGAGTTGAGACTCGCTCAGCTTGACCTAAAAAGTTGGCTTGGATTGGAAGATCTAGTGATTAACTAGATAAACTAGTGAACTGATTTTTATAAACTGGCTCTGATTTACAGCTCAGACACTGTGACTGAGTATCCATGTTGAAGGTGTTAAAATGTTTACAGATTATAAGCATGCATCTTCCAAGGAAAATGAAACCCAATAATGGTGCGTATTACAGATAAATATTGAAAAAATTCCAGGTCCAATCAAGGAAATGATTCAAAATACTGTCTAACATATTATTAGTATTCTGGCATAACTTATATGCAAGCACTAATTGTTATAAATTGTCTATGTGTGTCAGATTTTCACAAATAATATGGTTTTGACAAGGAAAAGGGCAAAACTGGTATTTAGATGTTGATGATTACATTTGCATTAAAATGTCATTTTTAATATAAGGTGTGTTTTAAGTGAACCAATAAAGTAAAAACTTTTGTTTTGAAAACCAGGGTGGCAGTGTTGACTGATGATTTGCAGGTTAAATAAATAGAATTTTTTTTTCTTTATTCAGATTTTACACAATAAACAATAAAATTGTTCTCCTATACCCGCACCACACCTAGCACTTAATTCTCAAATTTCACAAACACAGTCAATTCATAACTATTTATACTATACTGGCGAGCAGGCCCATATTTTTGTCGAGAGAGAGAAAGATGCATTTTGGGAAAAAGCTTTACACTACAGATTCTGTCCAGGAGCTGTCATGCTGCTATCTGTTTACTTTAAATACATATTAGGGTCTGATATGTTGCACTTATTAATGATTTTTGTAAAATATGTGCAACTGTGTAAGCATTGTGCTGCGTTTGGCCTATTTAATCATGATGTGCATGTAACAAGTGACCCAATTACATCTTTTTCCTCCAATGTGGCACAGATCGGATATGACCAACGAGTGTGTAAGCAGGAAAAAAGCACATGGATTCCAATATTCCAGATTCCAGGCCGCATTTACACTGCAGATCTTGATACCCAATTCCAATTTTGTGAATATATCCGATTTTTTCGACAAAACACTTATATCTTCTTTAAAAAATGACCTATATCTGATATCCTCATTTACTCTATACACGGCCAAACAATAAATATGGAAAATATAAATATATTTATCTAGAGGTAGACGTACTGACCAGAAAAGTAAAAACCACGCGATGCATTATTCAGCTATTCAGTTTTTATATTACATTGGGACATTTTGGATGGATATTTTCGGTTATACCTCAGATGCGGTTGTTTTAATGAAATTTATTAATCTGAATGCAAAATGAGGGGGCACCCGGATTTGAACCGGGGACCTCTTGATCTGCAGTCAAATGCTCTACCACTGAGCTATACCCCCAGCTCCTTCCAAACTCGACAAGCTGTTGTATTAATAGTGTGTGTTTTAAAACTAGCTTTAACAGATTGTTTTGTTACTTATATGGTTTATATTGTTACTAACATTGCCTAGCTAGCAAATAACGCCGTGTTATTATCAATAGACAGGTGGCTAATGTGAATGTGCCGGGTGCTTTGTTACCCGATGTAAAACAGGCTTGAGAGTTAATTTTTTATTTCTGAAATGATTCTAATAAACGCGTTGAACCACAATCGAAGCTTTTGTGTGTTTTTACCAACTGCTTTTAAACAGTGTGTCAATGTAGATCTATTTTCGACAACACAGCTGTCATTTCAAAGACTGTCAATAGGTGGCGATCTAGTAGTACTTTACTGCAGTTCATACATGTTGAAGAGCGCAAGATCAGACAACACATTAAATCACCAAAAAAACAGTTTTGTACATGCAGCAAGGGTTAAATATAGCTATGGCATTTATATAGTTTCACCCTAAATATTTAACCAGAATTATTGTGGATAGGATACATGGTACAAAAATGCATAAATACATAATTGATTACCTTTTCTATATATTGTATTAAGTACATGATTTCATGTCGAAAAGAATAATAATAATAATATACGAATGTATTGTATTAATTACAAATTATATTATATATATATTTTTTTATTCAGTCAAACATAGTGGCAGCTGGTCAGTAGGGGACGCTGGGGCTCCATGTCAAAAATAAGTTAAATATATATTGCAAATTAATAACAAATCAGTTTAGTCATACTATTTCACTGGTACTTATATTATCATTTATATTTTTAAAAATCTAAACTGTTTTTCGTTCGTGTGTGTTTGTGTGTGCAGGGCGTTGGAAGTCCCTAAAACTTTTAAAAAGCATGTGATTTGCTGGGGCAGTGCTAACTGGCTTGTTTATTCTGTGGGACGAATCTTTCCATTTTTGTCGATAGCGATTTAATATTGTTTTTATATTTTTGACCGTTCTTAGCTAGTTTATGCAAACAGAGTTCCGAAGATTGCATACCTCCATACTATATAGTCGAAAATTCGAAAGTGAGTATGCGAGGCGAGTAGTATGTCCGAATACTTAGTATGCAACTTTAAGTATGTGAAAAGTTCCCGGATGACCTACTACTCTCGCCCAGATTTGAAGTACAGGAGACCACAGAAGAGACGACATCTTATGCGGAAATGTTGTAAAACTAACCGTCGTGCCACTTTTTAAGTGCTTTTGTAACAATTTAGTAGTTGTCGCAACTTTGTAGTATGTCACACGTCAATATCAACATTTCCATACATACTACACTAATCATATAATAAAAACGTACTTGTTTAACAGGTAGGAAGCATGTACTGAGATAAATGTAGTACATACTTGAGTAGTATGTGAATTCGAATGAAGCCTCAGTCATGCCGTTTATTGTTTTTCTCCTTTGGCTCCCTCTACTGGACAATAATATAAATGGCTGATTTTTGAAAACATTACTGTTGTCACCCTGAGCATCAGAAGTTCATGAAACATTACTTTTCCACCTTGTTATCGCCAACTCACTGCAAAGCAAACAGGTTTGAACAGTACAAAATCATAATTTTCTTAAAGATGCACTGAGCAGGACTGTGAAGGCCTATTCAGTGCTCAGTGGGAGTAAAGCTGAGCAAAAGAGCTTAGTATCATCTACTACAAGAAAAATTTTAAAACCGGATGAGGTGCAGTAAACCTACTCCAGCTGTTTATTAAGAACAATCTTAAAGATTTCTTCTCAGAAACTTGACCACAGCAGAAGCTGTTTTGCACCCACTTCCATTTTTTCAGCACCAGCCTCCACTGGTCAAACCTGGCTTTAGTACAGTCACTTATTTGTTCTGCATGAGATACCTTTTTGTGATACAAAACATTTATACTGGTTTTTTGTGTAATAATAATTTAACTTTCTATCGCCATGATACAAAGAGGCAGATTAATTTAGGTAAGTCACCGCCAAGGTCTATGTGAGAAATGCACGAAAGGCTGCTGTCAGTGCCGGCCCATCCAACAGGAAATACAGGCCGTTGCCTCGGGCCCTACCCGTCATAAAGGGCCCAGGGGACACCTCTTTAGCCCATTTATTATGTATATTTCCCACAGTAAGATGTGACCACGCCTTTAAAATTGTTTATTCACAACAACAGGAAGGAAAATTACCCATCATATGCCATAAAAAGAATAGCTCTGTACAATTTATACATAACTGAAACTGATGCGAAATACAAAAACAACAGTATGAATGAAAACATACATATCAGCACCACCATAAATATTTTACATGTGTATTGTATGTTAAATATGTAACAATTAATGAAAATTAATGAATATGTGGGCCCAAATTTTATGATTTTACCTAAGGGCACCATGCAGGCATCAGTTGCTCAATGCTGCAGGCATCGATTACCCCCTTCCCCTCAAAGTATCAAAAAATTTTTTATCACTTTCAGAGTAGAAAATAGATGTTTCTATATTAAACTGTCCCAACATACCTAATGTCCCCATACACCTGACCGCTTTCCTAATTAAGTCTCTTTTTTAGTATGAGATCAGACTACTGTGCATTTCTGCCTTCTATTTATTTCATCATGACCTGCTATATAAAACAGCTGCTTATACGTTAATGATGACTATTTTATCACCAACTTATTGTAGTTACAACAGGTGGCGTACTACGTTATATCCTGTTACACACACCGACACACACACAAACGTCGTTGGTTCACTTTTTGGCTTCTCCCTGTTCTACTCCTTATATGGTACTGGGAGCTGTTTCTGGCGGGTTTGTAAGCTCCGCCTACCCATCTTTCGAAAGCACCGCCTATTAGTCACACAAAGCGCGTGCACGAGGGGCGGTGTGTGCCCGCGCCTGATCGTCTAAGCGAGAGGGTTAATAGTTAAGCGGCGACAAGGCGATTGTATTTACCCGCATTTACCATTTTTTTAGTGATTTATCTGTTAAGTATCGGTCTCACTGCGTGTTCAGGGCTCTAAAGAGCTAATTAGACAACCGTTTCTTCTGTTACATAGAAAAGTAAAACAGAGGAACATGAATCCGTTGTGTAGCAGATGTGACAAGGTTGTCTATCCCACGGAAAAAGTAAACTGCCTAGACAAGGTGAGTAACACACACATACACACACACACGCGGGCCAGGAAAAAATAATGTAACTTGTAACTTTAGTAACTTTTATTTGTTTCTCGTTACTTTGTTATTAATTTGATAACATGTAGGTGGTCTGGTAGGGCTGGGAATAAGCGTTTTTGTTCCTCATACAGTTTAAAGTTACCCGTATGGATTATGTAATGTAATGTGACTAAAGTCGATCGTAAATGTAAGTTGATCGATGGTGATCAAATGGAGCTGGTGACCATGTCGGTCCGAGTTTGGCTTTACTTTGCAACTTGAACATGCGCTTCCTGTTAAAGCGCACATCTCTGATGGTAAAAGCATGATATGCATAAAAATGTTTATACTACAACATGGATTTATTCTGCATTCCTAAAAACAGATCAGCAGAACTGGTAGACGACATATACTATAACTATGTGCACATATCTTTGCATGTAGTCCTTAACACGGCGTCATGTATTAAAAGAAAAAGAAAAACGTGGGCGTTGTCATTGGCAGCGTTGTGTTATGTGTTATCCATTATGGTGGGCCCAAACAGGGCAATGTAATCATATGGGATATAACACTATTAAATCAGAGCTGTAGTTTGCGTAAATCCACTAGATCTTTCATCAGTCAATTTTCTAATATTCTGACACCATTGATTTGATCAGAATATGAACTGTTGCCAAATTAGACCAAGCCGAAGGCCTTGATTATTGTAGTTGCAATACTTTTTTAAGTATGTTGATAGCACATCGTTTTTGTAGTGTTTTAGCTTTGTTATATTCTGTGTAAATGTTGTGTAAAGGGTTTGTGGAGGTGTGCTGGATCTTCTGTTAAAGATCACATAATCGTGAGTCATTGCTGGATGAGCTTTGCATGATAGACAGCCTGTGAAAAGACTGTGTTTGTTGCAGCTCTGGGCTGAAGTGCAGCAACTTATCATGTGCAAATTAATGTCTGTCATTTCTTCGCAAGTTTCTGTTGCACATGAATGTAGGCAACAAAAAGAAAAGAGGAAGTTAGGTTAGACTTCTAGAGAAATGTTCCATTAGACAGCATGTAGTAACCCTAAATATCTGCCCGCTGGTTAATGTAGGTCTTAGAAGAACTGTAAAATAACTAATAAGTGAATTAGTATTAACATTATAGCTTAGTGTTGGAGAGCTCTGTGGTAATAATAAGGTAACATATGTTTAATAGGTGCTTCAATGACTCCTAACTCGGTTGATGTTTATATGAGAGGAATTCTTTAAAATGGGGGGACGTCCATGTAGACAATTGTATCTTAGTCTAGGGAGTTCCCATATTTATGGGTTCCTGTCTGGCCTTAAGAGTATTTTTGTGCAGTGAATAATACTGTTATTTGTGTGAATGTAAAAATCTTTCAGCAATTCTTTTAGTACTTCTTACAGATCAGGGTAATGGATGTTTCTATATAATCCACTTTATCTGCAGTGGCCTGAATTTGGGCAGTCCTACTTTAGATAGGTCATAAAAATCGTTTCTATCTCTTTATTTTGTGTGCATTATTTTGCTTGGTAAAGCTAGTTAGTTTTTAAAATATATTTGTTAGGGGAAACGACTAGTACTTTTCTAAATAGGGAAGATAATTAAAGGTCAAAACTGTTAAAATATTTGAGATTTAAAAATATTAAGCAAATAACCAAGATATGAGTCACGTTTACAAAAGCCAGACAGAAGAAGGGGCAGAATATTAGTCACAGTCCATAAATCAGGATGTGTTAAAACTAATTAGCCATCCCTTTAATGCTGCTATTGAATGGTCACATTACACATTCTAGTGCAGTTTTTTTTTTTTATATAAAAAAGGCTAATGCAAAAAGTGCACAAAATACTGTTTCAACACCGACTTTGAAATGTGTGCATCTACAATAGTCACACATTGGGACAATAAGACATGTAATTTGTGGATTTATTGCAAAGTTCAAGCTTCAAGTAAAAGTTTAGCAGGTGCTCTTTCTTTTAAAGCCTGTTACTGTGTAAACATTTCAAACCAGTTTTAAGCATTCAGACGCAAGAAACAATCACTGTTGTAGCTTTAACAAAGATTAAATGAAAGATTATGCAGTTTGGTTTTATATATTTCTGTATCTGAAACTCCAAAAACAAAAAGAACACTTCATTTCATTTGTGTCTTTGTTCTATTGTATATAAATATGCTTATAATTTGTGTATTATATTTTAAGCAGTTGCTCTCCCCTATAAAAATCACCTAAATCATTGTAAAATAATGAATTATTTAGAAATAGAGCTATTCCTGTTGTTGGGTAAGTTTTTTCATATTTCATATTGCAATATATATCCCAATAGGATATATATTGCAGTAGTCCTAATAGGAATACTGAAAATTTGAAAGAAAAAAACAGCCAAAATTGGACCCCAAATTCACGCTGCACCGACCAGCAGTTTTTAGCGTGGAAGTTTGTTCTCCCTCTAGCCGTCGTCAATGCGCGGCGGCCTCTTTTCTCATTATTCCGCTCATCTGAACATGCGTTCCATTGAGTTGCTTATGGGCTATTAAAATTGTTTTTATTCTGTAAAAGGGGTACCCGGCGGAAAACATTTGGGAACCAGTGTTCTAATAAGTTAGTACTTGTCTGTTAGGGACTATTAGAAATATATTTACTATGAGTTGATTGCTAAATAAGTTTTATAAATTCATGTGCTGTGTGTTTTGTTTTTTTAAATTCTTGTGCTGTGTGTTTTGTTTTTGCAGTATTGGCACAAAGGATGTTTCAGTTGCGAGGTCTGCAAAATGACTCTAAATATGAAGAACTACAAAGGCTTCGAAAAGAAACCGTATTGCAGCCAGTAAGCTCTCACTGCTTTTACCCTGTATTCTGTCTGTAATCTCCTGAAAGTGTGTGATTAATAGTTTTTTTTTCCTCCCTGATATGATAGCAATATTTCTGGCAAGGATCACAGTTGACTTTCTTTTTCCCCTACGTTCAAAAGTCAATGTTTGACCCAGGAACTGTGTGTTTATGTGTTTACAGCTTACACTTGAGCCTCAGTGTTTTAAACTTAACCCTCCCATCAGGGTAGCTGTGTGGGAGGTTAAAGAATGGCCTTTTTTTGTCACTAGTCAACAAACAATAGAGCTTGTGGGTGTCATTAAGTCCTGTGAGCAAAGCAAACTTTGAATAACATGCAAACATACACACATTTCAGTTCACATAGGGTTATAAACATTAGGGCTGCTTTTTAGTTGGAACTCAGTTATCTACTCAGACTACAAACGCTCCTTACTGGAAAAATGTCATGTTACTTTTCAACATTCTTAACAAACCACACAAATATTTTCAGTATCTGTTACGCAAACTCTTTGCAGTTTACAGCATCCAAACGCTACTTTTACATGGAGGTGTTAGTGTAATTCAAGGTAATTCAAGGTTTTTCCACAGCCGCGAGTTTCACTTCTGCAGACCTGTATGTTGAATTTTTTGGCTGTTTTGATGTTCATTTACATTCCCATGGAACGCTACATTCAGCTCAGGAATATGTCAGGGTTAAGAGGGAAAATAAAGTGGTAAAACTTTGGAATAATGGACCGTAGTTAACCAGTAACTATGCAGGAAGTAATATGTAGTACAACAGTACACTTTTTAATATTTTATCAAATTAGTTATTTAAAAAT
This sequence comes from Bagarius yarrelli, assembly GCA_005784505.1. Classification (NCBI taxonomy): domain Eukaryota; kingdom Metazoa; phylum Chordata; class Actinopteri; order Siluriformes; family Sisoridae; genus Bagarius; species Bagarius yarrelli. The sequence continues at coordinate 5,263,541 of VCAZ01000002.1, forward strand.
TACAAAAAATAATTATTGTCATTAAGAACTATTTGCAAACTATGACCAATTAATAACCTATTAATTAATAATCACAGTAATACCCCCGCCACCTTGTCTACAGTTTAAAATTGCGACTATCACTAGGGCATAAATGGATTTATGTTTTCTGTTTATTTCCAACTTAAACATAAAATAATAATAATAATAATAATAATCATTTGTTTACAAATGTAAATAATTAGGAAATGATGTCGACGAGCTCATGATTAGATTAGTTTACTAGCTTCATTCCGTTCAGTGATCAATGATAATGATGATCTGTTATCAAAACAATTTGCATAGTTAATAAAGACATTGACTGCATTTATATTGCGTTAAGCACCAAATCACATCATTTAATTGGTTATTAATTGGTCATAGTTCGAAAGTCGTTCTCAATGACTATAATTTTTTATTAACTAATAAGAAACTGCATTTGTCCTTAATTAGCCTAATTATTTATTGCTTAGTTAATCTGGCTTCTATATTAGTTAACAGTATTAATTAAGGTGTTAATGCAGTGCTATCTATTACTTCATACATAGTTAGTTGTTAACTATAGACCATTATCCTAAAGTCTTACCAGAAAGGTTATATGTTAGTTTATACAGCTGCAGAGGTACATCAACAGTTTAACCTTGCTGTTGTCTAATTTGACCTGGTTTTTTAAAAAAATATATTATATTTGTAGGTATTTTAATTTGTATGTAATTGCTTGGATTTAATAATTTTCTATTTCATGCATTATGAACTGGTACATCAGATGGTCACAAACAGTGACGAATGGTTAAAAGGAAGAAAATACACAGGCTTAATTAAAGCCGTTATGATTAATAATCCCTCGTTATGGTGTTACAGTAGCCACCTGACAATTACATTTTCTTTTAAAAAAAGAATCCAACTAGATCCAAAGTGAGTAAATATGTAATAAAATGTGTTGAATTGTTTCTTTATTATTCTGTATAGATGGGTTTGAGTTATTCTACCCCAGTCCCACTGTTGAGGTGCATGACCACAATTTATATTTATACAGCTCAAGTTAAACCAGTAGTAATATTTGATTGTAGACAAATCCAGACTAAGTTTAAGTCATGTGTCCTTGCTTACCATTTAAAAAAAAAGACAAACAGCTTTCTTGATTTCAATCTGAGAAGCTGCAGTCTTTTTTTTTTTTTTTTTTTTTAGACCAATTTAATTTGACCTCATTTCTATCTGATCCACTTTAGTTTCTGCCAATTTTTTTCATCTTAATATTTTGACACTATTTCTGTCAAACCAGCAAGACAATGTACAGAGAGTTCATTATTCTCGAAAGGGCTTGTCTGTCTGTCTCCAAATACAAAAAAGGGACCTTCTGTGCATGCTTGTTTCCTCCTCCCTCTTGTTGCCTATGTGTCATTTTGTTTTTTCGAACCCATTCTATTTGCCTTTGGCCTGAAACTGTTACTCAGAGCAGTGCAACATGGCAACTGTGTGTCCCTGCTATTAGATTTAACCTAAGTTGAACGGTTTGTGAATGAGGGTTTTGTGCTTGTGTAGTTTGCTTACCAATCTAAATTTACTTGCCTGCGGTGGTGGAAGTGGTGGCTATGAGGTCAGTCCAGGACAAGCAAGAAACACGTTCACAAATGGAAACTTTAAAACAGTAGGTGTGGGTGATGCAACAGAAATCTAACTATAGTATATATTAGATAAATTGTGAACCTTCCTATTATACACAAATGTCTCATTATGTCTCGTAAAAATATGTAACACAAAAAATAGATATATTCAAAATCATTCTGTTAGTAAGTTTTAATTTGTACACAATTTATTTTAATATTAATATACATCGAAAAGGCTTTGTAGGTAAAAACCCTGGTTTTGGAACAACAGCATCCTAACCATACAACAGCAGCGACACAACATTTTCTTTTGAAGCAGTTTATAGCACTAAACGTTTGCAGAAATGACTACATGCTTGCTTTTCTCCCTTTCTATCGTGCAAATATGTTGGATTTGTTTGTGAACCAGTACCAAACTCCTCCTCCCAGATGGACACAGAGACAAGAATGCTACTAACTGCTGTCCAAACGCTCAGTCAAACGCCTCCAGGTCTGCACTGTGAGCTAATTAAACTTAGTTTACAGAAGGCAGTGTTGAAACATGCTGCCTGATGAGGTACTGATGACTGAAAATGTTTTCGCTAGTTATTTTAATCTCAAGCTAGTTTGCGTAAGCGCTGACCTAATCTAAGTTTAAATACATCAGAAGGTTAATGATTGTCTTCCTTTTATTGTGTAATGAGTGTCAGTTGGTCCTTAATGGTCTGAATCGTGTTGAACATTATGATAATTATTTAAACCTTTTTTTCCAAATTCCAGTGGGAAAGGATGCACAGAATGCAGTGAATGACGTGTCCAAGCAGGTCTTAAGCTGCAGGGATAAGACAAAACTCTCAAATGCATTTTTACTTCTTTTGCCTCGGCTGCCTTCATGTGGGTCATTCTGTCTGCTCTGTCCTGGTCATCTTTTGTAGTAAAAGTTTACATAGTTTAGGCGAATATCGATCACTTCTATTGTAAAGTCACCTCTGTTACTGTTTTGTCTTTATTTTTTTCAACAGGCACTACCCCAAGACGAGCTTTACCAGCGTGGCCGATACCCCAGAAAACCTCCGGCTCAAGCAACAGAGCAAGATGCAAAGCCAGGTACAGTAGCCTTGACGCCTATCCTCCATTTTCTTTCTGACAAATTTCAACAAGATTTGCTGGCTGTCCTTTGCTCCATGGCTCGCTGATCAGCAGGTCCTGCTGCCGTGACAGTTGGATTCCCTTGGCAACAGTCTACAATAAACAGACGCAATACATCATCCAAAATACACTCTATTGAAATTTCCTATTTTAGTTTACTCCCTTGCTTAAACAAACATAAATACATACACACACACACAATACTACCTTATGCCTGTAACAGGCTGTTACTTTCATTATAAGTACAGTAAGGTCTGTGTATATTCTCCATGGCCGGTTCTAGACCCTTTTAGGAGGTACTATTAAACTACCAAAACTTATAAAAAGTTTAATTTTCCTTTTTAAAATTAAAATAAAAATAACTAACAATGCAATAGAAGAGGGGATAATTTTTTTTCCATTAATTCTCTTTGCTATTCTGCACATTATTGACAACCCTTTGTTAGAAGTGCAACGGCGTGTGCTGCCTGTCAACCGCAGACAGGAGACACTTGTTTCAAAATGTTTGGCAATGCATAGGTTATAGAAGATATTTCCTATTTTTTTAACCTGCATTAATACATTCGGATATGAACTGTATCTACAGTAATTTGCCTTCTCAAATCAGCTATCCATATACAGAGCCCAGCCCATAATTATGTAATAAGTGTAGTTCATACTGTAGTTAATAATCATCATCACAATTTACAAACTGAACAAATTTAACTGTCATAAAATGCTACAATTCTTAAATACAAGGTCTATTTTTTTCTTTTAGCTAGCTAACAGTAATACTGTTTGATGATAATAATAAGATGGTGACTAACAGTAGCGAGGGCTAAGCCCCCACCGGCCGGAAGAAATTGTAGAACCGCCCATTATTGTCCTTTCAGCTGAGAAGATTAATCAAAAATACAATGTTAAACACGTAGTGATTGCAATAGGCAATAACCAGCTTGTGTAAGTACTGTAAGTGACTCAAGCATACGTCGTTTTATCTCCAGTTATTTTCCTATGAGGTCACACTCCTCATGTTCATGGTATAAGCACCATCTGCTCCTGTTTAATGCCATTTTTATGCCATCCTTTCCCCAGGCTTTTCTCTTACCATCCCCACCCTAGTTTTTCCTGTTTCCTAGTGACCTTTCTCTGTTTCTTTGTGCTTTGCCCTATCAAAAAAGAATAGACCCAGCTTAACATTTCCTTTGATTTAAAAAAGAACCCCCTTTTAAGCCTTTGGCTTAATTTATTTACAGTTAATAGAGAGTGACTTTATGCCTCAAGACACTGTAGGGATTCAGGAATTATAAAAATATGAAATATAGAACTAAATGGCATGATGTGTGACCTGAAAGAAAGCAGTGATACAGTGATACCTACAGCTGCATAACGGTGACAGCACATCTTTAAATGTTTTATTTTTCTTCTTCCTCAGTAACCTGCCAACAATTCTGAAAATATTTTTTTTATATCTGTATATTATTACACTTGTTGCTGTAAAGAAGAAATCATTTCCCTAATAATTATTTTTAAAGTATTATTTCTTTAAAAGTTACTTTCTGTCCCATAGCCTTTATTTTATCATCTATATATATATACTATATATATATATATATATATAGATAGAGAGAGAGAGAGAGAGAGAGAGAGAGAGAGATTCTTCAGCACTTTTTTGATAAACTGATTTGTTTTATTAGCTTCAATACTGCCAACATTATGGGAAATGTCAAAAAAGTCAAAGAACTGGTAACTGGTAACCTTTTGTAGAGGTCATGTCAATTTTGATACAGCTAACTTTCGCGATATATTTTTTTTTTTTTCACCTCTAGTATTGATACATATTTAAATGACATTTACTTTAATATTTATTTATTTAAATCCTTTTATATATAACAATCAACTTCCTCCTCTGCCCCTGTAGTTGTTGCTGACACATACGGCCATTGTCTCAAAAGCAAGCATAGCATAAAAAATAAGGGCGACTCTTTGTATTTATTTTATTTTTAGCTGTTTGTTTTAAATTTAAAAAAATAAATATAATATATATATATATATATATATATATATATATATATATATATATATATTTATATGTATTATGATATTTATTGTAATGTAAGGCCCTTGCCAAAACACAACCCTATTAAATACACATTACATCAGATTACAAAGAGCACATTTATAAAATCCAACTTTGAAGAACACTGTTAACTGTGGATTAGTATAATCTAATCGACCTAAAAACAAAACAAGAAAACCACCAAAGCTAGCCTGGTAGAAAAAGAACAAACATTCAGCAACAATGCAAGCCCATAAAAGCACACAAACTCTGATGGTTGTTACTGTTGCAGTGGATGCATAGCACTCATAGCAGTGGCGTTACTCATCATTTTTAGCATAGTTTTGTGGCAGAGGGGGTCTTTCATTTCTCTTTCTGTATTTAGGAGCTTTGTTTACAGGCTGTGGGAGTGCAACAGGCCCTCTGGGTCAGCACGCTTGAGGGCTTTATGGGGAATTTCCGGGACGTAAAGAGAGGGAGGGGATGGGGCTGTTATTATGTAGAACGTCATTACTGTTGAACACATACAGTTATTGTATGTGTGTTACAATTCATCGCTCCTTTTTTTCCTTAGATCAGTCAAGAAGCAGTCAAGCTTGGCCAGTTTGGTGATAGGCACCTTTGTTTGTAGCTGTACCTAAATGTTGGTTAAACATCCTCCCACTTCCTGGCCTTTTTTTGTTTGCAAATGCCCACCACAAAAGGCTTATAATAACACCGACAGCCCACAGAACCCAACGAAGCCACATTCTGTTAATAATAAATTATCTGTGGGCCACATTAGTGAAAAACGTATGATTGGAGACTGAAGCGCAAATAGATTGATGCTCAATCCATTTTCAGTAAATATCTCTATAAGAGCAGCAGCAGCAGAACAGCGCTTTTTAAAGAGAGTCTGGAAATTACCTAGTGTTTATGCAGCAGTAAACCACAGCCGATCTAAAACCTGCAGGTCTAAGGTCATCGGCTTTTACACTGAACTAAAGGCCACTGCAGACACTGGTTCTTTTGTTTGCATCCCACTGCTTTTTATAAGTTAAGTGTAAAAGGTGGAACTATAACTTTTGCGGACACTGTTGCTTCTGTATTTTTTTTTGTTGGGCTTCAAGGATGGGTTTCATCATCTTGTGTGTCAGAGATTGGGGCATTTTAAGCCTTTTTCAATATTGTAACCTTTTAACAAACCTATATTTTGTGTGGATGCATCTGGATATGTATTTAATGCTTTTAAAGTAGAATTTAATTTTGTGGGAAATGAATTAAGGCAAAGCACAAGAGGCATTTCATAAATTGGCATTTCAGAAAGTTAAGAAAAAAATGTTAACTAACAGATCTGAACAGTCTTTCCAGTATCTTATTAAAAACCCAAACACAAGTTAATTCCTTTTCTACTTTTTTTTACCTTTTTGGTAAAAAAGATTTCTTCATAATATTGTTTGACAACAAGGTAATTGTGTAGAAATAGTGATAGAGTAACAGGATTAAGAGTTTTACAACTTTTTACCCAAAAGTATTTTTCTATCATAAATGCTAAAAGTGCATGCCACTAATAAAAGCATGATTTTTAAAGACCCGATGTGTGATCATAGATAAATTTTGTTGTTTTGTTTGGAAATTGTGGTAACAAATTAGACAGTTTAGAAAATAACACTTGTGTCAAAACTTTTTAGATTAAAATATCACACATCACACCTACCTTTCAGTGTTTCACATCTTATCAGTGAGTGAAAGCGCCATCACTTCCTGTATCTTTCATAATTTGGTACGGTAACAGAATTGACTCAAAATGTATAAACACATTTTTGTAGAAAAGGTTATTTTTAAATGTTGTATTATATCTAATGTTGTACAATTTGGAAAATGTATATTAAGGGCCTTTATTAAAAAAAATGTTTGGTCTTGTTGGTCACTGAGCAACCTAAAACGAACATAGCGCCAAGTTTACTTATGGAAATATTAAATGTAATGCAATGTATTTATTGTGAAACTAAATAATTTGTTTTTTCTCTCTTTCTTTTCATTCTCTTTAGGTGCTCTACAAAGAGGAATTTGAGAAAAACAAAGGAAAAGGCTTTAGTGTGGTGACTGACACACCAGAGTTGCAAAGACTTAAGAAAACACAGGACCAGATCAGCAATGTAAGCTGCCAAACTGCTAAGAAACTATTAAATCACCTTCTCTGCAAAAGTAGAACTGTACACAAATGAGGAATATTTAACTTAACATGTTACTGAAGAGAGGAACACATGCTGTGGCATGTTTCCCTCAGTTTCACACTCCTCCCTTCCCCCCTTTGCGCTGAGACCAAGTTCCTGTCTTTCCCATCTGTCTTCAAGTTGTTTCCCTGCTTTTTGTATGTTAGTACACGACTCAGAAATCTCCAACTTATTCTGCCTCCACCCAACTTCCTCTCTGATTTCTTTTGTAATTGTCTATCGCTGGCTGCCTTTTCTTTTTACCTCCTTCATGAACTTATGGTATGTTATAGCTTGTTTCCAAGCAACACCAAAGTCACATGACCGCTGTTGCGGTGTCGTTTCCCATGCCTGTGGCCGTGTTCAGCTCTTCTTTACCCTACGTGGCAACACAGTGGAATGGACTGACATCTTGTGTTTTAAAGTTTAGTTGTAAAACACTAGTGTGTGTTTGTGTATGTTTGTTATGTGTCATACATCAGATCAAGTATCATGAGGAGTTTGAAAAGACCCGAATGGGAGGTGAAGGTCTGCCCCCTGAAAGCAATGCTAATAGAGGTACTTATAAGTAAATGGCTGCAGTTCTCTATTTTTATATAATTTATTTTCAAATAATTGTACATGCCGAGCACTTAGTCTGATACCTGTGGTGTTGGTTTTTTTTTTTCATGCTTAGCCTACCAGCCTACGAGCCCCACCAGCCCTCAGAACTACAACTTTGAGCCCCAGCCTGCTCGCTCTGCTGCAGCTCCACCACCTCCCAGTGGCGGGGTGAGAAATTGCACCACATCAAGTTCTCTCTCAAGTTTTTTTTGGTTAAAAGCCAGAGTACAATGGATTTAGAGCCAGAACTGAGAAACATGAGAACAAACATGTGGTGGATGAGCAATTCATCATGGGGCACCATGTACATAGGTTCACACACTCTGTATGCGTGTACAGATTGGGTCGGGTTTGTTAACAGAGTATTACATTTATTTTATTCCAGTTAAAAACAGACAGAACCTTTACAAAGATAAACAAACAAAAATAGATAGCAGCATTACACTAGACTTGGTTTGTAATATACTCAAAAAACTGCCTAAACCTGTTTGATATGCAAATTAGTAGAAACTACAAAACGTGCATACTAAGATAGTTTACTAGTTCTAAGAAATCTTTCTGATTATTATGTAGAATTTACTATTTTTGGCTACTGTTATATAAACAGGATGATATAAAGTGGGTTACATCTAAATATTATCAAATACTATCCATATGGATTTTCTGCATAAATTGCCGGTTTTTACATGACACAACCATGTTATATAATTTAAGCTAAATGGGTGCTCTGTGTGTGTTTGTGTGTGTGTGCGCAGAAACGCTACAGGGCGGTCTACGATTATGCCGCAGCTGATGAGGACGAAGTTTCATTCGCAGATGGAGACGTGATCGTGGACGTACAGCAGATCGATGAGGGATGGATGTTCGGCCGTGTGGAGCGCACAGGCCAGCAGGGCATGCTACCCTCCAACTACGTGGAGGCTATATGAGCGAGCGAGGCTGAGAGGTGGCGAAAATTGCAGGAAGAAGAAATGTACATTGGATCGACCCTGGTGCCATCTCCATTTGTTTTTTTTTCTCCTTCCCAGTTTATTTTAACACATTCTTAATTAAATGCAAGAGAAACATTCGCGCTTTTTTTAAACTCAGCGATAATACAATCAAAGGGGAAAAACGCTTCTGTAAGATGAATGAGCATTGTAATTTTTTATATATTTTTACTTTTATTTACTCCGTTTCCCATGCGGGCAGCGTTTGTTGGTTTTATGCATTGCTTTGCATTTGTGCTAAGACACTGGTGAAATACTGAGATGAATTCCAGAAATTGAAGTTAGGTGCTGCTGGGAAATGCAGTTTCAGTCATCTTAAGTGTTAGACGCGTGAGCAGCATTTATTGCTCAGTTACAACCATGTCAAGTTAAGTGCTGCAGTTGGGTGGGTAAGACCCTTTAGAGTTTATTTTTTATGCACTTTGAGGGGGAAAAAAACAAAAATGCTTTTTATATATTAAAAAAATTAGATATGGTACAGTAACTAATTAAATACCATCTTAAAAGAAGAAACAAATTGTAGGTTTTATTAGTATATTTTGGCATAAATGTGACATATCATTCCATTGTTGTTTTGTAAGAAAGCATTCCAATTCATGAATATATTCAATAATAAACTTAATTATTAAAGCAGTAAATGAGGCACAGTATGTCCTGTCTATCTCACTAAAAGTATTTATTGAAACTTTTTTAAGCAAGGATAAAAATCTCAACTCTAAAACATTTAGTAAATATTCTGATTGGCTTTTTACATTTAAAAATAAATATTTTTTTGTTGTTTAGATATTTTTCCTTGACTTTGTATAAATCTGTCATTATCTAACATCTAATTGTTTCATTAAACCATAAATAATCTGTATCCATATACAAATATGAACATAAAATATTCATGATTCAGTAGTTAATTAAAGAATTATTCCACGTCCCTAAAATGCAATGCAATGTTAAAGGCACTTGTAACTAAAATATACACGACATTAACAACCAGTTGTACAACAAAAATTAAAATATAAAAAAATTAAATATAAAATCTTCCGAAACAAAGAAATGGTAGTGGAGCGAAAAAGCTTGAATGATCAAGCCGGTCGGTATAATAAGTTTGTCCATGAGTTTATGTATAATCAGTTGGCTTCTGCATTTCCATTTTAAAGTATGACATCCTTTTGTAAAGGGTCTCCTGGAGTCTGGGTGGTAGAGATGACACCTTCTCCCGTAAAACAGATCCATGTTTGCCTATGCAGTCCTCACATAATCTAGAGCATAAAAAAATCAGAATATTAAGACCTACAGCTCTAAAAGGTTTTCTCAGGTTTTTAAAACATCTTTCTACATACAGTGTAAAAACAACAAATGCTTCAGGTACCTTTTGACCTGCATGTTCTTTTGACCATTTACAAAACCCACCTTGTGAGTGAATACGGCTGGCTCTGAAACACCAACACATCTCCACAGTGACTCTGTGAAGGAACTCTGAGCACTGTCACCTGCGTAAAAACATCCGTTTTAGTTACTGAGCACTGGATCACATGACCTACAGTTAAATAAAAGCCTAGTTCCTCTTTCTTAAAGCCTAGTCTAGTTTTATTTATTACATAATGCAGTGCTTTCTGCTGCTTATTGTGTAAATTATGACAGAAATGCAGAGTCATGCATGCAAAATGCCATTTCTGACTTTATTTATGTTTAACATAATCCAAACAAAAGATCAAAACTTAGAATACCACTATAACAGACGAAAAAAAGGACTCTAGGAAATGCAAGCAAAGAACTGAAACCTAAATCCAGAACTACAAACAAATACATCTGTCTCAGAGGAAATTAACAATCAAGGCCTCATAATAATCTAGTGGCTGATTACTGGAGACTGCACCGCAGACTGCGCTGTGCTCTGATTGCCTGTAATATAGTCTTTCATTTATCTGTTGATCATATAACTGGGATATATTTAACTTATTATAATTTCATATATTTTAATTTACTGGCAATTATTAATACTATATCTACATACCATATCCATGACTAAGACATAGTCTCGGCTTCCTCCAAAAACCACCACATCGTTGTCCTTTCCCTGTACTGCCGAGTGCCACAACCTGAAGATGGATTCATTTGTAAAATTCATGGCAGTACAAACCTAAAATGTAAATTATACTAAAACTTTTCAGGGGTCCCACAAGGGGGCAATGTTAGACCAAATGCTGATGTGCCACCACAAATGTTTGCGTGTTTAGTAGCAAAATCATAAACTAAAGAAAACGGTAGGGTATTATAAAATTATTTTGTTGTAAATGTTGCTAATCATTGCCCAACAAGAAGATCTCGGATATACAGTCAGAATGACATTAAAGAAATCACCTACTGATCTTATACAATACACATGTAAAAATAAATCAAATAATGAGATGTGAATTCCTAATGTTTGCATTAAACAAGCAAACCTAAATTTGATTTCGGGACAGATGTATCAAGTGAGCCAGTTTATTTAATCAATGTAGCACAGATCGGCTATGACCCATGATGGAGTAAACAAGAAAAAAAGCACATGGATTCCAATATGTTCAGCTGGTTTCAGGCCTCGTTCGCATGTGGAAATGTGCGTTAGTGTCTGCGATGTAGGCAGGCATATCAGAGTTTCACCTGTTAATGCCAGTTAAACGTCATTGAACAAGTGACCATGGCGCATAACGTCAACTCAGGTGAACAACAAACGGAGATATACAGTAAATATATATATATATATATATCTATATATATATATATATATATATATATATATATATATATATATATATATATATATATATATAAATTAGGGCAACTGTGTAAAATAACAGACTATCAAAAAAAATCTATATAAACTAAAAAAAAAATGCTACATTTGCAGAGGCTGCAACAAGAGCGCTTCTCTTTTAAATTTAATATTACAAACATGCAATATTAAATTTAAAAACGCAAAATTATGCTAACAGGATAAAGAATGCATGAAAAAGAAGGCTAAAACTTTGGTATAATGCAACAGCTACAACAAATAAAATTGATAATGGGTGTGTGTCAGATTTCTAGTGTGCAAATAATCAGGGATTGATAATAATTAGTCATATTACAGGGAGTGCAGAATTATTAGGCAAATGAGTATTTTGACCACATCATCCTCTTTATGCATGTTGTCTTACTCCAAGCTGTATAGGCTCGAAAGCCTACTACCAATTAAGCATATTAGGTGATGTGCATCTCAGTAATGAGAAGGGGTGTGGTCTAATGACATCAACACCCTATATCAGGTGTGCATAATTATTAGGCAACTTCCTTTCCTTTGGCAAAATGGGTCAAAAGAAGGACTTGACAGGCTCCGAAAAGTCAAAAATAGTGAGATATCTTGCAGAGGGATGCAGCACTCTTAAAATTGCCAAGCTTCTGAAGCGTGATCATCGAACAATCAAGCGTTTCATTCAAAATAGTCAACAGGGTCGCAAGAAGCGTGTGGAAAAACCAAGGCGCAAAATAACTGCCCGTGAACTGAGAAAAGTCAAGCGTGCAGCTGCCAAGATGCCATTTGCCACCAGTTTTGCCATATTTCAGAGCTGCAACATCACTGGAGTGCCCAAAAAGCACAAGGTGTGCAATACTCAGAGACATGGCCAAGGTAAGAAAGGCTGAAAAACGACCACCACTGAACAAGACACACAAGCTGAAACGTCAAGACTGGGCCAACAAATATCTCAAGACTGATTTTTCTAAGGTTTTATGGACTGATGAAATGAGAGTGAGTCTTGATGGGCCAGATGGATGGGCCCGTGGCTGGATCGGTAAAGGGCAGAGAGCTCCAGTCCGTCTCAGACGCCAGCAGTACTGGTTTGGGCTGGTATCATCAAAGATGAGCTTGTGGGGCCTTTTCGGGTTGAGGATGGAGTCAAGCTCAACTCCCAGTCCTACTGCCAGTTTCTGGAAGACACCTTCTTCAAGCAGTGGTACAGGAAGAAGTCTGCATCCTTCAAGAAAAACATGATTTTCATGCAGGACAATGCTCCATCACACGCGTCCAAGTACTCCACAGCGTGGCTGGCAAGAAAGGGTCTAAAAGAAGAAAAAGTAATGACTTGGCCTCCTTGTTCACCTGATCTGAACCCCATAGAGAACCTGTGGTCCATCATGAAATGTGAGATTTACAAGGAGGGAAAACAGTACACCTCTCTGAACAGTATCTGGGAGGCTGTGGTTGCTGCTGCACACAATGTTGATGGTGAACATTTTTGAGTAAGCACTTTTGAGTGTCCTTGCAAGGAAAGGTGGCTATATTGGTCACTGATTTGTTTTTTTGTTTTGTTTTTGAATGTCAGAAATGTATATTTGTGAATGTTGAGATGTCATATTGGTTTCACTGGTGAAAATAAAAAATTGAAATGGTATATATTTTGTTTTTTCTTAAGTTGCCTAATAATTATGGACAGTAATAGTCACCTGCACACACAGATATCCTCCTAAAATAGCTAAAACTAAAAACAAACTAAAAACTACTTCCAAAAATATTAAGCTTTGATATTAATGAGTTTTTTGGGTTCATTGAGAACATGGTGGTTGTTCAATAATAAAATTAATCCTCTAAAATACAACTTGCCTAATAATTCTGCACTCCCTGTAGAGGCACAGAGGGGCCCCCTGAAATAACTGTCCCCTATCAAAATCATAGAAATTACACCGTTAATTAACTCGTACCTGGGAATATGTTTGTAAGAATGTAGCCTCTCTCTCCATTCTTTCTTCATAGTGTTAAATTCCCAGCCGTCACCTTAAGATGTTACAGTATTATAATAAATTACAGCATACAAAAAATTTCAAACATTTTATCATTTGACATCCTACAGAGAACTTACAAAGAACCTGCCCAGACATGCTGAGGCCACCGAAGAGGAACAGTGTGTTTGGTGAGGTAGGGGTGAGAGTGTGTAGAGCGCGGCCTATCGGCACTGGAGAGGCCAAAGGTTCTCTGGGGACATAAACGAAAGCAGGTTCCTAAGACACATTGCATGTTTTACATCATAGTCCTAGGACCCTGTCACCTCAAGCCTTCTTTTTATCCTTTATGGGTTGGATGTGTTTAGGGAAGAGCAGTCACTTCACAGTTAGAGTAACTGGATAATATAATTTATCTTGGAAGCAAAGTGAAACATTTAGTTGAGTGATACATCAAAATTTTGTTAAAACCACAACAGTTGAAGTTCTCAGAATTTAACCTTTTAATGCATTGTTAAAAATGCTTCATTTAGCATCCTTAAAGGCGGTACAACAGAATGTAAGCATTAAGCTGAGAAGCTGAATAGCTTTTGCTCACCAGTGTCCACATTCCCTAAACCAGGGTTTTCCAAACTGGGAATTGCAGGAGGTTCATGAGTTGATGACAAGCAGATAAATATATTTTTACGTGATAAATAAATCTATTATATCTTAAAATTTAAATTTTAAAAAATCTAAATAAAATTTAGGAACAAAAATATAAATTATTTGTTTAATTTGTGTCATGTGACACGATATCAGAAAACTGCGAAGTCAAATGCAAAATAGACAGATTAATTTCATGCACAAAGAATAGAAAACCAGAAGGTCCAATGTCTGGAGAAACTGGCGCAATAATATATGAAACCAGCTTTTTTGTGAAGACATTTGAAAACAAAACAATTGTATATTTTTAGATGTGTAGTAACAATAAATACAACTAATTAAAACTATAAAAAGGATAAATAATAAATGTCTTTGAAGTAGACATGCAATAAATGTGCTATTAAATTATTGAAATATATATTTAAAATCTATAGGGGGTCATTTAAGTAAATGCAAAGGGGTTCGGCTGACAAAAAAGTTTGGAAACCCCTGCCCTAAACAATAGATCTAGTTTTCAGGAAATGATTTTAGATATCCAGTAACTATATGTATAAAAATGTGATTGATATTTGACTGTGGCAGGATTGCTTGTGCCAGACAGACAAAAAACATCAGCTTTGGAGACAAACATGCAACTCAGATAACCACTCTGTACAACTGTGGTAAGCAGCAAAGCATGTAAAAATGCAGGACAGCTCAGATATCGAGGCAGATGGGCTACAACAGTAGAAAACTGTTCCACTTTTGTCAAACATGACCAAGATTCTACTGACGCTTCAAATACAGCATAACGCTAATATTAAGTTTACTTTACATTTTTTATCAGAATGTGTCTGTTATGCTATTAATGCACAATTCAGCGAAAACGGTAGCATATTTCCATTATTACTAAAGGTCACTCATGTTGTTGACTTTGAGACAGCAGTGTTAACAGTTACATCATTCATTACCTTACATTCCTCTTAGTAAATATGAACGGCGTGTTAAAAGGTTGCAACAGATGTGGAACAACACAAGACAGGCAGGCCTGCCAAGCCATACAGGTGTTGCAGCAACCAGTTTGTAAACAGAGAAAGACTTGTGACTTCATTATGCTCCAACTACTTAAAGCCGGAATGCTAGTAAATAAATCTCTGGTTCGCTTTTTTGTTTTTACCTAATTCTTTTAATTTTTTGTTTAAAAATTCCATCCACAGACCTACACTGGTAGTCGTATCAACAAGAATTCTACTATAGCTTTGTTGTAAAACAGCATTAAATAAGTGTTTACAAGGGGGTTTCAAAAGATTTCAAGACACACAGACAACAGATGGCAGTACAAGGCTGCAACGCTGTTCTCCCTGTGACAGTGTGTGCAGTATGAAGCCTTGTGCTGCCATCTGTTGACATGTCTTGAGACTTTTTGATACCCTCTTGTACAAAAGCGTTAGTTTCTCAACAAACCCAAGATGTTGAGAAAGCAGGTTGTCTGTTCCTGACCCATTCAAATCATTCTTTCTGGTATTAGCCAATTAATAATGAAATAATGTAAGTAGACCAAATTTAAATTAGATAGAAAAAGCCTATGCTACCACAATAAATTCCAGGAAGAGTTCAGAAATACTCACATTTGTGTCCATGTCCATGTGTCCATGTCTAAACAGTGGATGTCTATACTCTGTGTTTCCTAAATGAAGATCGCATTTTTTGTAATTAGCAATCATGATTAAAATGCACTGCCAACATATACAACCTATACTAGCATATCATCACCAAACTGATCAGTAAAAGCAACAATTTATGCAATGAAATGTGAAGAACAGTTGAAAAGTTGATTAGGCTTAAAGGAACACTTTACAATTTACTTACCAAACCACCACAGATGTAGCCCTTGCTACCAAGAGTGGCACTTGCATGGGCAGCCCTTGGTTCAGGTGGTATGCCCTGCCATATAAACATAAATTATTAACTGTTTGTACAGTGGTCATCTCCTGCAGTGTTGTTTCAGGTTCTACAGTAGACTGATATAGGTCCCTTTACCTGGCATTGTGGTTTAGTCCATGTGGCTGAATCAGGCTCAAATATATGAACCTCACTATTCCAACCCCAGTAGCGGAAATAAACACGTCCATTTGTTACCTAAGTGGAAAGTAAAATTTCTTAGACAGCTAGATATGCCTTCATTAGTGGGATCATTTTGTTCATCCTTACCCATGATGTCTCATCCACTGTAAAAGTTTTGTGGTTGTTGATATCTCGAACCGTTTTCCATCCATATCCACCAAAATAAAAGAGTCTAGACAAATATAACAGAAATCCCATCATAAGTCTGTGTACTTAAAACCTATATACACAGTGTATTTATGAGTAACTTTTCTAAAATTGGTTGACTTGCTTTTAAGGAAAAGGCACAATTTCTTGATGTTATTTAGGATTATGTGTCATAACTAAAAGCTAAAGCTGGACATGTAGAATCTTTTAAGATTTGCTTTTTTAATTTAGCACATGACTGTATCTGTATGTGTTTCAACAATTATGGTAACAATGAAAATTCCTTGGGATATTTGATGGCCCCATCCCCTATGTTTGCTGGTGCATGCATGGACTCAGATGCCAATTGAAGTGTATTGTTTTTACTTGGAGCCCTTGCACTACCTGTTCTTGTAGACCCAGCAGGAGTGTCTATCTCTGGGTGAGGGAGGCGTTCCATCACAGGTATTTAGTTTCCTCCAGGTATAGTTTTCATCTTGCAGATCTACACAATACATCTACCAGGATAACCAAAAGAAAGCAAAACTAAAATGATCAATATTTACAAATGTACTATGTGCTGTTTTGTTCAACCATGCGAGCACACCTGAATGTGGTTGCCAACTTATTTAGGTAAATATTCAGAAAAATTTCATTACATTACATTCCTTGGTTGTTGTTTTTTTTCTTTTGTTAAGGCATCTGGCCTTGACAAACATGCTTGGCTACTTCTATGCTAAAGGAATTCTCTCAGCTGTGTTGCTTCAGGGCAGATTGACACCACCCTGGCGGAAAAAAAAGCTTACCTGGTCAGTGTATTCGTCACTGTCTCTGCCTCCGAAAACATACAGCATGCCATTGAGAAGTGAGCCACATGTCTGAGAAAGCCGGGGAGGAAACTCTCCACCCATTCCCTTGCGAGTCCTAGCACACAGTGTGTGTGTATGTGTGTGTGTGTGTGTGTGTGAGAGAGAGAGAGAGAGAAAGAGAGACAGAGTCTTTAGGGAGAAGTGTTGTTTGTCTAAATTGTTGCCTAGACTAAGAAGGAAGTTGTCAACCTAAAATAGGTTACGAGGCTGATAAAGGCATATTTTTAAAAAGGTGTCAAACCTGGGAGTGATTAATATGAAACCTGTCTTTCGGAATGTCAATGGTATGACTGCTGAAAAACCTGAAAAGTGTGTTTTCCATCTTACCATACTCCACTTTCCATATCGTACAGCCAGATCTCATCACTGGGTAACAGAACTTCTTCTCCATCCACATACTACAAACAGGGGAATCATACATTTAAATATGGATGAAAACAACATGGTAAAAAAAAAAAATCTACAAATCAACGCAGATGCGATAATAAACAGCTTTTTGGAACTATTTCTCATCCCTATTAAACTTTACTGCGGATGGATATAAAATAAAACCACTCTGGTTGATGCTTCTCACCTGTAAACCGCCCCAAACGTGAAGCACATTTCCAAGCAGCAGCGCTACGTGATCACTCCGCGCAGGAGCCGCCATCCGCCGCGACTCTGGCTCTGGTAACTCAGTAACGATCTCCATGGAGGAGAAACTACTGTAAAGCCAATATACCAGGAAGAGGAATCAGACACAGGCTTTTTTTAGAAACCGCATACTACCTTACACGCAGTATGAAAACACAGTACGCCACCTCTGGTAGGTGTTTACAGTGGACAGGAGGGGTTACAAATAATTACCCAAAATATATGTAAGAATAAACAGTAAGCATCTAAGTTTTAAAAAAAAAAGCTTACTGTGTGGGGAACTCCTTTTCCTTCTCTTTGTACTTCTTTGCTTGTAAGAAATGTAAATATTGTAAATGTAAAACTGTCAAAAGTGTAAAATTCTATTTCCCTGTTAGAGCCAATTTCTACGGTGACGTTTTAAAGCTCCATGAGGAGAATCCCGTCCTGTGATGTCACTTTCACGTCAACCTCCTACACAAATGGAATCACAAAATCACCGCCACATGGACGTTTTAAAACACTCAGCACAATATGTCAAGTTAGGTGAAAGGGGTTTTTTTTGTGTCGTCACATGCACCTTACCTCGCCAAAATCACCGCCAAAAACGATCGGTTCCAAGAGAAGAACTGAATTGTGCACATTACTTTAAAGACAACATTATAGTTTATCGCTTATGTCTAGCTAAAATCTTAGCTTTATATCTAGTTTAGAAGTAGATCTAGTCCACATACCCATCCTGCTTTTTCTAGCTAGATAAATGATAACATGGTAAATTAATATTGACTTATACTAATAATAGGATGCCACACCCAAACAAGGCACTATGCACACACCCAGTCATTCACCTGTAGGACCAATGGAAGAGTGGCCAGTCCACTTACTGACATATTTTTAGGAGGAGGGAGGAAACCAGAGAACCCAGAGGAGACCCATGTAGAATTTTAAATAGATAGATAGATAGATAGATAGATAGATAGATAGATAGATAGATAGATAGATAGATAGATAGATAGATAGATTTTCTCTATTTTAATATCTGTTTGAGGAGCAGTCTAATGCCGTAACCACTGAGCTTCCACTTCCCCAATTCTATTAATATAGGAAGGAACACCTGCTTTGTTTTTGTTTTGTTTTGTTCTTTAAGGAAATCCTACTCATCATTATCAGTTTTTATATATTTATAATATATAGCTTTTAGACGTTTAGACTGGTCACTTGAATTGCCTGTAAATCTTATCCTATTACACTTAATGTGTGTTGGAGGTGAAATGTTCTATTGTTTAAAAAGTCCTGGTTTATACAGTATTTACATAAAACAAACACAGCTGTCTCTGCCAAGGCTGCTTGTAACCTTTTAAAACTTGTTTTACATGCTTTTAATCAAAAACAGACCTAAGTGAATGACATGGTTTAATTTATAATTAGGAAATTAAAAATAAAACTACATGGCTTTCCGCCTGCTGACATTATATTATTATCACTATCGTCACCATCATCATCATCATTATCAGTGCAATCCAGTGCGATTATATCTACAACAAAGCTTTCTCAGTATTTCTCAAATTTAAAAAATATCTAAATCACATTATTAATGTTATCATATCATAATGTTCACATATTGGATTAAAATTACTCATTTCTTTTTTTTAAAAAAAGTCTCTAATGTCTTTCCAGAGATGTGGAGGTTACTATAGGAGTAAGAGTAAGACAAATTCTTGATGAATATATATATATTTTAAAAACGGATGTGATGGCTTTTGTCCATATAGTGCTTCAGTTTAATATAGGAACTGTCAATATGGCAACACTGTTGCTAGTATATTAAGTGACCAGTAGATGTCACTATTTTATCAGCAGGGTTTTCGTATCTGCAGCCCGATTCCTCTGGGTACGGGAGCCCGGAGATGTGTAATTACACGTATTTCAAACTTTATTTATTTATTTATAACCGAGATGATCCCTGCACTAACCTAAATCTGTGTTGTGTGTCTCTGAAAAAAACAATTAAGTATTTATTAAAAAATAATAATAATAATACCTAAATGTGAACAAAAATATGACTAAAAGCTGGTCTGGCAATTTAACAATTTCTTAAGCCAGAGAGATGTGGTGAAGGGAAACACGGGGCCACAGCAGGATTGAGCATCCTGTTGTTGATGACCAGGAGTTTCCCGTCATAGAGCTTGAAGGAAACGCCAGAGGATGTCCTGAGAGCCTTAGAATGTGTGTGTAAGATGAAGAATAATGAGTAAAATGAGTGATTGTATTTGTATGCGCATGAAAATGTCATAACAGTCAGAACATTTTGGGGTTTTAAAAATTAAAAATCTATTTTTCTTCGACAAACCAAAATGGCCATTTCAGGAATATTTTGAAAACTGCATTACCCATATTACATCAGGCAGTAATTACATGATGGGCTGGAAGCACACTTGGGACCCATATGGCTTCATAATGCCAACAGGATCAGCAGTAGTGGTTGTCAACGGTGACCGCTTCTGAGGAATGGGCGTGGCGACTGCTGTAGGATCCAATAGACTTATCACTACTGAGTCACATGACATCCTCTCATTCTCCCTCTGATCCCCTCTCTCAGGATGGTAATTGTGTTTGTGTGTGTGTGTACTGTACCATCAGAGGAAAGGGAGGGAGGCAGGGGGAGGGGTACCGAGGGTGGGGAGGAGGGGAAGTGAGGGAGAAAAGAGAGCGTGAGCTGAGGCGCAGAGATGAAGCAAGCTTAGTGAGAGTAAGCAAGCAAATGGGTAAGAAGAGTGTGAGAAAAAGCAGCTCGATCTTTTACGCTTCCCTGTGACCTCAAGGAAGAAAAGGAGAATTAAATCTTCCCCTGCCATCTGAACGAACGTGTGCTACAGAGGGAGAGACATCAGAGGACAACAGACAGGGGAAGATCTCTATACATCGTTCCTGATATCATTGACTTTGTTGCTGGAGGAAAATAGAAGGACAGACATAGGAACAGTGGGAAGGCTTGGAGCTTCTGGAAAGGTCCAGCAACATGAGATCGTGTCTGTTGACCTGGAGCTTGTGTATGAGGAAAACAGCCAAGTATCACCAGCATGCCAGCATCTAGGAAGCTACAACACGCTCACTGAAGACATGGCCCAGGTGAGGACGTTTGGCATGAAAGGGTGGAGTTTACATTATACAGATTGCGCACACACACACACACACACACACACACACACTGTAAACATGTAAAGCTGTAAAACAATACCACCTATTTAAGGTACAGCTTTAACAGTTGTGCCCTCCAGAGGCGTACCGGTGAGCCTTGCTTGCTGTAACTGGAGCAACAGTGTGTTTTTAGCTGAGACGGGTGGCCTGGAAAAAAAGTTGAAGCACATATATATATATATATATATATATATATATATATATATATATATATAGTCCAATAATATAGTGTTTTTTAGCTGTAAAGGAGGGACAAGTGTCAATATATATATATATATATATATATATATATATATATATATATATATATATATATATAATATATATAAACACACACACCACACACACTTAATGAGAAGTAAATAAAAGAAGAGATATTTGGAGCAAATCAATATTTGGCATGACTACCCTTTGGCAGCAAAACAGCATTAATTCTAATAAAAACATTGTTAAATAACTTTGAGAATTTCCAAGGAGCTTCTTGAATGCACAAACACACCTGTTTATTTACAACAGATTCAGTATTATTGAGATCAGGGCTTTGGAACGGTTCAATCGTTACTTTCAGTGCTTCTTGTTCTTCTCAATACTAAAGATGATGAATTTTTATTGACTTTGGCTCTACATGTTTAGGGTTGTTCGTTTGCTGCAGAACAAATCAGTTCAATCCTAAAAAATGTGCTTCGGTAACTGACTCAACAGTCTGAGTCTTTTTGTTTTTCTATTGCAGTGTTAAAGAAAAACACTCACTCTGATTCTGGACTCAATCAGACGCCTCCCTGATGGTATTGCTTAATGTATAGGTATCTGCCTGTATTTTACATCATATGTTATTGTTGCCTGCAGACACTGTACCTCTCTCCAGCCCTTCAGCGATTAAACTACCTTCTGCTACAGCCAAATATTTGGAATTTTGCACTTACTGCCATTTTTACACCCTAGTTCTTATGATTTCATGAATAGTTGACTGGCTTAGCCTTGTTACCATGTTGGACGTATGATTCTTTGGCTATAGGTTTTTCGTGAAGACCAGATTTTGCCAGACTTCTCCAAACAGTAGATTGTGTACCTGCCTTGGCCCTATTGTTTTCCACATATGCAATTTTTAATTATTGAGGGTAGTTACACTAAATATTATTTAAAATTTGATTTTAATTCTTTTCAGTCACTTTAGTTTTTGTAAATTAATAAACATAAAGCATTATAAAATATATATTCTTAATGTAAAGCATTTCTTCACACTTGCCTATATATGGCAAGTGTGAAGAGAAAGAGAGAGAGGGAGATGTGTGTGTATGTCTGTGTGTGTGTGTGTGTGTGTTTGTGTATATTGACTAGGACTGCATGCACTTTACCATGTATCTATAGATATACATTATAGGTGTGTCCACTTTAGCCATGTATATTTCCCAGCAATCTCAGTTTCTACTAATGTGTACATGTCTCACGTGTCATAAAATAGCATCGCCATAATGATTCAGTAGTTACGGTAACTTAAGACTTTCTAAGTTAAAGCCACAACGGCGCCTACAGGATTTCCTTAGTAGCCGTGAATGCAGAGGAAAAAAAGCTGATTGTTGTAACTTCATTAGCGCTGCGGTCACGGATGCTTTGGGGAAACTTGGCTCACTGAATGTGGTCCCACCTCTTTTTGTGTTCTTGTTGTTAGCAAGTGGTGTGAACAGTGTTTATGGAACTGCTTATTTCCTGAATTTCCATCAGTTGTATATCAGTTTAGGTTATGTAAAAGCTGTAAGCAGTACATTAGCAAACTTTATTAAATGATGTAAGTGTTGTTAAAAAATCAACATCATAAGAATCATCCATTGATCCATCCATCCATCTATCTATCTATCTATCTATCTATCTATCTATCTATCTATCTATCTATCTATCTATCTATCTATCTACCTACCTATCTGTATTACTGTCTACATGGGTTTTCTCTGGGTTCCGCGTGGCAAAAAATCATCCTCCCTCCTATATATTTATATCCTATAGTGGAGAAGAAATAGACAGCAGAATATGTTGAAAGGACTTCAGGGTAAAAAGACAGTCACATTGCACTTAAGTGCAGAAGCAAAGCAGTTATGTGAGCAGGGAGTAAGTAAGAGCGTTTACACATACATTCGTAGATGTATAAATGAAGTCATTATATCCAGTTTGGTTTTCTCTATCTAATTAGACCTCGATCTAATGCGTCCTATCTCTGTTTTCTTTCTCTCTTTCACGCTCTCTTATCATTTTCTTCCTTAGCATAAATTGGATGTTTCTGTCTGTCTCCCTTGTCACCATAAATTATCTTGTGACTAGAGAATTCTTCTACTCTTGCTGTAGAAGGTGTGTGTAGCTCAACACACCCGGCCCTCCCCGTCACCTTTTTTGTATCTGCTTTCTCCATGCCTGCTTTTTTCTTTTCCAACAGGAAGTCATTACAACATATTAAGGAAAATTTTGTGCCATTTTCTACAACCACACTTTTGTGACTGAAACTTCAGACCCAAGACTTTGTATCTAAGTCTAAAAACAATGCAGGCTTGCCTCATATGCATCCCATTCATAGCTGTATGAATAGGTTTAGAAATAGAAGCGTTCTTTCCCCATAGATAGTGCTTTCTGACGTGGCATGCTCTCTGTTTGTTTATTCACTGTAATGATTTCTGTGTGTGCTGCAGGCTGAAAATAAAATGAAGTTGTTTTGAAAAAAAAACCCCAAACATTTGCTCTGTTCCAGTTCCACGTAGTGCCAGTTGATCAGCCCTAATGGAACGATAATAGTGCTTCATCGCTGCTCAAGCCTACACACTGTGTGTAACTGTCTAATGTGTGATTGACAGATCAACGAATAGCAAGTGAGAGCTGGGAAATACTGGGCCTCATTTTGGTACACAGCTGTCGGTATATATTTTTTTACTTTCTCTAGCTTTCCTAAACACAAACAGACACATTTAACACTGCAATAGAAAAACAAAAGACTCAGACTGTTGAGTCAGTTACACATTTTTTAGGAACTGATCATCTTACGGTGTTTTCCTTTACTGACTGGGTGAGGTCTATCTGTGGTTTTATATACGAAATTCAACTCATGGGTCCAAATCAGTGTCCAGTCTATCAAGTGTGTGTAATGTTGCAAGGGCGGTAAAGGGAGGGACTGTTTTTCTGCGTCAAAACAAACAACCTGTCATTCTGGTAAAAACTTGCGTAAGCTTGTGATTGTTTTTGCTTACTAAATGTGGGTTGAGAAAAATGCACAGTGATACTGGGATATCTATTCCTTTACAGAAGAAAAGGTCTGGTGTAACATTTTAGTTAAAATTATGAAGAAAAGGCTTGTTATGGATTAGAGGAAATGAGAATATTATGGAATGATAAAAAAGACAAGAGTTAAAAAAGCATTACTTTTTAACCCTTAAATACTCAAAGCCTCATTGATTTTTAAGATATACAGTAAGCATGGAAATATATATTGTAAGGTTTATTTGTTGTTTGTAGTTGGGTAAAAGTAGAATTCCATTAAATTTATATAATCTATGAATAAAGACAGATATAGGCAGCTTAATGCAGGATTACGCCTGTCCGTTGCATAACCATTGTTGGTCTGTGGGGGTGAACAGGAATTTGTGTGTACTCGCTCTTACACCGATATGTTTACACAACTCGCATAATCAAGTTCTTCTGATATGCATTATTGAATTATTACTACTTCTTTTCAAAGCTATAACTTATGTATCAAGGCATTAAACAGATAAGAGTGCTATGCTGCCCCTGGCCCCACTGTTACTGTCGGTTGTTGGAGGAGTTCAGCAAAAGTAGAAACTACATACTGTACATTTTTCCCCCAAAATGAACGTGTTTATTTAGTTCATCATGGTAGGTTATGGAGTTAAGCTGCGCTATCTCCATATACAGTTGGATATAAGAAAGACAGTATCAGGACTTCTGATCAGACACCAAACCATAACGTGTAAATGATTATAGTGATAATTTAATAAAGGTGCAGCAAGCAATTTTTCATTAAGAAGTGTTGTTTACTATTTGACGATGCTATTTGTAAAAGTATTCGCAGGTCTTTACAGGTTTATCAGAACAAGATGATAATGTTGCTGGTCAATTTAGAAAGCTTTCCCTTTTACATCATCTCTAAAACATTCTGAAGGATACTCATATGTTATTGTGCAGCTCTTGAAGAAAGCTATTGAAGGCACAGATTTTATCTTTGAAAAGCTGGCTTGACCTAAATTCTGATAAAATCTCTAACTAGAGTTTAAAATAGAAGACGGTAGCCAGTTCCATGATCATTTGGGTCAAGCTTTAGTCAACTGCAGCGTTTATTTATTTACTTTTTAACGCTATGCCAGCATTGAGGCTATTTTCATGGCAATTACGTTCGTACTTCACACTCAATTAACCCATGCAAGCACAGGGACAACATGCAGCATACACACAGAAAGGCCCCTGTCCAGGGACCAAACCCGGGACCTCCGAGTGCATCGTTCTAAGCAGCATGTAATACAACTGCTGTATGAGCAATCTGAGAGATGTTGTGGTTGTCGGATTCCAGCACAATTCTTTCTTCTCTCTTCTCACAGGAAATGAGAGCTAACTCACATGTTGACTGGGCTTGCTGCTGCCTTAAACACTCTTAACCATGCATTAACCACACAGACACAACATTTACTTGATTATAAATCAAGTCTGTAACACTTTAACAGACGATGGTTGTTTAACCTGTTAGATTTCTTCATTTTAGGCACTTTGTCTGTGATCTTAGTAAATAGTAACACAGGAACTCTTCACTGAAGTAAACAAAGTTGTTTTTTTTGACGTGTGTTTTTTAGCGCACTCCTGTGGTTAGTGTGTGATAGTGCGTCTTCATGACTGGCATGCTGACAGGATTAGAGATTATATATAGGGGCATTTTCTCTGCGCTTTGTAAATAGACAGATGGACAGCATATCAATGTCCTGGACAGGGAAGATTTTCTGTTCTTTTTTGCAACAGTTTAATCATCTATAACCCCATTTAGAATTTATAAAAATAATAATAATGACTAAATCCAGGTAAAGGTGCAATTGCTTATTTTAATTTTGTTATTTGTATAAACCACGTATTAGAAATATGAATCATTATTAAACTTTTTAAAAGCCCTGGCATTGGCAAAAGTGAATTAAATCACTGTAAATCTGAGAAACTGACTTTCCATCTAAAACACTTGTTTGTGTTTGGATGCACCTTCTACTTTCTGTCAGTAACTTAATAGGTTTTATGCTCTATAAATCACTGTGAATCCTGGATTGCGATACAAACTTTTGTAAATCGTTTAATCCTAAAACAAGAGATGAATCTTACATAATGCAAAAGTGAATCCTTTTTAATAAACTTAATAGTCTTGCCCTGTTATACAATGTAAAGAGGATTTGTGAAAACAATTATATCTGATTATGCAATGAATAATGTGTCTCATGGCTAAAATTCAGCCCTTAAATTGTAACATCCT
Organism: Bagarius yarrelli; assembly: GCA_005784505.1. Taxonomy (NCBI): domain Eukaryota; kingdom Metazoa; phylum Chordata; class Actinopteri; order Siluriformes; family Sisoridae; genus Bagarius; species Bagarius yarrelli. Next base: position 5,289,900 of record VCAZ01000002.1, read on the forward strand.
CTAGGACTAATCAGAAATAAAATACACGGTGGCCTTGGAATGAGACACCTGTCATGAGCTGGATTAGGCTCTGTGGCATGTGGAATCCCAGAATACTTTCCTCACTCCATCCACACCCTTCTTCCATTCCTTCACTGGGCCTCTATCCCCCACTCTTCACTTTCTAACTCTGTCTAGACTAAACCCACCCTTGTGGGATGAAGGGGTGTTAGGATAATTCTTACAGATTTTAAGAGAACCTGCTTTTTCAACTACAGCATTTAATACAGTTTGTAGTGTTCATTTGTTCCAGCTACTGTATTAGACATGAGGACACGGGTAAGATTTTAAAAAAAAAAGACTCGGAAATTTACAGTAGAATTTCCGTACAAATATACTAAATATATTAATCACTTTAAAATATTGACTTTGATTTTTTTGAGACTTTTGTAGAACCATCAAAATTAGGCTATTTTGATGCAATTTCTGTTGCAATTTTATTATCTACAGGTTGAGTGAAAATAGAACTTGTAGTATCACTTGAGTCATGATAAAAACAGCCTCTAAATAGACGATAGTAAATAAGATTTCAAGCTTCACACACTAGAGTATTTGTAGGCACGGATTCGGGAGGTTGCCAGCAGTAACCCACACGACTTCCAAACTCTCAGTTTGAGGAAGCTGGTTGATGCCACTGGTGCCTACGTTGAAATGTATAGGCTGTCTTTCAGTTTCCTATATACTTATATACCTGTATACTTTAATTCCTACTCACTTTTCACCCAGCCTGTATATTTACACATCAGTGTCAAATGATTAGTCAATACATCAATTTAGATTTAAAGGGGGAGATTTTTTAGCCTTATGTATTTGCTGTGGAACTCTTCTTTGTGGGCAAACTCTAGTAAGCATTAAAGTTTTTTTATTTTTTTAAAAAAAACCTTTTTTGTTCATGTCATTGCATAAAGCATGTATTATGTAATAGATTAGTGTGTGTGTGTGTGTGTGTGTGTGTGTGTGTGTAACTTGCCTCTGGGAGGATGTCACCTACTGTTCATTTTAAAATGGTGTCTCGCTCCACTATCTCTCAGCGCAGCCACACAAGACACTGCTGTGGTCCAGAGAAGGAAGTCTCTCAGCCTCAGGCCACAATCCTGACACTTCTTTTTGCTGGATTTTTAATACATGTTTTTTTTCCAGAGAAAGGAAGTTTTTTAGGATAATTGGACATTTTTTTTTATTACATTTTTACAAGAATCTCCATCACTTCCTTTTTGGCTTTTTAATACATGGACTTTTAATAATATTTTTTTGTTTGTTTTTTTATTACATTTTTACAAGTGGGAAATTATTTCTTAAGACCAAACACATGCATTTTGTGTGCTGAAGTAGGAATTTTTAGAAATGATATATGAAATTATTATTAAATGTTTACATTTTTAAGATTTAATTGCCGTAGATTCTATGCAGTTTATTTTTAATCAAAACCTATTTTTAAAATATATTTCTAAAAACTCTAATAACATTTCAAAGACAGCATTTTGTAAATCTATAGTAATGTAATGAAATGTCTATTTGTGTCTTTAAGACATTTGTATTTGTGTACTAGGCGATGCTTGTGTATAATAGTGCCAGTGTTCTGTATAAAAGGCATGTGTATGTGTGTGAGTGTAAGTGACGGGGGTTAATCAGTAGGTCATGGGCACTGTATTATTCATTTGTGCACAATGCCCACCTGCTGTTTTGTTGAGCTTCAGCAGCCACTAGTAAATGGTACCTGATTGAAAGGCCAATAAAACAGATATTGGGTCAAAACATGAGATTTGCATATTTGAGCTTAATATTTGAGTTAAAGTTACACAAGGCAGTTTATATGACACTTTTGCTTGTTGCTGTGTTTACGAATTTATTTTTTAAAAGTTTTTCCTGTATACACTCTCACTGTATACTCTATACTGTATACACATTCAAAATAAGACTACTAAACTGTTTATTTCCCTGTTGCTGGAGTGGTACTCCTAGCTGGAGTTCTATCACATGAAAATATGGATGTGGTGTACTATTAATAAATGCAGGGCATGTATTAGGACTGTAAAGTAAAGTTGAATGCATCCTTTTCATTCAATTATTCATTCATCTTCTATATCAGTTTATCCCCTAATTCAGGATTATAGGGATCTGCTGGAGTCTAAAGGCAGAGGGCTACACCCTGGACAGGTCACCAGTCCATCACGGGGCCACACACACACTCACTCACTCACTCCTATGGGCAATTTAGAATCACCAATCAACCTAACATACAATGTTTTTGGACTATAGGAGGAAACCGGAGTACCCGGAGTAAACCCACGTCAGCACAGGGAGAACATGAATGCATCTTTTTATGTTAAAACAAAAAAGCAAAACAAGAAATTGTATATGTACAGTGTAAATAGCAAGCAGTTGATGGTTCTTTGGTTTTAGTAATAGTACAGTTTCTTATTATTTTTTCTGAAAGTGTACAGACCATCTGCTCTCACAGTAATCTCACAGTGCTGTGCATCTTTATAAAAAGCTCATTATAGCTTTTTAAAAATGCGTATATGGGAATCTCTGTTTTCCTTTTCTTTTTGAGCAGTGCTATTATGGAAAGTGTTCCATTTAAAAATAGCCCACAATTATAACATGCTCCATGGAGTGTAAATGGGTTCCCAGACTCATGCACCTGCCCAGAGGCCCCACGACTCATACAGACCCCGCCCACTACACGCGCATATGTATAGCCCTGATAGCTGATTGGCTGACGCGTGCGGTCTCGCTTTAAATGACCACGCCCCCTGCGCGAGATGTGGAGGGCGGGATATTTGTTGCTGTAGCGTTCGTTTTCAGGATAACGGTCAGTGGAAAGAAAACGGGATGCATTTTGCCTCCGTTGTCGTGGCAGATAAACCAACACGTTACTGTAGGTGTAAAACATTTCTTCTAAGCGAATAGAGGAAAATTTAACAATAGGTCAAGTCTGTGCTAAAGGCTTTAACCTACAACAAATGTCATGAATGGAGTTGCTTTCTGTCTTGTTGGAATACCACCGGTTTCTGAAGGAGAAGTAAGTTCCTCATATCAACGTTTACTTTAAACTACTAATAAAATTATGTGTTCTAACACAATACTATGTCTGACTGGCTGTCCATGTAATATAGTTTTTCCTCCATTCATGTATATTGGTTATGTCACGTGACACACCTTTGAAGTTGACCATGAACTTAATATATAATTATAATACAAAACAATAACAAATACAAAAACTCTCTCATATATTCGAGTATATTTCATTCAGCTAAAGGCTAAAAGCTGTGCAAATAATCTACATCAAATAGGTTGTGTACATTTGCATATGTTGGGCTACAGAGGCAGACAGTAGGGACATTGTGGCAGTCACTGATGTCACCATAGAAAAGGAGGAGATGGGTGTCAATGCTTATTGTTCTGTACTGTACAGCGGCTCTTACACTGGCTGTGTCCAGCTGCATCCTTTTCATACCTCAAAATTTGGGCAGTAGGCACTGGACATCCCCTTACAAGTCTGCTACATGTGGGATGAAGTATTTCAACAGCCTGCACCATGGATCATATGACAAGATACCCAGGAGGGTGGAAATGAGGCTGCATTTTCCCCCTAACTTTTCTACAACACTTTTCACATACAAGCATGTCTGGGTCATGCCTATTTTGGGTCACGAAGTGACTAATGTTATTTTGTGACTACAAAACAAAGTATAAATTTCACAGATGCACCCTAGATGATTTGGCTTTTTTTTTTACGATCTTTCTCTTTGTGGGTTGGGAACACTTTTACTGCACGTGGGCGTGACCCTGCATGTTTACTTCAGAGGCATGGGAAGGCTGGATACTGACCGCAACCCTACTGTCTTTAGCAGAGCTGTGGTTAGAGCTTTGTTGTAGTTCAGCCCAGTGTCATTAGACAGCTGTTTTTATTGTCTTGTCTAAGATTGCACTCCATGAATTTGACACTTGTTTACGGCCTAGTTTTGTTCTAATACCATAAATTCTCTCAATCATTTAAAGACATTCTTTTAACACATTCCCTCTGTGTGATTTGGTAAACTAAAACATACTTATTGTATATGTCAAAAGAAGTACCCTAAGATTTGAATAAGGTCTTTTTAAAACTAGGCTTTAATAATATTATTCAGAAGATTATATATAGGAGAGATAACAAGATAGAGACACAATGTTTAACTGAAGAATAGATGAGGGGCATTAAGGAATCACAGACTTCTGTGGAGTGAATAACGTGCTGGAAACATTCATTTATAAAGTGGAAAGGAAAACACGTTTCTGATTATAATACGGTGACCAGCAACAGTGCACACTTAATTAAAATTAAAAGCAGGGTTTCTCTCGACTTTTATTTCATGTAGTGAAAGAACATGAGGAGGGCGTGCCACAGCAGCGTCTGACTACAGCTTATCATATCCTTCCTGATTTAGAGTCACAGTCTAATGAGTATTATATAAGCTCCATTGATGTCTTATGTTGAATGACATCTGCGCAACAGAGCATTTCGTCATAAGGCAGGAACCAGCTTTAACTTCTATAACAAAAAGTGTAAAGCGAATGACATTCAGTTTAGAATGCAGATTTATTTTTTCTCCCGTGGGATTGAGGCCTTGGGTTGCCGGTTATCTCTGTGTACATTGTGGACTTATTTAAATAATTAACTTGACCCCCTGCCCTTGTGTGCGATTTGTTTATAAAAGTAAGGGATGTGAGTGCTTTCCATGCATAGTCCCACCAACTTGGTAAACCCATGGTACAATGACACTAATCCGCAAAGCTTCCCAAGTCTCGGTAAGGAATGCCCTTTTCCTGTGTCAAAGAGATTACTGGCCTAACTACTGTCTTCTCGGGGGGGACATCAGAAGTGAGCCATTGACTTTCTGACAAAAGTGAAGACATGACCTTCTAGAACTGAATCTAGTTAGAACATTAAAATGAAACTACCGATATCGGCTGTCTATCTATACTGCTAGGTCTCTTGTCATACCTGTCCAGGTCTCCTGTCATTTCACTTTGTCTGGCCTTTCACATTTAGAAAGCTTGACGGGAGAGGGGAGCTACTTGTGAGCGTTTAGCGTGACAGGGAGCAAATTAAGCTGACCAAGACTGACATACTTTACAAGGTGGAAAACAGCAAGTGAATTAGAGAGAGAGAGAGACATGGGGGTTTGAGAATGAGAGTGGGCTTTGGAATGGTCTTTGCTCATATCTGAGAGTGGGAGGTACAAGGCAGGCTTGGTCTTGTCTTTGAAATGCAGTGGTGTGACAATAAGCCTCTGTCTCTGCTGGGCTCAGAGTGGGGCGAGACATGCTCCTGTGACATGGGAGGGGCAGCGTCCCACAGAGGTCAGAGGTGAAAGGTCAGAAGCAACTGTTCAAGCTCTTTGAATTAAGGTGGATGGAAACAGTGCGTTTTATATAGGTCAAGGAACCTGGTGTGGAGACTGACAGAGGCTGAAAGGGAGGTGGGACTCGATGAACAGTAAAATTCTCTGTGCAGAAGATGCCTGCTAGGGGAATGTAAAGCAAATAGAATGATCCACTTAGATTGGAATAATTAGGAATGTGGTCTAAAATGATCTCAGGGGACAAAAACAATGCTATGCTGCTCCTGCTTTGTATATTAAAATAACTGTTGCATGACACACTCATTTGTTATATTTTATTAATGTAGCCTAAAGGGTAAAGAATTTATTATCACATGATATTATATCAGTGACCCTGGCACTTGCTCATGCATATAAAAGCTGCGGAAATATCAGTATTAGATATTAAAGCTGCATTTTTTTCATTTTTGTTTGTTGTTCAGCAAGTTGGCCATTTAATAAGGTCAAATCAGATGGTTATTCCATCTTGAATAAATAAACAGTTTCTATAGTCTTCTTAGTTACAGAAAGTTGCAGGGCAAAATAGGCTGATTTTCTGTAAGAGATGCACAAATACTGATGTTTTAAAGACTGAGTACGAGTACCGATATTTTTTCCTGGTAGTCGCCGATACCAGTACATGTTCTTTTTTTGGAATAGGAGATTATTTGTACGGCTCTTGGGTTACTATATCTTGTGCCATTTTCTCTCTTTTCTTAAGGGTTTGAAGAAAAGAGAAGAGTTGGTTGCCAAGTGTGATGTTACTTCTAGTGGCAAATTCTCATGTTTGTCTTTTAATTTCAGACGTTTTATCGGGTTACTCATATTATAACTACTCATTTTTATTCTTGGCGGAATGCAAAGGAGGATAAAAGATAAGGGGTTTGTGTGCATGTGGGTGAAATGTATAAACTTTTTGCTAAATGCAACATATGATCAACATGTGACACTGTGTGTGTGTGTGTGTGTGTGTGTGTGTGTGTGTTACCTTTTTTGTTCCAGCTCTTCTAGGTAAAAAATGTGACATACTGTATGTGCATTTTTGACATAGAGATTAAACCTATTAATACAGCAATGATTTAATACTGATTCAAGATCGGGTTTATAACATCCTTATTATAGGCTGGACATATTGTATATTTCCTGATGGATTGCTGACAGATTAGAGTTTACAATTATGAGTAGTGTTTCACAAGAGGGCGTAACCAGCTACATGTTTATGTATATATTCTTTCCTGCCATTCAGACATGAGTACACGTGCATTGATTGTATATGTGAACGTGTATAGTATTTTATGAGAGTGTGAAAGATGGATGGAGAATGTTCCAATTGCTACTACACATTACACAGCTCTATGGTCCATTTGTATCTCTTAAATTTGGCAGACGGCTTAAATTTGGCCTTGCTCATGGGTCCATCAGTGGCAACTTGGTGGTGCTTGGAATTGAAAGCGAAATCTTCTAATCAGTAGCCCAACACCTTACCACTTATGTTATATTTGACTTTTTCCTATTCATTTAATCAAATTTAGTAAAAGACACAACCAGACCTGTTTTATGCAAACACACAACATCACCTGACCATCTATTATACATTTAATACTTAAGTTTACTCCTATAATAACTTACATATTTCTAGAGAAACTTTCTACTAAATTGTGGAGATTCGCTCCTTTTAGTGAGATCGATGTTGTTTGAGGAGGTTTGAAATACAGTCAGCGTTTCAGTTCATCTTAGTTGTTCAGTGGATATGGTCAGCTCTCTGTGCAGGACGCTCAGGTTCCTCCACTTCAGCCATAACAAACCATGTCTTCATGGAGGGTAGGGGCATCATGTGCAGGGGCGTTGTCATACTGCAACACGGTCCGTGCCTCCCAGTTTCAGTAAACAGAAAACCTAGTGCTACAGCTTATATAGTGGAAACGGCTAAATGACGAGTTAAGCCAATAGAACATACTACTAAGACATTTCAAGAATTTTAAGCATATAGCAGGGCAACCATCAGAAAATCACAAACTTTCAGTTGTTAGCTGAAAACACACAAGTGACAAATAGAGGATCAGTGCAATAAGTGAAGTACTGTGTGCAGATGTCCTCTACTGTTCATCTACTGTATCTACATATTACTGCTTTCCCATGTAGTGCTGGGCTGTATCCCAGTTCATACCGAATACCGGTGTTTATTTTTGTTATAATGTAATATAATTTTTTTTCTACACTGCAGTATCGGTGTATGTCGCATAGGTCCTCCAGCCATTTTGGGAATTAAACTTTTACATTTTGAATCAGTACTGGATGGCATTTGTTTCGTATTTTTGAGTTGTGCAGCTTTCATGCAAATTATCAGACCTGCATTCTGCGAAGACACCTGCTATTCTTCCTCCGATCCGTGTCCAACTATGGCAAGCTGAACGCCTGCCATCTTCTTTTAACTGTTTTACACCATAGTCTGTTTCTGCTTTTTTTTTCAAGCAGTTGCTATAGTGCTACAATAAACAAAACTACAAACCTTAACTATGTAGTGCTGTGATAGCAGCTAGGGCAGGAGTTTAAGACTGTATTTTTTGCATTTCTTTTTTTATTTCTTTCTGCTAGATTGGTATTAATGATACAGCTAACTATTGCAATATTCTATTTCACAATAGTGTATCGATACACCTATAAATGACTAATTAAACTGATTGACATTTACATTAATATTTATTTAAAACCCTCAGTGTTTGTCAAAAGACTTCCTCTACTGCTCCTGTAGTTGTCACTGCCACATACGGCCAAGCATTAAGCATAGTATAAAAAATAAGGGTGGTTGTTTTAGGTTTTGGTGCTGCAATGTATTACAGTATGTATTGTATTACAATAAATTGCGATATCGCGATAATTCGCGATAATATATCGTGATATGTATCGTATTGTGATTCCCTTGCCAATAAACAACCCTATTTGTGAGTAAACCGAGGGTATGAGTGAGTTGATTCGATTGGCCTCACAGGTCCCATTATTCCTCTCTGTCAGTGACTGCATTGTTACAATAGTAATGCTGTATTTCTGTGGTGGCTCTTTACCTTCTGCCATCATCTGTCTTTACTGTCTTCTCTTCTCTTCATCTTTAAACTGTGCGTGTGTTTATATGCATGTATAGTTTCTTTCACTGAAGCAATCCCTCCATTCCCTCAGGACAGAGACGTGTATGGTAAAAAGCCAATCATCCACAACAATATAAAGTCTGTTTTTCCGGTTTTAAGAGAAGACTTACATGCAACATTTCAAAATGTAAACCACATTTTAAAACCCTTTTTTTTTTTTTTAAATAAAAGCGCTTAAACAATGTCATGGCACACACAGTCATTTAGCCTGTGTGTGCGTTTCTTCTACCAAATCAGGAATCCAGCAGTGACAGCCAGCTCGTTGAGTCTAAAATGAGTTGACAGAGGTACAGAGTGAGAAACAGAGAAAGTGAGTGAGTGAGAGAGAGAGAGAGAGAGAGAGAGGGAGAGAGAGTAAGAGCATGGAAAGAGCACCTCTTTACACCACAGACAGTCTGCGCTGAGCTGGGCAGAAAGGTAGACAGAGGGATAAATCGATAGGGTTAGACAAGGGCTGCAGAAATGGATAAAACACCAGTCGTTAAAATTGCAGTGTTCACACCAGCTTTAAAGGTGGGCTATTTTGCAATAGACTTGAAAGAGGATTTCTGGAGGACTACAAACTGGGCAAGAGAACCAGGGAAGAGGATAGCCAAAGTTTAAAGTTCTTTCGCTTTATCGGAACCTCTATGGGTTTGCTTGCAGCTTACAGTACAGAAGAGGACGTTGGCAGTTGTTACAATCGGATGGAAAAATAACTCAGCTGAGTGTTAATAACCAGTGAAGTCATTACCAGAGTAATGAATGGACTGTGTCAAAACCTGCTACACTACACACAGTGGGACAAGAAATATAATTAGCAAAACTAGACTAGACTTATTAATTAATTACATAGAAACTAAGAATTTTGTATTTGTAAATCCACATAAACGAAAGCCTAGAAAATATTTGCAAAATATGTCAAGTATTTAGAAACTGACTGTGAAAGACCACCAGACCAGTCTGATGTTAGGAACAGGCTCAGAACCATGAAGAGATTTTAAATAACAGGATTGAAGATCACCAAACCAACAGCTCGGGTTGTTTAACCAGACATGAAACGGATCGGTTGGGAAATGAAGGGTATCCAGACCCTACAGCTGTTTTATGATTTCTGAATGGATAGGTTGGTGACCGGACAAAAATGATTCAATCTGAAAAGGATCCTATTTAGAATGTTTCGAGGATGTTTTGGAGATTCCATTAGCATGCAGATGCTCATTTACCGTACAAGGCAGAGTATACCTGTTTGTAGGCATGACCTTAGTGGAGGACTGACCCTTTTATGTCCTGTCAAGTGTTGGTTGTGAATTTAGGCGGGGATGTGGGCTATGAGACACTCAGTGTCGGGAGTTCCAGCTCCAGCTGGTAAGGAATGGTTCTTTGAGTTTCCCGTGGGGGTGGACTGCAGTGACCCTGAGCCTCGCTGTATATGGCTGGCAGCTTTGCGGAACTTAAATGTCCAACACGGTCATGTACGTTTCACCAGGAGGAACATGCTGAGCTGGCATCTGCATAGGGTAAGTTTTCAGATGTGCTAAATGGTGCAGAAAGACATCAAAATTAAAAAACAGTTTATTCTATGTTATATGCATTTACATTGTGATTTATATTTGCCAATCAAAAAAAATATGTCACTAATGTACTTTAACACATTATAGCACCTTATAGTATCTTATTCATTTAAAGCCTATTTTAGTATTTTGTTACTAACAAAACTGTCTTAGATTGTGAACATTCTAATTCAAACTGCCTTAAGTGTGTATGATATTCATTTATAGAAGGTTGTGCTTTTAGTTCAGACCGACATTATTGAGGTTGGATCTAAGGGTTGTTTATCCGTAGGGTATCTGTGGCGGCTTGTCTCAGCACTCTGTTGGGGTTGTGTTTATGCCTCCAGTGTCTTACGTAAGGGATGCTGTTCGGAAAAGTACTACTTACTGGTAGAGAGGAAATCAAAATATATTTGCATGCTTAGAGAATAGGTGCACGTGTGAGTCATGGACGACTACATCATCCTGCTGTTTGTCACTGGTTATCCTGAAGAAAAATAGATGAAATAGAACAGAAATGCTAGGAGTGAGGTGAGAACAAATGAAGCCTTCTTTTAGACATGATTTTACTATACTTTCTGAATTTTTACTCTAAAATACTTGCTTGTGTTGTCTCTGACGATCACTTATGTGATGGTATGATGGAGTGTTGTACTGATGATCTATATAAGTTCATTAGTCATCTAGCATTCATTTGAAACAGAGTGCTTATTTAGCCAGTGGAATAAAAACTTACCCACTTCAAGCCATTAGTGTATCTTATGTTTTTACATCTATTTTTATGTCATGTAGGGGACCTGTCAGTTACAGCAGTATTGGTCAGTTACAGCCTGTTTTTTTCTACAGATCCATGTCATTGTAGCTTGACAGGTATTTGACCTTGTTTTTGAATCAACAGACTTTCCCAAAACCACAATTAAAAAGTGTTTGTAGAAGATTAACAATGATCTGAACCAAAATTGTAAAACAATACCATAATTCATTGCTATGTTATATCACCATCCGATCCCGGCATATTTTATGTGTGTAAAACTATGTCCACATGTTTAAGCACCGTGTTGTCCCGGAATCTTGCACTCATGTGTGTGTTTATCTTCACTTGAGTGTGACATGCCTTGTGCTAAAATTCAGAGAGGAATCCTGTCATTAAAAGTCAACACTTACCTCACTCTTATTCCTTTTCGGTGACACAGAAACAGAACATCTGCATCAAATTCTGATGATGTGAGCACTGCAAAGATGCAAAATATGTTGTCATACTGTATTTCCTAAATATTAAGTTTTTTGTTCCTTTGATCTTTCTCACATCTATTTCTCTAGCCATTTGATATATGTATATATGTGTGTGGATGTAGGGGTTAATCAGAACAAGGAAACCTTGGGAGACTTTGAAAGATTTCTCAGAAAATACAGCAGGAAGAGGTTCTAAAGAGAGAATAGTCACAGAGGGGTTAAGGAAGTGGTAGGACAGGTCTTCTAGGAAGTCTCTTTTATAAGACTTACTGTATAGTAGAAAGCCAAGAGTTTTTCCAAATTAGTCAGGGGTATATTTAGAGCGCAAAGGATCCCCTTAATGGATTACTAAGGGAGGTACTGCACTTCCTGCTTCAATGTTTCCACTTCCTGTTGTTGTTTTCCGGGCAGAGCACTACAGCACAGCGTGGAATGGAAGGCTGAGCTGGGGTGGAGAGAAGTCCATAGAGGCAGGAAATGGGTGGTTGCAAGAGACACATGCATGAGAAACACCAGCCACTAACACCAGTTCATGTACATTTACACTGGCACTGGCACTTTTTTTACAACTTAGAAAGGATAATGGATAAGTAAGCAGCTGAGAGTGCAAAAGAACCCATCAGTGGCAGCTTGGCACGACTGGGACTCAAACTCATAACGTTCTGTTTAGTAGCCTAAAGCTCGCTGCTGATTTCAACAAGCACATAGTTATGCAATTTATTATTTTCTGCTTTGCAGAATTAAACGTGGACATTAAAAATATTCGTCAGTCAGTCTAGTTTCAGGCAAACAATGTGATGTAATTTTGTATTTTATTATGTCATTTTGTAATGTAATTTTGCTTGCTAAACAAATCCAACCGAACTACCAAGTTTTCCATGTGCTTCAATCCTCCGAAATAAGACAGCAAAGGCCAGACAGCAGACAGCAGGGCCCCCCTGCAGAATGAAAAAGACATAGGGTTAGGGTTAGGATTTATTTGGAACTTTGCTACTTTTAAAGTAGAAGAATTTAAAGAAATGTCTGCAGCTTTTGCTGTACATAGTTGTACTATGTAACACTAGTCATTGTTTTTAACACATTTTTTCAAACATGCCCCTACAAAAAAAAAGTTACATTTTTGTGTTCTGCTTTTTAAATAGTAGATGCAACTGTGAGACTGCTACTTTTATTTTCAATGTTTGTTAAACATGAGCGGTACACGAGTAAAGCGTTCATATGGGCAATAAGCAACTCAGCGGAACGCATTTATAATGCGGAATATTAAGGGATAGAGGTAGAGCTAGCCTGCGTGCTGTACACTACCAAGCAGTACGATGTGGCATGGCACATAGTTTCGGCACATATTTTGCCCGTTTTTCAACTCATATTTTGCCCGTTCTTTTTTTTTAATTTTCTACATTTCCCTTTGGGGTTTGGGTCCCTGATTAAACATCACTGTTGGTTTGAAATGGTTAACCTATAAGTAAAATCTGCCGAATCTTTACACACTTACATGCTTACAGAAGGTTTTTAAAATTCACCACATGCTCCCTTGATAAATAATGAATCATAGTAAAGGTTATTACTCAGCTTATAACTCATTTATTCATAATAATTTAGAGAACCTGTGGCCTGTGGCTGTTTTTCTCTGTGTAATTCCCACTAGAAATAGTTTGTACAATGCTTGGCACTATTGATAAGCAACTTAACTGCATACATCCGTTAAAAAAATTATAAATAGGCCAAATCAGCAGCTCGTCTGTCAATTAAATCTATGCTGTTCCGAGTGAGGGTGTATTTTTAGAATTCAATAGGCTTCAGTCATTCCAGTGCTTCTCCATTTTTCCATACCTGACTTATAATATGTGATGACCTTTATTTACACATTTTTAATTTTTGTTCGTGTGAGAGTAAGAATGCGTGCAAGTGCATACTGTTCTATTGCTCCTGTTGTTCCACATCAGGAACCACTGTATTTATTTTTGCCCTGTGCCATTGTTGGTAAGTCCCATGTGGTGGTTGATTATAGCATCAACGTTTAAAATAGACATTCCTGAGACATTCCTCATTCAAGCGTGAAAAGGAAGGGGGTTTATCTCAAACCCTTACACTGGGCAAAAAGATTACCATCATCTCACTGTATTCCTGAACCTACAAGTGAAGTTAATCTAGATATCAGGTTCAATGTTTGGTCAAAATAAGTGTTTTTTTTTTTTTTTTACCATTTCATAACCTACTTTCTTTGCTGCTCTGTTGTAGGCTAAAGGGCCAAGAGATGGAGTTCTTTTGTCCAACGAGAATGCACGTCCAGTGTCCAGAGAAGGTGTGGTCTGGAAGGGCCCTCGTACAGTGGTCCTGCAGAAGAATTCTCAGGGTTTTGGGTTTACACTGCGGCACTTTATAGTGTACCCACCAGAATCTGCCCTCCACACCTCTGTAAAGGTAATACATGTACAGGATTGCACAATAAAAAATAAGTATTTGTATAATTAGTAGTAATAAGTCATTGTTGTATTAAGAAACATTACTACACGCCACCACAATGCTCAAGCTCAATGCTGCTGCACTGTACGTGACTGTAGGGAGAAAATCTATGTTTTACAAAGCAATATGAGCCAGAAATCATTTGAAAAATTATTATAACAGCAAAATTGCTATTATGATACAGCTGTAATATATAAATATATAAAGCTAAATTAGGCTCAGTAAAGATGGTCGACCTTGCAATGTTTATCATCAAAAATATTGTGGTCAATATAATGCATTTGGATTATAATTAATATGTGAACCTGTACATAACATTAAGAAATATAACCCCTGGATAGATGGTGGTAGATGCCCATTTTTTTTTTACATTTGAGTGAATGTGGAAATCGCCTTAGATTTGTGTGTGTGTGTGTGTGTGTTTAGAAAGTCATAATGATTATTTGTTACTGATTATTGATTTCACATTGAGTGTGGTAAAATGTGGTAAAATCATTAATTATGACTTTCTAAACTGGTGTTTGTTAAAGCTTCATTTCTGTTCCAATTAAGTCAGATTGCACAAATCCAGGGCAATTCACACACACTGTTTGCACATTCACAGTCAGGATAAACTCGTGAATAACATTCAGAATATTTTGTACACAGTTATAAATCGGAAAATTACCTAAATTGTTTTTTGTGAATGTATATATTTTTACGCATGAGTTATTATTAATACTCATATAAATCCATAGTAATACAAAAGGTTTAACATTTTCTGGTGAAATTAGTTCCTTTTTCATCTGACAACCTTAAATATTGTAAAACAAAGTTATATTCATAAAAATACACTAATGCCATGTTATCTGATCATACGGATATCATCACGGAATTTTTTATAGTAAACACATGCGTGTCTTAAACAACTTTTCTTAAACTCTTTTTACTATCCTCTTGCTGCTGCCATAATATAATTTGCTAACTCCGCTAGGTAACAGCAGTAAAGGTTCAGACAGCAGTGGAGGTTTTAGACAGACATGAGATTATGATGCATTTTAGCGTGCTATTTTATGACTTTAGCATAATCTGCCAAAAAAGTACTTCAGTCATAATCTCCTGGATCTCACTCCTATGTCCTGCAGAGCGCTCCTGTCCCTCCTGTTCTATATCAATAAAGAGGTTAGGACAGACAGGCACTGAGTTCTCTGACTAAAGCCTGCCTTTGTGTGTGGGTCAGGAATAAGCTGTCTCAGCAAAGCCCCAGTGTCTGTGCACAGCCAGAACCAGTCAGACTGACCACTTAGGGCTTGTGTGTTTGTGTTCTGAAGATGAGGGGATTGGATGTTATCCTGTGCACCTTGTTTGTATTAGACTATGTTTGTTCATGTAATTAGTAGTGCGGTTGGGTGCTTTTGTTCGCTAGTTTAGTCAATAATGTGAACCACACTCTTAACTTATATTTAGGACCTGACATAACAATGGACAATAGTTCCCTCTGGTGGTACATGGGTTATATTACATTTCAACTCATGGCTCTGTATTTGTCTTTTTTTCTAGGATGTAGAAAATGGCAATGGAAAAGGTTAGTTTCATCAGTGATTGCAGTATTCTATTTTTTACATTAAATTTCAACTGAGGGTGTTAATATGTGCATGCATCTTTTCCTCAGGGACTCATAGGGGCCGTCTGGAGCCAATGGATACTATTTTTGTAAAGAGTGTGAAAGAAATGGGTCCTGCTCACCAGGCTGGCCTTTGCACAGGTAGGAAAAAATAAAACTGTGTTTAAGTCACATGCCATGTGTTCAAAGTCAAAGTTATGTTCGTGTGTTTGTGTATGTAGGAGATCGACTAGTGAAAGTAAATAGGGAGAGTATTCTGGGGAAAACCTACTCTCAGGTTATAGCGTTAATCAAAAACAGGTAGGTGAAAGTGTACAAGATTTAAATAGAGAATTGTTAACACAGCCTACTAGTGATTTGTCTGATATATATTCACTGCCTATATATAATGTACTTGCTTATTAGTCAATTATCTTTTTTTGGTGTAGTAAAAGTGTGCTGGAGCTTTCTATTATGCCGAAAGATGAGGATGTGCTCCAGTTGGTAAGTGTGAGTATGACTTTCTACTGTTTCTTCTTCTCCTTTCTTTTTCCTAAGTGTCACTTATAGCAGCACCATCATTCTACATGGATGAAAGTTTTCTCTTTTTACTCCTTGGTTCCGTCCCAAATCGCATAATACTACATTAAACTAAGTAGATATTTCCCGACTATAAAAAAAGGATGTTTACAGGTAGTATGAACGAAATTCGGATGTACTAGGTCCGCCATTTTGATATTATCACATGACGTACAAGGTCATAACATGATGTGAACGATGTTAAACGAGTGCAGTCTAACTACGTAACTGCATTTTGCATACCAAGGATTCCGACATACTATTCGCCTTGCATATTGCATACTCAGTTTCGGATACTGTATAGTATGATAGTATGCGATTTCGGACAGACCCTTTTTTTATTTATTTTTCATAAATGTTTAAATTTGCTATACTTTTTTCCACTCTCACAGGCATATTCTCATGATGCGTATCTGAAAGGAAATCAGCCATATACTGGAGGGGCTCAAAACCTGCCAGAGCCTCCTCCAGTCTGCTATCCTCGCAGCAAACCCACCTCCTCTGGTATGCCTGCCAACCTGAACTGCAGGCGTGGGTCAGCCGGTCTTGTAGACAGCCGCACTATGGTAGATAGCACTGGGGGTATAGGACATCACTCAGATGTCCCAAGCCGCCATGTACTTCGTAACCAACGTGCCCGCTCTTCAACCATAGCCATCAGCCCTCTGGACTTTCATTTTGCCAACCACAATGCAGCCATCACGTCAGCCTCCTTGCCTCACCCTCGAAAGGGCAGCCTTCCACTGTCACAGAGTGAGCTGTGTCACCAGGCCCTGGCTAAATGGTACCATAACCAGACAACAGAGCGCCCATGCATGTCCTACCACCACCGCAGCATCTCTCAGGACACACTGCTTTGCCATTATGAAACAGCCACTGGAGTCAATCAGTCTCCTTACATAGACTCGTGTTGGATGGGTAGGTGGGGTATGATTGGGGCTCAGCAATCAAACCGTTCCTGCTCAGAAAATCTACTGGCTGCATGTGTTGAATATGAGAAAAGCAATGGGCGCTCTCTAGAGAAATTAGACAAGGCTGCTTCTCTGGTTTCACCCCGTTACGAGGGTTCAGTCAGGATAAATGAGCAGCCCTGCTTGCCCAATCAGCGTGCAGTCATTTGTGCGGATGTGCCACCTCCAGGTCGGGGATTCAGCCAAGTCCAAGAGCAGACAGGCTCCCAGTCTTATCAATCAGCCCAGCCCAGATGTTTGCCCACACAGACAGTAGATGACCAAATGGTGGGCTATCGCAGCTATAGTCCATCTTTCTGTCGCAAAGCAGGCCACCTCATGCAGCAAGCTCACTCCTTTAGAGATTCTTCCTATACTGGTCCTCACCTCAGCTGGACTAGCACTCCAAAAACCAGCCCCCCCAATAGTGCACCTTCTTCAGGGAGAGATTCGTCCCCCCTGTCCATGTCTTCCACTGCAGAGATGCAAAACTCTGCAAAGGAAAGCTCAGATAGTGGACCAATAATAGACGAACCTCAATCACAATTGCAAGAGGTAGTTCTAAGACAAAAGCCTGCATTTGGCAAGTGTACACCCCATGCAATGCGCCACCCAAACTACGCTGTGCCTGTGGATCTACTCGAACCGCCTGTTGCCTCAGCCCCTGCACGGTCCAGCGGTAACCTGAAACCACTGCCTGTGGAGCAGGACTCCCTGGCTTCCATTCCCTTTATAGGTCAGTATGGTAGACCCACTCCCCAGTAGTGGCTTGTTTTGCCACTCCTTTTCAGGGGTTGCTGGTTTGTTATCTTTTTTCAAAAGTTGCTTGTTGTAGCTTATGTAAAAATAAAATTACTGTACCATTTTTGCAGTGTTGTAAGTATATAATTAAATAAAGGAAGTGAATGTACCATATTACTAAGAGATATAAATTTACTTAAAATTAAAATTACTTAAAACTTTGTATTGCTTAATGTAATGCGTCAGTGTTGTGAGAATTAGTTGGAGTAAATGTCTTAATCCACAGCGAACCTCACCCCGTTGTCCTGACATCCCGTCAATCCCCTTAACTCTTACCCGTTCCCCGCAGATGAGCCCACCAGCCCCAGTATAGACCTGCTTGCCCAGCACGTACCTGCTTCGTCTGTGGTGTCCAGCAGCAGCAGCCACGCTCCTACCCTGCCCACCAGCCCTGTCCCTCCCTCCCTTACCTCCCCTCTCACCCATCTCCTCGACATGGACTGCAGTGAGTGTCTCCTCAACTAACACCCTGATTGTCTAATTGTCTCAATAATGATGACGGTTTCTGACCAGCTAGTTTGATATTAAGTCTGTTGCATAAAATTGTTGGCCTGCTCCTTCTGTCACCTTTCTAAAGTTTAATTTCACTTTTAACTCTATCCTCATCTTCCACCAGTGCTTTCCGCCATCTGTGTCCTGAGCATCAGTAGCGTTTGTATCCTCATCGCTGTGTCACCTGTACTTTTGTGACAGCACTGCTGTATGTCACATGACTCTTCAAACTGAACTATTCCTCTTATTGTCAGTCTCATGTGTCTGTCTCTTCTCTGTCATGCTTTACAATCTGTCCACCATCTGTTGTTTTTTATTTCTATTTCCCTTTCTAACTTCCATCATCTGTTTCCTCCATTTCACATTGCTTGCCAATGCAGGGTTTAAATTTAACAGACATTCATTCAAACATTGGCAAATATTTCTAATGACTGGTAAGTCAGCTTCAACTGACCCACCTGATGCAGTAAAATTTTAGTGATTTTTTTTGTTATCTCTAAAATGTACATACAACATGTTTTCTTCCCCCAAAATTATTTACTGGATGTATTTTGCTTTTGCATATCTGTATCCTTATCTTATTTATATATAATACACTTTATCTTATAAATCCTCATTCTGCTTTTCTTTCATTTACTGAACAGGCACTGTCAAAAACAGCCGTCGCTCTTCCTACCTGCTGGCCATCACAACCGAGCGTTCCAGGTCTTGTGATGAGGGTCTGAATACGTTCAGAGATGAAGGTCGTGTCTTTATGTAAGTGATTGACATCCTTATACAGAAGGCATTTATTAAAGCCATAGTATGTACAGGTTTACCTGCTGTTTGTATTTTATGTGTTCCAAGCATACATTTATATTATATTATATTGTGTAAAAAGAGGTCAACTCATGATTTCTTTTTTTAAATCCTTTACAGGAGGTTACCCAAACGAGTCAAAAGCTTTTTTACAGAAGGCGTAAGTTCTTCTATATTACTCACAACATAGAATGGTTATTTTGCCCAGAATGTATGTTTATCCTGTGGATAATTGTGGGTATATGTTTATTTAGTCCCTGGAGAGTCTTCGAGCAGCAGAGGAAGCCCGTTCCAAACGCCACTCCACCTCTGAGCTTGGCAACATCACATTAACGGATATCAGAAAAGAGGGCTGGCTGCACTATAAACAGATCCTGACAGAGAAGGGCAAGGTCTGCCTTATGTTTACTCCTTTCTATTAAAAATAGTTATTTATTGCAAATAGTGCAAACACAGCTATCAGTATTAGATGGTGTGCTAATTGGCACAGCAACTGTTTTTGACATTTGTTTATCAGGAAGTCAATAGTGAATTAGTGTCACTAGTGAATTAGAGGCTATAGTGTCAGGGGTGTAATGTTAAAGAAAATATACAATATTAACAATATTAATTGATTTACAATAGCCTCCTTTATATAGTTATTTGTGTTAATGGTATACTATGATGTATGGTTTAGAGACAGTGGTGAGACCAGCTATGATGTATGGTTTAGAGACAGTGGTGAGACCAGCTATGATGTATGGTTTAGAGACAGTGGCGCTGAGGAAAAGACAGGTGGCAGAGCTGGAAGTAGCAGAGCTGAAGAAGTTTTCTTTGGGAGTGACGAGGTTGGACAAGATTAGGAATGAGTTCATCATGGGGACAACTTATGTTAGATGTTTTGGGGAGAAAGTCAAGGAAGCCAGATTGAGGTGGTTTGGACATGTACAGAGGAGGGATAATGAATATATTGGTAGGAGGCAGTTAGAAATGAAGCTACCAGGCAGAAAGCAAAGAGGAAGACCAAAGATGCGTTAAACGAAGACATAAAGTTAGTGGGTGTGAGAGAAGAGGATGTAGAGAATAGGGTTAGGTGGAGACGGATGATTTGCTGTGGCGACCCCTAAAAGGGAACAGCCGAAAGGAAAAGAAGAAGAAAAAGACAGTATCATACATTATTGTTATTAGCTTTATGTAAGTCTATGCTATTAACATATTGCCAAAGCTTCGGACAGTCTTCAATGTATTTATCAAATAGTTTACTGTGGATGTTTATTTTAATACCCATGTATTTTCTTTCCACCAACCAACCTTCGCAACGTGTGTCTTTCTGATTTAACTGTTTCACTTTCCGAATTAACTGTTTAGAATGCATGAAATAGAAAATCTTTATTCAATTATGAATTACAATATGTTAATTTCAAGCACTTACATACAATTAACATTTTTTTTGCTAAAGTAAGAACTTTTTAAACGGGTCACAAATTTGGCTTGAGGACAGCGGGAAGGTTAATAATGTCTTGCACTATCAGGATAATCCCAAAAATTGTGCAAGAAAAAGAGAGAGAGAATTTAATGGACAGTACTTTGCCTGGATAGTGTCTGTTCGACTCAGAGGACTTCAACCAAGACATTATTTAGAGGTGGTTAACGGCACCTGTGAAAAAGCCAGAAACCACACTTATGCCAGCTCACACTCAGCAATGATGTAAAACCTCTGTGATTCTGTTTTTTTTCCATACAGAAAGTCGGTGGCGGTATGCGGCCATGGAAACGGGTCTTCTCTGTTTTGCGCTCCCATTCACTTTTTCTATACAAGGACAAGCGTGAGGCAGTGCTGCATGGAGCTGGGTCACTGGGCCATGGTGGTGGTGGAGGCGGTGGTGGTAGCGGTGAGGATGAGCAGCCTATCAGTATCCGTGGCTGCTTGATTGATATAGCCTACAGTGAGACAAAACGGAAACACACACTACGACTCACAACACAGGACTTTTGTGAGTATTTGCTGCAGGCAGAGGACCGGGATGACATGTTGAGCTGGATCCGCATCATCCGGGACAACAGCAAGACGGACAACGAGGTGAGTCAGCCAAACATCAATCACCGCTTTAGTTATGTTTATTAAACTTTGTATAAAATATTTTATGTACTAGTAAATGAGATCTTTATCTCTTAATAGGAGCTTGGATTTTCCAGACAGGCCCTCATCAATAAGAAACTAAATGATTATAGGAAACAAAGGTAACGTGATGTGTTTTAACTTTACTATGTTCTATAAATATAGCTGATAAAAAGAGACGGAGTGGTAGGTTAGATATGCCCCAATTATTATGACCTAGATATGTGACTTTTTTCAATATGTAATATGCTATATATTCAAATTAGGGGTCGACTAATTATCGGTTTTGATACCATATGAAAGCTCCATCTTCCAATATTTCAAAGTCCATTATAAAATTGTTTAAAGCACTGACATCATTATATTTCTTTTATTCATCCCCTAAGGAAAATTGTTATTTTGATATGTAAATTGTATGTGTAGTGTTAAGTAACGGAAAGCTATAAGCAACAAGTGTAAACAAGTGTATTTTGCCAAAATATTTTTAAATATGAGAGACAAGATTTTATAGAATAATAAAATAAACACACACACACACACATATATATATATGCAATTTCTATATAATATGGTCACATCCAGTGTCATACACTTAATCCCTTCAATTATCGTCTGCTGCTGACATCTATAACAGCCTAACAGGTACAAAGCCAGATACGCCCCCCAGAGTCCACAGGATGATGCAGCCATTTTTGCTTTCAAAGACCGACAGCACATCAGGAGTGAACCGATCTCTAAAGACAGAGAGCAAAGGTTAGTCCTGCACAGTTGTACGGATAAACATGCAGGCCGCAATGTATTTGTGTATAGCAATAAAGTAACAAGTCAAATAAGTCCCTAAAAACATTTTGTCTTGTTCTATTTAGATGAAAGTCCCCCTAAGGCAACATGGAGCATTAACATTATGAAAAAAGGGAAAAAAACAGGGCCTAAGGCCTTCGGAGTTAGACTAGAGGACTGTCCTCCGGGAGCCAATAATAAGGTGAGTTGATGTGCTACAAGGAGGAAATGAAGAGAAAACAGAGACTTTGTAGCCCTAATAACTGTCAGAGGACCTTTTGAGTCTGGTTCCTTTTAATATGTTTTCTTTATTCCATCTCAGGGGCTTTTCCTTGCTCCATTCCCTTTGGCATGCTCATTAGAGATCCAGATCTATGTCAGGGTTTTTCCATGCTGCTTTGTGGCAGTGTCGGATGAAAAAAGTGTCCGGATGAAAGCACTTAACAAATAAAATGAATTGGATTACATTTATTCAAAAGCTTTTGGCATGTAAACTTTGTAAGGATCAAAAATGTTTTATACATTATATTGTTAATAAAGCACATTGTTATATTTTGGTTTTGCAGTTTGTGCCTCTGATTGTGGAGACCTGCTGCAGCCTAGTGGAGGAGATGGGTTTGGAATATACTGGGATCTACAGGGTGCCAGGGAACAACGCCATGGTGTCCAATCTACAAGACCAACTCAACAAGGGCATGGAGATCAACACGGCTGAAGAGGTTTGAAACCAGCACAAAAAGATGCAGAATAATCCAGAGAAACCGTCACTAGTCTAACTTGTGTTATTTGTACACAGAGATGGCAGGACCTCAATGTAATTAGCAGTCTCCTGAAATCTTTCTTTAGAAAGCTTCCAGAACCTCTTTTCACTGATGGTAAAAAAAATTGCATTTGAAAATATTTGAGCATTTATTACAGTGTGTGTAGAATTGGGTCTGTATACATTACTCACTGCTGCCCTCTGCCTTCAGACAAATACAATGATTTCATCTATGCCAATCGGTTAGAGGATGCTGGAGAGCGCCTGAAGACCATGAGAAAACTGGTAGATACAGTTTATAATTGCAGAATGCCATTTTGTAGTTGTTGTTTTTTTAACAAATAACAATTGTATGTTTTAATAGTTTATGTCCCTAAAAATGTTTTATTATTATATGTTTACTATTATTTTTTTGTCTTTTTTTATAGATACATGATTTACCTGATCATTGCTTCCACACGCTTAAATTTCTCATCTGCCATCTTAAACGAGTAGCTGATCACTCAGAGAGGAATAAGGTGGGGTGTCAACAATGACTATACAAAAATAAACATAATAAACAAAGTAATATAAAGTCACTATTTGCTGAGTACCAACATTAATCTAAAGATTAGAGCTTTGCCCATTTCCAACATCCCAACCAAGCAGGTTCCTCTTCATTTTTTTTTTTTTTATTAGAAATAAAATCATAAAACCATAAATGCTCATGTTAAACCTAACCGTTTAGTTTGGACCAATAGAAACAGTTACCAGGTTTAAATATTATAAATTAAAGTTTAAATAGTATAAATTTCTTTATACAAAATCTTTTGAAATTACCAAACAGTCTAATTTCTTTTCTTTTCTGTTTTTACAAACAGGTCATGATTTTGTAACCTGTAGTTGCATAGCAAAATGTTATAATTACAATATAGGTCTAATCTCTATGTGATCTTTAGACCAAAAAAGAGCTGTCTAACTCTAACTGCACATATTTTTGCACGCTATTTTCTGATAAAATAAAGCACATCGGTTCAAGTGCTGTGTATAAGATTGACTGCTAATTTTGTCAGTATATTAATTCTACAGGATTTATTAGGGTAATGTACCAACTAAGCCCCCCCCCTCCCCATCAAGATGCTCTAATTACATTAGTGTTTGTTATCTGTGTATTAATCTGCCTCTGGATACATCTGTAGTAGCAGCATTATCAGTCTTGAGCAGGGGAGGTTCTGAAAAACAATTTGCTAAGCCACAGATGATTCACCTTTTGAACTGAAAGATTTAACGTAGCGCTAACAAGTTTACTTCTTCTACTAGCTTCTGCATGCAAGTATAATTAAAATTAGGATAAGTAGAGTAGACCAACGTCTAGTTATGATAAAAAAAACTACAGGCCCCATGATTCGCCAATGGGGTTTATTGCTTGTATAATATGGTTACATGCGATGTGTTTTTTTAATTTGAATCATAGTTTGTTGGCCTAACATAAACAACATATAGACATATATAAGCATAAAGGTTGTACATAATAAAAACCTAAAAGTTAAACAAAAAGAAAAATTGTGAGTTATTTTATAGTATTTTTCAGGACTAAGTATGTGTAATAGGAGACACAAGTGTTGCTGTAACACTGCCCCCTGGTGGAAAACCACATGATAATTAAGTATAAAAAGCGTCGTAATAAGTCGTCACATGGACATTACATATATTACATTATTCTAACATATTAATCAATCTGCTGTGGAAAGCTGTGTCTTCTGTCAGATTTAACTGTATCTTTGTCTTCCTTCCTCTTAGATGGAGCCCAGAAACCTGGCCCTTGTGTTTGGTCCCACGTTGGTGCGTACCTCAGAGGACAATATGACTGACATGGTCACTCACATGCCTGACCGTTATAAGATTGTGGAGACTCTTATTTTGCATGTAAGCTTTTTATGCTTTTGCATTCTTTTATATTCTCGAAAAAACTCCTTGCTGTAGTTTTATTTCTGCTCAACTAAGAGCTCAACTAATTAAAATATTCATGTACCTACTGAATTGTATCTGACCATTTTTTGCAGCATGCCTGGTTTTTCTCTGATGGGCTGATGGATAAAGATGAGAAGGTAAGTTCTGTTTGTGTTGCACATTTATTTGGCAGATGAAAGCGAAGCCGGAGCATTAAAAAAACAGTATTCTCATTACACACCGGGTTTGGCTTATTCAAACTGGTATTGTGCATTTGCAGGCATCTCTGTGGTTATTTAATATCTCTTATCTTTCAGTAGGATAGGGTATAATACCTTTTTTATCTTGAAACTAAATCAAGCATATCTCTTTACAACAGACAGAACCAGTCATCAGAAAATGGCGGATAATTTAGCATACATCATGCAAACTAGCAGCTCTGGAACAGTATTTTATCAGGATGTGACATGTTATGTTTTTCACCTAAAGCTTTATTCTGCTCAGTCTGCTACTGATTGACTTTTAAATGCACATCTATTCATAAGTGTATAATTTAGTTTGATGAAATGTTTTATTTACAGGACTAATGGTCAACTATTCTTTCTACTAGCACACCCACATAACCGTGTCTTCCCAAACTGTCGCTATCATGTCAGAAGCACTTAATGATCAGCAATTTATCACATTATATTTTTACTGGAACTAAGAAAATAACAATTCGCCTGTGCACAAAGCCACTCAACTCCATAAAGAAACAGGGTGTTAAGATTAGAGTGGAGATTAGAGTGGACCTCCACACCACCGAACACCTTTGGAATGAACTGAAACACTAACAACACCCCAGGCTGACTTACATTAGCATCTGATCTCGCTAATCATTTTGTGGCTCAATGAGCAAATCCACACAGCTCAGCCTTTCCAGAAGTGAGGGTATATCTGAATAGGATATTTTTCACAGTTTCCAGAAAATCCTACTGGCCTTTATTTTGTTTTAAACGAATAATTTGTCTTTAAAAACGTTACTGTGGTTGGATAATAAAAGCTATAAACCGGAACACATCTAATCTCAATTCATTGCCACATAATCAGAGTTACCTGTCAGTTTCTCTCTGCCTTATAATCCAAACCACCTTTACCCAGAATAAGTACCTCTAATTTCCTGCATAAGTGTATATGTGAAAGGAAACTAATAGCAGACGTTTTACTGGGGCTGGACAATATATCGGAATTATTCAAATATTGCATGCATATCATGATATACATATTTCAGTGATTTGCAATCAATGAGTCATTTAATTCTTTAAATATTATCATATGAACATATAGTTTTAGGTCGTTAAAGGTATTAAAAGATACATAGCTGGGATATGTGTGCACGTGCGACAATCAACAAGCTGCAAAGCTTACATAACAAGCTAATTTTGATAAGATGAGCCAGCTCGAGGCACCTGTACTGCTGTACTGCTGCTGAAGATTTAATGCCAAAAAGAAGAAGCACCCTGGAATATTTTAAAAGAGATGAACACACAGGCTGTAAAAGGGAAACACTATACATCTTCACAGTCACCTCAAAACCAAACACAATTTGTATCAGCTATGCTCAACAGAAGACTCTTCAAGCTTGATGAAACATTTGTTGGTTATATAATTTTTTTAAAATATCGTATCGCATATTGAATATCGCATTATTTAGCATGCTATCACATCTCACATTTGTCTTCAATATCATCTAGTGCTATTGTTTATTTAACCTGATGTGAAACCACGATGTGCCTCCTGTTTGTAGTAGAAGTTCTCGGGTAGAGATTTTGGGCAGTTTAATAGCAAAACAAATTCATCACATTTTTTTTCCACATTCCTTTGTCACGTTTTTAAAAACATGAATACATTAATATCTAATGGAGTTCTTTTTGTTTTTTAGACCCCTGAAGACCAGCGAGATGAGCAGCCCATTCCAAATATCAACCATCTCCTTTCCAACATTGGGCGAACAGCAGCGCTGGGAGACGCCTCGGGTAACTCCTCTTTCTGTTTACTTTACTCTTTCGCTGCTGTTTCAGGTTTTCTGTCATTTAAAGCTTAAAAAATTCCAAATCTTTTTCCTGTCCTGTTACTTTGTAGATATTTACCTCTTATTCATCTTTGGCTTTTGGTCTTTTACCTCGCTAGTTATTTTCCTCTTTGTTATAATCCTACCTTTAACTCCTTTTTGCCAATTTCTTGTCTGTCTGTTTTTCCACCACTTATTGGAACCTCTCTTAATTCTGATCCTAGCTGTGCCACTGGATCAAACTCTGCGGTAGGAGCAGGATTTACACCTGACACTGTGTTTGTCTGATGAGGATGCTTACAAATATTTTTAGCATTAAGTATGAATACATAGCAGTCCTTTTAGTGAGCATGTGCATAACCTTAATTCATGTTCTGAAACTGTAACCGATCATAATTTGTGAAATAAGATCATAAAGTCTACTAGACATATTTTCTAATTGTAAGCTTAACATGTCTTATCTTGTTGGCAGAATCTGATATTTTCGAGCTTAAAACGATATCTAGGGTTAATTTTATGTTTGTTTACAAAAAATAACATTAAATGTTATATTTGTTTGAAAAAATCTACTGAAGGAAAATCGTTACAGTTTGCCTACATTCGATGTTTTTAGATTTAGCAAACATCAAGGGAGAAATTAAAGAAAGCCATCATAATGTACACTCTTAACATAGTTACTAATAATGCATCTTTTCAGTGTGGTTTAATCAGGCATATTTAACATGTTGGACAGTCACAGTCACATTTTTTGATTCAGTTCTGAATTCTTTTCTTTCTCCACCTGCGCAGATTCCACTAACAGCGATTCAGCCAAATCCAAGGTAACATTCTACAGTCTTTATCCCCAAAAATCAGCCCTGGGTGCCATTACTGTAACCTCTAAAGCCTCAACCTTATTAATTGTCTCTGATAGGGATCTTCGAATTTAAAGAAAGATGCGAGCTCCAAGGATTTCCTTCCTCTGTCCATCATTTCTGCCGTGACCCGGAAGAGAAAAAAGCATCAAAGTGCCTGCAGTACAGACAGCAGTAGCGATGAGGATTCGGAGCACGAGCCGGTGAAATCCAGCAACTATGGAGAGCTGAGTGAGAATAAGGAGAACGAGAGGAATGAAGAACATGAAAAGAGCAAGATGGGGTGTGCTGGACAAAGCACAGAAAGTCAGACGACAGAAGAGGATGAAAAGGATGTTGAAGGCAAACGGATGATGGAGTCGAACGTGGGACTAGAACAGGAGGTGGGATTAAGGGAAAGTGTAGGTAGCCAACAAGAGGATAATAGTATACGAGTGAGCATCAATGTGAGGACACAGGCAGGGCATGAGCAGCCGCAGCGACCCCGCAGCTTCCTCTACTCCCAACGGAATTCTCCAGAGCCGGGACTCCCGGACGAGACCAGCTCACCATCGTCCCCCTGCTCCAGCGACGCACACATACTCAGCCAGTGCAACTTAGCAAGTCGTAAGAAGCTGCGTGGGGAAAGGGCGCGTCCTCGCTCTTTATATGAGGAACCAGGTTTGGAGCGGGCTGTTGGTCTAGCCCGAGTCAAAGCCTCACTTGCGCGTGGCCAGGAGAGGCTGCGCCAGGCTATGTCCCCTAGCAGAGACCCCTCTGTCCAGCAGAGTTGGCTGAGTCAGGTACAGGCTAACATTCTCTCCTCTGCCAACGACTTGTGGAGGTCAGGGACTCAGCGGCGACACGCTTCCCCAGAGACACGCCGCAGGCGTAGGGACTGGAGACGCCATACAGTGGTGGGAAATAGTGTTGAGGGCTAAACAAGGGCATCTAAACCCCCCTTAAATCGTAATGCATTTTCACACTGAAGGAAAATAAAGCAGAGAGAAGTGTACAGGCAGAAGGTTCAGTTTAAGTCTTAAACAGAAGGAAAGCTTGGCTAAAGATGAAACAACTTCAGCTATTAATTGCATATTTGCACCATGCCGAAGCAGAGATTTCCGTCTAACATTTTATGCAATAAAGGTTTCAGGCCTTCCGGCATTCTGCAGCGCTGCAATAAATAACTGGAGCCACTTTCCAGCTTGGTTTCCATCTCACCCCCTTCATCACGTAGGGGGGACTTTCGACTGAAAGAGCAGATTCTTACTGCACATCACGAGGCTTTGCACTGCGTAATATCAGCAACATCAAACAGAAAATGGCTCCTGACCTCAGGTGCGAAAGCAGAGAGCCACGAAACAGCTATAACGATACATTTATTCAAATTTTACACATCAATACTAAAAAAAAGGGTCTGATGTGATTCACAAGTATGTCTCATGCACTAATTCCCCAAATAAAGTTTGCTTTGGTATGAGTGGAAATAAAGAGTATTAAACACGGAGCGGATGTGGTAGAAACAACAGAAAGCAGCTGCACTGAAATATGGCATAACCTTACGTACAACTCTGGGGTGCCAATCGATCTTTCACTCTCTCGCCTCTGTTTTGTCCTACAATACCTGTTCTCCTCGAGCGGGATTGACCAGCCACTGCAGATTTTTTACGTTTGACCAGAAATAACCGTCTGTCTTGTGTTCTATTGGCTCTGCTCTGTGTGTGCATGTGTGTGTACATTTATACACTATGTAGGTGTTTATGTGGACCAGTATATTTTTTTTGTAACAGTTGTACAAAGCCTTGCTACGAAGTAACCCTCTGTGTACAAATGATCTAATGTCCTTTTTCTATTTTTTACCTTTAAGACTGTTACATAAAGCTGTTATATGTATGTATGTATTCAATTTAAAGAGAACATCAGAGGAAAAAAAATACAGTAGGAACATCTGACTGATATTGACATTTATTACAGGCGTCCTGCAAATGGATCCTGCTGCATTGAATGGAGTTAACACGACAAAAACACACACACACACTTAGGGAACACGCAGGCGTTCATGAGCACCAAGAGGCGGATTTACTTTATTAAATAAAATCAATAAGATGAAAGGAAAGGATGAAGGAGGAAAAGAACGGATGCGGATGCAAATTATATTCAAATTACACGTACTGTAATGACCGCAGTTTTGATGATGATAGAACACAAATGACAGAATTGAAGTAGATCATTAAATATACGGCGCTTTTGCAAACATGGCATGTATTAATAGATGGAAAAAAGGAAGCGAGAAACAGAAGGAAGCGTTTCTGCGTCAGACTCAAGATGAAGGGAATCGTATTACCACGAGACAAGATGAGACAGTAGAGGAGACTAGATATTTAACCATGCGTGCTTCCCTACTAAATAGTAGGCAGGGGTCAAATTAGTGCGAGGCCACTGTGCGCGCGCTTTCTTTCTCTCTCACACACACGCACACACTGTTTGGCACAGAATAAACATGGACTGTTTATTAAATTAGCGCTCCAGAATCTGATCCCGAATTAACATTTTTTTAAAAAGTGTCAATGGTAAGCATTAATAAATCAATCAATTAAAGCCACAAATTCTTTTTTAAAAAATAATTTAATTGATATATTTGGATGAAAACAGATGCCATTAACGGTGTTCCACAGTTTTATTAGCCCACATACTGCCTCGCTCATGCATTAATAAGTGTATAGCAGAAGATCAGGTGCACCAGCAGAAAAAAAATATATATTTATAAACAGCTTATTTATCTGAACTGATGGACAAAAACCACGTCGCTGTATGATAAACTTACAGGCGTGTGTGTTCGGTGACATGGTGGTGTGGATCTTTCTGTGCAGTCTGAACACGTGACTAATCCAGAAGTATTAACTCTAAAACCAATAGTCTCTTTTTTAAGTCACGTGTACACCCCCCCCCACGTTACAATTAACTGACCGTTTGAAGGGACATTTTACACACAAATGTCAATATTTAAAATTTGTCAGAAAAAAAACCATTACCTTTCGGTCCAAAAGCGCATCACAATAGTTACCGTAAGTTTTACAGTAAGACAAATCAGAAAAAAAAAGAAAAAAAAAAAAAGACACGTGT
Source organism: Bagarius yarrelli (assembly GCA_005784505.1). Lineage (NCBI taxonomy): Eukaryota > Metazoa > Chordata > Actinopteri > Siluriformes > Sisoridae > Bagarius > Bagarius yarrelli. Next base: position 5,320,454 of record VCAZ01000002.1, read on the forward strand.
TAAATTGTCCAGCGCGTGTTGGGGTCATTGTGCGTGCGTGTCCTCGGCTTGAAGCTTGTCGGGTTCTGCAGCAGCGCCGTTCACGGTGTGACCCGCAGTGTGGCGGCAGTGGAACAGCAGCTCGCTGTTCACCGCTCTCAGTCTCTCCAGCTCGCGCTCCAGCTCGTGCACGCGCTGCGCGCTCTCGCCCGAAGTCGCCAGATTTCTCCGCGCGTGCCGCAACCAGTTGTTCTCCTCCTCCAGGCGCGACATGCTCTTCTCCAGCTCCAGGTACTCCTTCACCAGTTCCTGCTTGGACATATTCTGCAGCGTCTCTACATGGTACCGCTCATAGGTCTCGGAAAAGTCCCGCTGCAGAAACTCTCCCCCTGCACCCGCAGGTCGGCCCATGCCGTCGCTCTCGCCTTCTTCACCACCCTCGCCTTCCTCTTCCTCCTCTTCTTCAGGTTCGAAGTAGTCTTCCTCGCTGGCGGTGTCTTCAGACCGACTCGCACCGAAAGACCTGCGGTTGCAGCGCTCCGTGTTCAGGTCTGGTTCCTCTCGGTCGTGTTCCTCCATCAGGAACTGAGTGGTGTTGTACGGAGCCACTGGGAGACCTTTAGCGAACATCTCGGCTCGAACCCGCGACGCACGCGCGCTCTCCCGCTCGTCCAGCTCCTTCTTTTCCTCCCAGGTCAGTTTGAAGTACGGCTTCCAGCGCCGCTTCTTCTTGGACGGTCGCCGCCGGTGTTTTTTCTTGCCCTGTCGGCCGTCCGGTGCGCTCTCGGAACTGCAGCCGGACCTCCTCTTATTCCGGGGGTCCCGGTCGCCCTGCGCTTCACTGGACGTTCTTCCAGTCGTGTCTTCTTCGTCGCCGGCAGCGTCGCCAGGCTTAGGCTCCGGGTCGCTCCTCTCCCGAGCGCGGCACATGGGATGCGTGTCTCCGGAGACGAGTCCGGGACAGAACTCCGGCGGATTTCGTTGCACTTGTTTCTCCGCGGTGACACACTGTGTGTCGTCTCTATGGCGCCCCCTGTCGCCAGCCTCCGGTGCAGCGTCGTCTTTAATCAGCTCCATAACTGTACACTCCCACCTGAAGGAGATAGAAGTTTGTGATCAGAGTGATGATCGCACAGATTTATCGAAAACTCACCAAACAACTAAACCAAAACATTACGAAAAGAAAAAAAAATTGCAAACAAAGCGTCAGCATATAGCAAAGAAAAACAACAGTTGCAAAAATTAGGCAGTAAAATAATGTTTTATTTTAATAAAGAATATTTAACATACCAACAAATTAACTCACAAAGTCATAAACGAATGAAACTCACCGTGTTCCGCAAGTCTATCGGTTCACTTATTACGCTACTTGTGACTGTTAATGTTAACTCCTTCCGCTCCGTTTACAACTAGCTAGCTTTGTTGACAGAACCGAGTACATTTCCATCCGTCGTAAACTCCTTTTTGCTTCTGCTACGGAGACGAGTGTTGCTTGTGAATTTATTACCTCCCACACGTAAAGGGCGCATGCGGCTAGTCCTCGTTTTTTTGCTGCATGTTGGGACATGAAGTTCGTCAGTTCGCTGACCTATTCAAAAGGGCCGCATATAAACCTACATTTCCCACAATTCACTGATTGTTTTCAGTCCCGACCGATACACGCCCACGCTTGAACGTCATTGGTTTAAAAGTTTTTTCTGCCGTAGGTTCCTTGAAGAAGCATTCTGATTGGTTGTTCGCTCACTCAATCTGTCTCAAAGCCGTCCCGGTTGTTCTAGTGGACGATACCAATGCATTTTAAATGGGTACGAATGTTCTCCTAGGAATTAAAATTATGTTAAAGTCTCGGATGTTGAAGACTAAATCACGTTAAATGTTACAAGTATACATATACTGCAACACGTAGTTTATAACAGAACATTACATTTCTGTCGATTCGTATAGGTTATGATTAACTTGAAAAGGTATACATACCTCGCACCTACGACGTGATTAAAAGCTCTTCATCCACAAAGTAGTCCTTATTCAAGGCAGTGCTTGCCCATTGAGTGGCAACGTGTGTGTTCGTGGAGTTAACGAATACGCAAATTTTTTACAGCCAAATTAATTTTCATCGAAATGTAACGTTATTTTTTGTAATAAAACGAACCAACGTTTATAAATGGTGATTTCAAAGACACCGAACGTATCTACCGTGAAAACAAGAGAATGCGGGGCGTTAGCTTTTTCTGTTTTCCTACTAGCTAGTCAGCTTTTAGCTAACCTAGCAAGCTACACAAACGGCGGCTTTACCAAGTCGTGCAAACACTGTAAACACTTTAAAGAGTTATTTTACTATAATGTAAATAAAATACAGTTTGTTGCCTATCATTCATAACAGAAAGGTCCTCTAGTAGTCACAATACACAATAGCTGTGTTCGTAAACGTGCCTTAAAAAAAAGCTAGATTATTTAGCCAGATGGTGAGGCTAGGTTAACTAGCTAGCGGAATTTTTAGTTTGTGTTTAAACCAGCCTTTGTCTGGATTGTTTTAGTGAAGTAAGCGTTCAGTAGAATGACCTGCAGCCAAACAACTGCGTGTTTATCTCTACACCATCATGCCCTAAATAGGTTAGCTACGCAGCCAGCTAGTTACCAAACCGAGCCTGCCCTGACTCGCCGAGAAGCCATTTCCTCGCTAGGGAAGTTAAACTAGCGTTAGCTTCGCCACAGCTTCACCTTTATACCAAAACTAGGGCCTAATTCGAAAAGATACGCCGTCCGAGGAAACTATATATATATATTTTTTGTATATGTGACAATAAATTGACCGATATATATCTTTAATGAATTATTTTCTCGCCGAATGTTACACTTAAACACTGTTAAGGCAGGCATTGTGCCAGCTCTGGTCTATGAGGCTATTTATTATCAGTTCAATTGCACGCCGCGGAAATGGCGTTCGATCAGGACTGGATTTTAGTTTATTATCACGGCCTCGTTTTGTAAATAAAATCGTCATCCCCTCTTTTCTCCGTTTCCAGGCGTTACAGCAGTATGTGGCTCATTTGACATGGACACTGAACTAAAATGGCCTGCTGTCATTTGTGTAATTTAGTATTTTTAAACATTTTTTTCTACGAACTGTAGGATACATTACAAGCACGGATATAAACACACACACACACACACACTAACACTCTTATTCCAAACTGTTAAAAAGAGCTTATAAAAACAATATTTTTTTACTTCTCCAAACATATTCCTTCAGCCTTAAAGAGCAGTATCCTGTTTTCCTGCGAGTACATGCACTTGATGAAGGAACGATGCAATAAAAGCTCTTTCCTTAAGCACTTCATTGTAGTGTTCATTAAGTCACACTGATATTTGATTCCTCTCTGAAATCCACATAAAGGCCATGGGTGTAATTTAAAGCTTTCCTGATTAAAAACTTACAGGTTATGCTGGTGAGTTGTCATTTTGCACCATTAACAAAGACTGACAACAATGTATGTTTAACAAAGTTGGAAATCTAAAACACATGTACAGTATAACATCTAAAAAAGTCTGCAGCCAACAAACATCATGCAGCCTGTAAGACTCACAATAGTTTAACTTTATGTTGTGACATCATTGCAGCGCTCAGCCTCTAATACAACTTAGTGCATGTAATGGTTTTACTTTAAACACACAGACGGGTATGCAGAGAATACCTACAGACTGTGTACATTATTCAGAGTTTATTTCAAAAGAATCAGGCAATCCGACTCGTTTAGTGGTTCATTTAAAAATAAACCTTTTTAAAAGCACCCCTTTTCACCCTAAAACAATATACTGACCAGTATGTAGTTTGATCTCTTTGCACAAGATACATTATTATTATAGACACCAGCTTTAAAGGTTAATTCTTTCTCTGCCGTAGCCAATGTATCATCCCCTGAGCGATTAAAGGCCAGATCAAAAGCAGCAGTAGAGTTCGACCAGAGACATCAAATGGCCACCATTTCTCCACCTGTGGATGGAAATGTATTTTTTTTGCATTTTATATGGTGTTGTTATTCATACTTAAAATATGAAACTTTTAATCCATTTTCCCCTCTTAAAAAGCCCAGACATTACCTCAGTCTGTGACGTTAACTGCATCTGTATCCACTGTGCATTCTGAGCCTTGAATGAAATTAAAAAAAAGGAAGAACAGGAGCAAAATGAATAGTTTCCTTATTGAACACAGTTTTGCATATAGTTTTAAAGACATTCAACCACAGTGATATAGCATTGTGGATCCCCAAATTGTCCTCTTGTCAACATTCATAGTGTATAATTCACTTTCCAGCTTTAGTTTCTGGACTGATCAAAGTTACGCACATAAAACAGCTATTAAATAAAACAAAATATAATAAAATAGTAATTATGCAATTACACTGCTTTTTCGATCCTAAATACATTAAAATGCTGCCGTTTTAGATTTTACAAAGAGCTCTTCTATATGACTAAAAATCTATGCTTAGCAATAGTTGATTGTATCAGATAACTGTTTTTTTTATTTAATGTTTTTACAATATCTAATACTAATACTATGTTAATTAAAAAGCATTTTATTTTATTTGTGCCACATCCAATTGAGAGTTTAGAGGCCAACATTCTCTAATTGAATTCTCATCCATCAAAAAGCACAAAGAGCTAAGATTTCTAAACGTAAAATACTATTAATGCTTGTAACAATTCCGACCACTAATCTTTAGTCGGGTCAATAAGTATAAAGAACCTGCAGGACCATAAAAAGGATAATTACAGAATTCTTTCCTTAATGAAGGAAAACCTCTTTACAGCCAAGTCAAGAACACTCCAGACGAGGTTGGCATGTCATTGGCAAGGTCAAGTCAAGAGATGCTTTCATCAGTGTAACTACAGGTGGACGTGGTGGCACAGTGGTTAAAGGTGGGTTCGATTCTCAGCACCAATAAGTTACCACTGTTGGGCCCCTGAGGAAGGCCTTTAACCCCAATTTCTCAGTTGTATCATTGAGCTAAATCTTTGCTTTGAATAAAAGCGTCTACCAAAAGCCAGAAATGTAAATGTAGAGGGTTTGAATGCAAAACAGATGTTTGCTGCCATCTAAAACAGCCTGGCTGAAACAAAACTCTAAAGGACAAAAATATATGACTTATAATCCAAAAAATATCACGATGGTGGATGAGATGTTATGCCCATGTACTGCTGGCTGGACATGGGGAAGTGGTGGCTCATGTTTAAGGGGTTGGACTACCAGCCCGAAGATTGTGAGTTCGATTTCCAGCTCCACCAAGCCACCACTGCTGGGCCCCTGAGCAAGGCCCTTAACCCTAATTGCTCAGTTGTCTAAATGAGATAAATGTAAGTCGCTCTGGATAAGGACGTCTGCCAAATGCTGTAAATGTAAATGGACATCTGATGTGTATAGCACTTTGCTGAAATCTTTAGAATTTTTAAATTTGTCCTCTGATTGGTTGAAGTGTACAGGATTTTTGTGAGACGTGCATGTCGCATTGGTTGGCGGTCCACCTGGAAAAAACCCAAAGCCATCTGAATGAAAAAGGAAGCTGTTGTATTTACATCAGTGGCAGTAAGTAAAGATCAAGGTCGATTAAAAGCTGGGCTCTTAAAAGTTTTACCTGTTACATGTAGGTTGGTCTGTTATTGTGGGGACAGTTCCATGTCCCTAAACAACGACGTGGCACAAAACGAAACATCATTGGTTACTTTACTTGTCAGTCACACATCCTCTTGGATGGGCCTTAGATAACTAAAGCTGCCAAGGTTTGTCTGATGGTCTGGCTATGCAAGCTTAGTACTGGTGATGTAACTGCAGATTAAAGTAGCTGGATGAATTCTGTATTGTAAAAACTCTTATTGCTCTGATTCACTGTAATGCTGGGAAGCTGCTTGCCAGAACAGATAAATAATGACATGCAGTACCACAAAAAAATCCAAAAGCTTTTGAACATTCACCTGACCCTATGCCAATTTACAACACTTTGTAAAAATGGCTGCACTCTGAGAAACGTTTCACGTTTTACATGAAATAGTCGAAACCTTTTTTTAACCAATATTTCAACAATTTCATTATTACAAGCATTAGTAAAAGTGCATGCATTTTTTTTTTACCATTACAGAAAGCTGTTTTTTTTACTTTCTCTGCATTTACAATAGCCTTACATTAGCTGCAGCCAAGTTTTCGACCACCTCCAGCCGCTCCATCACGCTCTGCATGTCCTTTCTGAGCCTTTGTAGTACCAGTATAATCTGTTTCTGCACCTGTGTGTCCTGGAGTCCTTCAGATCCTCTGTCAGGGTTGTGTCCCCCTCCTCCTCCTCCGCCTAAAAGTTGCTGCCCTGCTCGTCTACCACTGCTGTACGGAACGCCGCCTAACAGGGAAAAACGCTGCATATAAAACATTCTGCCATCATGTCTAAATCCAAGTGAAAATTTGTTTAGTACCCACCAGGAGCTTCCCTCCATCCATGCCTCAAGCTGTCTTTTCCTTGTTCCCGTCTCCTCGGCGGCGGGCCATTTCCAGACCTCTCCCCACCCTGCCCACCACCCAGCTGGATCACCTGGAGGGCAGGTGTGAAGTTGACATGGGGATTCTGCTTTGTGAACGATTCAGAAACTGGCTGTTTGTAAAAGACAAGTAAGGTGAGCACATAGTGAGCTCGGCATGTCTAACAATAGCACAAGCTTGTGTTGCCAAGCGTGGTAGAAGTCAGCCTTAGAAGTTTATACCTTAATGTAGTCCAGCTGCTCCACCGAGTCACAGAAAATTTCGCTCTCAGAGTCGCTAGTCAGCACCACACCATCCGATAAAATCATAAAATCACCATTTGTAGAATCATCTACACACAAGTAGCAGCAAGATTGCAACGGTTTGAAAACGTAATAAATGATGTAAGCAGGTTTGTTTGGAATTAATCATGGGCATCTTTTACTTGTTAAAATAACATTGAAGATTGAAGAATTGCACATTTGCTTTTTAATATCAATGGAAATACTAAGAAAGTCCTTGCAGTTAAATAATGATAAAAACAAAATTACAGTTTATATAATTGCCAAAATTCTAGACCAGACTAACACCTCCGGGTCCTGCTAAATGTTTTGCACAACTGTAAATTCTATCTCTTTTTCAAAACTCTTTTTAAATCCTGTTTTCAGATAAGTAAATAAAAATATTAATAAAATGTTATGTGATGTTAATTAAATATAGCGAAGAATACCAATCATTTGCAACAATATTACTCCTCCCAACCTCCTTGTTTCCACATTTGGTCGTTGCTCTTGTCTGACGTTTGCCTGTAAACACTAAAGTGCTCTGCATAGAGCCCTGACCTCAAACCCACTGAACACCTTTAAGAGGAACTGAACATTGACTGCACCCCAGACTTCCTCACTCAACATTAGTGTCTGATCTCACTAATAATATTGTGGCTTGAAAATCTAATAAAAAGAATGAGGCTAAATCTGGAATAGGCTGTTTTAAAAAGTTATTTACATGCCATGGTCAGTTGTCCAAATAACTTTGTCCTTGTGTCTCCAATCAGCTTCTATAGGCCAATTATATACAAAAAAATATTCTAAAAATGGTCTACAGTGCATGTAGTATTACCTGGTCTTTCATTCAAAGACACATTGTTAAAGACAGAATCAAGGGCCAATTTTTGCTCTTGGGTTACATCCTCTCTTATAGCACCATTCATGTCCTTCGCAGGATTTTCAGCTTCTTCATTTGCATTTTTATCTGACACAAATAACAGATAACATTTTAAAAGAAGTAAGATTATTAATTTATTAATTAATCAAGCAGTGGATACAACTAAATACCTAATAACTACTATAACTATAACCGCCCATCCCTGTTTGTCTGTAGTTTGCCTTTACATACAGAACGTACATTAACAACAGTGCTGAACTACACATTGTTGTCATCATTTGATATGTATTTACATTTGGTTTGCTACGATTTTCTACATCTTATCTGCGTGCAAAACTGATTTAACTTTAATCACAGTTAGTTTACTTTATTGTCCCTTATTTTTTTTGTCCTGACAGCTATACAGTTACATACAAACCTTGTCTCAGATTCAGTAGTGCCTCTGGTGGTCTTGGTAGGTCATGAATGACATGGTAGAGTGGCTCAAAATAATGGTAAAAGGAGGCTGTCTTCTCATTTATGGGCATATTGTCTATCACCTTATAAAGAGAATGTGTTATACAAATTTAAACACAGTTCGCGACTTGAAGAACAAAAATTGTGAGTTCAGAACAGTTTTGTATAAAAGATACAGGACAAAGACACTGCCCACCTCTTGTGCAACTTTCTTCATCTCATCAACATAGGCGGCCATGGCACTTTCACGACTCATGTCTCCTAACCGATTCCAAGCATCCCTGGAGAAAGAAAACACATTTGTAGATGCCTATTTAATACTAAAAATATATGTATATTCCATCACAAATATGAGAGGACGCACACATCTAAGAAACAACAGGTGCAGACATTATAAGTCATAGAGCGATCATATAGACATTATTATTCCGGCCACACACAACACACACATATATATATATATATATATATATATATATATATATATATATATATATATATATATATATATATATATATATATATATATATATATATATATGAATATACATATGTATATATACATATACATATATACATGTGTATATGTATATATGTGTGTGTGTATGTATGTATGTATATATATCAAATCAATGACTGCTTGTCTTAATGTGGAGCTATAGAAAATCAAATTGCTGGGTTTCCCCTCTGTAGGTGTTCCTGTCTAAAGTTTTGTTTTCAGTAAGTGAAAAACATGCTAAAATGGCTGGAGGTCACTTGACTGACTTTTAGTTTAGGAAGCTTGTGGGTTGCTTTCATAATATGTTTGTTGCTCGTTATTTATCTATGCTGTGACGCACTGTCCTACTAGTTGTATGTCAAAATTCACCCTGCTACTTCAACCAGCAGTCAATAAACACCAGTGCCACTGGCATCCATACTGTACATGCCCATGCCATAGAGAATATATTAAAATATCGTGAATGTCCATGTCACAATGGTTTATAATTAATTAGTGATTTATATATAAATAGTAATGTATGGTCAAAGTTTTAAGTTGATTAGAATAATAAAATGTCTATCAGGCAGATGCCATTCGGGAGATAGCGCATGTGTTTTGACAAAAGACAAATCAACAGGCCGCAAAGCTTTTATAGCAAGCTAATCTTGATAAGATAAGCCAGCCCGAGGCACCTGCAGCTACTGCTGACGATTTAGTGCTAAAACGAAGAAGCACCACAAAAACATGGCAGCATTTTGCTTTAAACACAATTTGTATCAGCTACGTTCAGCAGAAAAAGCACATATGTTGGTTATATGATTTAAAAAAAAAAATATGGTATCGCATATCAAATATTGCATTATTTAGCATGCTACCACATATGACATTTTTCTTTAATATCATGCAGTGCTAGTTTAGATCATGATCGTGGTCGCCGTCTGTTCTTTACTTTGTTTTTATTACGTTACTTTAGGATTTATCTGCCCAACAAATGTGGTCCCAGAACTATGGAAGATTTATTTTAGTTGTCAAGCAAACTCTAATCTGGCCTTTTTGTTATAATATGTTAGCAGTGGTTTGCATCTTGAGGTAAACGCTGTATTAACATTCTTATCTCTTGGCATACTCATAGTCTACAGACTGTAGCCATCCACTTTAGCTGTCCTTTGTGTTCATTTCAGCCTAACGAGTGTCTTCTTTAACTAATTAATCTAAAAGTCTACATTACTTAATGGCTTCATTTGCTTAGAAATATTTAGGAAGTTATTGTAAGCTTGTTTGTATATATCTATGGTGTTGTTAGCAACATTATAACACAGGACTCAACTGAGCTGAGAAAATTAAGAAAAGGATTTGTGAATCCAAAGTCATAAAAATGAATCAGGGACTCTGGAGCTGTACAATGTAAACTTTATTTACTGCTCTATTATGAAAATGTTAGTTACTTTTTATTTTCTGTGCACAGATGTTGGTGTAACTAAAAATTATAAAATTCCTTGTAATAAAGTATTACAAGATAAACAATATAAATACTGGTGAACCACCTATAAAAAGATCAGTGATCGGAATAATGAATTAAACAGAAATAAACAGCGTTAATAACTGTGTCACTTTTTACAGTAACTAGTAATCAAGCTAATTACTTTTCTTCCGTTACAGACAATAAAAGGCGGCGTTACTATAATTGAGCTGTGTTTTATTTGAGTAAGCTCTCTCAGCCAGAGGACCGGCAAAGTTTTTTCTCTGGTGTATGTGGAGTGGGATGGGACACATAACTGATGATAATTGCTGTGTGTGTGTGTGTTTGTTGGGGGTGGATGAAAACTACATAACTGATGATGATGATTGGCTTAGGTAGAATGAATTTTCATTGTTTGCCAATCAGAGGCAAAGAGTAATGCGGACACAAGCATGCACAGTTACACACAAAGCATGCACTTCCTGACCGTTAAAAATGTATGTTCTATATGGTTGCGGTGGTATGATTGAAATTTGGACGTACTATAGGAGTCAAAGTGATGACTATTCCAACGAGTTTAAATGAAGCTTTTACAAACTGGATGTATAAACAATGCTTTTAGTATAAACACACCTTTTTCCTTGTTGAGATAAAAGACAAGACCAGAAAGAAAGAGTGTCTGCATGTCGGTGGCAAGTAATTCAAATCTAATGAATCACCTCACGACATCACATGACAGCACAGCATTAAAATAGTTTAGATTAGTGTTTTATGATGATAATTTATTCTGGTTAATATCCATTTTATTCATTTAACCTATTTAAATATTTTGGCATCGAAGTTATTTAACACATTTAAACATTTTATAAGAAGTAACGAAAGTTGCTAGGTTAAACATCCCCTCTATATTGAGTGCCCTCTATTGGCTGCCTTATTCAATTTAGAATTAATGATAAATTCCTCTTACTGGTGTATAAATCTTTACATATATATATCTATATATATATATATATATATATATATATATATATATATATATATATATATATATATATATATATATATATATATATAAAGAGAGAGAGAGAGAGATATCTGTTTTATACACCTACTAGAAGTTTAAGATCCAGTTTCTCAGTCTAGACTGGAACAATCGGCCGCTCACATTTACAGCTTTTGTCAGATGCCCTTTTTTTGGGGCGACTTACATTTATCTCTCTCTCTTTTTTTTTAAATAAAACTGTTAAGGGTCAAGGGGCCCACAATGGTGGTGCTGGGAATCGAACCCCGGTCTTTCTGGTCCAACATCTTAAATACTAAGCCACCACTTCCCCCTTACATGCTTGAGACTAGAGTGGCACCTTCCTATCCATTTTTATTTATCAGATCCGTCCCACTGAAATCCCATTCCTATCACATGCTACTATGATGTTGATTATTTATATGTTATATTATCTATGTTTTGTGCCTATGGCTTGATTTAAATGGTCAGTCATGTGCTGTATAAATTAGTAAACTTGAACTTACTTTCCCTGGTAATTAGTTATTCCTATAATGATGTAACTTGGTTACTAATTGTAAGAAGGATCTAGTAACAATAGCTGTTTTAAAGTAACATTTCCAACACTAAAAAAAGAGATACACTGAAAAAGGTGAGGATTTAAACTCCAGCACCAAGGTCAGGGTCAGTGGGTTATGTTTATTACATCTATTAAGCGCAATAAAGATATAATAGTGAATATTAGAAGACCTACCACTTGTAGCGACCCACAGGGTCCCAGAATCCCGGCCGAGACGCCATGCATGGTCCACACACTGCCTGTTTATACAGGCTGTAGAAGCGCAGCATCACTTCATAAGAAGGTCTGTAGGAACCTGATTATTATAATAAACACATCCACACTTAGGATATAAGAGAAATAAACAGTGAGTGTATTTACATGTGTTACACATTTAACACAGTATCACATTACAAACTCGCTCTGTTGTTTTGCAAATGCGTAAAGGATACTTGCCGTTTTTGGGCAGGTTCTGAATGACATCCACAGCCGCCTGAAAGCGCTTCTGACACTCCTCAGACTCGGACAGGGGCGAGGATGTCTCTATTACTTGGATGTCCATAAGTAAAGCCGAGGCCTACAGTGGGTAAATAAAACTAAATCATATAAAATAAGCTGAAACTCTATATATTACCACAATATCAGTATTTATTTATGTTAACACGGTTAACCTGAGAGAGTTTATCCGAAATAGGATTTACCCGAGGGTTCAGTGACGGTCAGGTCAGCTGTCCACCCGGCTAACTCTGAAGCAGCCGATGATACCGCTTTCAGTAACCTTAAAACTGAATTAAAAGTCGTGCTTATTTATTTATTCATTCATTCATTTATTTACTTTATTATTTATGTTGCAATGACGCTCGGTAAGGTTTCTGTTTAGCCAGCAAGGTGGCGCAAAGTGAGCATAGTCCACTCACCTCACCTGCAGTCTGTCTGTCTCACTGAACAGCACCGTTCACTGACTGAAACTACACCAAGTCCTTTCGGATGGGTAATTTTAAAAAGTTTAGTGCGCTGTTAAACGTTAAAAACAGCTAAAACTAACAATATTTGCAAGCTTTTATAAATTGACTAGCGGGTTTACTGTCTGTTTACAACTGATTTCTGAAAACTGCTGTGGAATTGGAGTTCAGTTCCGGGTCCAGTCACGTGGTAGAGAGAGAGCGAGAGAGAGAGAGAGAGAGAGAGAGAGAGAGAGAGAGACGCACTGAGAGCGACTGAGCGCAACGCAAAATCAATACAGTGATTACTAAACGTAATAAAACAACCCAGGGAAATAAACACAACACTGATTTTCAGTTACGTTAAATATTAATTTACAATATAAATATAAAAAATAACTCTCAAAATTGTCAGAAAGTTTTATTTATTTTTACACCATTTACTAAATTAAATCTGCAAATCACAATTAAAAACACGATTAAGACACTTTAATACATAAAATTGGCTTTATAGTAGGTATTTAAAAGCTTTTGATATATTTATATACTGGTGATATGAGCAATAAATTAGCTTTACAACATCAGAAACAGACAATAAAAACAAACAAACAAACACAAACAAACAAACCAGAACCACGTTGCTGTTTTTTTTCTTCTTACAATTCAATTATTCTCAATTTACAGATTCCTCTTGTGCTTTATTGTCTACAAAGAAAAGTAAATAAGAAAGTTAATATAAATGGGCCTTTGTTTGTGAGGTAGCATTTATAAAAAAAACTAAAAGCCAAATCTGATTCACATTTCTTTAGACATTTTGGTTTGTATAATCTCTAAAATAAATCTTCAATGTTTTGTGTCAGTTGGCAGCGTTGTGTTTTCCATGTTGTATATCGTTGCTTGTGAATTTTTCAACGACAACCAGATGGCCACTGCTCTCTGGCCAGAGAAAGATAACCCTCTTTAGGATTAAGTTAAGATGTTTCATTACCAGATAAAATTGAGAAATGATCTAGGTAATGTTTTTTCTGGATTTAATACACAGGTAATTTATTTACATTAACAGCTTTAAATCTTTACTATGCGATTTTTCCTTCAGGTTGTATAAAGTGAGTTTAAACTTAGATGTGAAATTCTGCATTAGGACGCCAGGGGGCAACGTGACATTATAATGATTTGTGTAAAATGTGGCTCCCTGCATAATGTCTGTTTATAAATGTGTGTCAATGATAAATATATTTTTTGGAAAAAAAAGTGGAATTTGTTAAAGATCTGGTCGTATTTTATAACCTTTACATGTTTGACTGCTTATTTTAGATATATTTTAGGATATTTGCTACCAATCAGATGACCCATTTTATTTAAAAACAGACGTAATCTGTAAAGAATTTAAAACTTTATATTCCTAAAACATAAGATTTTGATTATTTTACAAATATAGTGCGCTCTTATGCGGATCTGTGGCTTGTCCTGCATTTCGGTAATCAGATTGCGCAGTGCTGCCTCCGCTCGTGACGTCACCAGACATGGGCGGGGTAAACGATATTTCGGACAAATGCGGCTCCTTAAACTAGGAGATAATAAATCAGTGGCGTTTATCCCGTGAGTAAAAAGGGTAACGGGCGCTAAATCAGAGGAAAAAAGTGGAAAAGCTGCAGAAGTGGGATGCTGGGCAACGGGGACAAAGCGAAAGCCGTGCACGGGAACGGAGCCGCTAAACCCGAAGCAGAACAACCTCTGAGGAATTTGGGTAAGAATAAGAAAAGACGTAATTATAATAATAATAATAATGATAATAATAATGTATACCACTGTACCACTGTTAACAGTAAAAAAGAAATCACTATAATAATAATAAAAATCACCATCATCATCATCATTATTATAAGTAGTAGTAAAAGAAATAGTAGTTGTTGTTATTATATTAGATTACAGTCTAAAGTGTGTTCTTGTAAAATGTATTAAATCATTATGTATTTCAGAGCAGATTAGATCTAGTTAGGAACACACTCTAAGCACATTAGTTTAGAGCTGGTAAGGATTAAGGTCAAGTAATAACAAAATACTTTAATCAGTAGCCAACATATCTAAAAAAAAAAAAAAAGGGAACAGATTTATTTTGATTTCTTTTTTCGTTTGTTTTAAAGGTGTTTAAAAAAACACGAGAGAGAGTGAGAAAGAAAGAGAGAAAGAAAGATCGGTTCATGGAAATCATAATAACTGTATTCTTTACGATTGCAGAGGAATAACCATGCCTTCACTTAATACAGTATGAGCAATGTTGTCTTTATGCAATTTACAGGAAAGTAAATATTAAAATGTTCAAATGTTTGGTTATTGTGATTTTTTAGTATTGTGCACGTCCGTTTCTCTTAATCGTGTCTTGTGAAATAATATTTTTATCTCATTTGTTTGCAATGGTATAAACGTAAGAAATGAGCCATGAACAAGGCATCCTGTTGCAGCAGTGAAAGTTGACAAAACACTGGTATGAAGGCATTAGCAGGCTGGATATCTCCTGTAACCATATCTGGTTGTTTGCTGTGTGTGGAGGACAAAAGAACAGAATGGTAACAGTTGACAGTGTGTTTAAGGGGCATTAACTGATTATTTATTTGTATGTAAATATATAAAGTTACTAAGCCTTTAAACAGCACTGGCATTGAATAATTATGTGTGTTAAGAACAAGCCAGAGAACAAGCCTAACCCAGCCATTTTAGTCCGCTAGTATAGTTAAAAGAATATTCAAGAAGTAGGAAATACACTTAACATTTTAAATACAAACTTGTTTCGCTCTAAAAACTCAAGTTTCCAGAGTACAAGATAAGGATGCCAAAAGAGTGCTTAACTATCACTTATGTGTTATTATAGAATACAAAGCTATGCCTGATGTTTTGTTGTTAAAGTCTTGCCCAAATTTATTAAGATATAATAAGATTTAACGTTTTTTATTTTATTATGTTACATGATACTTTTAGTGGAACTTCATACAGTGTTACAAGCAACTCATCCAATTATTCTACTTCACATGCATTGCACATATCAGGCTAACACGACTTTGTATTAATTATATGATGTTTAAAATATTATAAATATTGAATGTAAATTTTTGTCAATGTCATGGTTTATAAATAAAATATAAAGCAAATCATCCAATTATTCTCTTCTACAGTAGCTTTTAGTAAGCATGTGGGACTCATGCCAAGGATATGACCATGACCAATTTAATTATAGGCGATAGGCTTCATTCTTTCTTTCTTTCTTTCTCTCTATCCAACTATCCATCTATCTACTTTTCTGTCCCTCTTTCGGTTTTAGGTGTCCAGGATGATGGAGATGTACAGGCCATGCTACAAGGCTCCACCATGTTAAAGCTGCGTTCTCCTCGCTGGCAGAGGAAACGCATTCTAAAGCTGCAGGACGATGGTGTCACAGTGCATTGTGAATCCAATGGTACCTTCAGCAAGACTAAAACATGTAAGTCTTCTTACTTAGAGCACAAAGCAATGGCACTTGTGTACAGCACACAGTCCCTGATCATCCTCATGAAGTGGAAATACATGGAGGTCAGAATAAAAAGTCTTTTGAATAAGGTGGAGTTTTAAATATACCTCTGAATTATGGGTGTGCAAACACAGCAGTAGGCATTTCTGCTGTGCCCAACTGCTGACTGTTTATTACAGGCCCTGGCTATTTGTAGCTCAAACAGGGGGGTATTTTAACCAAGCCTTTAAGTTGAAGTTAACTAATTAAAGACTATGAAGGGATGGGAAGAGTTTGGCCTTCGTTTTATTTGGTTTGTTCCATATGGGTTGTATGAATAGTAATTTTTTCACCGACAGCAGTGCAGCCTGGACATAGAAACCTGGTCTTTAATTGCTTGTATTGCAGCGATGTCAGATGTGGGCAAGACAGACCATATGTGTGCACATCAGCAGCAAAGAGTAACGACCCAAATGTAGCCCTGCTACAGTATCTGAGTACATGAATTAATGTAATAGTCTTTTTTGAAACATAAATAATAGTACATTTAATTTTAATGGACTGCACCTCTAAATACCTCTAATAATAAAACTATGTATGAAATGAAGATCCTCCCACAGAAAAAAGGAGTGTTTGATGTTAAGTAGATTTGTTAAATAAATTAACCATTAATTCATTAAATAATCTTATTAGAATTTTTAATAATCCTGAGTGAACTAAGTTTTACCCTGTATTAGCTGTCATATTGTGTACAAATGTCTGCAGATATTTGGTTAATAACTGACCTTTTGGTTGATATTTTACTCCAAATTTGCAACAATAACAGGACAAGTTGGTATATAAATCCAAAATAATTTATATAGCATTTTTAACCTAGCTTTTATATTCAGAAACTTAAGTCATATCTAACATGTTTTGCCATTTATTCATCCATCCATCCATCCATACATGCATCCACAAATCCATTCATCTCTCCTGCCCTCCATCTATCCATTAATCCATCCATCCATCCATCCATCCATCTATCCATCCATCCATCCATCCATCCATCCAAGCCATCCATCCATCCATCCATCCATCCATCCATCCATCCATCCATCCATCCATCCATCCATCCATCCATCCATCCATCCATCCATCCATCTATTTATCTTTTCATCCATCCATCCATCCAACCATCCACAAATCCATCCATCCCTCCTGCCCTCCATCCATCCATCCATCCATCCATCAATCCATCCATCAATCCATCTATCCATCCATCCATTTATCTATCCATCCATCTATCCTTCATACACACATCCAAAAATCCATCCATCCCTCCCTCCATTCATCCATCTATCCATCCTGCCCTAAATTCATCCATCCATCCATCCATCCATCCATCCATCCATCCATCCATCCATCCATCCATCTATCTATCTATCTATTCAACATGTGTTACAAGTGAAATTACAGTAATATAGCAAGTAAAAGCTGTAGTTTCTGTCCACTGCAGTAGCGTCATGTGTTCTGCTGGTATTAGGAGAGAAAGTATACTCTGTCAGCTAATTCTCCCAAAGTAGAACTTCCGTGGTTATAGTGGTCTGTGGATCAGGAGAGTTGGACACAGAACATGCATATTTAATGTACTGTCTAATTAAATACTAGCATTCATTCAAATAAGGTCAAAAGACGTTATTCATGTGTTAAAGGTGTGTGCATATTTATGTTCATGTCTCAAAAATATACAGTAAATATAACCAAATTTAGATGTAAATACAGTAAATATAAACAGATATAAAGGTTTGTCCTGTTTTCGTGTTTACCAGTGAATAATTTATGCACCATGGGTAATACTGTGAGCCTCTTTGCTTTTTTTTTATTTGTTTATTTGTGTGATTGCAAATACTAGTTTGATAAATTTTTTAAAAACGATGTTATTTTTGTGCTGCCACTGTCCTTAGTCTCGGTTATGGAGGTGGAATGTGTGCGTGAAGGATGTCTGTCAGAGTCCCTGCGGAAGCTGGCTGGCTCTGTCCAGGAGGGACAATGTCTGACCATCGTCTTTAAGGGAGGGAGAAAGAGTTTGGACTTGCAGTGTGAAAGCATTGAGGAGGCTCAGCACTGGGCTCGGGGGATCTGCACCCTACAAGACCGAATCAACAACATGAGTCATACTGAGAAACTCGACCAATATCCTTTAACAGTATTCAACTGGCCGGATCAACAGATAGTATAAAGAGCATTTCGGACAATCATGACAGTCTACATGCAAATTCTACAAAATCTATCAGGACTTATGTTGTCTAAGATGGGTTACATCCACTTTGCAAATACATTGTTTATATGATAACACAGTTAAGTTCACCACATGATTTGTGTGTTAAACCCTGACTGTTTTCACCTGGATACATGGCTACCTGAGGCAGGCAGATTTAAACCAGGATGGAAAGATGACTTATGATGAAGTGCAGATGCTCCTCCAGATGATCAACATAGATCTTGATGAGCAATACGCTCTTAGATTGTTTAAGGTTAGACTATATATTTTACTGGTCTAGTGATTAGACTATAGTATAGAATTCAAACTATTATATATAGTTTATAAAGGTACATAAAAACTGCCAGTTTGTTTTAACTTCTTACAAGACCTAACAGCATTTGCACATTCTCATCCCATGTGTTTGTATGTGTATATAACAGAAATGTGACCGGTCAGCGGACAATCGTCTTGACCACAGTGAGATCGAGCTGTTTTGTCGTGAGCTGTTGCGTCGACCCGAGCTGGATGCAGTGTTCCTGGAATACTCCTCCAATGGCCGTGTGCTGTCTACAGTGGACCTGCGAGAATTTCTAAAAGCCCAGGGAGAGGATAACACGCTAGTCCATGCACAGAGCCTCATCCTTACTTATGAACTTAACGAGTGGGGTAAAATCCTCTAGTATACCCTTATAAAAAGCAGTGTATCCAGATATATGCCTCTGTTTCTTCACTTCCTTATCTAGGTAGTTGCTAAATACTTATGCAATAACGTCATTATTGCATAATTTTAGAAGCATAATTTTAGCCAGTGAGCTAATCTGAAAATACTATGAAGTGATTATAATAGTTAAGCAAAAATATGACATGAAAGTAAGACAATTCTCCCAACAAAAATTTAAATGAACCAAGTAAAAGAGTCAACTGTTTTGCTGGTACCTTGGTGCCACTTTAAACTAAGAATTGAAAATGATGTTTTAAAATTTCTTAGTACAGTGGTAACTTGACTTACGACTGTTCCATCTAACAAGTTTTTAGAGAAACAAGTCTCAGTTTTAGAGATATAAGTCTCTCTGCTTATATTTTATAGTATATATATTTTTTATTTTTCATGTTTTGCGATCTGAAACAGATTAATAGCATTTCAATTTGTTTTAATGAGGTAAATTGATTTGACATACGAGTAATTTGAGTTACAAGCTCCGTCACAGAACAAATTAAACTCGTAAGTCAAGGCACCCCTGTATAAATGTTTCTTATTTTGAATATAAATGTCGAGAAACATGAACTCATTGTTAAAACTTTAAAAAGTTAAATCATGCCATTTTAATCGCATGATCATATTATCTAGTACTCTCAGAATCTTTCCTTTTGCCAGTCTTATCACTGTAAAAGCTCGAACTCCAATAAATTTGAGAAATTTGATGAGGCACGTGTCCACAACCAACAGTAGGTTTTAAATAAAAGAGTTGGAAACAAAATTCACATACCTATAAATTTCACATAATTGCTTATCGCTATACATAAAGTAATGTGGAAAGTTTTAGCTCAGTGGTTAAGATGTTGTACTGCTGATTGAAAGATTGTGGGTTCAATTCCCAACACCACCAGGCTGCCAATGCTGAGCCATTAAACAAAACATTTAACTTCTTAGTTGGATAATAAAATAAGATAAATGTAAATAGTTCTGGATCAGAATGTCTGCCAAATGCCAGAAATATGTAACACATTGTATGAGATTTAAACATACTGGCGGAATAGCTCTCTATTTTGCAATTATTACAAAGCATTATTTATTTCCCTGTGTGTGTATATATATATACTGTAAATAAACCTAATTTATATCATTATTTGTGGCTCACAGCTCGGAAAAACCAGCTCATGACAGCCAACGGCTTTACCATGTACATGCTGTCGAAGGAGAATTTAGTGTTTGATCCAGACCATGACAGAGTGTATCAGGATATGAACCGGCCACTCAGTCACTACTTCATTTCCTCTTCCCACAACACCTACCTTACCAAAGACCAGGTCATGAGTGAGAGCAGTGCTGAGCCGTATATCCGGTAAAACCGCCGCACTAACAATTAACAACAGCACGTGTTGAGGTTTAAAGGTAAAGGCCATCTCTTATATTATTTGTATGTGTTTCTGTGTGTGTGTGTGTGTTGGGTAGTGCTCTTAATCACGGCTGCCGCTGTGTTGAGCTTGATTGCTGGGATGGAGATAGAGAGCCAGTGATTTATCATGGCCACACCCTTACTTCTAAAGTTCCTTTTAGGGAGGTGGTGGAGGCCATCGCTGAGTACGCATTCAAGGTAAAAATTGTTGTTTATATTAACATCTCTTTTATAAGTTATTTTTATTCAGCCACTTACATCATGGAACTGATTTAATATTTTATTATGTTGCTTTATGTTGAATGACCTTAACTTGTATGTATATTGGTTGAAAACTATACTTTATATAGCTGAATGAAATTTGTATATACAGTACATAAATACATTGTATTTTTTCTGGCTCTTCCTATGTGAAAATAGCTTCCTGCATTATCCTGTTCTTTGCACTACGCAGGCCTCTCCTTATCCTCTGATTCTTTCTCTGGAGAATCATTGCTCAGTGGAACAACAAGCAGTCATGGCTCAGCAGCTGCGCTCTATCCTAGGGGATAAACTGCTCACTAAACCTCTTAACAATCACCAGTGTGACAACCTTCCCTCACCGGAGGTACTGTGGTGATGCATTATTATATTATATTATATTATATTATATTATATTATATATATTATATTCATAAATTCAGGTGTATCTCTGGTCGTATTTCATGTATCGGCACTTTCTTCCTATTTTTTATTTTTTGTTATTTAGAGCTTTACTTTTGGTTAGATTTTTACACCAGTTTAATTGTTTCTTGGATTTCTTCTTGCCCTTAGACTTTTCTGCCTGTTTCATATTCTAAAGCCTTCTAAAAGAACTTTTATAACTGTACACAACATAATATTATAAACAAAACAATCATATTTTAAGCTAAACACCCAGCCAATTTTCCTGCAGTTTTTTTTAACGAAACATGACCCTGTTTTAGGGCACTTGTTCATTTCTGAAATTAGGTTAATTAATTTGGCAATCGTATACTCTGGAGTCATTCATTATTATTATATTCAGAAACCAGTCAATTATGCTATTTTATGTCCCAGAAATGTGGACACAGTGCTAAAAAATGGTGTATCTGTGCCATATAGAGACATCTTGAAATACTGGGATGTGCAAAGTAGCAACTTATTTAATAAAAATGTAAAAATGTTTCTCTATTTTCAAGTAAAAGTAAAAATGCAAACGCATCAAATTTTTTCTTTAAAGCCCAAATATGATGTAAGGTACAGTTTGGCAGATTCGCATCCTTTCTTCAATGGACAATCTTACTTAACCTACTTAACTATCAACTGTTGTAGACCTTAATACTGCTGCTGTAATAATAAAAGAATGTGATGTTTCTCATCCTGATCTTGGACACATTTGACAGTGTTTAATTTCACAGTATAGATAAATAATGATTTATAAACACGGCTTTCCTGTCATAACGGTTTGCTCATCAGGGATTTCATATCGCATTTGGTTTTTGGCTAAGCTGCTTTTTGACATTCATATAAAATGTAATTATACATGTTTAAAACATAAATCTTTGTTTCTCATTTATGTACAAATTAGACAAGAGATTGGAAAAAAGTTATGCGCGATATCGAAATAACTCTTTTTACCACTATGATTCATAAACTTGATGATGAAATCTGGCAAAATGTGTTTTTATTGATCTGTTTTGAATGTTTATTTGTTAGGAGCTAAAATGGAAAATTTTAGTAAAGGGGAAAAAAATACGATTAGAGCACGACAGCTCCAGTTCATCGGAGTCCAGCTGCTCTGAGGACGAGAGCAAAGCCGAGGGCAAAGTCAAGGCAAAAAAAGAAAGCAAGAAGGTAAACGTAACTGCTGGTTATTTATTGACATCTGTAAAAAATTACCTTTGCTTGACTGGACATAAAATGGAAATATAAGGGTGTCTGTACTCAGTGTTCAGTGTTCTGTTTATGTGAAGTCTTTTGTGTCTGTCGTTTTATTTCAGTCTCCTTAAGTCATTTGTGTCTGTTTGTGTGTGTGTTTTTTGGTGTGTCTCTGACTGTCTATTGCTCTCTAGTGTACATGTGCTTCTTCTCCGAAGGTCTCTAAGCTGAGTCCAGAGCTCTCTGACCTGGTTGTGTACACTTGCAGCATTCCTTTTAAAGGCTTCCATCAGACAGCCTTAAAACCTAATGAAATCTCCTCCTTCTCTGAAAGCCAGGCTCTTAAACATATCAAGAACACAGGTGAATTTTCTCTGTTTCTGTGTAGGTGAATTCTACTTACCAGAAATATTGATATATTTCGTATTTAAATAAAGGTTATAGTTGTGTGGTTGACTGTATATAGCAAAATTTTCACTTTTAAAAAGTCTTATATAATATATATAGTAATTTTCTGTAGAATACTTATGTATTTCTGTAAATTTATCTCTATTTACAGGGAAGCTTTTTGTACGGCATAACAGTCAGCAGCTAAGCAGGATCTACCCGTCTGGTCAGCGGCTGCAGTCCTCCAACTACAACCCTCAGGATATGTGGAACGCTGGCTGCCAGATTGGTACATTTTCAATCATGTGAATTTGCTTCTCATAAAAAAAAATTTAAAAAAATTAAAAAAATTCCTACAAAATATAACTTTATAACTGTTAATAAATCTTCATGTTTGTTCCTTTTTCCTTGCAATTATTTTGTACAGTCCATCCAAATGTAACAACTTGTTCCTCATCGTCTCTTACAGTGGCATTAAACTTTCAAACACACGGAGAGCAGATGGATCTAAATCAAGGGCGTTTTTTACCCAATGGACGCTGCGGATATGTACTAAAGCCCAGCTTTCTGTGCCAGCCAGACTCCGAGTTCAATCCTGAAAACACTGGTGGAGGACCAGGACACAACCCGACCCTCCTCATTATTAAGGTGCCTCTTACAGATAAATGTTTTAGTTCATTCCTGTTGAATAACTTTATTATGATGTGAATCATATTTACAGGAGGTTGTTATTTCTCATGCTGATGTGTGTATTGACACCGAAGTGACATCTTGGAAGCTTAGGTCCGGGTTACTTAATTAAATCTGTCCTGAAATAAAAACGAGCTGGAAGCTAGAGCAAGATGAGCTACAAAATAAACAATGTGTTAAATGAATTAGCCTGGAAAATTTTCCACTACTTTATTTGTATAATAGGATTATTGTGTTACAGGTCATCTCAGCACAGCAGCTTCCTAAGCCAAACACAGAGAAACTCAACTCTATTGTAGATCCTATGGTCTGGGTGGAGACTCACGGGGCTCCCATAGACAACAACAGGAAAAAGACACACCGCATCGACAATAACGGCATGTCATTACTACTTGATGAGGATGCACAATAGCTGTTATTTTTACCTCCTGTGTGTGATCAGATGCCTCAGCGAGTTTGTGTGTGTGTATATTTAAGTTCTGTTTTTCCTGTGTGCCCTTATCCAGGCTTTAACCCCAGGTGGGACTGCACCTTTAAGTTTCTGTTGCATGTGCCAGAACTGGTACTAGTTCGGTTTGTAGTTGAGGATCATGACTACACAGCACGAAATGAATTCCTGGGCCAATTCACTCTTCCGTTCACCAGCATGCGCACAGGTATTAGCTTATAATGCTTAAATATTTCAAACTTTTCAAAAGAAAGTGATAGTAAAGGAATTGAAATAATGCATATTTATTCTTTTTATGAGTTCTGCAGTATTCCTGCGTAATTAGAAACCATTGTGATAATAATTAGTCATGACTATGCGTAAATTGATACCTTCTTTCTTTATTTGTTCATTTAGTCTATTATTATTTCAGTCAAGGCAGGATTTTATTGTAGCTTCTGTATCTAACACCAGAGAAAACTGGAGCAAGAAGGTGGTAGACATACCTGCTTCATCACTGTGTCATCATTATAAGGCCTAAATGTACGAATGTGATTTTACAGAAAACGAAAGCATTTTTCCTCATTATCCAGAAGTCACAAAGGTGGATAAAAGACATATTTTCTTAAATAGCCTTACTGCAAGACGGTCCCAGGCTCGTATCCCTGTCAGTCTTTCTGTGTGGATTTTGCATCTTCTCCAGTTTTCCACGAAGATTATTGTGGGTTTACTCTGAGTTTCTTTCACAGTCCAAAAATGTATGTTAGGTTGATTGGTGATTCTAAATTGCCCATCTGAGTAATTGTGAGTGTCTGTAGTTGTTTGTCTGTATGTGGCCCTTTGATTGACTGGCGACCTGTCCAGGTTGTACCCCTGCCTTTCACCCAGTGACAGCTGGGATAGACTCCAGCAGATCCCTGAAACCCTGATTAGGAATAAGTGGGTATAGACAATATATAGATGGATGGATTTTATTAAATGTACTTATATCATATATTAATGTATCAAATATAGCAGATAAACAAATGTTCATTAAAAAACAGTGCCTCAACGTGGACATTTAATATCTGAATACCAAATGATTGGGTATGCACTATAGAGGCACACACTGTCGATTAGGCCGTGATCCGGTAAATACTAACTCTGCTAAAGTGAAACTCTTATTTGGATATCTGTTTTATAGGTTACCGACATGTGCGGCTTCTGAGAGCAGACGGATCGAGCCTTTCTCCAGCCAGTCTTTTCATTCATGTCAAAGTCACACCCAATTACAGCAGCCCCAAGCATGTCACCTCAGCCAAATCCTAGCCGGACTTCTGACTGTGTTACCATGGTTGATATTAATGTATTGTTATTGTTGATTATTTATATAGAGAAATTCACTGATAAACATTTAATGCAATTTAAACACAAAGATCAAATACAAGCTAAGGTAAGATATTCACTGCGAAACATGAACTAGGTTTGTCTCAGTAAGTCCCATTTTTTTGTATTTCCGGATTCTCTCCGAAAATTATATGATAATATTGAGAGGTATTAAAAGTTTTAAGCATGTGCTGCCATCTGTTGACGTGTCTTGACGAAACTTTTTGATATCCCCTCGAATACATCAATAAGGAAACATATAACATTGCAATATATTTATGTAGTAATTATATAAAGTCTTGAAAAAGATTGAAGCAATATTTATAGTTTCTGATAGGAACTTTTTGTTATGTAGCAATATCTATTTGTAGCCTTTAGGCTTCTTTTCCTATGCAACTGAAAAATCCCTGAGC
Source organism: Bagarius yarrelli (assembly GCA_005784505.1). Classification (NCBI taxonomy): domain Eukaryota; kingdom Metazoa; phylum Chordata; class Actinopteri; order Siluriformes; family Sisoridae; genus Bagarius; species Bagarius yarrelli. The sequence goes on from VCAZ01000002.1 coordinate 5,345,995, forward strand.
ACGATGAGGTTTTTGTAGACTTCGGGTGCTCAAGAATAGTAAATGAAGCTATTTTTTCCCCTTGTAGGGAGAAAATTGTAGGGAGAGTTATCCGCAGTGGTACATTTCAGGACTGATCTGTACAAAGCCTTTTGATTTATGTAACATTTAAAAATAGGTTTTAGCGTTAAAATAATCTTGAAGAATTATTTTTGATGTGGTGGTGATGATGATCATCATTTATTCTGTTGTTTGTTACATAACATTGAATAACATTACTTATGACAGTTAGATAAACTAACATTCTGCATGCACATCTGCATTGTTTCAGCTCTTTAACCGCATGACAATTACATGTTTTATTTTGTAGGGTAACTCATGTATATACAACCGAATCTGTTTTACATAGAATAGAGTTAAAGTTTATTTTGTAAAGAAATATTTTAGTTCTCTATGTATACTTTATACAGTTTATACTATTCTTCAGTATTATATGTTTATTAAGAACTAATATACTTTTGTTTTGTATAACAATTTTAGTGTTATAATACATTGTTGTACATGGTTTTTGTATAAGTTGTCTTTAAAAGAATTTAAAAGCACTACATTATTATGCTTAGTTTTTGCTTGTAAATAAAACCCCGTACTGTTATTCAAAAAAATGTGACAATAATATAACAACCTTAATGCACTGTTAAACAAGCCATACACTTTGTAAGACGTGTGTGTTACAACAATAAATGTATAATATTGTACTAAACTCTAATGACACAATGAATTATGTATAATTTTCACATTTACTAATAAACACTTTTTGGTTATATGTCATTTGAAATTAATGTCCATTAATAATTATTTATAGATATTTTGTCAGTTTGAGCTGCTGAAAGCCAATAATTGACTGTAGTTGGTATGAACCATATTGGTGACTTTGGAGCCCTCTGAGGGTGTAAGACTGGAAGTCCAATTTCTGCATGTAACAGAAAACTGTAACGTTAATGTCATTTAGCCACTAAATTTGCTATTTTACTAGATATGAATAAAAGAGGACATATGTTTTATTGCTGAATTAGAATTATAGTTTTTAATTTTCAGCCGTTTTGGTTTTTAGAAAGCAAATAGTAACTATTTAAATTCTTTGTGTTAAAAAAATCTTACATAAATCTGTTAAAATTATTGTGTACCTCACAATGTACTTTTATGTATTTAAACTTGTGGTAATAGAATTAAAAATCTATATAATCTGTAAAGATAACATGTACCACCAGCGCTCTGATGCATACAATAACTTTCGTGTGAGCACGGTTTAAGAAAAAGAATCCGGTTATTTAATTACATAAAATTTTTAATCTAATTTAATTTAAATGTCAGTAAAAATAAATCTCCAGCATGTTTATAATTTAGCAAATTTAAAACACAGAAACTGGTTGGATCAAATAGGTTGGATTAATGACCAATGACCTTGTTGCCCTATTATCCACAGTAGTGCCTGTGTGCTAACTGATAAAGATTATTGATGGATACTTGTTAACCCGTGCTTGGTGCTTTCTTACAGTGTGGCTCCTAAGTTATAGTTTATAGATAATAAAGCATATCAGTATCAGAAGGGTGGTGAAAAGAGAAAATGGAAGTCCCTCCCCAACCCCTACTGCTGTTTGAGATAAGGCCTTGACTCATACACACACACACACACACATACACACACAAGCTTTAGAAAGGAATCAACAGAAGGACCGATTCGATGCCTGAATTCATGCAAATGGCCAAGAACAACAAACCGTAACCTTATTTTTAATCTCTACATTGTAGTTTCTGCCTTTGATGCTTTAGAGTTTGATGACTGTGTCTTTCATATTAATTTTAGTAAGAAGAACTCTCATCAATCGGATGACGTTGCTGGAAAGGAGAAAATACAAACAAAGAAGGACAAAGGAGAAACATGGGCTAAGGAGGGACCACCAGACCCGTTTAAAATCGTATGTACTTGATTTAACACTACAGCTAAATATGCACATGTAACATACCGTAATTCTTCCTTATTACTGTCTTATTTATTATTACTGTATTTTAAACACTGTTGCAAACTTTAAAAATTTTTATTTTTAATTCCTACAAACAAAAAACAGTGATTTTGTGGATTTGTTTGCTAATCTGTATACCTAGTTGAATTCCCTCTCTGAAGAAAAGCAGCAGGAGATCCAGAAAGCACTACATCTCTTCTCTTTGGGCGAGGGTCCACCTAAGAGTTTAAAAGAAGCCCAAAGGCACAACTTCATCTTCTGGAACAGTCAGCCAGTACCTAAAATAGGTACAGAACTGATGATAGGGATGATATGCTGCTTAAGTGGACATGAATTACATTAGTCTGGTCTTTAGAATCCTGAAAATGGGTAAAGAAACAAACCTTACGGCAAGTGCGTGCGTGCAAAGCCATGCTTTTTCTATATCTGCCTTCAAATGACCTCTTAAAGTTTGTATATGGTGAAGTTTAGTTTGTTTAAACCCATGTGTGGTGTTTGGGCCTGTGCCCAAACTATGCTGTTAATGCTGTTTTTTTGAACAATTCCATGCAAAAGTGAAATAGAACAACTTTTTTAATCAATTTATAATTTACAATATAAACTAACAGGGGAAATCGCTATAAAACCATATGAACTATAAATGATGTCTATATTTGCTTGTAAGTGAGCTAAAGTAAACACTTTCTTAAGTGTTTTTCCATAAATTGTTACAGTATAACTGTGATGCTGGAAAACTTAATAATAATAATGATGCGGTGGGTCCACCAGACCTGCGAACACTGGCTATATAACAAACACATGAACACCACACGAAGGTTAAAAATACTGTCTGTATCAATGGATTGTCGAATAGTTGGCACTTTTATTTCTACTTGCTTTAATTGTTTTATTTTGTGTATTTTAAATGACAACTGCTCTGCAAAGCTCCTATTACAAGACAAGCATTTTAAAGTGTCATATTCTAGTTTAATTTTAATGAAATCTAATGAGGAAAAAAACACTAAAGCCTATCCATTGACATTCCTTTTGGTGATTCCTGAAATATTTTTGTACCACAGACTTAAGTTTAATAATTCTACTTTCTTTTTTTAATCTTAAAGGAGAGGAAGTGTTGTCACATGGACCGATCCAGACTGAGAAGCCGAACATTCGCCAGGATTGCTATTCTCTCCCTGAAGGCTTCTGTTGGGAAACACTGGACCTAGAAACTTTAGAGCAGGTGGACTTCAAAACCATATACTTACAAATACAGTTGAAACAATATGTCTAAGTGCTTTATATAGTGAAATAATAATGATGTATTCACAGACCTTATTTTAATTTACGTTTTTCGATTGTTGTATAATTTGCAATGTTGGTTTTTGTCCGTGTATTGTATGCAGCTGGAGGAACTGTGTACGTTGCTTAATGAAAACTACACAGCGGAAGATGACAACACACTTCGTTTTCACTGCTCCCCCGAATTCTTGCGATGGTGAGTGTTACCTCCAAAGGCCAGCACTGACTTAGGTTACATTATAAATGGAGAAGCATAATGAAAAGATGATGTTTGTAATGTTTAATCATGTTTCATGACCTACTAAATAATAACCATGTAATACCACAGATATCTTTATCTTTAAAAAACTGCGATTCAAGATAAGCAATAAATATAAAAATCTCCACTACTGTTTACATTTACAGTATTTGGCAGATACCCCTATCCAGAGCGACTTTTATCTTTTTTACACAACTAAGCAAAAGGGGTAAAGGGCCCAACAGTGGCTACTTGGTTGTGCTGGGAATTGAATTCCAGTCTTCTAATTAGCAGTCCAACACCTTAACCACTGCGCTACTAACTTTCCCGAAATGATATACTAGTCAGCATGTAAATTGGATCAAAACCTTTCAACAAAGTTGTCCTATAACCAAAACAATACCTGTTCTTGTCCTAGGACAACTTTGATATACTTTTTTTGGTCCTTTTAAAATGTTAACTACTGTCGTTTACTTCTATCCATAAACTTTAATTTTAAAAATAAATTAACTTAAAAAAAAGATTGTTGGACTGATGTTAGATAGCGTTTTTTATTTCTCTTAAAATATTACCAAAAAAACTGCTTTATCAGATATAACCATGATTGTTTTCATTGAATTTATTTTAAATGAAACATAATTTTCAGTTTTTCAGTTTCAGTTTTTATCTAGTATGTAGTTTATTATTAATTTATTCACCAAGACAGACTCATTGTACAATTACAAACAACCAAGCAAAATATGAAGACTTTGTCTGTGTTTGTGATGATCCCAGGGCGCTGTGTCCTCCTGGTTGGCAGCCTGAATGGCATTGTGGCGTGCGGGTCAGCTCTAATAAAAAACTAGTTGGCTTCATTAGTGCTGTCCCTGCCACGGTTAAAATATACAGCACGTAAGTACATTCTCAATCTGATTTTATTTTCATAGATTTGAACCTGTTGTAATGATCTGATTCAAATCTTTACAGGGAGAAGAAGATGGTGGAGGTAAACTTTCTGTGTGTGCATAAAAAGCTGCGCTCCAAACGTATGGCGCCGGTCCTAATCCGCGAGATCACCAGGCGGGTTCAGCAGCAGGAAATATACCAGGCCATCTACAGGGCCAATGTTGTGCTACCAACTCCTGTAACAAGCTTCAGGTATAACTTTACAAAGCATCGGTATGACCTGCTGAATATTTTTAAGACAGCATAACACGTACATGAACTCACAGAACAGTTAATACTATTTTTTCTACCCAAACAAAATGGCGGAGTTTAATCTCCTTTCTCTGGGTCACAGCTGGATGTAGCATCCTCAGGATTAAAACTTTTGCTCTCTTGATAGTTAAAATGTTTGCTGCTAATACAATGTTTGATATTTTCTAGTAGCCTTTTATAAGGACTTATAAATTGTTTTATTTAGACTTTCTTCCTCTGTCTTTGTGCTATCAGAAACTGGTATCGATCCCTGAATCCACGCAAGTTAATTGAGTTAAATTTCTCAACTCTTCCACCCCACATGACCCTGCAGCGTGTACTCAAGTTAAACCGACTTCCAGAGGTGAGTATTTATGGTGCTCTCTTCTGTCAATGCATTAAAACATCACCATTCACACATTGGTTGTTTTTAGTTATACTTAAAAAATAAATTCTTTTATAAGTTTACTACAATCCTTGTTTTTTTCTCTTGACAGATGACCAAGACTGCTGGTCTCCGCCTCATGACGTTGGCAGATGTGCCCAAAGTTCACAATCTTCTGAGTGACTATCTAAAAGACTTTTATCTTCTCCCCATATTAAACGAAGAAGAGACTAAGCACTTGCTCCTGCCGAGAGATGGCGTTATTGATACTTATGTAGTAGAGGTTAGTTTGCATACATCACATGGGGGTCATAAGAGCAGGAATAAACATTTACCTCTGATTTGATTGCTTCTCTACTTCTCTTAATATTTTGTTTAAATGGTGGTCAAAAACTTGTTCTGGTGCATGAGAGTGCATGAAACTGAACTGTGTAACCACATTCATGAGTAAACATCTTTTTCTGTGCTTCCATCATGTTCTTACAGGGTTTAGGTGGTAAAATAACCGATCTGGTTAGTTTCTATACTCGCTCTTCGACTGTTCTAAATCACCCTACTTATCGGGGCTTGAAGTCCGCACATGCTTTTTACACGGTCACCACTGTTACCCCTTTGAAGCAGCTGATGGAGGATGTTCTCATCATAGCCAAATCAGTAAGTCTGACTTATAAATGCTTTTTATGACATATTTACCAAGGAGGCTCCAGTCACTATTAACTACTTTACATTTCAGAGAGGATTTGATGTTTTCAATGCTTTGGAAGTGATGAGAAACAAGTCATTTCTGGAACCTCTTAAGTTCACACAAGGAGACAACACTACACATTACTACCTTTACAACTGGAAATGCCCTAACGTAACCCCAGATAAGGTGACCACAGTATTACAAATAACAAAGATGTGTACATTTTAAAAAGCTGCTTATATTGCGAAACAACAGAATAATCTGTGTGAAATAGAAGCAGTAAATCGAATGCAAACATGGCTGTTTCTGTTTTAGGTTGGAGTGGTGCTCAAGTAACATCTGCACTAACATCTCAGAGGAAAAGAAAATGCCATGGCTAAAAGCTTTTAAGATTTTTAATAAACTTGTCAAGTAAACTAATAGTAAGTGATTCTTCAACATATTATATAAGGGTTTATTTCCTGACTTTATATTGGTGTCCCACCGATTTTAAAATTTGTATTACTCCAATTATACCACTAGAGGGCAGACGAATACCGCCGTGTTAGATCAATAAAATTTTTCAAGCAGATTTTTTTTTTTGCGTTGTAGCGTATTAATAAGCAGTTATAACATGTTTAACATGGGAAGTAACCAACTAAAATACATTGAAGCCATATATTGAAAGTGTATATTAAATTAAGAGAATACTCATTTAAATTGATTTTGGAGAGCTATTAGATTGTAACTAATTTTCTCAATAAAAAAAACGTGAGTTAAATCTCCAGTGGCTCCCTATTCCCTAGGTAAGTGCACTACATGATGTGTGGAATGAGGTAGGACCCTGGCTAGTGCACTTAGTGTCCGGAATGAGCGGTTTGGGATCGAGCCTGAGAGCTGGCTTTGTGTTCGGGCTGAACGCGGAACAGAGTGAAAGCGGTGCCCGGGACGGAGGGCGGGATTTGAACTTTTCGAAACGACAGGGACGTTTAGTTTAACGTTCTGCTCTCAGTAGCAGGACTGTCATTTATGTTTTCTAGGCTTGTGCTTGGCAGGCGTTTGGTTCTGAAGTCGGAAAACCAGTGCAGGCATCTTGTTTAATCCAGACAGTCCTGTCCTGTGCGCCAAGTCTTCTCCAAAAAAAAAACAAAGACTTGGCATTCAAATGAGAAGTGCACTTTTAGTTCGGCTTAAAAGACAGGAAAAACAGCACATACTGCAGTCAACAGGAAATGCATTAACGATCTAGGGTTAATGCTGCAAACTTTGCCTGAAGAGCTGAGTTGTGTAATGGAGTAGGTCTGATTGGGAATAAACACTAAACACAGGTACGTGCTGCATGTCCTTGCTTCTAATCTAACCCTAGATTTGCTGAGAAGACACTGTCCAAAAGTCAATCATGGCTTGGAAATTGAAATTTGACGTTAATTATAGTCTCTAAACTTTTCTTCTCTATAACTTTGTGTTAATAGTTAAACCCTCTGATGTGATTCAGCATCTTCAAGTTCCTTCTGCTCATCCTGCTCTGAAAAAATATCAGAATTTACAGTGTGCTGTAAAAATAATAATAATAATAATAATAATAATAATAAGGATTTAGTCACCTTTAATGTTTTTTTTTTTAATATTAATCAGGATCTTAAATTTTCTTCTCACTGGGAACATATTTATAATATATGCATGCACATTGTTGTTATGTCAAAGCTCTTCATTAAGCTACATCTGGACAGCTTCTCCAAGTTTCTGGGAAGGAGCGTTGGGAGGCACCTGCGAAAACAACAGCAAATGCAAACTAACCGAAAGGCTCAGCATGACTTCACCACATCACAAAGCGAGTAATGATGCTGGATTAGGGAGTCGCTGATTTTTTTTTATTTACCATACGAATGAAAGACATTTTTCCACACAAAACATACTATTCTTGCCTTTAGTATTGCAAGAAAATATGTGTCTGTGTGTGTGTGTGTGTGTGTGTGTGTACATGGAGTGTAAAAAATGTAGGGTTTTTTTTAAGTATGAGTGTATGTGTGTTTACAAATTTGTCAGTCCGGTTTTTACATTCCGTGCCAACACTGAAGAAAAAGGATATGAAGCACTTAATCTCAGTTTCAGCGTCTAATAAAGTAAAGAGTGTCGTAAGCCTGTCGTGATGCATGAATAGACACGCCCCTGATGTGATTATAAACTATGATCTGGCTTTTAAAATTTGGGGAAAGTTTTAACAGAGTTCAGTTAAAACTTGTCCTGAGGTGAATAATGAAAACAAAGAATACAATGAAAGTGATGGAAGGACAGATAACCCCGAGCTGAAAAGGAAACCTGGCGCTGTGCACACATACTGTACAATCTGCTGTCTGCTAAATACCTGAAAAGCTCAGACAAGTCCTAGCAGAAATGTCAAACGTTTAACATTCCAGGTTCTTCTCACCCACCATGTTTATTTCTATAGATGCACACAAGCTTGTTAGGCGCTGGCGAATATGGGATTGTGTTGAATTGGGTGAAGTGTTTTAGTGTCTCATTGGTCGAGGTAAACAGGCCGCACCGATTTGAATAGGACCGACATGAACTGAGGCCAAACCTTCTGTACATGGATTAACAAGCAAGTAGGCCACACCCCCTTCACAGGCACTCATGCTACATTCGACTAAAGCCGGTAAATCAACATTTTGCCATCAGAAGGACTCACGTAGGAAGGTAACATGGAAACCATGTTTTCAGGTAAACTAGTAATAAAACGAGATGTATTTCTCCCAGAAATCTCAAAATCCAACGCTGTGTTGACACTGTTACTCAGAAAATTCAGTTTACTATTAAAATAGTCATACATACATACTTACATACCAGCTTTTCTTGATCAAGGGCTACCCAGGAGGACATTTGAAGCACCCAATGACTGTTTTGTTCCAAGACAATCATAATGTTGATGTCCTGACAAAATCAGACCATTTTGCAACCATAGATTATTTGTTTTAAAATGTCAGTGGATTAACAAGTCTTTAACAGGAACTTCACATGATTTGGGAAAAATCTACTATTTAGATGTTAAAAAAACGACACACATTGCTCAAAAATCCACTAGAATCCAACCAATTAGATTTTCCGATTTTGTCTGCCATATGCTTTAGCCATTTAGCCAACAATTCGTAGGCATGGTGTCTGAGGCCGAGCCTGCTTTCGAGAGAATGTTAAAAAAGGAATTTGCTTATGATGGTAATTGTGAAAACAGTAATCTGATAATTCAGTGTAACTGCTACAGCTGAAAACCAGCCCGTCTGGATTTCACACCATGGAAAGGGAGACTCTCGGAGCACTTTCGGCTTTTTTAAGTGTCCTAAAGCCACAGGTTTTAAGGCTGCATGCATAGATTGCCTTCATCACTTCATCACTTTAATGATGAACCACAATCTAATAATTCCATTACCTATATTTAGGCATTTTCAGAGCAAGAAATTTGTGTTTATAAAGCTGTTTCTGCCCCTGGTGTTGTAGAGCATCTTCTTCTAGGCATTTGTCTCACTCCAGATGTTGAAACATTCTATCTGGAATGTTTACGAACAGCAGAGCTTATAGTATTGCTTCAGTATGGAATGTCTTTGTGTACAGCTCAAGTTTAACACTTAATTGCCTAATATCATTACAGACCGGAGGGGGATTTATTTTTGGTGATGCAGCTTAAAGTGGATAAAACACAGACCCACCCTGAAACTTAATCTGCATACAGTGCAGCAATGTAAAATGCATGTTTTGAAAGCCTTTCCAGATGTTTAAAGGTTGTTACCGGTGTAAGAATGAGGATCTGGAAATAAGATTTTTATAATACAGACATGTAATAATAATCAGGTTTTCCAAAACCATTCCAATACTTTTGCTAATATACCGTATTATCCTTTGCAAGGATGTGTTTTTCTGTTTTCTAGTTCAGACAGTAGTTTTAACTACAGATTCAAAGTTTATATCAAAGTCGTTATTCTAATATGTATTTGCATTTTGGTCAGACCACGAGAAGTAATTTTGAACAGTGTGTTATTTAATGACTGCAAAGAGACTTTGTAACCCGCAGAGATAAATATTTTTCAATATCCTTGTCTTAATAAGTTCAAGAGAAAAAGTAATAAAGATGTTGTTAAAGGAATCAACTTTTACAGCTGTTATAACTTAAGTAATAACAGGAACTAACTCGTTTTAGAAATGTTATGCGAATGAATGTTCCACAAGGTAGTTAGTTACAGATGGATAAAAGATCCTTTATTACATGTAAATGCAAAGATATTAGCAGAGAAATAAAACATGAGCAGTTTTGTTTTATTCTCTCTTTGCTAGATTATTGACTAGATTAAAGGTTCAGCCTTGGGTACTTAATAGAGCAGTGTAAAAATATCGATACAGCTAACTATCGCAATTTTTTTTCACAACATGTATCGATATTCTAACATATATTATCGATACATATTTGAGGGGAAATGGTAGCACAGTGGTTAAGGTGTTGAACTGCTAACTGGAAGATTGGGGCTCGATTCCCAGTTGCCATCGCTGGGCCCCTGAGCAAGGCCCTTAACCCAATCGCTCAGTTGTGTAAAACAGATAAATGTAAGTCGCTCTGGTAAATAGGTGTCTGCTAAATGTTGTCAATTTAAATAATATTTTAGACTGATTTAAAGAGTTAATATTTAATAAAAATCCTCAGTACATGTCAAACGACTTCCTCCTCCGCTCCTGTAGTTGTCGCTGACACATGCGGTTATTGTCTCAGAAGCATTAAGCCTGGCGGAAAAGATAAGGGCATCTCCAGTTTTGTATTTGTTGTATTTTTAGCTGTTTGTTTGTATGTGTTGTATTGTAATATATCATGACTGTTATCATGTTGTATCGTGACCCATTTAACGCGATACGTGTCGTATTGTGAGGCCGTTGCTGATAGACAGCCCTAAATACAGAATGTCTTGTCCTACAGAAGGTGCCCATGAGTTTTGTGAATTCAGTTTATTATATTTAGTACAGCAGCCAAGGAAAGATTGTGTTTTGGTAAATGATCACTTTCTACTTGAAGGATGGTGTTCAACAGTAATCTGAAAATAACTGCCCTTACTACTTTTCTCTTTCTTCCTTCACACCACTTCTCAATCCAGTGACAGTAATTGTGGCTTGGCCGGGAAATCCTGCGCTGTAAATATTTATTCCCGCTGAGGACAAACATGACAGCGCCAGAATTCTATGATGAAGCGCTTGGGTTGTAGAGAGCAGAGTGATTCCAATCAGACCTGTTAAAGCACTTAGGGTTGTGTTTAATGTCATCGTTTTAATGGCTGCTGACATCCTGCGATATCCTTGCTGCACAGCTGGTCGCTGAATGTGGAATGTGGTAGCACAGCTGGTGGGTGATACGTAGCAGCGTTCTTTTGCTGCACTTCCCTCTTTTTTAACAGTTCATTGAATAAAAATATGGGAAGTCGGTAAAAGTGACTTTACTATTAAACCTGCAGGTTCTAGTCATTTGCTTCCTGTTTTAAAGGTTTTGTCAGACAAACAATTCAACAGACTGAAGGAAAATAAACCAACAAAATGGCAAGAGATTTTGGAACAAATATGTGTTGTCGGGAATTCAGTTTGGATTTTGGATACTAGTCCTTAATAATTTTAAATGGTGTATGTCTAGAAAATGCTACAGTAGCTCCGGCTCCGTTCCTGGTTTCACACTGCTCGCTTACTCCTAATATGTGTTAGAGAGAGACAAAATTCTTGGCTTAGAGTTAGACCCCCTCTCCATTTTTCCTACCACGCCCTCCCTCTCTTTCTGCACCAAACTATCATTCAGTCTTTATTCTTTATGTCTTGGGTCTCAGGCCACCCCACAGGGAAAACAAAGCCTCCTTTTTATCCCCCATCCTGTTTAAACTGTTCCAGATTGTCACCTGGAGTAAATTCCCTTGGGACTGATACCATCACCGAAAGCTAATGAGCTGGAATGCTGGGATTAGTGTAACTGTAACTCCTAAAAAGGAAAACAGTACAGGAAGTACAGGAATATCTCTTTGGGTAAGGGTGTGTGATGTATAGGGGAAATGGTAGCTCCGTTTTTAAAGTGTTGGACTGCCAAATTCATTTCCAGCACTATCAGTCTGCTACTGTTGGGCCCCTGTGCAAGGCCCATAACCTTCAACTGCTCAGATGAATAAAAACGAAATAGCTTAAATGGTTAAGGCAATGAGTTGTTGATTGGAAGTCAAGAAAGACCTGGGTTCAAGCACCATCACTGCCAGTCTGCCACTTTTGGGTCCTTGAGCAAGACCCCTTAACCCTTCCTGTTCCAAGGGCATGGTAGACCCTGCGCGCTGACCCCAGCTTTCTAAGATGCGATATGCGAAGAAACAAATTTCACTGTGTTGTAAAGTATATGTGACAAATAAAGACGTTTACATCTTTACATTTTACAAACGCCAGAAATGTAAACGTGTTTGACGTGCAGTTTTGACCTGATGAGAATTGTTGGCGTGTCTGCATTGATTTGTTTGTACAGCTGTTATAATTAAAAGAGACTAAAGTGAATCGAGATTAAAGTTTTCGATCAGCTGTTTTCATGTATGTGAAAGATGCTTATAAGGTTGCTAATGCTGCGTTCGTCTGACCTCGGAATTGGAAACTTAAAGATAGGAATAACACCATTTTTGACTTCTTTATGTTTCATCTATGAAGCAGAGGGAAAAACATGGATGCCTCTATGTTTATTTTTGGTTAACTGGAAAATTGTGGGTTTGATTCTCAGCACCACTAAGTTATGATGGACCCCTGAACAAGGCCCTTAACCCCCAATTGCTTGGATGTATATATAAGATAAAAGGTAAAGGGTATGGGTATGGGCGTCTGCCAAATACTGTAAATGTAAATGTGAACTGTGATGAGTGATGCATATTCCTTATTGTTGCCAATCAACATAGCAAACATCTGCACAGTTTAACTCCCATGCTGAACCCGACTTTGAGAACCTTCACAGTAAAGGAACCCCTATAGTTGAGTGGACAACTGCTTTGTTTTTGATGACCTTAAATATCACAGTACAACACGCTGGAAATCTCTGTAACAGAAACACGGTGATAGAAAACACAAGCTGATGAACTGGTTAATTATAAAACAGTGATGTCTGTTTCATGGCCGACTGTCCTGCTGAGAATCCTTCAATGTCTCAATGGCCAGAGTGTATCTGATCCTGTGGGCTAATAGTGCTTCCGCTGCCACGCCCTTCCTCTTTGTGTTATCTGAGTACAGAAGGCTTTAGGGGTTTTGAGTGTGTGTTAGTCAGTGTGTTTACTCACTCTTGCATTGCAGTTGTGAAAATCCCTGGTGTGAGAGTAAACACCTCATTTTGCAACATTGTTCTTAAGTTCCCCTCTTGTTTAAGCAGGAGTGATTATATTCTCACGTTTTATGATTTTATTGCCCCGATTTGGCATACAGTAGAATATTGTAGGGAAAAGGTTGTAGGTTTTTTTTTTTTAACTGATTGTATGTATGTTTTGCACTACCCACGTTCTAAAGAAAGTAAACAACCAGCAGGAAGCAAGGGACAAAGGGCTGAATGAGCAGAGGCACCGATCCAGGAACAAATATTGCTCCAATTATCATTAGTTTTGCTGAGCCATGCCTCAGGAGACTGCCACTATAGTTTGCTCTGTCTTGCTGCCTGATGCTGCCAGAAATGATGATGAATGCTTTTTGATAATGAGCATCCAGATTTATAAGGTGACCATCTAAAAGATTTAATACTCCAGACACAGTGGGCTGCATTGAAAGTTGTGTATCACAGGCTGTTATGGCAGAAACAGAGACAGTTTTAGGGAGAGGGGAAATATGCAGTGGCGTCGGGTGTGTAAATGAGCACAGTTTAGCAAGATCTTTAGGTTCTTCATTGTGGGGGATTTAGCACAAAGGTACTAAAAAAATGAAACACATGTTCAATGAAGTTATAGTTTTAGTTTACATATCAAGTATTGTAATTTAAATTATATAAATGTGTTTAATTGTCACATATACTTTATGGCATCTTATGGAAAGTTGGGGGTTAGAGTGCAGGGTCAGCTATGATATAGCGCCCGTGGAGCAGGAAGGGTTAAGGGTCTTGCTCAGAGACACAACAGTGGCGACACAAATGATTTAATTGCTTACACCAAGTTAAGTATTTTGTAATAAGAAGGTACATAGTTGGATGATTAGTTTATAAAGTGCTAACAAAAATCAAATCTTACAAGAATTTCGGGGCATAAAGCAAAAGCACTATAGAAATACAAATAAATTAAATTGAATTGGAATTTTACCAATAAATTTTTTTTCAGGGTGCAAAAACACTACGATAAATTTGTGCAACCCACATGAAAAACTTAAATAATGTTGAATTAACCCAGTTGATTAGGTAAACTTGTTCCCGCCGTAACTTGAGTAATAGGTCAAAATTTATATATTATAATACTTGTATATTTAAGTTCCTGTTAATTTAAGTTCATGTGAACTGTATTTAATTCATTTGTACATAGATGTTAAGCGCATCTACATAACTACTAACTATTACGTTAACTATTAACTAACCTAATTATTTAGTTTGACTATTAAGTTCAAACTTCTGTCCTCTGTACCAGACTGGACGTCACTGTAACAGACGGGACGTCAAGCGCCGCTTTTTGTAATAATCCACAAATTATTTGAGTTTTGGGTCCAAAATACAAATGCTTAGGTAAGAAAACAGCATCCAATCGTAATATAAGCATTCAAATGAAGTCGAATTAATAAACTTTTTTTCATTGTGAACACCAAATGCATTTTTTCACATAACGTGACTTAAAGTGAAACCCTTTCATTCTTACATTATCCTGATTGTAGTGAGTTTACTTGTTAGTGTGTTTACGGTACTCATGCTACTCAAGCAGAGATGATGGTTTGCTGCTGTCACGTAAAGTGAAATCACATGTTTGGTAATTAAAAACAAAGTCGAAAAGCAGAAAAAAGCAAACCTATGAGATGCAGATCTAATATATGCGTAAACCTGGACTATATAATATATACATATGTAATATTAACATGTCCTTGATGTAGGTACTGTATGTAATTGATAAGGACTAGGTTAAGTACTTGAGAATTAGAGAGATCTTCACTTGCTGTTTGAAGACAGACTTTGACTCCATTAAGGAGTTTTCCACAGCTTCAAACTCAGGAGGTCACATGCTAAATCTAATTAACTAGTTTTAACCATGCTAACTAATAGCTAATAGGTGTTACCCTATATAATTTTACCCAGTAAGAAATTATGCTTTTGTGAACAAATTAAAAGAACATCATGTCAATGTACTTTTAAGTGAAAGTTTAAGAAGACCTTTACTCTCCACTGAGTTTTTTTAAAGCAAAACGTTTGGATTATTTTTAACAACAGGATGCCAGAAAACATCAAGTTTTCATTTTAAATTCAGTCACGCTAAACGCTCACACTTAGCACAGCGTCTCAAATTGTACAATTTCCCCAGATTCGCCTGAGGCTGAGACGAGCGATCCATCCATCCAACTACATATACAGTGAAGACTTCAGAATATCATTTTCAAAAAAAAAAAAAAAAGCTTTCGAGATGAAGAATGGCTCAACTGGTTCCACAAACGCTTTAAATAAAACCAAACCAAAAATCTAACCAAGCTTGGGTCAAAAAAAGTCCTTTTTCAGAGACATTACTAACTTTTCTATTTCTAGTCACACTTATACTTCAGAGAGACTTGCTTACTTGTTATAGGATTAGATCAATAAAAAAATAAGGACAAATTTGGGCACCTTAATCCATTAAAAACCACTTACAAAGAATGATAAAATCGTCTACGAGTAAAACGTTGCTGTAATATTGATCCATTAGTAACTATTCGGGGACCTAAAACTACCCACTTCCAGACGGAGGAAGCTTGTGGGGTGTGGACAGAGGAAGGAATTGTGTGTAAAGTTGGGTATGTAATTAAAAGCATATTTACTGTGTCTGTCACTGATTGGCTGGTAAAGCGGACATGGTGTGATGAATCTGGAGATGTCTGTTGTGTGCTGGCCAGCCTGTCGGAGTGAACTGCTTTGGGCCTAAGCCACTGCTTAGCACATGTAAATGTCAGACTGAGTTATTGGATTACAGACTGATGTAGCATGCTGAGACCCCTCTCCCTGTGGCTGGTCACATGAGCCGCAACAATCACTTAGACACACACACACACACACACACACACACACACATATATACACACATACACAGACAAACACTCCCTCTTTGGCTAATAGACTCACTGGCTATTAGCTCATTCGGTTTGCTCTATTGTAACTGTTCCGTGCTTTGACCGAGCAGGTAAGAGCATATAGAGGGCAGTTAATTTCTGTTTGATGCAGTTTGTATGATAGATGACTTTTATTTATTAGTTTGGCTTGAGCAGCCAAAGGGGAGGAAGGATTTGAGTTTAGACACGCCTACTTATAGCAGAGGTTCATTCATTTGTACTTTTTATTTAATAAATGTAATAAAGATATTGACACTATCGAATAACTGATTTAAGCTATGCAGTGGAGGAAAAAAGTGTATTTTTAATTCTTAACTCTTTTGCCATTTTAATTCCAGCTTCGTAAGCACACCAATTTCTTGTGGCTTTTTTTTTTACACTTCCTTTTTTATATTAGATTTTTAACCAAGCTTTTATTTAAGACAGTATTAAACATTAAGCATGTATTTTTCAGTACGTGAAATGTCTGACACACGATGTTTACAAATTAACAGTTTCAGTACTTGGATAAATTACTATCTGAATCTGTTATCATGCGATACAGTACGATTTTGCAGTCTTTGCTTAATATGAGACCAATTTTCTTCAGAATCTTGGGTGTGTTTTTGATCTGTCATAATAATAGGACTATTTGTAGTACCGGAGTTACAGATAAATCACATTTAGTAAATATTTACACAGCAGTTTAACAGTATACATTTCTCTTACACACCACTTGTCTGTTAAAGATGTAAACTATTAAAAAATATATTTATTTTTACTATTTTGGAATATTAATTACCATTGACATGTTGACATTAATTAATTTAAAGTATGCATTGGCCAAAAAAAGTAAATAAAAACTATATTTTATTCTTAACAGGTTTCTGACGAAACTGTATCCAAGTTCTAAGTTCTTAATAAAACATAGTTTTTTAGTTTTTTATTTTAACAGTATAATTAGTTGCGTTTGTTTTTTTTGGTTTGCACTGCAGTGAAGAAATTGCAGGAGTTTTACAACACTAGTCATTTGCTTGTAAGTTTATTTATGGAAAGTATTTGCATGATATTTTCTGGTTTGGTGACGCTAGCAGAATCCCAAAAGCACATACTATAGGAATAAAAGATCTACAGAGTGTTTGCTTCTGTATAACACTGTTTAAAATAACCACAAAGGGTGATGATATAGCAACAATATTATTTTATATATTATATTATCATATATAATATAATATATATTATTATTATATGACATTATTATACACAATGCACTGTATGTCACATTATAGCCATCAGTTGTGTTAGGGCTACAATTGGGATAAAAATAGTTACATTTTAGACTAAGGATTATTATTAATGCATAATGGCAGCTATGGTATTAATAATATGCTATAACTTAAAAACTTTAATAATATTGATTAATTATTATTTTTAAACTTACATTTTCTAACGATACCAGCGAGTGTTTTTTCCCGCAACAATAATTTATTCTTATAGCAAATCATGTTTTAACGATCGTCTAAACCAGGTATTCCCAAAGGGCCACATCATTTTTCTTTTCTTTAACGTAATAGAACAGGCCGAAATGACTCCCAATATCATTGTGGAGATTTTATTTCGATTTAAAGTGTTTAATTTGCCGCCTAGCGCTAGATTAGTTTATTATTTGTGTAATGACCATATAGACAAATCAGCATTACTTTTCTTTAACGAAATACTGTATTTAAA